>CM076614.1:30895007-31525790 GCA_038502775.1 Hippodamia convergens
TCTTGAAATGAATAAGAGAATCGATTTCACAAGAAGTCTTTATTTCGTGTAGGTTCTGAGTTCACTTTTCCCCATACCTATACAAGCTATACATTTTATACGTACAATAAATGATTGAAAATTATGCGACACGAATAATTATCGTAAAACAACGTTTTTATTACAATAGTTTCACCTTTAGAGATTTGCTCAATAAAATTTCAATTTTATTGATGGAACAGGTCGATTTGAAATGTTCCAAGCAGATAAAACCATGTTTACTCGGCGTTAGAAGCGTGTTTGTTCAAATATTGTTCCACATTCTTGGTATATGTGAGATTTCCGTCAGCTTGGTGTTTGGATCTTTTCCTCATTCCTTTTTTAATTTTGTATTGCATGAAACTGGAATATATCTGTATGGAGTGGCTGAATAACTTATTTACACATTCATGTTGCGAAAAACATAGATGAAGGTAATAAAACGAATTACGAAATTCCGAGCAATATGATTCGGAATTATTAAAGGAAGGCAAGTGAACACTAACTTTTGTGAAGTGTCGGTAAAATAGAAAATAAGTTAATTACCAAATTGGGGAGATTATAGAACATCTTATAAATAGTTATTCCATTTATAAATTTCCAGATGGTTTCGAGGCTATACATAATAAAGTAAAAAATGCATTTCTGCAATGGGTAGTTGATTTCAAATTAATTTAATTTATTCTAAATAATTGGGCTCCTTCTGCTTTTGTCTTTTTTCATTTCAGATTATGAATTGCGAGTCGTTTTGTGAAAAATTTGTTTATTTTAGCCCATCGACGGATAACGTGAATATGTTCTCTCAGATCACAATGATGTCTCAATATTTTAAATAATTTTTTTCACGGGCGGGGTTTAGGGTTTTTTTCAGCTGAAGGTTTTTCCCTTTCCTCATTTAATCATACTGCAGACCTGTATGGTTTTCCTGTGTTGCACCAACCTCAGCTAGTTACCTTTTTGTTTCAATATGTATTGTATTATTTTAGCTGTCTGAATCAAAAGAATATATATAATTAAGGACTAAGTTAATAATACATTCATCGTAAACTTGAAGATATATTTATATGATTATAATTCGTTTTTGCACTTCAAAATCAAGTTTACTGGCTGATAATCAGAGAGTAGTCGATATATATATATATATATATTCTTATGAAAATAGAGAGCTAAAATAATACAATAAATGTTGAAACAAAAAGTACCTAAGCTGAGGTAAAAAAAGAACGGGGTATCATAACATTCTTCGTATGATACTATAGAATCATACGATACTATCATCACTAGTATCATATTATGATACTATAGAGCCAGGAGAAAAAAAACCTCAGCCGAAAAAAACTTGCCACCCCGTAAAAAAATAACATAAAATATTAAATATCAGGAAAAATCTTGAAAGACATCAGTGTGAGATCATCTGCATGTTATCCGTCGATAGATTCTTCCCAAAAACGGCTCTCGATTCTTAATCTGAAATGAAAAAAGAAAAAAGCAGAAAAGAAACCGGATATTCAGAAAAAATCAAATAATTTTGAAATTAACCACCCATTTTAGAAATGCATTCGTTACTTTATGTATAGCCTCGAAACCATCTTGAAATTTATAAATGGGACAACTATTTATAAGATGTTCTATAGTCTCCTCATTTTCCCCACACTCACAACTAGGACTCTCAACCGAATTCCATCGGAAGAGCATGCTATTGCAACGTCCATGGCCTGTTCTAATGCGATTGAGAACAGACCATATTCTCCTGGGAAGGTCAAAACCAGGAACTCTGATGGAAGGATCAGAAATAAGATCTTTATTGAAAAAATTGGATACATTCCATTCAGATTGCCACATTTCTTTGTCGCTTCTATTCATATTAGTCAGAAAATTTGACCAAAAAGGTTTACGCGACTTCAATCTGGGGACCCTATTATTGGAATATATATTATATATATATTATCTTGCAATACAAAAAAAAAAAATAATAATCGCCAATTGTTCCGTAGGAATAGATCGAATTTAGATGAATTTATTGAAAAAAGAACTGGTTCAAGAGAATTTTGAAATAAAATAACCATATCAATATCTAGTAATCAATATTGATCTATGTTCTTCATATATTGACAAATGTCAATCCAAAAATCAGAAAATTGTCACGATTCTACAAAGTGGAATGAAAACTAGTTATTGTCTGACGAAGGAGTCTGATTTATACTCCGAAACGTTCCGCTTGAGAGTTCATTTTTGTTCATTGTTAGGCAACAATTTTTTCTGGTGAAGTTTTGGCCCCTGACAAATTAGTGCTCAAATTTTTAAGCAGGGGTCTTTCTTATATTATTAAATTTTTTTTTTCTAATTGTTTCTACTTTCAGAGACTGGAAGAAAAAACCCAAATTAAGTTTTCAGGAAAATGCAGAGACTTCCTAGACAATATTTCAATAGATATTCAAAAAAAATTGTGCGACATGTTTCTCGCCTGACGCATCGTTGAAGTCTCCAACGATAAATGATTGTTTCATATGAGTTGGATTTGGATTATTGTTAATCTGAATTACGAGACTTTTTTTAATATTTAGCGATTGCCATTCATTCGGGTTGTTGAATAAAATATTTCTAGGCATACAAAATTGCAAATGTGCAAAGTCTGCCAATGAAACGGAAAACTAAAAAAAAATTCAAAACCGCACTATGATGTTACAATAATCTATAGAGACTCTATATATCTGAAGATGTGATCAACTGGAAAAAATCTATAGAAAAGTATGCGTTTTTTCTGGATATCTTAAGCAACTTTCAGAACCTTATTTGTCTTAGTCTTCCTCTTTCTAATCTTTTTTCCTGCGAAATAAATATTCAGTTTACCCAGTGCTAACTCAACAACATGTTCATCTCATACCTTCACCAGTTCTTGTGCAACTTTAATCACCGTAGAATCATTAGCGAAAAACAAGGAAGTCGTTTCTTTGGAGGTAATACTGGTAGCCAACTACGCTTGAGTCATCGGAGTTCTCACCATTATAATTAGCTATGAGGCCGAGTGTTTACACACCATATTTTGGTGTCTACACGTTGAAGTGCTCAAGAGAATTCGTTTATTCAAGAACTAGCTGACCCGGCAGATTTCATACTGCCTCAATCGATGAATAAAAAAGCAACTTTAATATTATAATAATAAACTATTATGGTATAATACCTTGAAAGTGGACATAAAATTGTCCGGTACAATTAGTCCAGTCAATGAGGGCGAAAATAAGGCATTACCTCCGAATTCTATCAAGATGCTTCGATTTTAATAAAATTTTGGATATGAGCTGTACTTGTCTCCTACTCCTACCCTATGCCGATTTATGCTTATTATTTTTAAGGGGTGAAAACAACCCCTTTATCCAAAATTAAAAGAAACTTGTTCTAACGTAAGTCAAAGTAATTTTTGGGCCTCAGTAGCGTTTTATGAAGTTTAATGAAGGTCTTCATATACTTCAAGACCGTATAAATCACTCCCTTTCAGCATAAAATGTGTAAAAATGGGTTTTTTATTAATATAATTAATTAATTTGAATCAATTTCATAACAGTATTTTGGATCAATGTTAATTTCAGTTATTTTTATTTTTCAACTCCTAAAAGCAACCCCTATCTGTTCAAGATAACAGAATGAAAATATCATTTAAACATTTCATTTATTCATCACTTTTTTCACGTGAAATCAATACTTCTTGTGTCAAAAAATTAATCTGATTCTGAGTGGCTGTCGCCGCTGTCAATTATTTCTTCATCTTTGCAAAAAATTGGACAACTGTTTTGGCAGTTAAAACCTGCACATTCCCCACATGTAGCGTTACAAAAAAGACTCATTTTTCTGCAGGTGCATGACTCATTGCATCTTTTTTTGCAGTTACAAAAAATAATTTTCATCAATTTTTATGGTGCAAGCGTTTTTTTGCATTTTTGTAAGCTACAAACATCTATTGGTACTATTCCAACCGCAATCAACTGAATTGAGAGCTTTATAACAAAGCCAAATTGATGATTTCAGGCAAGCATTTATTTCATCGGCAGCTGTCGATTTTGGAATTACCGGCAATGGTTGTCGGAAGTCACCAGACAAAAGAATCAATGCGCCCCCCAAAACATCCGTTTAGGCAACTCAAAATAAACAGTTATTGTTTACATATATAATAATAGTAGAATGGATATTTGTTCAGAACATTTCGTCATAAAATTTTCTGTAGTGTTCGGAAGAAAAAAAGGTATAATAACACATGGACTCAAATGCGTTAATATTACTAGAAAATTTAGTACACCGAATTAATATCAAATATAATACTTTCACTAAAACGCTATTAACCGTAGCGACACCTACTGGCGTTATTCGCAAGAAGATAAATCATTTCCTATTTTTTCCTTTTTATAAAATTTCTTAGACTTAGTTTTATTTATTATGATTCTACAGGTGTAAAAATACCAAGCTATTTCAAGCTTATTATGAAAAATTCGAAACCATGATGATAAAATTCACACTCGGGAAAGAGTATATAAAAAAATATTTATGAAGCACCAATCACAAACACAAAGCCCAATGTATTTGACCTGGTTTATCGTCTCTAATTATTTAGAATTATTGTTCTTGAAGGAGAAAAGACTGTTATAAACCTATTACTTGTCCCACCCCTTTTCTCGAACTGCATTCAATAAATCCAATTAATTATTATTGTTATATCAGACATAATATTTTGTATTATTCGGATAATTTCTGGTTATGTTAAGACTATGCGGTCATTTCAATAGGGGGGAAGATGTAGTTCACATAATTTTCCCACGCTTCATGTTAATTGTGTTGAATTTATATTTGGTTAATTGATTACGTTTATGGTAACAACGGTATTCCTACCAGGAACTATTTATATGAGGTGCATTCATTTTTCTATGTGAGCATAAGAAATTTTATTTGTCAAAGAGGAGGCTTGATTTTATTATTTTCAAATCTAATTCATTATACGAAGCTCTAGGATACGTAAGAAAAAGTAAAAGAACCAAACAATGAAGCCTCAAAAAGTTCGAAAAAGAATTATTTAGAAAAGCTACAAAAGAAAATATTGAGGAATCCAAATTTTTTTTGTCATAATGAGAAATCCAGCTGAACGAAAAAATGCTGAAAGAAAATTGAAGCATTGTATCAATCTATGAAAATGAAAATAGCAAAAATTACATACCAATATTTCAAAGCAGAAAATTTATATAATCAAAGTGTCATAATAATCAGAAAGATAACTGTACAGGGTGGGCAAAATTGGTGATACCTGAACTAGAACTTTTTAACCATGAGAAATAGAAAAAAATGAATGACACGTGACGGTGTTTTTTTTTAGAGAAACTGATAATGCCATCAACTGCATTCCACTATCTTCTTTTGTTTCGAGTTATAGGCCAAAATTGAAATTTCGGCGTTTTCAACTTTGGCCATTATCTCCGTTTCTGTTTGTGCTAGGATGTTAAAATCAAAACATTATACAGGCACTTTTTCGATAGCAATCCAGTAGTGTACTTTGTTTTTTCCCAGAGGTTTACTTTCCGAGCTATAACATGAAGTTTTGTTTTTTCTTATGGAAACAATAGTTTGAAATGGCTTAGGAAGAATCGCTATTTTGTCCCGTTTCAGAAATATATCATACATAATTCATCGCCCTGAGATTCATTCAGATATCATGAAAATATTTTGCATTTTTTTCTTTAACTTTTCTGATTTTGTCAATACATTTCATGCATTTGTGAAGAGCTACAAAAGAACCTGAAATCGTTATGAAAACAACGAAAGAAACGACAATATTTTTTTCAGGAAGTTAAATGCATTTCGAAAAATTTCATAAGACCAGAATCTCATTTGAAATATACTACGCAAAAAATTAACGCACATTCTGAAAATCTCAATTTTAATGAAAGTTAACTCTACATTGACTTTATAACTTATTTTTTATGTTCTCTCGGGAAGGTTTTGAACGAAACAAGACAAATTGAATGAAAGAAAAATTCAGGATTTCACCGAATCTTATGTGAAAGAAGAGAAATGAAGAATTTTCAAAATACTGAAATGCTAATAAGTGATTTAATACTTGGTTTTTCCACCCCTTGCGTTAATTACAGCTCAGCAACGACGGTTCATACTCAAAATGAGTGATCTTAAAATGTTCTAATCTAATCCTTTCCAGATTTCTCCGAGTTGGATTCCTGAGTCATTAAGAGTAGCTGGATGATTTTCTGAACTTCTCAGCCTCCTATTGAGGTTGTCCCAAACCTGCTCAATCGGAATGAGATCTGGACTTCTTGCTGGCCATTCCATTCGAGAGACTTCAACCTCTTCAAGGTACTTCTTAACGATGCGCGCACGATGGGGTCTGGCATTATCGTCCATAAAAATAAATTTTCACCAATGTATGGGGATAATGGCACTACATGCTCTTCAAGAATGTTCAGGAGTACCCTGAACGATGCGCGCACGATGGCGTCTGGCATTATCGTCCATAAAAAATGATGGGCTGGGGTAAGAGCTGGGCTTCTTGCCGCGACACGAGGCCTTAAATCATATTCTCTGAAGCGATTTCTTATTGTCTGAGTTCTAATATGCTCCCCATGAGTTTGCTCAAGCTGATTTTGGAGGAGGCGAGCGGTTGCAAACCGTTGTCTCAACGAAGAAACTCTCAAGTAACGTTCTTGAATGGCAGTTGTTACCTGTGGTCTACCCTGTCCTGGTCTTCAGACATTCATACCTGTCTCCCTGAAACGCTGCAACATTCTGGACACACTCGTATGGGAAACTCCAAACCTTTCTGAAATTCTTGTGTATGTCCACCCTTCTTCTCGCAAAACTACCGCTTGGGCACATTCCTCTTGGGTCAAATTGCGTGTTTCGCGTTGCATAGCGATCGAGTGTAGAAAATCAAACGAAAGAAAAACTATTGATCACTAGAATTGATCGAGAACAACTGATTTCAGAATGGAGCCAATACATTCAAAATCTGATGATATCATATTTTTTTAATCCTGCTGGGAAAAAACATCTGTATTGAAGAAAAACGTTGAAAAAGGATAACATATGCATGCATAATTCTGATAAAAATAATTGTCATTGAGAACACCTTCAGTTGTAGAATAAATTTGAGATTTCCATAATGTGCGTTAATTTCTTTGCGCAGTGTATGTATTGGTGAACCAGACACCTGTTCGTTATACCATTGAGGAATCCGGTAGCTTATGGAGAAGATTAGAATCAACCATTTCCCGTCCCAAAATATGTCTCGAACCTATCTGGAATTAATTCGATGGCTCAATTATTCCTCACGCAATGAAACAGCCATAGAATAATTGAAGATCCCAATCTTCCAAATTAGCTTGCGGCGCAGATATCCTATTCGAATTCTTTCTATTATTCGAGGCCCTGCGACACTCCTAAAATACCTCGGATATCTGCCTAACGACAATGGAGAATAAAATGACGAATACCAAGTTCTGGCTTTGTTACAATTTCTCCTCTTCTCGGAAGGTTTGAAATATTTTTATTGCATCACTTATCGGAGAGGCGAGCAAACATACACCTAACAATTATGTGGGCAGGTTCACTTTAGGTGCTTTTTGATGACTCATAATGAATTCTTTTGTCACTTCGACTGAGTGTGAGCAGCCATTGTCATAAGGAGGATTTAGTATTCAGAACAAGCGTGGCTACAACAGGAGAAATATTAAGTTCGAACATGAATGTCTGACCGTGTGGAAGAGAATAATTATCTCGGGCTACAAATGGATTTGCACTCGCGAATATGAGCGGAGAGGTATTCTGCAGTTTCCGGTAGCTGAAAGGATCTTCAAGAAGTCCTTGTGTCGTAAGTAGCATAAAGTCGCGGAGTATTTTAGGTATGCGCTGTAGGTATACCTGCTTACAACTTACTGGAAGGAGCAGTCATAAAAGACACCAATTCTGTAGGTTTGTGGTTTTTTATATTGCCATCGAACCAGCAAGACGCCGAATGGAATAAATCCAGAAAATAAGCACCGACCAATAAAGTTAAGCACTAAATATCTGACACCATGAAAACGTCTTGATTGGAAATATTTTTTGTACAACTGCCATTAAAAGTGACACTTTTAATGACAGCAAACAATGTTAAAATTGATTGTTTACGTGAAAGCGTGTTAATAATATTTTTAGCTCTCCATTTTCTTATGATGAAATCAGATGAGAGAAATCCAGCAATTGCAACTTTTATCATCAATATTTAACAATCATTATTATGAACATTAATATTAATCGTAAAACTAGAACAATTACTAACATTAATGCCCTGTGACGTTAGGGAGCTTCGCAACACATTATTAGAATCCTCAGCACTATGAGTACTTGTAGAAACCAGAAGTACAATATTGGATGATGATGATCCAAAATCTGTTGAGGTTGGGAGAATTTATTCAGCAATGACATTTTTATATGCAATGGAATGATCAACATAGCCCTCGGCTACCGTCGTAGACTTCCATCCACCTTGTTTTTTTATATCCGTAATATTTGCTCCTGATTCTGCTAGCAATGAATGCTTTGGTTCTGGCAGTTTGAGCTACAATAGATGGAATTTTCCCAAATGCATCAATACCAACTGGATTGGCAGTGCATTGATTATTCATGTATTTCAGGAAAAAACGACGATGTCTGATGACAAAAGGGCGCAGTGCAAAGTACTTATGGAAATAGTCTACATACTTCCCAATAATACTGAAAGAACGACTGACTTTCGTTTTTGTATTTGGAAGATTTCAACTTGTCCACGAGTGAGAATCTTCGATATTTTCGGACGATATCCTTCACTTTTTCGTTTTAAATATGCTATCACCTTAAAATATTTACTAACATCCACACCGTTTTTAACAAGGGCGTTCTACTTAATCATTGAAAATTTGCTCCACAAAGTTGATGAACTCCATATTTTTTGATTTTTCTTCTAAGTATGATAGGGAAAACAGTTTCACTGAAGTTCCCTTCTACATTTTTCAATTCAATTCAGGCCTGGAATTGTTGTAAAAAAACATTGTATGGTATTTGTGTTAAAAGTGATTTTATTTTGTTCGTGAAATTGTTCAATTCGCTCCACTCATTTCACAAACTTTTTCACTGACAAAATAAAACGTCGCTTTTAACACTCATATTATAAATAACTATTGTATCAGGAACATTAGATCCCAATTCTCACTTTTGAGTGTCTACAACATGACGTACCTGAAATCTTTTTCATGAGAATATTAAAAATGATCTGAGTGAAAATGTTGGTGAAGAGGATTGAAATGAACATTTTCGAAAAGAAAATAAAATCACTTTAAAATTAAATATCATACAACGTTTTTTGTGTAACTTCGCTATTTCAAATGAAAAATGGAAATTTGGAATGACAGTGAACCTAAAAGTGCATCTTTGTATTCAAATAATCACAAGAATGTGCTTTTAATAGATATTTTCACGTAGTGGCGTAGTGAAAAAAATTTCAGAGCACTCTTTTTGAAATTGAGAACAAATATGGAATTTTTCAGAAGGAACACTCTGTAAATTTCACCGTCAAATTCTTGCAATTATTTTTCTGAATACGTTGATGTATCACAACTCAACATTTAGTAAATTTAAGCTTCAAAAATCAGAAGAATCCATATTTTGTTGAAATTTTTTTCTGCATGTTAAACTTTTATGCATGTGTCGAAGAATTCATGTCTTACTATTGGAAAAAAAAACAAACATGATTTTTCTGATTTTTAAAATTCATCAGAAGTAAGGTTGTGATACACCAATGTATTCAGAAAACATAAATGTAAAATTTTGACGCTCAAATATATAGGGTTGTCCATCTGAAAAATTCCACGTGTGTGCTCAATCTTAAAAACACTTCTATGTAAAACTATTTATTGAAAGCAGTTTCCATTTTTCTTCTCATACAGGACCTGATAAAAAAATACAACTCCAAAAGTGCACATTTTTCGTTTTCGCCCTGTATTTCAGGAACAAGAGAAGTTGGAATATTTCTGCTTGTGGATTGATACAGGGTCGCCAAAAACCGCATGCCTCTATCTTCAATAATAGCTGAGATACAGTGCAGTCTCACCCAATTTGGGACACAGTGTACAAATGTCACTGATCTGACTGAATATTATTCATCTTAATTTCGAGAGAATTTCAAAAAACTTGACTTAAAACCCATTAGCGCCGGAATTAATTTTTTTTCGATTTTTGAAATTTTTTTGATAAAAGCTATTCCGAAACGCTCTGTAGAGACGGAAAAATAATATGAAAATTTTATACGCCCTCTAGTTTTTTCAAAATTGACGGTTGCCATATGGCAACCCTAGGCGCTTGTGATCACTCATCGGGAATATTTTCATTTTTAGAGGAAATACTATTTTACTGATAAGATATATGAAATTTTTGGGATTTTGATAGTTTCAAAACATTTTATTGATTTATAAAATATTTACAATGTCATGATACAAATATCATGCGGTATGAAACGGAAAAAAAAAACAATCTATGCAAAGTCCAACATCGCATTTTGGACACATTGTTCTCATGATCGACTTACATCCACGTCCAGCGCACTCTTTTTGTATTCTGTGTATTTCACAAGATGATTGAGTTCATTGAATCTTACGGAATTGGAAATTCGACTATCCCTGGAAAAAGAACAAGAGGATGAGCGGTTTCCTTGTCCTTTCGCTGTTACCCCATACTTTTTCAAATAGCTGTTGACCACTTCTAGTTTGAATTCGAGTTGCGAATTTTTTGGTGTTCCTGTTTTATCGTACAGAATCCAGATATTTTCATAGCTCCGTCTAGCAACCATGAAAAAATCGGCCAATACCATTTCTTACTACTCCTATCCGGTCAGCATTATCACTGAGTATAAGCGCCTAGGGTTGCCATATGGCAACCCACGAAATCAACTGAAAATTTTTTCTACTAAATTTTTTTTGCGATTATGTTTAGCCTGTTGGGATTATGAATTGAAGTTTCAAGATTCATATAAAAAAAAATTATGACAAAATCACGGCGCAAATAGAAAATATTTCACTTACACGAACTTTGGTTCCATGTTTTTACCGATTCACGAAGAACTCGAAGTTTCACAACTTCTGGAGGCGGAACAAGTGAGTTTACAGAAAAAATTCTTGTTACTGGTAAAATGAGGTACATTTGTGTATCAAGTAAACCAACCGCCAACTTTCTACCTACAAATCTGCGCATCTGAGAACCATTTGAAAAACACCCCGAAAGCGTTGCCATATGGCAACCGTAGGCGCTAATGGGTTAAATAGAGAAAATATCGTCTAATACTCGTGGCAATAATAACACTCATTCAATTCCGCATTCGTGTTGGAATAGGAGCCCATTCTGTAAGAATATACTGTTTACATTCTTGTTCCGAATACATTTTATTAATATAGAACACTTATACGATAAATAACAATTTTTCCTCCACGAATCCAAATGAATTAACTCGTCAAAAACCACCTAATACCATCAACCACATCAGAGTGCCAAATTAACCCAGCCGATGATTAAAAATTCATTATCATTCAAAAAAAAAAAATTACGAACTTCCGAAGCCGTTACGCTATCTTGCCATCTCTGCTTCACGCTTTCTACTCCAAGAACCACGACTCCAGTATTGCACATGCCACACTCCGTTGCTCGCGGGATTTCAACAGCACTTGGTCCGAATCAAAATTGTTCAGATTCACCACAGTAGTACCAACAGTCGAGGAAACGGCGGTTGTTGCTCGCTAGAGCGGAACCCTAACCGTCTTTTCGAGAATGGAAGGTTATGGTCAGCTGATCCCAGACCCCTGCCATATTCGTCTTTTGTTGGGCAACAGGTGCTTTTAACGAAATTGATTCGCAGGTGGATTTCGATTGGGACGTCCTTGGGTTAGGGGTTCTGGTGTTGACACCTGTTAACCGTTGGGAGTGACAATTAAAGACAACGTTGGAATTCTCCAGGCTCTTTCATTCGGAGCGAAACTGTGGACAGATTCTGTATCGTCGAAGCGTATCGACCATGCAACGAAATGATCCTTTCTGGGTAGAGATATCTTAATATATAAAACTAATGCCCACTTGCACCGTCAAATATATCTCTGACTTACGACCAACTCAAATTTTAAGTCAGGTTTGAGACGCCGATTCTCTTGCACCGCAGTTTAAGTGCCACATAAGTGATGACTATTTTGAGCCGCGAATATTCATGGCTTAATCAAGACTTAAGCCCGTCTCAAATATTCAAACGTCGAAAACGAACTTCAGTTTTGACGTGTTGTTTTTGATTGCGTGAATTTAATAATTATTATGGATAGATTTTTATTAAATGATATTGATGATCAATATGAGGATGATTTCGACATATTAGATATCATTGACTATGGCTTTCCTGGAAGTCTAGAATTCAATAGGGCCGATCACTACCATGATATGGACGATTTCGCATTTTTTCGGCGATTTTGTTCGACCAAAAAAACTACTCTGCAATTGCTGAGATTAATTGAGAATGATTCAGAATTGCCAAGTGATATGTAAATATATATCTTATGTATGATGATGTCAAACCTCAAAGAAGGGAGTTTAAGCCTTGATGATTGTAGGAATCAGAGTGTATCACCGATGAGTCAACTCCTTGCGTGCCTCCGACTCTACGCATCAGCAGGACATTTATTGGCTGCAGCCGATTTGATGAAAATCCACGAATATACAGTATCTAGAAGAGTTGTTCGAGTTTCAGTATTCATAAAAATGCCTCAGAGAGAAGCAGAATTACGTTCCACCCTAACCCAATTTTACCAAATTGCTGGAGTTCCTCGTGTTAATGGAGCAATTGATTGTACCCATGTTATTATTAATTCTGCGGGTACTATTTACTCTTGTGAATATGAAAAGTATTACTTCGATGATATTCCACAGGTGCAGAATTATGTCATTCAAGTTAGGAATAAAGAGTTGTTGAAATCAAATCAAATCATTTGCTTCAAATAAAAAAAAAAGGTTATTCTATGCCAGTTCGTCAGCGGCCCGAAGTATGTGTATTCTGTGAATTAGAATACTGAAAAGGAAAATGCATAATTATCTTGTTCGTCTATGAATTCGCGTCTTCTTCTTACTTCGCTGTGCTCAGTGCCGACACAAAACCATATGATCATGTCGCATTTCTATGGCAAAACAAACAAATTCACTGATTTATACAGTGTTGACAGATTTGGCATTGCTTAGCGCGTGCTTAACAAAGTCGTTTTTATTAGATATGCGGTGCAAGATCTAATCCGTTATGGTGGGGAAAAGCATGACTCAAAATTTAAGGGCGCCTTAGATAAGTGTGCATTAACCAGAAAACGGTGCAAGTGGGCATAAGTCGGCCATATTGTTGGTTACACCATTTATAACTCAAGATTGGATGAACTGTTTGTTATGAAAGATTTTTTGTTGGATTCTTCTACGGTGGGGTTAACAAAAAAAATACATTAAAACTCTGAAAAATTTAATGAAATGTGAAAAAATTCATTTCCTTCTTGCGAATAGCGACAGTGATGTCGCTACGGTTAACAGCGGTAGAGCTCTTTCTTCTGATTTCAAATACACTGCCCAAAAAAATTTACGCACATTATGGAAATCCCAAATTTATTCTACAACTGAAGGTGTTCTCAATGATAATTATTTTTATCAGAATTATGCAAGCACATGTTATCCACTCTCAACGTTTTTCTTCACTACAGATGTTTTTTCCCAGCAGGAATAAAAAAGGATGATTTTATCAGATTTTGAATGTATTGGCTCCATTCTAAAATCAGTTGTTCTCGATCAATTCTAGTAATCAATAGTTTTTCTTGTGTTTGATTTGCTACACTCGATCGCTATGCAACCCGAAACACGCAATTTGACCCAAGAGGAATGGGCCCCAAGCGGTAGTTTTGCGTGAAGAAGGGCGAACATACACAAGAATTGCAGATAGGTTTGGAGTTTCCCATACAAGTGTGTCCAGAATGTTGCAGCGATTCAGGGAGACAGGTATGAATGTCCAAAGACCAGGACAGGGTAGACCACGGGTAACAACTACCATTCAAGAACGTTACTTGAGAGTTTCTTCGTTGAGACAACGGTTCGCAACCGCTCGCCTCCTTCAAAATAAGCTTGAGCAAACTCATGGGGTGAAAATTAGCACTCAGACAATAAGAAATCGCCTCAGAGAATATGATTTATGGCCTCGTGTCGCGGTAAGAGGCCCAGCTCTTACCCCAGCCCATCGAAGGGCGTGTTTGGATTTTGCGAGAGAGCATATCTATTGGGAAGAGGCCGATTGGGAAAGAGTTCTCTTCACAGAAGAGCCTAGATTCTGCATCTCCTATTGTGATCGACGTTCCCTTGTATACTGACGTCTACATGAAAGATATGCTCAGTGCAATTTCCTGAATACTTCGGGGGAGGATCGTTTATGGTATGGGGTGGAATATCTTTGACTGCTCGCACAGACCTAGTGATCGTTGATAATGGAGCTATGAATGCTGATAAGTATATAAGGAACATTCTTAAAGAGCATGTAGTGCCATTTGCCCCATACATTGGTGAAAATTTCATTTTTATGGACGATAATGGCAGACCCCATCGTGCGCGCATCGTTCAAGAGTACCTTGAAGAGGTTGAAGTCTCTCGGATGGAATGGCCAGCAAGAAGTCCAGATCTCAATCCGATTGAGCAGGTTTGGGACAACCTCAATAGAAGGCTGAGAAGTTCAGAAAATCATCCAGCTACTCTTAATGACTTAGGAATCAAACTCGGAGAAATCTGGGAAGGATTAGATCAGAACATTTTAAGATCACTCATTTTGAGTATGAACCGTCGTTGCCGAGCTGTAGTTAACGCAAGGGGTGGAAATACTAAGTATTAAATCACTTATCAGCATTTCAGTATTTTGAAAAATTGTTCATTTTTCTTCTTCACATAATATTCTTTGAAATCCTGAATTTTTCTTCCATTTAATGTGTCTTGTTTCGTTCAAAACCTTCCCGAGAGAACATAAAAAATAAGTTATAAAGTCAATATAGAGTTAACTTTCATTGAAATTGAGATTTTCCACAATATGCGTTAATTTTTTTGCGCAGTGTATTATATTCAGCGACGTTTCGCAGCACTTTTCCAGCTGCTTCTTCAGGCCTTCAAGAATTACACATTTTTCAACATAGAACGCTGGACAAAATGCACATTTTTCACCTCTTTAATTTTTTCAAAATCCGTCATAAAAGCATTAAATAACTCAAACATATTACTGTCATCTATACAACCCTTCATGACTGACGGATTATAAAAAAAAATTATAGAGGTAAAAAATGTGTATTTTGTACAGCGTTCTATGTTGAAACAAGTGTAATTCTTATAGGGTTAGTGCTCAAAATATCGAATTACTTTCATAAAGTGCTGAGTAATCCAGAGCGCTTTGTGGAAACCGTTCCCAGTGCTTAGTGCTTAGTGCTCGGAGCACTAACATCCAGTGCTTGGCACAGCTCTGGAGATACCAGAAGAAAGTAAACCCTCTCTTACTATCACTACGTGCTCCATGGGTCAAATAAACAAATAAAACGTCTCGGCATTGCCGTAGTTTATTCCTCTGTTCAAATTCAGCATCCTCATCAATAATTCCCATAGCAGCGAGTAAGAGATCTGAAATTAATTACCGGCCTAGTCAGAGAACCGTACGCACAAACATCCATCGAAAATTACAGAGCATAGGGCAAGCCAGACATGCACCTCCGACTTATAAATCCAGATTTTCATTAGGTTTCATTTTTGACGTGTGTAGAAGAAACGGAAAAAGATCGACGCCGGTAATTACATACTACTGATTTCATTTTAATGCTTCCAAAAATTAAAAGAACAGAAGCAGTCTTATTTATGCTGTCTTGCCGGCAATCCTTCCCCACGTAATTACATATGTGGATAAATATAGATTACGGGAGCAATTTCACTCCGGTGAAACCTCCACCCGACCAAGTTGTTGGTGAAGAAACGGAGAAATATATCAATGTTTCGTAAATGAATATACTTTATGACAGTCCAAATTGCGCAGTAACCATGTGTTATGACGAGTTGTAACTAACTGCTTTTTTCCTCTTGGCTATGGGAAATTATGGAATGGACAAAGCACATCGGACTGCTACTATATGTTTGCTTCTGGCTTCTGGTTCCACATAATGCGAGGGAGAGGTTGTTGTCTGTTAAATACCGCGCCAGATGTTCTGCTGCTTGAAGCTCAACATGAATTCGACATGATTCAGGCTGGGAATAGCCTGAAAGTTTAGATTTATGGTGGTATTCAGCTTTCATCTGTTACTCAATATGTAGCTTTCATGAGCTCTCTGGATTAGAGCTGAAGCTTTTGAGAGTTGGGAAAAGTTAAGAGAAAATGGTAGTAGGATGAAAACTATTAGGAAAGTCAGGGACAGACCAAAGCCAAATTTTTTGGGGTGGGGGGGTTGTTTAAATCCATCGAAAATTTTCCAACTGTACATTGAATTAACAGAAAAACGTTAGACATAATTAGGTATGATATTTGTTTCGGTAAAGAAAATTAAATTGATGAATTTCAACAGAGTGAGGAGTGATTAACTTTCTTTTTCATCTACCGAACATTCACTTAGGGAGTTTTTATTATGTCTGTTTTTTTCGTGAAGAGTATCTTGATGTTACTTGAAACTTTGAGAAACACTACTTGTTTATTTCTTCAGTTTTGTAGCTTTTCTTTATTTCACGGAATCTGGGAGCGGAGGCAAGGCTCATTTTCTTCTGAAAAATCTATTTTTTTCAATTTGTGAAAGGAGTATATATTGAGAATGAGCAGTTTCAATACGATGAATCTCATGAAAGTAGTGAAAAATTAACGTTGATTTTTCAATTACCCAATATTCAATTATGTGAGTTTTTTTATTTTATGGAATAATTTTTTTTTGTCAGAAGTACTTTGAGATACAATTTTTGTTTCATTCTTTAATCTAATTCAGTTTCATTCTTCGGTGTATCTCGAATTTTCAAGCATCATAAAGCAAGATATTTTTCACAAAAAAGGCAGATTCCATAAAATAAAGAAATATACATGGTGATGTTTGGTAGATGAAAAATCAGAGTTAATTACTCACCCCTTTGAGGAGATTCTTAATATTGAAACTGCTCATCCCTAACATAGGCCCATGTCACAGAATTATAGGAACAAAATGTTCAGATAATAAATTTCCTTTGATAAAAAATGAGTCTTCCTTTTGCTTACACATTCCATGAAATGAAGAAAAGCAACATAACTAAGAAATAAAACAGAAAATGTGTGCCAAAGTTACAAAAATCATAAATCAAGATACTTGAAAAAAACAGATTCCCAATTTAGTAGGGAAACGTTTTCGACCTAATTCAAACATATTGAGGAGACTATTCTGAACATAATTTCTTAATATGAGTTGGCCATTTCGAACTCTTTGCAGAGTTTATTGCAATTTGTGTTTGGAATTGAAGATATATTTAGTGTTTTGAACAATTTTTGTTGTGTTGGATTTGTGTTTCGTAGCTAATTTCAGTTTTTATAGTTGAAAAAAATTATACAAATAAATTGCCCTTTCCATATTCTATATTCTATGGTCACAACCCATAATTTTCTTTCACACTTGTTGTCCTTTGTGCATTTTCTGTTCATGAATTTTTTTTTGGTAATTTTTCACAAGGCACCACAGACCACATAACTCAAACTTCACTTTCAAATTTATGATACCAGATGTTTTTTTCATGACACAGTCCATGCGATGTAACTGAAAAATTGAGTACCTACTTCTTGAAGAAACATCTCTTCAAACACCTGATGGTAAAAATTTTGGGTTGAATATCATTCATTGCCGGCTATACATATATTGATAAGTACTGATTGCAAATTTGTTTTTTCTAATTCAGATTTCTTCGAATTTCATAACTCTCGCGGAACTATGTATTTCATCTGCTTTGAACTTTTTCCAACTGCTTTGGAATTTTTTTCAACTGCTGAAAGTTTTCTAACTGCTCTGAAATATTTTCAACCCTTTTGAAATTTTTTTCAAGTGCTTTGAAATTTACCAACTTCGTTCAACATTAGGGGAGATTATCCCCCCCTTGGGCCCGTTCCTGGGGAAAGTAAGAAAATTTAACAAAAAAGAAAGGTTAAATGAATGAAGGGCGAACTGGGCCAGAAAGAAGAAGGGGGTGAGCTTCTAAGGGTAGAAAAGTTACAAACCTAAAAATAAAATAAAAAACAAAGAAGGATGCAGTAAAAAGTGAAAAAATAATTGATTTTCTACCAAACAAAAAGCTGGGTAGGTACCTACCAAACTTCACATCTAAATCAACATACAGCTATGAATAGGGTTCTGAAAAGTCAATCAAACTATAACCTCTCAGTTTTTGTAAATGTCTTTCATCGAATTCGTGTTTGGTGATTGTCATCCTTGTGAAAGTTTTCACCAGTAAAACTGCACTAAGAAATTTCAATGATACTTGGCATGAACCATAAGGATACCAAGGTAATAAATAAAAAACAAATATATGTAAATCCAAGTACGTTTCCCACATAAATCGTTCAACCATATTCTAAGGTCATATGCAGAAAGTTTCAAAGAGCCATAAGGCACATCCGAAATCAGGTTACAGTAATCATCAAGTCTCCCACGATGCATGAGAATATATTGCTCATTTTCATCAAACGCAACTGGGAATTGTAATCTGAACCCCTATAACACCACCCGACAGGAAGTTGTGTCCTTATCGACATTGGGGTCATGCATGACGATAGGGTGGGAAATAGTTTAGCGAGAAATAGCGGCGAAGTGAATAACTTCATACCTTTATTTTGTTCATGAAGAAATTGAAGATTTTCAACGAGTTTTTAATAATTTGTAAATTACAGTAATGCGTGGAAAACATTTTGATTAAGGCAAATATACGGCTCCACAATCGTTTTGAAAAGTATGTAATGTTCGAGAAAATCGCTGTAAAATCATTTAAAACTCTATAACAACTTGAATCGATCCAATAAAAATCAGTTTAAGACATTTGTCAATCTGGTCGCATTTTTTTTGAAGTTTGGTTTTTTGCATATGCTTCGTAAATGTTTTATTATGAAATTGAGTCAGTTCATCAACGTCTTCGATTTGAAACGAGTATTCTGAAAAAGTCAAGACGTCATTAACAAACGCTGAGGCTAATAGGGCTATCGGAATGCTACAGGGTGGCCTAACTCAGGTTGTTGTAGCGGAAAGGTTCCAAGTCAGCCAAAGTGTGATATTTCGACTTTGGAATAGGTTCAGGGAGACAGTTTCCGTGTTGGAAAGACCAAGGCTTGGTGGGCGACGAAAAACAACACCTGCTCAGGATAGTTTCATCACCGTTTCGGCGAGAAGAAAGCCTACATCTACGTTTAGAATGCTACGAAATACTTTTCAAAATGCAGATGGGGTCGAAGTTTCCATCGAAACCATCAGACGACGTTTGAGAGAGGCGAATCTAGGTTCAAGACGTGCATTAAGAGGAGTTCCATTAGCACGTGACCATAAGCGTCAAAGACTGGAATGGGCAAGGCAACATATCAATTGGAACGATCAATGGCGTAGTGTCCTTTTCAGATTCTCGAAGAATAAGGGTATGGACAATCTCACGCATACTCTGTAATTGTCGGTATGTCCAAGAAGTCCATCCATTCCGAGGGGGTAGTGTTATGGTATGGACCGACATATATTACAACGGGCGCACAGTTCTACATATTTTTCCTGGGAATATGATCGCCTTACACTATAGGGAGCATGTCATTGACAATGTTTTGCCAAGTTTTCACGCAGCTATTGGTGAAACTTTTCAATTTCTAGACGATAACGCTAGACCGCACCGTGCAGCCACAATTGAGAATGCGCGCGAGGAGCTTGGTATTCCACGTTTACCAATACCTCCGCCTCACCAGACTTGAATTGCATAGAACATGAATGGGATATGCTCCAACGAAGATCAGATAATCATCAACCTATCCCAGAATCCTCAAATGATCTGAGAGAGCTTCTGCCCGTCTATGAAACCAAATTCCTCAAGAAATGTTCAACAACCTCGTGTGTAGTATGCAAAGAAGATGTCAAGCTGTTATTGATGCCCGTAGAGGCCATACATTGTATTGATATTCTTAAAATGCTTGAATCCTCTGGGAATGATATTTCGGTTTTCACTCGATTTTTCTTAATCACCCTGTATACGCTGCAGACCTACAGGCTAAAATAAATTTTTTTCCTGCAACTTGAAATCATATGAGTATGAATTTTTATCACAAAATCTCATTTAAACTATAATTTTTTCCAATTTAAGTCAATATCCCTAACTCATGTGGAACAGTATATTTCAGTCCAATCTGATTGGATATCTGATATTTTCATATTGGTTAAATACATTGATTATCCTTGTGGTTGTATAGATAGTCAAGTCACCCGAAAAATTTCATTTTTTTGCAACCATTTCGTTTATACTTCTGCTGCCAATTTTCAATTTGTTCAATTTTGCTCTAGTTGCATTGGTTCGATACTTTGTCCCATATTCTTTGCGAGCAAAATAATTTCATGATTTCATTCAACGTAACTTTCAGGACAAAACGAATAAAGAATAAGAAAGTTTTATGGTGAAGTTAAGTTAGTTTTCATCTTGGATTTCATTCCTAGACTTGGGTACTCGACAAATTGAATATTACGATTAAATTTACAATTTTGGTAGATCAAGAACATCTAACCGGATATTTTAATCCAAAATCTGTTGAAAACAGCAGTCGACTGTCTCGAAGGGGACACCCTAACAATATCATATTCCCGCGAAAAAGAATATATTCCCCGGTTCTCACAATGAGAAATTAAGTCAAAGTCAGTTAAACCGGAAGCGACAGTTGCATGGGGCAACAGACCTCCGACAACAGGTGTATTTGATTAAATTTAAAACACTTGTCGCTCAAGCCATTCTGTTAACGGACCAGTTTCAATCGATTTTTCAAAGAATCCCGAGTCGTATCCTCAAATACAAACGATTTACTTCGAATCCGCAACATTTTACGAGTTTTCATACCAAAGGTGAGCATTAAAACCCATATGGTTCTGCTTCTAACAGTTCTCGAGCCTTTGGAAACCGGTGACATTCACTTTCGTTGTCGATCCTTATACATTTTACTGTTCGACATGCAAAATGTGTGATTAAAGAAGACCTCCGAGGTTACGAAGGACCAATGAAAGTAAATCAATATTACGGCTCATAAAATTCCGTCATAACGAATTGTTCCAGTTTCTAATACGATGATATACTGATCCCTAACCTTTGTCCGTTGAAAAATCGACGCCTCCGGCTCTCTGCAGTTACAACGTTTCATAATGCGGCTGCAAATCACGTTTGATGAAACCTCATTTCAATTTTATATAAGTAATAACAACTCAGGGTAGAGTCACATCGATGTTCTTAGAGATTGCTTCATTCGGATTGGAATTGATTTATTGGAAATTTAAAATATGAAGTCGGTTTATTACCGTTTACTCGGCAACATAATATTATACAGAGTGTCTCACGAGGTATTTTACGAAGTTCCAACATATCATTGAAGAGAGACACCCTGTATTCTCAAACAAGATAAAATGTATATGAGAGATTTATTACAGGTTTATGAAATGGGTTACCATAATAAACTAACTCATGTGAGATAGGGATATTGACTTAAATTGCAAAAATAAAGTTTACGTTTTAGTTAGATTTCTAGTTGCAGGAAATAAAATTAAATTTAGCTTGTAGGACTGCAGCGTATACAGGTTGGTTAAGAAAAATCGAGTAAAATAACGAAATTTTATTCCCAGAGATTTCAAGCATTTTAAGACAATCAATACATTGTAAGGCCCTCACAGGCATCAATAACATCTTGACATTTTCTTTGCATACTACACACGAGGTTGTTGAACATCTCTTGAGGAATTTGGTTCCATAAAAGGGGCAGAAGCTCTCTCAGATAATTCAAGGGTTCTGGGTTAGGTTGACGATCGTCTAATCTTCTTTGGAGCATATCCCATGTATGTTCTATGCAATTCAAATCTGGTGAGTGCGGAAATATTGGTAAATATGGAATACCAAGCTCCTCGAGCGCATTCTCAACTATGGCTGCACGGTGCCATCTAGCGTTATCGTCTAGAAATTGAATAGTTTCACCAATAGCAGCGTGAAAATTTGGCAAAACATTGTCAATGACATGCTCCATAAGTGTAAGGTGGTCATATTCCCAGGAAAAATGTGTAGATCTGTGCGCCCGTTGAAACATATCCCGGCCCATACCATAACCCTACCCCCTCGGAATGGATGGACTTCTTGGACATAGCGACGATTACAGCTTATGCGTGAGATTGTACATACCCTTATTCTTAGAGAATCTGAAAATCTTCCATATCTGGATTCATCAGTGGAGAGGACACTACGCCATTGATCGTTCCAATTGATATGTTGCCTTGTCCATTCCAGTCTTTGACGCTTATTGTCACGTGTTAATGGAACTGCTCTTAATGGACGTCTAGAACCTAGATTCACCTCTCTCAAGCGTCGTCTGATGGTTTCGAGGGAAACTTGGACCCCATCTGCATTATGAAGAGTATTCCGTAGCATTCTACACGCAGATGTAGGTTTTCCTGTCGCCGAAACGGTGATGAAACGATCCTGAGCAGGTGTTGTTTTTCGTCGCCCACCAAGCCTTGGTTTTTCCAACACGGAACCTGTCTCCCTATTCCAAAGTCGAGATATCACACTTTGGCTGACTTGGAGCCTTTCCACTACAACAACCTGTGTTAGACCATTCCGAGAATCTTATTAGCCTCAGCGTTTATTAATTTATGTTTTGGCATTTTCAGAAAACTCATTTCAAATCGAAGCCGTTGATGAATTTACTCCATTTCAAAATACGAACATTCATGCAAAATATGCAAAGAACCAAACTTCAGAAAAAAGGCGACCAGATTGACGGAATGTCTCATACTGATTTTTATTGGATCGGTTCAAGTTGTAATTGAGTTTTAAATGATTTTACAGTGACTTTCTCAAAGACTATATACTTTTTCAAAACAATTGAATACAATATCCCTAACTCTTGTGGAGCAGTTTATTTTTGAACCAGTTTTGATTATTCAAATAATTTCGTAATATTTCATCGATAACCTTCTGATGAAAAAATAAGTGACAAACTATTGAATAAACTTTCGATATGTATATTGAAATATATAATTTTTCATTGTTTTCATTGTTGATGGATTTATCGATTGGGATAAGGTAGATTTTCCAGAGTTATTAACCAATTTTTTGTAAAGTCTTCAGCAAAGCCATGAGAAATCAATTCTGATCAGAATCATCTGGTAAATTGAGTTTGACCATAGTTTGCATCAGGTATCAGAATAAATATCGTGAAAGAATTCAATTAAGATTGGTAGATAGGCGAAACCAATCAGAACTTACCTATTCGCATCCTGTGGTCTACCAGTTTGGAGATAAAGTTCACCATAATGAATAACTAACTTTGAAAAAGCGCCAGCATACAAGTGGAGCAGAGATAATAAAGTAATTAAATCGAAGTCGAACTGCAGAATTTGAGCATAAATGAGTGAACAATCTCCAATGTGACAAGATGGGTCTATATATGTAGCTAGAAATGCGCATTTAACAATCGAAAAAAGTTGATTTTATGCATGTCAAACTGTTATCTTCCGCTTGACATTAATTAGAAACTGATATCATGAAGAACTACATGTTTTTACTACTTTTCGGGTTTTGAGTTTTGATGAAGAAACGAGTTGAAAAAACTTGGTCTGATTTCATTCTGAGACTCCATCTGTATTGGCTAGAATATCGAGAGAATATGGAAAACAACATTTGATGATTTTAATTATATTATTGTACACTGTGTCCCATTTTGGTTGAGACTGCACTGTATCTCGGCTATAATTAAAGAAAGAGACATAAAAGAAGAAGATGCATTGGTATTTCTTCTGATAGAAGCTAGAAAATTAGGGATTTACATGCATAAATCTACAATTTATTCAAATTGGAATGAAGGTCTGTTTCAGAAAATTTTAAGGGTGTTTTTAGATTTTACTCGAATTTTCTGACACATGAAAACAATTCAATGTGTAATCTGACTATCAACGAAAAAACTGGGTATCACATTCAAAAAACAAAAGTCCAAATAATCCGAAATTTTCTTGTCTGTGAATCACCCTATATATTAGAGTATGATTATTCAATAGAAAACTTGCTCTTGATGCGTTCAATTGATCAGAACATGTAGATTCAACATACTTCCCACAAGCTTACAATAACAAAGTCTCATTACATGTTGACCAAGAAAAATCCTCGTTGAAATTGTGACGAGATATCGAATCTATATCAGCACCTCAGAGGTAAAGTGTGTTAAGTCACATTTTTTCAGACACAAACTATCCACAATATTGGATTCACATTAGTGAATTCTAGCTAGTGGAACACATTTTTGACTACCTAGATATATCAAGTCGCCAAAAATGGCAGTGAACATTCTTTGAAACAATAATCGAACTGAAAACTTTCTATTTTGTCCAATTTTGAAATTGTGAATTAACACACTTTACCTCTGGGGTGCTGATATTGTTTATTGTGAGTTCATTCTTTTCGATTTATGCAGTTGTTCCAATTACTCACACTATCAATTTATATTGCAGCACCTACTTTTCTTTGCTGACCTTTTTCCATATAATGTTAATGGTTTGCTGGTTAACGTTCAAGTTAATCTAAGACATTTGTACGATGCTTTTTCTTGAGAACACTTTCTGTTATTTTACGAGCAAGATTCGAACGCAGAGAGAACAAGAAACATTTCGAATTACAGTACACCTCTGTTAATTTAATTTTTTTACATATGTGAAGCTGTAACTTTTTTTGAGAGATCAATTTCATCGTGTTGTTGACATTCCTTGGAGTCTTAAATAATAATAAATAGTTGATTAGTTTTATCTGACCATAATTCCTTTCAAGTAGCTGAAAATGGTCAAAAAATCCATTCACCGTATTTATAAACTAATTAATGTTGATCGTTATGATGTTCAAGACCATAAAAATTCTCAAGTTATCAAATAAGACGTTAGGAAGAGAGCGGAAATCACGTAGATCTTGCTGAAAATTTACATATGATTATGCCTCGATGAAAATAGGATGGAATAGTCAGGTAAAAATAAGAAATGGAAGGTTAAGGATTCACAAGGTTAGACAGCATCGATCGAGATGCATTTTATTTAGGGCTGACGTCATCGTCCGAGAATATAATTTTTGATAGCCCAATAAAAGCAAGCGCGAGATATTAAAACGGATAAAAAAATTTTATATTAATTATTCCCCGAATTTGATGACTTTTTGATTATGTCGTAAAATAATCCCAAGAGTGGGAGAGATCAAGAGATGCTACCTATTTTAAGGAAATTCGTGTTCTTAAGTTTGAGAAGGCCTGAATTAATGCGTGAAATTTCAATTACATTAAATTTTTTAATTATGCAACAAGTAAAATATGGTAAGAATTCTGGAGAAAATCTACAAATTCCTTCTCACAGAGGGTAAAAAATTTAAGTTTCTTTGTACTTACATGGGATATTACGATGAGAGAAGGAGGGTACTGCAAACAACCTGAAAAAAAAAATTTCTTAATTATTACTCAACAATTTGAATCCCCGATATAATAAGTATCATTGTGTTAGAGATTTTTATAATGAAAAATATTTGCCTTTAAGGTTCATCTGCACTGAAAACCTGTACAGGGTGGGCCAATTTGATGATACTTGAACTACAACTTTTTAACCGTGAGAGATAGAGGAAAATTAATGACACTTTATTCCCCTATCTTCTTTTGTTTTCGAATTATAGGCCAAAATTCAAATTTGGGCGATTTCAAATTTGGCCTTTATCTCCGTTTTTGTTTGTGCTAGGATGTTGAAACAGAAAACATTATAAAGGCACTTTTTCATAGCAATCCAGTAAAGTACTTTGTTTTTTCCCGAGAGGTTTCCTTGCTGAGCTATAAGATAAAGTTGTGTTTTTTCTTATGGAAAGAATAGTTTGAAATGGCTCAGAAAGAATCGCCATTTTTTCCCGTTTCATAAATATATCAGACTTCATACATCGCCTTCAGGTGCATTCAGATATCATTAAATATAGTTTGGATGTGAAATTTGAATTATTGAGTATTAAGTAGGCTGACTCACAGAATAATATGTCTCTACGCATGGTGTCATTATTATTTTGCGATTGAGTACTTGATTCAATTCTCCGTGGTTTGATCTCTGTTCAGAACAACTGTCAATTATTAGAATTCGAAGTCATTATTGCCGCTAAAATAAAACATTTTAACATAACATATTTCTCGTAGTTTTCGAATATTTTCATATTTCCGGCAAAAATGACTTCGAATTCTAATAATTGACAGTTGTTCTGAACAGAGATCAAACCACGGAGAATTGAATCAAGTACTCAATCGCAAAATAATAATGACACCATGCGTAGAGACATATTATTCTGTGAGTCAGCCTACTTAATACTCAATAATTCAAATTTCACATCCAAACTATATTTAATGATATCTGAATGAATGTATGATGTATGATATATTTCTGAAACGGAAGAAAATGAAGATTTTGTCCAAGCCATTTCAAATTATTGTTTTCTTTAGAAAAAATAGAACTTTATGTTATACCTCAGCAAGGAAACCCCTTGAGAAAAAACAAAGTACGTTACTTTATTGCTATGAAAAGAGTGCCTGTATAATGTTTTCATTTCAACATCCTACCACAAACAGAACCGGAGATAATAACCAAAGTTACGGCTAATGACCAAGCAGTCGATGGCGTGAAAAAAAAATAACCAAAGTTGAAATCACCCAAATTTCAATTTTGGCCTATAACTCGAAAACAAAAGAAGATAGAGGAATGCAGTTGATGGCGTTATCAGTTTCTCTAAAGAAGACCACCGTAATGTGACATTCATTTTCTTCTATCTCGCACAGTTAAAAAGTTGTAGTTCAGGTATCATCAAGTTTGTACACCCTGTACAGGGTATCCCATATTGTTTGATTTTGACTGTTTTAGGTACTTCTGGACTAGATAGGTAAAAACTTCGTAAAGTGTCCTGGGCTCGATTTTTGTGAAAACACCATTAGTGAAAACCGTTTCACGATATCTTCATTTTTTTTTAATTTCGATTTCAAAAATGTAACATAATTTTTTCATTTACGAAAATATCTGAAAACAATTAAAACTTTCTAGAAGCGCTTTTCTCCCGGAAATGAGATACTATATTAAATTTTTTTCTCGTGGAAGAAAACACTTTTTTATTTTAAATACGAACGCATTTGTTTTCATTTTATTTCATAAAAAAAAAATTTAGAGATAATAATGTCTTATTCCCAGTGAGAAAGTGAAAGTTTTCATTTTTTTCAGATATTTTCGAAAATGAAAAAGTTATGGCACATCTTCTGAGTCTAAAAAAATTCAAAATGTTGTTATATCTTCAAAACAAATGAAGCTATCGTGAAACGGTTTTCACTATTGGAGTTTTCACGAAAATCGAGCCCAGGACTCCTCTCAACGTTTTTAACTATCTAGTCTGGAAGTACCAGAAACAGCCAAAATCAAGCAATTTGGTATACAATTTGGGATCATTCCTGACACACCCTGTAAAGGTACTCGAAGAATGTCCATGTTGATACATAAACCGAATAACGAAATTGATTGATTATGTGCATAAAGCGTGGCATGATAAATTCAAAACGTCCTTTTATGATGAACAAGTAAAAACAGATTCCGAGAAGATTCGAATGATATTCTCAGAGTGGAAGTGATCACTCTTTATAGAAGCTACCTACATCAAGTGGTCATTTGAATGCTCGATGTCTTCATATCAGTCAAGTTCTGTTAACTACGGTCGTCAAGCGACAAGCTGAACACCGTGTGTTGACTATGTAAAAACTGGATAGAAGCGTAATCTTTATATTTCAGAGTCAATGCTTGCAAGTCCAATCAAAAGAAATTGTAGTTGTTTACTTCATTGTGTCGACTTAACGAGTTCATTTCAGCAAGACAAGAAAGACATTTGATATCCAAACACTCCAAAGGATCATGACAGGTTACTCTCCTAATTGATTTCATGCTAGAATGAATCATTGATTACTTTAATCTTCATGAAGGGAGGCCATACTAATTCATAATTTGAGAAATTGATGAACGTATTGAGGCAATAGTTATTTATGATGAGTGTTAAAAGTGACGTTTTATTTTGTGAGTGAAAAAGTTTGTTAAATGAGCGGAGCGAATTGAACAATTCCACGAACAAAATAAAATCACTTTTAACACAAACACCATACAATGTTTTTTGTACAACTGCCCTATTTTGATAATGAAATGGGCGAATTTTCAATGACAATAAACTTCAAAATGCATTTTAATATTCAAATAATCAAAAGGTTGTTGTGAATGGCAACCGTTGCCAACGTTATGATTACTAACAAATGAGAAAAGACGCTGTCATATGAATTTCTTCTCTGTCCAATTTTCGTCTTGGGTTTTTATCTGCTCAATATGTTTGTCGAGAGTCCAATTATTAATAAAAGGGACGATTTGGTTGTTCCTCTGGATATTGAAGAGTCTGCAAGAAGAGCAAATCTGGAACTCCTACCTAAAAATTTCTGTTCAGCAGTAGGATATTGCATAAAACAATTTCCTGGCCTGGTGTAAATTGAAAAACGTAGAAGGGAACTTCTGTTTTCCTGGCATACTTAGAAGAAAAATAAAAAATATGGAGTTCATCAACTTTGTGGAGCAAATTTTCAATGATGAAGTCAAGCGCTTTTGTTAAAAATGGTGTGGATGTCAGTAAATATTTCAAGGTAATAGCATATTTGAAACGGAAAAGTGAAGAATATCGTCCTTAAAAATCGAAAACTCTTACTCGTGAACAAGTTGAAAAGTTTATAAAAGAGGCACCAGATGAGAAATACTTGATGATTAAGGTTGCAACTATTTCGGATTATTTCTAGCCTGTCGGCGTGAAGAATTATGTAATTTATCAGTGGAAGACATCGAAATAACAAATAAATCATTGGTATACAACGAAACTCAGTCGTTCTTTCAGTATTAGTGGGAAGTATGTAGACTATTTTCTGCGCCTTCTGTCATCAAACATCGTCGTTTTTTCCTGAAATACATGAATAATAAATGCACTGCCAATCCAGTTGGTATGAATACATTTGGGAAAATTCCATCTATTGTTGCCGAATTCCTCAAACTGCCAGAACCAGAGCAATATACAGGACACTGTTTTCGAAGATCCTCCGCTTCATTGCTAGCAGAATCAGGAGCAAATATTACGGATATAAAAAAACATGGTGGATGGAAGTCTACGACGGTAGCCGAGGGCTATGTTGATCATTCCATTGCATATAGACATGTCATTGCTGAAAAAATTCTCCCAACCCCAACAGATTTTGGATCATCATCATCCAATATTGTACTTCCGGTTTCTACAAGTACTGATGGTGCTGAGGATTCAAATAATGTGTTTCGAAGCTCCCTAACGTCACAGGGATTATTGTTAGCAATTGTTCTAGTTTTATGATTAATATTAATGTTCATGAGTAATGATTGTTAAATATTGATAATAAACATTTGCAATTGCTGAATTTTTCTCATCTGATTTCATCATAAGAAAATGGAGTGCTAAAAATATTTTCAACACTAATGTTAAAAATATTTTTTACACGCTTCCACGTTAACAATCAATTTTAACATTGTTTGCTGTCATTAAGAGTGTCACTTTTAATGGCAGTTGTACAAAAATGCAATTTTTTGTGCTACTACTCAACGTATCCTATCATTCAATTCATGAAATCGATATGAGGATAATAGGATTAAAATGAAAGCATCATCACCAACCAAAAATTATCTAAGTTTGTTTAAAAACTTGTAGTTACTCAAGATTGAACTCAGGTTGGTTAATTTGGAGGTCCAATGATTTCCTCAACATATTGATTTGCCCCTTCTGAATCAAATCAACGTTCTCGGTATTTGCAAATCAACTAAGATGAGAAACGTGCAGTTTAAATCAACATCTGTTAAGATCCATCAATAATTCTTTCCTCTTTCACACATCACCCATTAAACGAACCTTCTACGAGGTGTTCCAGATATCAGATATCCTAGAGAAGCAAAATTTGTGCCGTACTGCTTCTGAGAAAGTGTGGTTTCATCAGCGTCTCATTAGATTAATTATGCTCCAGTCTGATTACACACCACTTGACTTGCAAATATTGTTTTTGTTGGGAAAGCACCTTTAATTGCACTTCTCGAGCTACGAGACCCGAGATATACACAATCATGTACGTACAACCGAACTGATTGGCTGCATGAAATGATTACTTAGGTTTTCGAAGGCAATTAATGATGGTGGTAGGTACGAGGACAATTCGAGAATTCATGGCTATTGGATCTATTAATTTGTATGTTTAGGTCTCATATCTCTACTGTGCCAGTTACCTAAATGTGCCAATGTAACAGCAAATGAAATACTTTACCGTATAAACATTAATTTATATACTTCGCGCAACAATTAAAGGATCAGAAAAAATTTCGAAATATTTCGGTGATTTTCAACAACCTGTATCTCAGTGAAAAATAGTCGTATTGGAAATGAAATAACTAACTTTCGAAGCTTGAAGACTCTAGTTTCTAAATTTATTGGTTGAAAATTTTTCGGACCACCGGTAGCCATGCAATCCTCGTACAAATCAGAAAAAAAAATTTCAAAATTTTCAAATCACTATTTTTGCTCTACACGAATGAAAAAAATTTCTCGAGCTACACCGATGCAAAGGTCGCATAGTCCGTTTATTCAGCTCCAATATGCTTTTCACGACCCTCGAATATGACGATTTGTCTTCAAAATATCCAATTTTAAATGCAGAAAAAACGTTGTCACTCGACTGCCAATATCCCCGGAAATATTAGTTGCCTAGAGAGCTGACAGAAATTTTTTGATTCTGCAGAAAATTTCCTACAAAAATCTGTTATGCCTAATTACGATTTTCTTTTCACCTTTAACGTTAACGTAAATTGCAAAAAATGCCATATTGCCATTTTTTTGGTTGATGGACTGTATCTTCGTCCATATTGAGGGGAAAGCTTAGGTTATGAGGAAATTTTAAAGCCTAATGTTCCCCAAAGTCCCCCCTAAATCAGTGGATCGATCGGTTCAGCGGTTTTATTGGACCGATTGTTCGAAATTTTGAAAACATTGAGGAAACAAGATTTTTAACCTGATTCATTTGATCAATCAATAATTACATTATTTCTTCATTCTCTACTCAAATTTTTCTTAAGATAAATTGTTGAAAAAAAAATTTTTAAATTTAAAGAATTTCGATAATTTGAAAACAAAAAATTTGAAATAGAAAAAACATTGTCGTTATAAAAAAAGTTGTCGTTATTGTTTTTTCTGTTATTTTCATTGAATTAAATTTTATGTTCTTGTCGGTATTATTGGTTTTACTACTGTTCGTATTTCTTAAATTCTTGTCTAATTATTATATCTCGATATATTGTCGTGTTTTCTATCTTGATGCCGATTCCAATAATAACAATAATACTTAGTACATTATATTATCGTAATAATTTGAATGACATTTAAGAAGTCTAATATTTTCATTTAACTCTAAAAATTATTTAAGTATTTTTTGATTTTTAGTGCATTCCGCATAATTTGAAGAGTGGATAACTAATGCCAAATAATTCTGTAAGCGTTGTGTAATGATATGATTTATCAACTGCTGGCATATAAACGGATATAATGAATTTCACCAATTGGTGATATCCACGATTGTATTTCTTATTTATGACTAGAAATCGTGCATTTAAATTCAAGGGTTTTAACACATTTCGGAGGAACAAGATGGGGAAAGGTGCCTATTGATGGATATGGCGAAAAACAGTCAATTACAGTATATTAACGTCTAGAATGTCAGAAATTATTATTGTAAACGTCTAATTAATAACTGCCTAACCAGGTCGAGAAGAGAAATTGCTGTTTTTGTTCGACATGATTCTTGTTATCCATATTTGCGAATTATAAACAAAAAGATGCTTTTATAATTATCAGTGAATGAAGAGAAATCACGTATTCTTGAAGTGAATGCGCACTTAAATTCATAAAAAAATACCAGAAAAATCAAAAGCAAATTATATTTTAATAAGAAAGAATAAGCAGAGTTAATCCGAATTAAATTATTGCAAGACAAGAAAAAGCCTTGACGAAAATGATAATAAAGATAATAGTGTATCCACTTATAAACGGACAGTTTCATAATGTGTGTTGCATTATCAAATATTTATGATATAAATAATATACAGGGTGAGACAGACTCATGATACACCCCCATTTTCTCCTTTGTTTCTGTAGCTATATTTCTGAAATTTGGAACATTGAATATACTCACTATAGGGCACTTCTTGATATATTTAGAAAAAAATCCAATTCCGGTTTTTCCGGAAATGACATCAACTTCGGATTGAACCGAGAAGATATTTAAACTTGTCTAAACTCCATTATCGTGTTCGTATTGGTTATACAGAAAAATAGTTGTTATGGATGAATACCCCACCTATGGTACTTTCGAATGACGTCAGAGTACCATTTGACAAAACGGAGTTTCGAGTGAAAAAAGGTTTTGGTTTACTTTTTTGGTACGTATTTTGAACCACGATACTTTTTAAATCGAAATTACTATAGTGTAGCATTATTTTAATTATTTGGAATAATTTTAGAGAGTTCATGGCTCTCTAGATCGACAAATAAAATGGGCGTTCTGACGAATGAAATATCAACTATGAGGTATCATTAGATTGAGAAAATTATAGAGATTTCAAAAATGTAATAATATACCGGGTGTCCTATTTGAAAATCGAAAGTTGATGTCATTTCCGGAAAAACCAGAAGTTGGATTTTTTTCTGAATATGTCGAAAAGTGTCCTATAGTGATTATATTCAATGTTCCAAATTTCAGAAATATAACCACAGAAACAAGGGAGAAAATGGGGGTGTACCATGAGTCTGTGTCACCCTGTATATGGATAAAGAATTATTACATGGCATTAACTGGAGTTACTCGGGTTTCTCCCTTTCAAGAATTTTTAAGCATTTTGTTCAAGGTATTCTCTATAGGGGTTATACATTATTCGATGTTTTATTGTATTACCATCTTTATTCCATTCTGAGACAAATAATCAATCCTGAGATACTCACAGTTTAGTATAAGAGCTCGATTTGTAAAAAATTATAGATTTTTATCCACTTTTTCTGGAGTTCTTGAGATTTTCTCTAGCAGTCTCTCAAAAAATATAAATTAGGAATTTTTCGAATGAAGAAAAATGCCTATACTCAAATGCCTATACTCATTTCAGTTGCAAGAAGTTATTCCGAAACAATGTACGAAAAATAAAACTTCCTAATATGAAAAACTGCTCTCAATCGTAACGCATTTTCAGGAGCATAAATTCTAAATGAAATAAAAATTGCAGTTATAATTTAAAAAATTAAACAAGTTGCTACATCTCGCTGTGAATATTAATTTTTTCAAAGCATACTACTCCAAATTGTTGGAATTATTAAAATGAATGTGCGAAGCTCCATTGTACCGAATAGGATTGCCATAATCCACAAAGGGGGGTCAATATACCCAACAAATTCAGAAAATACACACAAGGCGTTCACTGTCGGTATCATAGCTAACTACCTATATTACGGTTCTCATAGTGTAAGCAGTTAAAGAAACGTGAAGGAATTCAGACGCTCGTAGGGAGCGTTGAAATGATATACTTTGAAAGCATTTAATATTATCTGATAAAACCCAGTCGAGATATAGAGAGAAGACCATTTCAAGAACATCTACAGAACCAGGAATCTCAGCATTTTTTCATTGCGTCTAATAATGGGCCAAGCCATGAAATGCCACGTAATATTTAAATTTAGACTGCTTAAATCGTTTCAAAAAGTATGTAATCTTCGAGAAAATCACTCTAAAATCAACAACGACTTGAATCGATCCAATAAAAATCAGTATGAGACATTTCGTCAATCTGGTCATCTTTTTTCTGAAGTTTGGTTCTTTGCATATTCTTCATGAATGTTCTTATTTTGAAATGGAGTCAGTTTATCAACGGCATCGATTTGAAACGAATTTTCCGAAAATGCCAAGACGTAAATTAACAAATGCTGAGGCTAATAGGGCTATCGGAATGCTACAAGGTGGCCTAACTCAGATTGTTGTAGCGGAAAGGCTCCAAGTCAGCCAAAGTGTGATATCTCGACTTTGGAATACGTTCAGGGAGACAAGTTCCGTGTTGGAAAGACCAAGGCTTGATGGGCAACGAAAACAAACACCTGCTCAGTATCGTTTCATCACCGTTTCGGCGAGAAGAAAGCCTACATCTACGTGTAGGATCCTTCAAAATGCAGATGGGGTCTAAGTTTCCATCGAAACCATCAGACGACATTTGAGAGAGGTGAATCTAGTTTGTAGACGTCCATTAAGAGGAGTTCCATCAACACGTGACCATAAGCGTCAAAGACTGGAATGGGCAAGGCAACATATCAATTGGAACGATCAATGGCGTAGTGTCCTTTTCACTGATGAATCCAGATATGGACGATTTTCAGATTCTCGAAGAAAAAGGTTATGGACAATCCCACGCATACCCCATAATCGTCGCTATGTCCAAGAAGTCCATCCATTCCGAGAGGGTAGTGTTATGGTATGGGCCGGCATATGTTTCAACGGGCGCACAGATCTACAGATTTGTCCTGGGAATATGACCGCTTTACACTATAGGGAGCATGTAATTGACAATGTTCTGCAGAATTTTCAAGCTGCTATTGGTGAAACTTTTCAATTTCTACACGATAACGCAAGACCGCACCATGCAGTCATAGTTGAGAATGCGAGCGAGGAGCTTGGTATTCCACATTTGCCAATACCTCTGCACGCACCAGATTTGAATTGCCTAGAACATGCATGGGATATGTTCCAAAGAAGATTAGATAATCATCAACCTACCCCAGAATCCTTGAATGATCTGAGAGAGCTTCTGCCCCGTTTATGGAACCAAATTCCCAAAAAATGTTCAACAACCTCGAGTGTAGTATGCGAAGAAGATGTCAAGCTGTTATTGATGCCCGTGGAGGCCATACATTGTATTGATAGTCTTAAAATGCTTGAATTCTCTGGGAATAAAATTTCGTTATTTCACTAGATTTTTCTTATCACCCTGTTTACGCTTCAGGCCTACAAGCTGAAATTAATTTCATTTCCTGCAACTTGAAATCATATTAATATATATTTTCATCACGTCTATATTTTTTTGCAATTCACGCCAATATCCCTAACTCATGTGGAGCAGTTTAGTTTGACGACTTTCTCCCCAGAGGCAAGCAGTATCCTTTCCTTGAGATAGTTTACATGCTTAATTTTTTTTTTTTTGAGTTTACTAGGCATAAATTTCAATTGCTTTCCTCTGTTTTTTACTTTAGTTTAAAATATTTTTTTTGGTATTAACACAAACTCTACGAAGTTCTATAGAAGCATTCGCATCATTGCTCTTCAAGTTCTTATCCCTTTCGTACTTATTGAATTATCCAGATGAAGAAAAATCAGATATCCACCAAAACCTTCTGCAGATTTCAAAACTTCCAAAAACAACCTACATTTTTAAATTCTAGTGAGTCCAGTACAAAAATTATAAAAACCCATCAAGAATCTCAAGAAAACCCAATGGACCATCCTTATACTTTTCCATCGATTCCGCAATCATATAAGAAATAATGATCCATTAATTTATGGTCATCACTCTCGGATAAGAATTCTTCCAAGCAGAACTAATTTCACTATTCCATATCGAGATATATGAATACACAAGATCAGACCGAATCCTGAATGCAACACTCTTGTGGCGTAATATGTTTTATCGTTATTTTCTGCGTTTTGTATAATGTGATTCTATAAGGAAGAGGTTTCTTTGAGTCATTCTGCTGATAGATTGCAGTTTTCCGCATGCCTGATTCATAATTGGAGGCAATATGGAGAATCTACACTTTGAACGATCACATTTTATTAACCTCATTTTGTTATGCTTGCCTTGTCAGGTCTTCCTTGGAATGAACTTTAATGAAAAATGAATTTTACGATTGAAATGATTTCGTTGTGGATCTATACAGGGTTGGGATAAAGTATGGAACCAAGTAAATATCTTTTAAACGAAAAGAACGATATTTATGAAAATTTGCAGGTAAGTGCAATGGAACAAAACGCATCTGATGTACATTTTTTTTGATAATAATATACTTCCGGTTTAACCGGAAATGCCATCAACTTCTTCAATTTAAATGGGACACCCTATATATTTTTACAGATTTTGAAAGAGATTGTTATTTTGAATTCAAACATACTGAGTTTAGTGTAAAAAAATTTGTAAAAACGAGGAATATAGAACTTTAACCAACCTCCTTTGAGTTTTTTGCATTAGAGCAAAAAACTATAACTAAACTAATTGATGTTGTTTGAATCAATAGTAATTAATAAACAAGTACTGTTTAGTACGTCTTTTGTTCTTCAAGTGTCAAATTCTAATTGACGGAAATAAATTGAACAATTTAGAATGGTTCAATTAAGTGAAATGTACATCTATTGTACTACTAACAGTGAGTTATTCCTCGTTTCTACAATTTTTTTACACTAAACTCAGTATGTATGAATTCAAAATAACAAGCTCTTTCAAAATCTGTAAAAATATATAGGGTATCCTATTTAAATTAAAGAAGTTGATGGCATTTCCAGTCAAACCGGAAGTATATTATTATCAAAAAAATGTACATCAGATGCGTTTTGTTCCATTGCACTTACCTGCAAATTTTCATAAATATCGTTCTTTTCGTTTAAAAGATATTTACTTGGTTCCATACTTTATCCCAACCCTGTATAGCAGTAGACTGGCAGAATATAAAACATCAAAAATGCCAGGACTCAATTTCAAGTAGGCCTAGGCTGTGACGTGAAATACATTCAAAAAACAGGAAAAGTTGAAAAAAAGAAAATGAAAAATTACCTCCCAAAAAAAAACTTTACACATGAAGAGAATCCGAAATACAAAATAGCTTGAATAGATATAGATCGGGAAAAAAACCATATGAAACATCACAGTTTCTATAGTAAATTCGAACAGAGCCATATTCTAGTGGAAAAGTGGCAGAATCAGAAACTCAAAGTGAATGAAAACGGCAATTTTATTTCACCATGACGCGGAGAATTGATTTGCCTCAATGAATGACACAGATAATTTCCTGTGGAAATTAATAGACAGGTTCTTTTTCGCCAAAATTGTTTCGAAATTAAAATAAATTCTAGAAAAAAAAGTGAAGAACAAAAAAACCATCCTACGAGACGAAATTTAAAAAAATAATTCTATGAAAATGAGAAAAGAAAAACAAGTCCATCCTAAGGGAGTGAATTAAATGGAACTCGAGAAATTCCATACAAGTTTAATTCTAATATATTTTCAACTTTCAATGCTTGGAGACCTCCATGGTCTCAAGTCACTACTTTACTTAAATATCCGACAAGGATACCCACTAGCCTCGAATCTAAGGATTCTAGTGCGTAGAATGGAGTCCTGACAATCTCTTAAGATATAAATTAAACAACTTTACAATATATTCGACGTTTTTATTGCACGAGATCTATTGACATCTGTTCTTGCGGATTATTATAATATGTCATTGATTAATCGCAGTTTTATTATGCAGCATGAATTAACTGCACCAGAGCTCAATAAAACCTGCTGAGCCATTTAACTGCACAAAGCTTTGTTGGATGATTATATTGTCATTGTCGAACTATAACTCATCTACCATGTCAATCTTCGGCTTATTTCGTTATGAGGGAAAACCAGCTTGAACTTGTCAAATTAATTTTCAACATATCCACGTTAAATTGGCCTAACTGATGGTTCTAGAATTTTTTTTAACTCAAAAAAATTATTGCAGTTCAAGAAAAGTGAAAATTTTGTAAAGCGATGAGATTTTGTCCAGTAGGATTCTGTTCAGATTCGAAGAAGAAAAGAGCATTAGATACCGACGATCCAAAAATAGGATTATTGGTTAACTGTTGTTCTTCAAGCAATGCTGAACAACGTCGTTATTTAAGAGTGCAGCATTTTTCTCAGCGTTACGAGAGGTTTAACAATGGGAAGAACAATATGTGTAAGATATGTTTGCGAGGGATTTTGTTTGAAGAACTTGATGAATTCGTTTATTCTTATGAGTTACGTAATCATAATTAGACATAAATTTTCGTCACCTCAATATCTTCAACGGTGGAACGAAACAATGGTATTACACACATGTGTGATGATTCCTTGATTACAAATAATTAGTTCGATTATACAGATAGTTTTTACTTTTATATTATTTCATTCGCAATGGCGGATCTTAATTCGGACAATTATGAATACTGGGTGTTTCTTAATTGAAGGCACAAGGAGAAATTAGTAATTTTCCGATAATTTCAACAGATGTTACATGAACATAGGCTTGTTAAAAGTCCATTTCCGAAAAAAAGTTAGTGAAAATTAGTCTTTTTCTCAAGTTTCTTCATCATAACATGTACATTTTTTGAGATTAACTCAAATTTAGCATAAAATTTTCATGAAAACTTAATTTGGGTTTTCTCTCCCAGACTCTGAAACAAGAAACAATTGAAAAAATTTTTCAAATAATAGAAGAAAAGCCCCTGCTTAAAGATTTGAGCCAAAACTTTACAAGAAGAAATTGTTGCCTAACAATGAACAAAAAGAAAACACTTTGAACTCTGAAGCGTAACGTTTTGGAGTCTAAATCAGACTCTTTCGTCAGACAATTTCTTGTTTTTATTCAACTTCGTAGAATCGTGAGAATATTTTGATTTTTTGACTGACATTTGTCAATATATGATGAACATAGATTAATATTGATTACTAGAAGTTGATATCGTTATTTTATTTCAAAATTCCCTGCAGTTCGTTTTTCAAAGAATTCATCCAAATTCGATCTTTTGCTACTGAACAATTGGCGAGATTATTAGCCTCATCCAGCAAAATGAAAGCTGACTCCTTGATTTTTCTTTTATAATTATCAGGTTCCGTCATTAGAATTTTTGTGCCATTCTAATCCATCATGTGATTGCCGGTATTGGAACACATATGATCTGCTATCTGCGATATACCAATATCCTTATTTTTTATGTTACTATTTCAAATTTAGAAAGAACAATTTTTGGTCAAAACGATAATAACAATCAGAAACCAACAACAAACCGTCAAGAACAACTAATTATAATAAATTTGATTCCTTATGTTCATGGACTTTCAGAAAAAATTAAAAGAATTGGTTCTTAATTCAATATAAGAACTGGTTTCAAAACAAAAAATGATTTACGACCTTTATTAACAAAAACTAAACCTTTGAATGAAAACCAAAAATCAAGAAATTGTATTCACAATTTTTCCTGTATTTGTGGAAAATCTTATACAGGAGAAAAATCAAGACCATTAGAAATTAGAAAACGTGAACATAAGAATAACATAAAAAATAGAGTTATTGGTAGATCGCAGACAGCAGATCATGTGTGTTCCAATCACATGATGGATTGGAATGGCACAAAAATTCTAATGACGGAACCTGATAATCATAAAAGACAAATCAAGGAGTCAGCTTGTATTTTGTTAGATGAGGCTAATAATCTCGCCAATTATTCAGTAGGAATAGATCGAATTTGGATGGATTTATTGGAAAAAGAACTGCTTTCAGGGAATTTTGAAATAAAATAACGATACCAACATCAAGTAATCAATATTAATCTATGTTTTCTGCTTTTGTCTTTTTTCATTTCAAATTAAGAACTCCGAGTCGTTTTCTGAAGAATCTGATTATCTGAATGATGTTCTCTCAGATCACTCTGAGTCTTTCAAGATTTCTCTGAAATTTAAAATTTTTAGTAACTTTTTTTTCACGGGCGGGGCAAGCGTTTTTTTTGCAGACCTGTATGGTTTTCCTGTTTTGCTTCAACCTCAGCTAGGCACCTTCTTATTTCAATATGTATGAAACATTATTTTGGCTTCAATTGAGAATATTAAAATTGTTCAAAGTGGGTTATAATCGAAAAATATATAATTTCATTGGGAATTTTTCGATAGAAGTCTATAAGTCTAAACCCATATTTTTCGTCATCTCATCTTCATACGGTAATGAATTTTACACAAAGACATTTCCGAATAAATTCTCTACACTCTTGTCAAATTCAAATAAAAATCGGACAGAGAAAAAAAAAACAATGAATCTAACAAACACAATAATGGTGAGGATCACATTTCCTCTTCATATTTCCTTTTTGCATCTTTCCGCTTATCCATGTTTGTCAATATTATGAAAAATGATTACTCATTCCGTTTCGAATTAAATCAATTAAGAAATAGTATGGCCTCTATTTTATAACTGGAAGTTTCTCGCTTAACGCACTGTTGGAATCTCCCAACTACCGCGATGCGACAAGGATGAGTAAGTGTTAAATTTCTTCATAGAATCCTCCTGAATAATTCCACTATCGAGAAAAGTTCTTCAGGAGTGCTCGTGGAAAATCCCAGGTAATTTATAACCTTCAATAACCTTATCATCAGCTGGAGAGAACACTCGCCAGACGTTTCTCATTATCTGAAGGTTCGAAGTAGCTAATTGCTTTCTAGGAAGTGGCGTTCGAGTCTGACCAGACCACCTACCGCCCGTAGAGTTCCTCCTTTGAACACCCAGTGATTTCTTCAATCTCAATTGATAGGAAGTAGTGCTGCGAACGAACTTTTTCGAGATACCACCAGGTCCATTAGAAATCGGCCGAATATGGAGATGAAAAAAGTAATCTAGTTCAATTGCCGCCAGAGAAAGATCGGGTATGAATTGGGTTATTCAATGGCGCTTTTTCAAGAACGAATACAATGGTTTCTACGTAATTTCGCGTGGGTGCCTAAGAATTAATCGAAAAAAATTTGAGGATTTACTTTTGATTTGAATTATTGGGCTCAATTCAGCGTTACCACAACAATAGTATTAGTATTCATGAATAAACCTTGATGTTAATGTGAAATAGTTGCACCTTGCCGCAAACATAACTTCTTATAGCGACAGAAAGTTTCGTGTTTTTGTCGATAATGATAGTAGTGATTTCGAAACTTTGAATAATGGTCTTCCACAAGGTTCACTTTTAGCACCTATTCTATTCAATTCATATTTGTGTGACATTCCAACTACTTCTTCGGAAAATTTTATTTATGATGATGCTATTGCTCTGGCTTTCCATCATTCTGATTTTCAAACAATAGAAAGTAACCTTTCCGCAGATTTGGATATCATGAAAAATTATTTTTTCAAGTGGCGTTTGTGCCAGAATGAAAATAAAAGCGAGGTTTCATGTTTTCATTTGAATAATCAACAGAAATATAGAAAATTGAGTTTCACTCTCGGTTCTTCTCCCTTGAAACATAATTTCAATCCTAGATACCTGGGAATCAAACTTGATTCCTCTCTGAATTTCAACGCCTATTTACATGATCTGCGTTTGAAGCTCAAAACTCTAAACAATATTCTCCAAAAACTAACTGGTTCCTCATGGGGCGCTGATGCAACAATACTTCGTACGACAGCGCTAGCTTTGGTTTTTTCTGCTGCTGAATATTGTAGCCTTGTTTGGTTGAACAGTGTTAATTTAAAAAAAATTGATGCCCAATTAAAGTCGTAGAGAGACAACAACTTTGAATTTTTGGAACAAATTTAATTTTTCAAATTCAATTCCTATACTCAACTATATTCCAGATAATAAAGTCCCCAGATTGAAGTCGCGTAAACCTTTTTGGTCAATTTTTTTCATTGATATGAATGGAGACAACAAAGAAATGCGACAATCTGAATGTATGCAATTTCTTCAATAAAGATCATATTACTGATCCTTTCATCACAGTTCCTGGTTCTGACTTCTCCAGGAGAATAAAGTCTGTTCCAAATTGTATTAGAACAGGCCATGGACGATGCAACAGCATGTTCTTCCGATGGAATTCGGTTGAGAGCCCTAGTTGTGAGTGTGGGGAAAATGAGGAGACTATAGAACATCTTATGAATAGTTGTCCCATTTAAAAATTTCAAGATGCTTTCGGGGCTATACACAAAGTAACAAATGCATTTCTGAAATGGGTGGGTAATTTCAAAATATATATATATATTCTTATGAAAAAGAGAGCTAAAATAATACAATAAATGTTGAAACAAAAAGTACCTAAGCTGAGGTAAAAAAAGAACGGGGTATCATAACATTCTTTGTATGATACTATAGAATCATACGATACTATCAACACTTGTATCATACGATACTATACAGCCAGGGGAAAAAAACCTCAGCCGAAAAAACCTGCCTCCCCGTAAACAAAATAACAAAAAATATCAGGAAAATAATTTAATCTATTCTAAATAATTGGTTTCTTTTCTGCTTTTGTCTTTTTTCATTTCAGATTAAAAATCGCGAGTAGTTTTGTGAAGAATCTGTTTATCTGAGTTCATATTCAGATAACCTAAAGATGTTCTCTTAGATCACGCTGATATCAAGATTTCTCTGATATTTAATATTTTTTATTCACGGGCGAAGTAAAGGTTTTTTTCAGCTGAGATTTTTTCCCTTTCCTCATTCAATCATACTGCAGACCTGTATGGTTTTCCTGTGTTGCACCAATCTCAGCTAGGTACTTTTTTGTTTCATTATGTATTGTATTATTTTAGCTTTCTGAATCAAAAGATGTGTGTGAACCAGAAAAAAGGTCTGCCAACCAACATTAATCTTTGAACGACATTTAATGAAATATTCAATTAATTTCGATGAAAATTTAGTTACTTTGAGAAAATAATGTGCATAGTACATTATAACAATTATTTCTGAAGACCCTGTTAAATACTCGTACAAAATAGTTATTTATAAAACACGTTCAGAAGGCACTGGAAGTCTTTCACATGTTCAGGATTCAAAAATGAGTCACGAAATGCCGAGTTTCTGAATGAATCGGTGCTAGAATAGGCATACTGTACCAGTAAAAGATCTTATTTTCTCTAATTCTCCGAATTTTTATTGAAATTGATGAAATATTTCTATGAAAATTGTTAAGTGATTTTTGCATTGGGATCTATTGATTGGCAGATTTGTTTTCTACTTCATAAATTCCACAGATAAAAAATTCAAGGTTTGAGAGTCAAAAACATCAAAGCTTTTGCTGAAATTTTGTTTCTCCTTTTGGAAAAAAAAGGAAAAAATAAATTGAGACGAGTTGAATTCAAATTTCCCTCCAGCACTCTTCGAAAGAAAAAACACAGTGAACGAAGAAAAAACGAAGATAGAGAACATAATAAAAAATAAGGATAAAAACGATGAATTTCGAATATAAAAATGGAACAATCTCTGAACAACTTTTGGTTTGTACAGTTCCTGGATTTGTTCGAAATCTACAAGACAAAGAAAATAAAGAATTTCGCACTGCTATACGATGACAATCCTGCTGAGGATAATAATATACTTCTTCAGTTAATAACACTCCGGGCAAAAACGTGATCACAATAACATAAAATTTCCGATCTCAAACACGGTCGACAACAATTTTCTATCGTCTACTCCGGTTGCCAACCGTTTCATCAAATTAGTATCTATCATGTCATTTCGCTAGCCAGCCAGCGATAAAGACATTAGGCTTGCAGAAGAAGAAGTAGTGGCTGTCTGTAGCTCTGGAGCAGTTCTACCGCCGTCTTTTTTCTGAATGCGATGCGAGTTCACCTGTGGTTTAAAATATCGTTAAGACGATTTCTTGGTTTGCCGTTGCATGACGTGGGAAATAAACGGAAGCGGATATTCATTATTAGCAGTACGTCAAAGGGCAGAGCGGAGAACAGGATCACGTTGTTTCAATCGGTTCGAACGCCAGGGACGTAGCAGTTCTGAGGATCTCACAGTTATTCTAAATCTTTTATTGCTTTTGACATGTTCCGTTACCCTCAACAAACATAATACAGTGATACCTCTGAAGTTAGAAGTTGTATATTTATGTATACTATTTCGGGAACAACTTCGTTTCACTCGTTGAATTACCAATGAGAAATAACGCAGGCCCAAGGATTGACCCTGGAGGAACTCATTCCGCAAATTCTGAAATCTACCAGTCAGATGCGATTTGATAAGTAAAAAGTCCAACTTGGACATCAAGATTGGATGTTATTCCAATTCACACTTTATGTATTTGAATTTGTGGCGGTAATTCTTCATCAATTCCTTATTTACACTTTGGTGACACGTTTCTTTGGATATAGTTAACAATGGTTTCCCGGTTCATAATGACCAAATTATTCAATACAGGGTTGGGATAAAGTATGGAACCAAGTCAATATCTTTTAAACGAAAAGAACGATATTTATGAAAATTTGCAGGTAAGTGCAATGGAACAAAACGCATCTGATGTACATTTTTTTGATAATAATATACTTCCGGTTCAACCGAAAATGCCATCAACTTCTTTAATTTAAATGAGACACCCTATATATTTCAACAGATTTTGAAAGAGCTTGTTATTTTGAATTCATACATTTTAGTTTAGTGTGAAAAAAATTTGTAAAAACGAGGAATATAGCACTTTAACCAACCTTCTTTGAGTTTTTTGCATTAGAGCAAAAAACTATTTAGATAAACTAATTGATGTTGTTTGTATGCATAGTAATGAATAAACAAGTACTGTTTAGTACGTCTTTTGTTCTTCAAGTGTCAAATTCTAATTGACGGAAATAAATTGAACAATTTAGAATGGTTCAATTAAGTGAAAAAGAGCGTATTGAAATTTTAATGATGATCGGTTATGGTGATCGTGTTAGAACTCATGAAGAAGTGTGTCATATTTTTAATAATTTGCATCCGGAGAGAAATCCTATATCACGCTCAACAGTAACTAAAATATTACAACGTTTTAATACTACTGGGATGGTAAAAAATTTGCTAAAACCTGGAAGACCGCGGACTGCAACGAACGAAACTGTTAAACAAAATATTGCAATCGATTAAGAAGAATCACCTCAAACTTCCACCACAAATTTGGCACTAAACCATGGTATCAGTCGACGTTCTGTAGGAAAGATATTAAAAAGTGAAAAGTATCATCCGTATAAGGTACAGTTGGTTCAAGAATTGTCATACGATGATTTTGACCGACGGCTGGAATTTTGCGAACGGCTAATGGACATCTGTAATGTCGACGAAAATTCTGCTTCTAGAATAGTTTTTTCCGATGAGGCAACTTTTTGTTTAAATGGAACAGTTAATCGCCACAACTCAAGGTATTGGTCAAATGAGAATCCTCATTGGATTCATGAAGCACATACCCAGCATCCACAGAAGTTGAATGTTTGGATGGGAATTGTCGAAAATAAGCTTATTGGCCCATTTTTTATCGACAGAAACTTGAATGGTGACAAGTATTTGGATCTACTAAATAACGAAATTATTCCTGCAATTCAACAGAATGGGCAATTACCACAAAATATTTGGTTTCAACAAGATGGAGCACCTCCCCACTATGATAGACGGGTTAGGGATGTACTGGATGCGAATTTTTCAAATCGATGGATTGGACGTAGAGGATTCATAGAGTGGCATGCTCGTTCTGCGGATCTTAGCCCGTTAGATTTTTTTCTTTGGGGTCATCTAAAATCACGTGTTTACGTTAGACGACCAACAAACTTACAGGAATTGAGATAAAGAATTATTGATGAATGTGAACTAATACGTGGAGAAGTCTTGGAAAGAGTGACTCAAGAATTTGTTAATAGGATGGCATATTGCCAGCAAGTAAACGGCGAGCATTTTGAACATTTGAAGTAATTTTGTTTCTCATTATTCTAAAACAATGAAATGTACATCTATTGTACTACTAACAGTGAGTTATTCCTCGTTTTTACAAATTTTTTTACACTAAACTCAGTATGTATGAATTCAAAATAACAAGCTCTTTCAAAATCTGTAAACATATATAGGGTGTCCCATTTAAATTAAAGAAGTTGATGGCATTTCCGGTTAAACCGGAAGAATATTATTATTAAAAAAATGTACATCAGATGCGTTTTGTTCCATTGCACTTACCTGCAAATTTTCATAAATATCGTTCTTTTCGTTTAAAAGATATTTACTTGGTTCCATACTTTATCCCAACCCTGTATGTATTTTCTTTCGAGATCAACTTCGTTTCACTCGTTGGATTATCGATGAGAAATAACACAGGCCCAAGGATTGACCCTTGAGGAACACATTCCACAATTTCTGAAAACTCTGAAATCTACGATTTGATCTGGAACTTCGGTGCATATTTATAGGGATTGAATAGCCCATCATGAATGGCTATATTTTTTTTCTCTATGCTGAATCGAATAAAACTGGTATACGAAAAAGATATTTCGTTTGACCTGAAGGATCAATTGTTTAAATATAAGTACACTTTTATCAATTTCCAAGAGTTTCTAAATTTTATTAATCGATTTTAGGAATGATCGTTCTATAAGTCTTTATATACTATACACTGTGTCCCATTCAGGTTGAGATTGAACTGTATCTCAGCAATTGTTGAAGATAGAGGCATAGGGTTTTCGCGAATCTGTATCACTTTTTTGTAAAGCTTTTGGAGCCACAACAACTTTGGTTTCTGCAATACAGGGTGAAAACGAAATTTTTAACTTTTGCAGATGTTGTTTCTCAGGCCCTGTGAATATAGGAAAAAAATGAAAACTGCTCATAAGAGATATTATCACATGAAAGTGAAATATTTAAAAACATTTTTGTTTGTTACTTGGAAGTTCTCGTAATGTTTTTCCTGACTTTATTGATATATCACAACTTAATTCTCGATAAATTTCAGCTTCAAAAACCGAAAAATCAATTTTTAAATTTGTTTTTTCAATAGTAGTTCATTCATTCTTTCACACATGAATTGAATTTTGACTTTTGTCAAATGTTATGAGGTTTCAGCCTTTTTATATTATCATGTCTTATACAAAAATAACTTTTTTACGTAACTTGAAAATGTTTAAATAGAATATTCTAGAAAAAGTTGCAGAATGAGCTCCTATTCCAACACGAATGCGACGAAGGAGCGAGTTTTCGATAGCACTCGTTCTGCAACGAGTATCAGACGATATTTTCTCTATTTCAGTAAAGTTTTGTGGAAAACTCCCGAAATTACTTTTAGTACTATAACGAACTCATTACGATACTGAAATAGAAAAATAATATATCCATATATTATTCATCTGAATGTCCGGAATTATTTGAACAGGATTATTCGTTTCAAAATATTTCATCACAGATTTCTATAGGTATCATCTTCTGTATTCAGTTCATTGCCGAAATGTTAAAATCCAGAATTTTCTTTGTTCATCATTGTTATAACATTTAAAAATTCATTTTTGTCACAATACAAAAAGTGATGTTTTTCGGAAATAAAAATAAATATGAAACGGTGATGGATAATATGTACCTATTACATACAGGTGAGTCCTTGACATGTACATATATTTCAAGTGTATGTTTTTGTCCTGAAGAAAAAAAAAATTCTGTCTTCACCCTTTTTCCGGTTCGGCTCAGATAATAAGATACGGATTGTTAAAAATCCATTGAAAAATTTTATTTCAGAAAAAATCTTCGTTAATGATTTAATCAAATGAAATGATTTTCGATTTTTCATTGATGTGGAGAATTTTCTACGAATATAAACTGCACTCTTATCTTTTTTTTCATAATAAGCATTACAAACATTACAGTCTGAAATTATTTCAGAAATTCGAGTAAGTAAGTTGAATGCTACATTATGAATATTTGGCCTTTTTGAATTCTTCATGAAATCTGGTGAAATGCACATTTTTCGAGTATTCAATCTTTAAAAAATCAATAACAGCAAAATTTTTAACTTTGGTTGGATGTGACTCTGTTCCATGTTATTTTTACACTGTGTCGCATTTTGGTTGAGCCTGCACTGTATCTCAGCTTTTATCAAAGATACAGACATTCGGTTCTACCGAGGGTTCTACAGATGTATCACGTTTATGTAAAATATTTGAAATTTAAAGCCACAAACTGAAATATTCGAATATCTTTTATTCCTGAAATACAGGAAGAAAATATTCACTTTTGAAGATGTTATTGTTTCTCAGGCCCTGCATGAGAAAAAAATTTAAAACTGCTTATAATAGATTTTTTTACATGCAAAAATTTGACATTAAAGTATGAAGGGATTTGAAAATACCAAATTTTTGCCCAATCTTGAAAACGGGGCTCTAATGAAAATTTTTAAAGACCAACACTGAATTTCATGTTAAAATATCTATTATAAGCATTTTCCATTTTTTTCTTTCAACAACTACATCTCCAAAAATGAACAGTATTTCAGGAACAAAAGTAGTTGGAATATTTCTGTTTGTGGATTTAGAAGTTTTACAAAAAGTATACAGGGACACAAAAACATGTTTCTATATTCAATAATATCGGAGGTACAGGGCAGTCTCAACCAAAATGGGACACAATGTACAGGGTGGGCAAAATTGGTGATACTATTACTCGATACTCAATAATTCAAGTTTAAATACAAACCATATTTTTCATGATATCTTAATGAATCTGAGAGCGATGTATGATGTTTGATATATTTCTGAAACGGGCAAAAAATGGCGATTCTTTCTAAGCCATTTCAAACTATGGTTTCCATAAAAAAACCCAACTTTATGTTATATCTCAGAAAGAAAACCCTTGGGAAAAAATAAAATAAGCTACTAGATTGCTATGAAAAAAGTGCCTGTATAATGTTTTCATTTCAACATCCTAGCACGAACCGAAACGGAGATAATGGCCAAAGTTGAAATCGCCAAAATTTCAATTTTGGCCTACAACAAAAGGAAACAAGAAAACGAAAGAAGATAGAGGAATGCAGTTGATTGATTATCAGTTTCTCTAAAAAAGACCACCGTTACGTGTCATTCATTTTCCTTTATCTCTCACGGTTAAAAAGTTGTAATTCATGTATCAGCAATTTTCCCCACCTGTACAAATCAAAGACAGTGTATAGTATCTTCACTTCTAGAACGATAATTTCTCAAATCGATTGATACAATATTGAAACACTTGTAAATTGATGAAAGGTTTGGAGTGTTAATTCAGTTATTATTTATGGGGTATGAAATGTTGCTCTTTTCTAAATAAACATAGTTATTATGTGCTTAACTTCCTTAAGTATCGGTTGTCTCCAGTTGAGGCAATATTAAAATGTATCTTTGTGCTGAAACCATCGAGAAATATAATATTAAATGATGATCAACCTTCATGAAGGTATGTTAGACTATATTCTTTGTTTTATATTTGAATTTTTTTCTGATAGTTTCCTGGACTAATATCAGAAACGAATAAAAAAATTAGTTGAGGCTTTCGCTGCCATCGTTCAATGTAACTTGTTTCTCTAACATATCGTCCATTCATTAGGGACGTTTCGCCACTACGAGTGTCTGGCATCTCCAGGAGTTTTTCTCGCTGAAATGACCTGCGTGGATGTAAAATTCATACACTGTGATAATAATATTCTCTCTGAATAAACCTCTACGAGACTAACTATTGATTTTTGCAAGGTTCTGTGAGATTGTTTTCTTTCAATTTTCATCAACTCAGCTATATTTCATTGAAAAATCTAATTGTTTTATTCTATTGCTGACTCTTCTATCTGATGTCACTCAGGATGAACTGGAAAAGTGTGGACTAACTGTTGTTCTCCAATAACTTAAGAATGGCGATAAGTGGGTCAACGACTCTTGATTGCAATTTTTCATCGAAATTCATGATGATTAGCCCGAGGCTATCTCTGAGAAAAGTTATGCTTCGCCTTGAGTACTATAAATGCTCGTTTCGCAGTGCGGAAACAATAGAAGAGATGCTTAGGAGCGGAAAGTTCGGCATTTATCGTGTTAAGAATCTTGAGTCATACTCGATTCTGTAGAAATTTAATTGGTACCTATCTAATATTGTAAATTAACGGTCTTCTCGGATCCTTGTTTGGTCTATCCTTGTAGACGATTTTACGACCGATGAAATTGAGATCTCTGGGTATTAAGTTAAATGGTCAGTTAATACGTCTCAAGTGATTGCGGGACTTTGAAATATCGCCATTTTCAGATTCCGCAATATGAATATATCTAAGTTTTCTCGTATGTGAGTCGTTGTTAGTCATGGTTATTTGTTCCTGAGATGAATAATGAAAGAATTGATTGCAAACTTGATGTACGTAATTCTTGCATTGATTTATCAGGATCAATTCCCTCGAAAAAATTGTTATGTAACTCGGAAGAAATAATAAAAACTATCAAAACAGTAGACTAAACAAAACTCATCAAGGCCCAAGTTTGCATATGTTGAATTATACCATAATTAACTAATAACGTGAATTTTCAAGAGAAGAGTGAAAAAAACACAACGTGTAACACAATATACAGTCTCGACGAGTTTCAAAACATCACAAAATCCATCCTGCGATTATGTATAACATAAACAACAAACCCTGAACACGAAAAAAATTGTATATCTCTGCTTGATGCTTTATCTCATATCTTACTTCATTCGTATCTCGACATCAATAATTCAGTTGAATTTCGTGATTTCAGAAATCGTGAATTTCGAAACGTTTTCCCATGTTGCATGTATGTGGTTCGTGGTACAACCATCAGGATTTGAACGATCTAGAACTCTTCAAGATATCCAGTTCCTATCGAATGCTCACACATTACACAATTAGCTGAAATCTCGAGGTACCCAAACTTTTGACAGTAACAGCATCATCTGACCCATTTTCAAAGCTAGACAATTTTTTTGTGGCGATAACATAAAATTTGTAAATAGTTTTGACGGTTCATCCTCAGTACGAAACATAATAAAGGTAAATGGTTCACTACTAGTAGTGAGCTACTGTGTTTTTTTTAGGGTTTCTCTCCCAGTCTTGAATAATAGAAGCATGCAGCAAACATTTCAGCGAGTTCTGATGTTGTTTATCTTCTTCCTAATGTTAGAATTGTGAATTATTGATTGTAGATTGTTGTTCTAAAAATGAACTATTATAAAAATTCGAAATAATATAATGAATATGTTGAATATTTGTCTTAATTCGACATATTTTCAATCAGACGATGGTTTTTACCAACAAAAATGCTATGGCTATGGGTCTTCCCTCATGGTGAGCAATGAGAAACACATTCATGAGATTTTTTGAAGAAAACTACATTTTTCGATCAAAATAATAAAAAACCCACAATAAAATTCACAATGGAATTGGAACAGAATAATATACGTTCCTTCTAGGATTTTTCGATGAAAAAATTTGCAAATCATTTAACAAGTATGTGACACACACCAATCGATAACTAAATTTTTCTTATAATCATCAAATTAGTGTTTAAAAAAGGTATTATGAAAACACTTTTTGATAGCGCTCATTTAATTCAATCTACAACCGAAATAAAAAATAATTAAATTAATTTTTTACGAGCAAAATATTTCATTACGAGTAAAAATAGGCACTTTTAGTCCATATGATATATACAATTTTTTCTTCAACCGAGTCAATTAATTTCATTCAAAAATAGTTAATAATTTCGTAATAAATTTGAACAATAATTAATTATAACAGCGATAGCAAGTCGGTAGTCATGGATATATGGTATTATTGGTAAAAATTGATTGTCAAGTAGACGTCAGTAGACGTACTAACCATATAATTTTTGTAGTAGTTTTTACGCTGCTCTCAAAATGAATCTCGAACACGATGAAAATATACCTGCGGATATATTGGAAAGTGCCGAAGCAGTATATCTTAATCTTTTGCCACCCAAATCTCGCCAAATTTATGAACTTGCATATCAGCGATTCATGGATTAGTGTAAAGAAAAAAATGTTCAAAACTATGCGGAGAGTGTTCTTATGGTGTATTTCTCAAATTTAACGAAGACCGTCAAGCCATCCACTCTTTGGTCACAGTATTCAATGTTGGGATCCACACTGGATACAAAAAATGGTGTGGATATTAGTAAATATTCAAAATAACGAGCATTGTTAAAAAGGCAAAGTGATGGATATATACCTAAAAAGTCTAGGGTTTTTTCAAAGGAGAAAGTGGATCGGTTCCTGGATATGGCACCTGATAATGTATATTTGATGATAAAGGTTGTTCTAGTATTAGGAATTGGAGGTGCTACACGTTGTGACGAACTAGTTCATTTGAAAATTGATGACATTGAAGATATGCACTCGGTCTTGGTCGTAAAAATTTTGCAGGCAAAAAACAAGAAACCACGTTTGTTTACCATTATAAGCGATAATTATTTGCTTTTATTTCGAAAATATGTTGCACTACGGCCATCAAATATACAGGAACGTCGTTTTTTTTGAGGTATGTTAATGGGAAGTGTCAAAGAATGGTTGTTAGTATTCACAAAATTAGTGCCGTGCCGCAAGAAATTGCAAAATTTTTGAGGTTAGAAAATTGGAAGGAGTATACTGGACATTCGCTAAGAAGAACATCTGCTACCCTCCTTATTGATGGTGGCGGTGACCTCACTTGTCTTAAAAGACATGAAGGTTGGAAATCGAGTACAGTAGCATAAGGATATACTGAAGAATCACGTATCAGCAAAGAGAATACTGCCAGAAAAATATTGCAACCTGACAGAGAAGGTACAAGTACCCGTTCAGATATTTCCTCGAATGTTTCATCAACAGTTACTGACAATATTTCGAGTTGTTTTAACATTAATGAAAATCTTTTGAATTGTTCGAAAATTGTAAGTGATAATTTCAGTGGTGCATTGAGTTTTGGCAATAATTGTTCCAATTGGACATTCAATATCACTACAAATAACAAATAAAGACCTATATATAGTTGCCCAATTAGTTTGTTTTACAAAGTTTGTACGAGACAATGTTTTCTTCCTCAAATTTCAATCAGAGAGCCGAAATGCAATTACTTTTAGTCCTAGGATTAAAAGTAGCGTTTTTAATCCTAGGATTAAAAGTGTTGCTAAGCAACGGGCAAATTTTTTTACGATAAGGGAATTGATGGCTTTTGCACCTGAAAAGAGTACAAAAATGTCAACATTTTTTGATGGTTGGAGAAAAAAGTTTTTTCTAACCGCTATGTCTCTATGAATCAATGCCAGAATTTTACGTAGGACCGATTCTGGTGCGCCCTCTATCTTTCATAGGGGGACTTGTCTCAAGTAGGTAGGTAAGGAGTCACTACGTCTCCTCTCTCGACTAACCCGGTGATTCACAACAACCTACGACTGGCGTTTAATTGGAAACCAATTACAATATTCCGGCTAATCCGTGTCATACAAGACCGCGTGGAATAAAGGGTAACGGAAACAATAATCTCGCGATAAATCACCCCGGCCTCTTGTTTAATGCATCATAAAGCTGGGCGATAAGTGGGCTGTAAGACACAAATTGTAGGTGGTACCTTTATTCATTGCTCACTTGTACCGGCTCGATATGGTTTTATGCGTCAACATCGATGTTTCTGGATCACCAAGTGGTGTTGCTGGTCTATTTCGGGAATCTGAATATGTTGAGATGCAAAGGAAACGAGAGTGATTGAATTTTCTATCTACACTGCGCAAAAAAATTTATGCACATTATGGAAATCTCAAATTTATTCTACAACTGAAGGTGTTCTCAATGATGATTATTTTTATCAGAATTATGCATGCATATGTTATCCACTTTCAACGTTTTTCTTCATTACAGATGTTTTTTCCCAGCGAGAATAGAAAAAGATGATATTATCAGATTTTGAATGTATTGGCTCCATTCTAAAATCAGTTGTTCTCGATCCATTCTAGTGATTAATAGTTTTTCTTTCGTTTGATTTTCTACACTCGATCGCCATGCAACGCGAAACATGCAATTTCACCCAAGAGGAATGTGCCCAAGAGGTAGTTTCGCGAGAAGAAGGGTGGACATACACAAGAATTGCAGAAAGGTTTGGAGTTTCCCATACGAGTGTGTCCAGAATGTTGCAGCGATTCAGGAGACAGGTATGAATGTCCGAAGACCAGGACAGGGTAGACCACGGGTAACAACTGCCATTCAAGAACGTTACTTGAGAGTTTCTTCGTTGAGACAACGGTTTGCAACCGCTCGCCTCCTTCGAAATCAGCTTGAGCAAACTCATGGGGTGCAAATTAGCACTCAGACAATAATGCCTCAGAGAATATGATTCAAGGCCTCGTGTCGCGGCAAATAACCCAGCTCTTACCCCAGCCCATCGAAGGGCGCGTTTGGATTTTGCGAGAGAGCATATCCATTGCGAAGAGGCCGATCGGGAAGAGTTCTCTTCACAGATGAGTCTAGATTCTGCCTCTACCATTGTGATCGACGTTCCCTTGTATACAGACGTCCACATGAAAGATATGCAATTTCCTGAATATTACTGTTTTCGGAGGAGGATCGATTATGGTATGAGGTGGAATATCTTTGACTCATCGCAAAGACCTAGTTGTTGTTAATGGAGCTATGAATGCTGATAAGTATATAAGGAACATTCTTGAGGAGCATGTAGCGCCATTTGCCCCATACATTGGTAAAAATTTCAGTTTATGGACGATAATGCCAGACCCCATCGTGCGCGCATCGTTCAGGAGTACCTTGAAGAGATTGAAGTCTCTCCAATGGAATCGCCAGCAAAGAGTCCAGATCTCAATCCGATTGAGCAGGTTTGGGACAACCTCAATAGAAGGCTGAGAAGTTAAGAAAATCATCCAGCTACTCTATGACTTAGGAATCCAACTGGGCAAAATCTGGGAAGGATTAGATCAGAACATTTTAAGATCACTCATTTTGAGTATGAACCGTCGTTGCCGAGCTGTAATTAACGCAAGGGGTGGAAATAACAAGTATTAAATCACTCATCAGCATTTCAGTATTTTGAAAATTGTTAATTTCTCCTTTTTCACATAATATTCGGTGAAATTCTGAATTTTTTCTCGGTTTAATGTGTCTTGTTTCGTTCAAAAAAATTCCCGAGAGAACATTACGATAGGTTATAAAGTCAATGTAGAGTTAACTTTCATTAAAATTGAGATTTTCAGAATGTGCGTTAATTTTTTTGAGCAGTGTATTATTATTATTACTGGTAACATCAACGTTTCAATTCTTCCACAATCGATAATTACTGTTGTGTTTCAGAAAGCAGTTCTGCCAACCAACGTTTTCGAGCAAAAAATCACTCAATGTTACCTATTCATGGAAATATTACATTAATTTCAATAAAATTCAGTTCCACAATTGAAAAATAAGTGAAAACTATAAAAAGTTGAAAACAATCATGTAGAATGAATTTCAATCGATATAACAACTATCCCGAGGACTATCCTCATTGATATCAGTGAAAGTGTTAGTTTCTTCGAAGACAACCTGTTTCAGAGGTTTCACAGAACCCTAGAAGGAAAGCATTGCAAGAAAACAATACAATCAAAGAAATTTCCAAATTTTTTTTTTTTAGGAACTTTGCTTAGACTTTCGTGATGCTGTTTTACCATTGACCAGTAACTTTCTATTGTTGTTGTAACAAACATTTCATTCTTTTACTGATACGATCGATGTGTGAGCCTACGAAATTTTCATTGGATCAGACTATTAACTTCAGAATTATTGAGGAAATGTATTTGCTTATCAACGAACTGGCAGACCATAATACGTGAGCAGGAGAAAGTTGTATAATTAAAAAAAAAATTAAAACTAAACAAAGGACTCATACCCGAAAACCTAAGAAAATTAAGATAGAGTTATTCAAATGGTCATATTTCATATGCAAGTTGGAGAATCACCAACAGTTATTATAAGACTTGAGATTATCTCACAATTGTTTAGCAGTGATGTCAATGCCCACACTACCTACCGTTCTTGTAAAGGATAAGAAACATTCCATTAATAACTCATTAAATATCAATGAATCAAATTATTCTTCAGAAACGCGATAGATCAGTTTTTGAAGGAAAGGTATGTATGAGATCCATAATCGAAAGGAATGATGGTTATTTAAAGTATGTTTATTATTGCGTTATGAGAATATTACTGACATTTATTCTTCAGACTGTGTGGGTTTATTCTACGATTAGTTAATCAAGTGGGTAAATCATACAAGTAATTCAATCTGGAGATTATCGCAAGTGTTGATGAGACATGATTGATTTTTTTAAATTTTCATGAAGATATAAGTCTCTTTGAAATTTTACTTAATTGTCAGTGTTTTATTTCGCTCCCTCACAGGTAAAATTCAAGAAATAAGAATGAAGAGTACAATATGAAAGGCCAAATGAAACAACTTTGCAACAGTTTCAAATGCAAATGTGTTGGACCACTCTTTACAAAACTAAAAAAAATTCGAAATAACCAAAACTAACAAAAAAGGTATTTCGATGTAAGTTACTTGCAGTATCAAGAAAGATAAAACATAGTGAAGATCATAATCCAAACTCACCCTCGTATTAAAAAAAAAAATTGAAAAAATCCAGTGTACCTCGCGAAATGACATACACTGCGCGCAATCGCACCGTCACTAAATTGAACTGCGGGACCACTATCCACGAGCGTCAATAACAAACTGAGCGGTGTGCGGACATGGACTCCGAAGAGCACACAGGGAAGCCTCCTCGTGTTTCACGTGCAGAAGGTGGAGGGTATCAACATCAACACGCAGATGGTCTCCAAACTGCAAAGGTTTTCATTCAAAGTTCCCGCTCTTGGGAGTCAATGATGCTTTCAGCTTTCAGGCTATGGTAGATATACAGAAATCTAATTGGGAATTTTCCAAAGATATGAACAACCCTATGTGTCTGCACATTCTACCGGGTGATTGATTATACTTTACTCAATACTCGATAGCTATCTCAGCTAAAATTGGTTGTACAAAAACCTTTGAATGGGCAAATTTGTAGCATTTTTTATGGGCATTCAAAATTCATTACTAATAGAATAGAATAGAATAGAAAAATATTTATTTCAACAATTATTGATTTTCACAATAAAATAGGAACAAGTCAAAAATGGATGTACAAAGACTTACACACAAGCCAAAAAATAAAAAAAATCAATCGCCATCATTGGTGTTCACAAAATTGATAATATTCATTAATAGTGAATGGTTCACATTGCACTTATAAATTATGTATTTGCTTTCTGAAAAGACTTTCTGTATTTGTTCTCTGTATGCTTACAGGCAATGAATCATACAATTTCATGCACATATTCATGACGCTGTTTTTTGATAGTGATAAAGATTGCAGCGAATACAAATATGTATGCATTCGTCTAGTGCAATTAAGATTTCTGTTTGGCTCATAGTATTTTTTATGCTTGAAAACGAATAGAAGACACTTGCAAATGTAAAGACCTCTGACAGTTAACATATCGTTTGCTCTAAACACCCCCCTACAAGTCTTTCTATATTTCATATGGAACATTGCCCTGAGAGCTTATTTCTGAGTAATGAAAATTCGGTTACTCTGCGAACTGTTACCCCAAAAAATAATTCCATAGGATAACAGAGAGTAGAAATTTGCATAATAGACCGTTTTCAACAACTCCACTGAAACATGATTCCTTAGTACTCAAAGTGTATAAACTGTCGATGTTGACCGTTTATTTATTGCTGTAATATGTACATCCCATTTCAAGTCAAAACTTGAATGCAAACCCAAAAACTTTTCAAAAACTAATAAATGCATAAAGGTGTCGTAAACCTGAAAATTTTATGTGAACTGTTATTTTTCAAAGGGTAAATCCTGTAGTTCATTTTCCTTATCAATAGAGCTCTTTCTTTTGATTTCAAATATACAGGATTTCCCAAAATTAAACCGACACACTTCTAGTGGAAGTTCTTGCATCATTTGGGATACTTTCGATCAGAATCAAATGATGTATAAATGCTTTCAGAAAAAATTAAAAGAATTGGTTCTAAATTCAACATAAGAATTGTTTTCAAAACAGAAAAATGATTTACGATCTTTATCAACAAAAACTAAATCTTTGAATGAGAACCAAAAATCAAGAAATTGTATTTACAATATTCCCTGTATTTGTGTAAAATCTTGTACAGGAGAAACATCAAGACCATTAGAAATTAGAAAACGTGAACATAAGAATAGCATGAAAAATAGAGATATTGGTAGATCGCAGATAGCAGATCATGTGTGTTCCAATACCGGCAATCATATGATGGATTGGAATGACACAAAAATTCTAATGACGGAACCTGATGATTATAAAAGAAAAATCAACGAGTCAGCTCGTATTTTGTTGGATGAGGCTAATAATCTCGCCAATTGTTCAGTAGGAATAGATCGAATTTGGATGGATTTATTGAAAAAAGAACCGGGGTAATTTTGAAATAAAATAACGATATAAACATCTACTAATCAATATAAATCTATCTTCATCATATATTGACAAATGTCAATCAAAATATTGTCACGATTCTACGAAGTTGTATGAAAACGCTTCAGAGTTCAGTGTTTTTTTTTTGTTCATTGTTAGGCAACAATTTCTTCTTATAAACTTTTGGCCCCTTACAAATTAGTGCTCAAATTTTTAAGCAGGGGCCTTTCTTCTATTATTTAAAAATTTTTCTAATTGTTTCTTGTTTCAGAGACTGGGAGAGGAAACCCAAATAAGGTTTCAGGAATATGCAAAAACCTCCCAGACAATATTTCAACAGATATCTGAAGCATTTTTGTATTATAGGATTTGGTTCGAAAGTGTCTAAAATAATAACTATAACTAGAACATCCACTAGAAATTTGTCGGTCTTTTTATGGGACACCCTGTATATATTTTATTGAGGTTATTTTCAGCAGTTTCTCAAAAATAAAGGCTTTTCTTTTTGAATCCAAGGCAGCTTCAGAACGCCACTCAAGAGTGCTGTGATTTCTTCATATCGAAGTTCCATTCTATGGCCTCCTGATAGACCCAACTTTACCCCATTGGACCCTTTTTTTGGGATATTTGAAATCTAAAGTGTATTGGTCCGTCCACAAAAAATTTAAGACATTAAATTCAAAATAGAGAAAGAATTTGACAACCACCATAATAATCCAGAAATGGTAAAGAAAACTCTCAAAAATTCAATAAAAAGATATCGACTGTGTTTATAAGTAGATGGAGGTAATTTTGAACCCTTGATTTCACTTTTAGTTGATAAATAAAATTAATATCTGTTGTTTTATTATCCACGGTTCCTTTGATATAAAGAAATCGTACCGTTGTGGTGTGATATTCCACAGCTACCTTCGATAATGAATCTCAATAAAGTATAATTATCATTTGAAATCAGGAGAAAGAATTCTACCGATTAGGAAAATAAAATACAGGGTGTACCATTTGAAAATAACAGTTCACATGAAATTTTTTGCTTTACGATGCTTTTCTTTTATGCATTTCCCACCACTGAATTCTGAAAGTCCATAAATAATACTACAAATTTGCTTATTTAAACAAAACATTTTCGTACGACCAATTGTAACTGAGATAACTATTGAGTAAAATATACCATTACATGTTTCATACTGTAAGTCCAGTATGAAATTTTCTTTACATATCTTGATTTTATGAAAAATTTTTTTTAAATAATTGAAACTATTCTGTTTTTTAGGCAAACCATTTCTCTATCATCAGCTTGGTAAAGGTCGATTTAGATTCGGATCTTCTACTAACAAGTTTGTCTTAAATTTGCCAACTAGAACCAACGCGAATCAGAAAAATTTCCAGTAATTCTCGCGAATAAACATGTTATATGTGTCTACATACCGAATGATTGAAATTCATCAATTCCAGAACAGAATAAAGAATCGAGAAATTCGAACGCGCTGCATTTATGACATCGTTTCAAAGACTGTATCCCAAACATGGAATATGTCAAAACAACACCTGGATCATTAATTTTTTGCTCCTTATGAAACTTCCAGTTTTCAAACAAAACATAATACCCCTGTTATGTAACTTGTACCGAATTCAATACTGTCGTACAAACTTGTATGATATTGCTTGCATTGGAAAACCTGTTTTTTCTCACAATTTTTCATTGAAAATGCAATTAAGCGGTAAGGTTCGCTAAATTATCGCCTACATTCCTGCATCTGTTTGATTTGCCACTTGTTATTGGGGTAACGTTCCTATAAACTTCATAATGGATTAGATATATATCGGGTGATTGACACTGTGTTGATTTATGGTCATAAATTTCTTGAAGCGTGTTACCAGATATGCTTCGAATTCAAGTATTGCATTATTAAAGCTACAGATCTTGTATTTACGAGGTCTTTATGTCACAGCAAATTTTTTCTATCGGTATGTTACCGACAGGGATGTTTTGAGAGAAAATACCAGAACAAGGTCAATGTTTTATTCGGAGTGGGACTTGAATGTTCCTCTTTGTAAGCCAAAATCTCCTCAACCTTATTAAGAAGAGTTTCACTTAGAAAAATTCGTAAAATAGAATTTGAAATATGTTAAAAAGAATAAGAAGGAAAACTTCCCTTTTTTAAACGTACTATAGCAATGTCATAATTCTCTGCACGGAAAAGTGTTGACAGTCAAAAGTGTTGCTATGAACAATTGTAATTCAGACGTCCTTATATTAAATGTGCATAATACAAAATTGAAATGACTTGAAATATATATGATAGTTATAGTCACCTTCAATCCTAAATATGAATCTTCTGGTGCTTCAAACAGAAAATTTTCGAATTGATCCTTGAAGAAAACTCTGGATTTCTTTGCACTGTATACTACATCCGATTTTTTCATAAACTGTCACACTTAACCAATTCACAAAATGAGCATATGCTGCAGAATATTTTTCAATAGAATTCGATAGTCCAATGAAAGAGACTGCTTCATTTTCCAAAGCCTGTTGTTTGTTTTTGACGGTTTCTTGTAGATCTCTGATCATCATTATAATTTTGTCGTAATATTTTCGTTTCTAAATCTGATATGGTTTTTTTATGAAATTATTCTAAGTTTTTTAATGAGATCATTCAAGCAAAATGCTTAGATATCCCATCAACCTTTCAATAAAATTTCAGTTGACCTCACAAATGTAGCGATCGTAAATATGAATTTAATTTCAAATTGGATCTCTAAATTTTTATTAATATCAAAACGTTTGAAACAAAACATTTTTCATTCGAGGGAAAATTACCTTTTCATTGCTCGCCTTCAATTATTATCGAGAAATTGAGTCTTTTACTGATCTACAGCAGAAAATCCTGATCATCAACGTATTAAAGAAATCGAAATGATATCCTACGCCTCTCCCGATAGAGTTTAGGCAACATAACTGACATATTCTCGTATAACTCCTTGCCTATGCTTTCGAGTTCCATCGCCAATAAATTCACTACAGACCTTCTTTTCCTAACCGATATAAAGAAGAGATTGTCAATGAGGGATATTAACATCGACCAGTAACTGTAAGCTTTCAACAGATGTTAATTGTTCCCGGAAACAGATGTCTTCATTATGTTATGACCCAACAAGACCAAATATCGATACAAATTCATTCTGATAAGTTTATACATTTTCTGAAACTGGGACGTAATCAATTAAAAAATTGGCGATGTTTAAAAATTACTTCTTATGAGAATGGAGTGACGCAAAACTTTTGAAGCTCTGTGTATTTTAACTCTGATAGTACTGAAGTATAGATGAAAAGTTTCGAAGGTTGTATGTTTTAATTGAGTCCTCAATCCTTTTGAGTTCCTTCATAAAAATGGCGACGTTCATAAGCAGCATCATGAAACAGAAGTTCTATCTTCACAGCATGAATAAAATTCTCAAGGCGGACTATGTGATATCTAGAGAAGGTATCAACACGTTATCATCATTTATTCTAAATATTTTTAGTATTTATTTATCATCTCTCTTATATTCCAGAAGATGAGGTTCCCAAATTGATATCGCGTAAACCATTTTGGTCTAAATTTTTAATCTATATGAATAGAATCAACAAGGAAATTTGGCAATCTGAATGGAATGTATGCAATTTCTGGTTTTGACCTTCCCAGGAGAATATGGTCTGTTCTAATTCGTAGATTTAGAACAGATCATGAACGATGCAACATCATGCTCTTCAGATGGAATTTAGTTGGGAGCAGTTGGGAGTGTGGAACAGTTGATTAGACAATAGAATAGCTTATAAATAAACTGCTTCACATGAGTTAGGGATGTTAACTTATATCGCAAAAAAATATATAGTTTAAATGAGATTTTGTGATGAAAATTCATATTAATATGATTTCAAGTTGCAGGAAATAAAATTAATTTTAGCCTGTAGGTCTGCAGCCTATACACAGGGTGGTTGAGAAAAATCGAGTAAATAGGCCTCCACGGGAATCAATAACAGCTTGACATCTTCTTTGCATACTACACACGAGGTTGTTGAACATTTCTTGGGGAATTTGGTTCAATTAACGGGGCTCTCTCAGATCATTCAAGGATTCTGGGGTAGGTTGATGTTTATCTAATCTTCTTTGGAGCATATCCCATGCATGTTCTATGCACTTCAAACTTGGTGAGTGCGGAAGTATCGGTAAATGTGGAATACTAAGCTCCTCGCGCGCATACTCATCTATGGCTGCACGGTGCGGTCTATCGTTATCGTTTAGAAATTGAAAAGTTTCAGTTCTCAAATATGGTGCGGAGGTATTGGTAAATGTGGAATACCAAGCTTCTCGCGCGCATTCTCAACTATGGCTGCATGGTGCGGTCTAGCCTTATCGTCTACAAATTGTGAAGTTTCACCAATAGCAGCCTGAAAATTTGGCAAAACATTGTCAATGACATGTTTCCTATAGTGTAAAGCGGTCATATTCCCAGGACAAATGTGTAGATCTGTTCACCCTGTTGTAACATATCCCGGCCCATACCATAACACTACCCCCTCGGAAGTGATGGACTTCTTGGACATAGCGACGATAACGGGGTATGCGAAGGATTGTCTATATTATTCTTCGAGAATTTGAAAATCGTCCATATCTGGATTCATCAGTGAAAAGGACACTATGCCATTGATCGTTCCAATTGATATGTTGCCTTGCCCATTCCAGTCTTTGAAACTTATGGTCACGTGTTAATGAAACTCCTCTTAATGGACGTCTAGAACCTAGATCCACCTTTCTCAAAAGTCATCTGATGGTTACGATGGAAACTTGGACCCATCTGCATTTTGAAGAATATTCCGTAGCATTCTACACGTAAATGCAGGCTTTCTTCTCGCCGAAACGGTTATGAAACGATCCTGAGCAGGTGTTGTTTTTCGTCGCCCACCAAGCCTTGGTCTTTCCACCACGGAACCTGTCTCCTTAAACCTATTCCGAAGTCGAGATATCATATTTTGGCTGACTTGGAACCTTTCCCCTACAACAACCTGAGTTAGACCACCCTGCAGCATTCTGATAGCCCTATTAGCCTCAGCGTTTGTTAATTTACGTCTTGGCATTTTCAGAAAACTCGTTTCAAATCGAAGCCGTTGATAAACTCGAGAAAAAAGGCGACCAGATTGACGAAATGTACCATACTAATTTTAATTGATCGATTGAAGTTGTTATTGAGTTTTAAATGATTTTACAGCGATTTTCTCGAAGATTACGTACTTTTCGAAACGATTGAATACGATATCCTTAATTCTTGTGGAGCACAATAGTTGTCCCATTCATAAATTCCATAAAGTAACGAATGCATCTCTGAAACGAGTGGGCAATTTGAAAATAACTTCATTTCAGATTAGGAATTTTGGGTAGAATGATAGAATTTTGGGTAGATTGGTAAAGGATTTGTTTTTCGCTAGCCATAGAAGGATTACACGAAGATGTTTTCTAGATTACGTAGATGTCCTACGAGATCTCCTGATATTTAATTTTTTTAGTGAATTCTTTTTCACAGGCGAGCTCAGGATTTTTTTCCGCTGCTGTTTTTTTCCTTTCCTCATTAATCAGAACTACGTTGCACTTACCTCAGCCATGTACTTTTTTTTCCAATATGTATTGTATTATTTTAGCTTTATCAATCAAAAAAATGTTCAAACACAAATTAAAATAAATTAACAATGATATATTTCACCGTTGCAATCAGTTCTATATCAAAGCGTTGCAATATAAACGTACATAAAATCTATTCTAACCATACAAACATTCAATATGATCATTATTCGTATAAAATACAAACGATACTAACAATAAAATATTGTACAAAATTATTACAGCGTTATGAAATTCATGTTGGTCCAATAAAACACTACTAAAATAAGGAAACAGAAGAATATACATATAAACAAAAGTGTACATCGATTGTCGTCAAAATTAACAGTGTGAAGACTTCGAATAGGCCTGGAACGAAGGGTTAAAACTTTTTGTACCACGAAATAAGGTTAAAAAAAATCAGTCATGTCGGGTTTGGGTCCGTTTACTGGCAGCGGCCGTTGGCGATGACCCTATCTCTACTGTCCTCTCTGGTAGCGGAGTTTCTTCTGGGGGGAGATCCTCCAGGGCCTATGCGGCTCTTCCTCGACCTCTTGAACTTCGCGATATCCTCCCCGAAGACGTCTCCGGTCCTTAGAGCGGAAATAAGATCGTCGAACTCGCCTTTCTGGTTGCTGTCGCCGTTGCTCTTGATGCTCATCGTCTTGCTGATCTTGGACAGGATGCCCTCTCGGCTGTGCTTCCTCCCAAGGGTGAGCTTCTTCAGTTTTGCCTTCTGTTTGGTCCTCTTCGTGCTCCCTGTAGCATTCCGAGAGCCCTATTAGCCTCAGCGTTTGTTAATTTACGTTTGGCATGTTCAGAAAACTCGTTTCAAATCGAAGCCGTTGATAAACTGACTCCATTTCAAAATAAGAACATTCAATATGCATATGCAAAGAATTAAACTTCAGAAAAAGGTGAGCAGATTTGACGAAATGTCTCATACTGATTTTTATTGGATCGATTCAAGTTGTTATTGAGGTTTAAATGATTTAACAGCGATTTTCTCGAAGATTACATACTTTTCAAAATGATTTAATACGATATCTTCAACTCTTGTGGGGCAGCATAGTTGTGCCATTCATAAATTTCATAAAGAAACGAATGCATTTCTGAAATGAGTGGTCAATTCGTAAATAATGGTTTTTTTCTGCTTCTGTATTTTTTTCATTTCGGATTAGGAATTTTGGGTAGATTGGTAAAGGATCTGTTTTTCTTTATCCATAGAAGGATTACATGAAGATGTTTTCCTAGATCAAGTAGATGTCCTACAAGATCCCCTGACATTTAATACTTTTAGTGAATTTTTTTCACGGGCGAGGTCAGGATTTTTTTCCGCTGATGTTTTTTCCTTTTCTCATTTATCATACGAAGAACTGTATGAATTTTCTGTGTTGCACTCACCTCAGCTAAGTACTTTTTTGTTTCAACATGTATTGTGTTATTTTTATTTCTCTGAATCAGAAGAATGTTCAAACACAAATTAAAATAAATTAACAATGATATATTTCACCGTTGCAATCAGTTCTATATCAAAGCGTTGCAATATAAACGTACATAAATCTATTCTAACCATACAAACATTCAATATGATCATTATTCGCATAAAATACAAACGATACTAACAATAAAATATTGTACAAAATCATTACAGCGTTATGAAAATTCATGTTGGTCCAATAAAACACTACTAAAATAGAGGAAACAGAAGAATATACATATAAACAAAAGTATACATCGATTGTCGTCAAAATTAAGAGTGAAAACTTCGAATAGGCCTGGAACGAAGGGTTAAAACTTTTTGTACCACGAAATAAGGTTAAAAAAAATCAGTCATGTCGGATTTGGGTCCGTTTACTGGCAGCGGCCGTTGGCGATGACCCTATCTCTACTGTCCTCTCTGGTAGCGGAGTTTCTTCGAGGGGGAGATCCTCCAGGGCCTATGCGGCTCTTCCTCGACCTCTTGAACTTCGCGATATCCTCCCCGAAGACGTCTCCGGTCCTTAGAGCGGAAATAAGATCGTCGAACTCGCCCTTCTGGTTGCTGTCGCCGTTGCTCTTGATGCTCATCGTCTTGCTGATCTTGGACAGGATGCCCTCCCCGCTGTGCTTTCTCTAAAGGGTAAGCTTCTTCAGCTTTGCCTCCAGTTTGGCCCTCTTCGTGCTCCCTGTAGCCCTATTTGCCTCAGCATTTGTTAATTTACGTCTTGGCATTTTCAGAACACTCGTTTCAAATCGAAGCCGTTGATGAACTGACTCCATTTCAAAATAAGAACATTCATGAAGCATATGCAGAGAACCAAAATCAGAAAAAAGGCTACCAGATTGGCGAAATGTCCCATTCTGATTTTTATTGGATCGATTTAAGTTGTTATTGAGTTTTCAATGATTTTACAGTGATTTTCTCGAAGATTTCATACTTTTCAAAACGATTGAATACGATATCCCTTACTCTTGTAGAGCAGTATAGTTTTGTCCCACTCATAAATTTCATGAAGTAACGAATGCATTTCTGAAATGAGAGGTCAATTTGAAAATAACTTGATTTATTTTAAATAATTATTTTTTTTATGCTTTTGTCTTTTTCCATTCCAGATTAGGAATTCTGGGTGGATTGGTAAAGAATCTGTTTGTCTCTGTCCATATGTGAGGATTACATGAAGATGTTTTTCTAGATCATGTGGATGTCCTTCAAGATTCTCTGATACTTAATATTCTTAGTATATTTTATCTTCACGGAAGAGGTCCCCTAACCTCAGCTAGGTACTCTTCTGTTTCAATATGTATTATATTATTTTAGCTCTCCCGATCAAGAGAATGTTCAAACACAAATTAAAATAAATTAACAATGATATATTTCACCGTTGCAATCAGTTCTATATCAAAGCGTTGCAATATAAACGTACATAAAATCTATTCTAACCATACAAACATTCAATATGATCATTATTCGTATAAAATACAAACGATACTAACAATAAAATATTGTACAAAATTATTACAGCGTTATGAAAATTCATGTTGGTCCAATAAAACACTACTAAAATAGAGGAAACAGAAGAATATACATATAAACAAAAGTGTACATCGATTGTCGTCAAAATTAACAGTGTGAAGACTTCGAATAGGCCTGGAACGAAGGGTTAAAACTTTTTGTACCACGAAATAAGTTTAAAAAAAATCAGTCATGTCGGATTTGGGTCCGTTTACTGGCAGCGGCCGTTGGCGATGACCCTATCTCTACTGTCCTCTCTGGTTGCGGAGTTTCTTCGAGGGGGAGATCCTCCAGGGCCTATGCGGCTCTTCCTCGACCTCTTGAACTTCGCGATATCCTCCCCGAAGACGTCTCCGGTCCTTAGAGCGGAAATAAGATCGTCGAACTCGCCCTTCTGGTTGCTGTCGCCGTTGCTCTTGATGCTCATCGTTTAGCTGATCTTGGACAGGATGCCCTCCTGGCTGTGCTTACTCTCAAGGGTGAGCTTCTTCAGCTTTGCCTCCAGTTAGGCCCTCTTAGTGCTCCCTATAGCATTCCGATAGCCCTATTAGCCTCAGCATTTGTTAATTTACGTCTTGGCAGTTTCAGAAAACTTGTTTCAAATAGAAGCCGTTGATAAACTGACTCCATTTCAAAATAAGAACATTCATGAAGCATATGCAAAGAACCAGAAGTTCAGAAAAAAGGCGACCAGATTGGCGAAATGTCTCATACTGATTTTCATTGGATCGACTCAAGTTGTTATTGAGGTTTAAAGGATTTTAGAGCAATTTTCTCGAAGATTACATACTTTTCAAAACGATGGAATACGATATCCCTAACTCTTGTGGAGCAGTATAGTTGTCTCATTCATAAATTTCAAAAAGTAACGAATGCATTTCTGAAATGAGTGGCCAATTTTGAAATAACTTGATTTATTTTTAATAATTGGTTTTTTCTGCTTTTGTCTTTTTTCATTTCAGATTAGGAATTATGTGTAGATTGGTGAAGAATCTGTTTGTCTCTGTCCATAGAAGGATTACATGAAGATGTTTTTCTAGATCACGTGGATGGCCTTCAGGATCCTCCGATATTTAATATTCTTAGTATATTTTATCTTTACGGCGGAGGTCCCCTAACATCAGCTAGGTACTTTTCTGCCACAATATGTATTGAGTTATTTTAGTTCTCTGAATCAGAAGAATGTTCAAACACAAATTAAAATAAATTAACAATGATATATTTCACCGTTGCAATCAGTTCTATATCAAAGCGTTGCAATATAAACGTACATAAAATCTATTCTAACCATACAAACATTCAATATGATCATTATTCGTATAAAATACAAACGATACTAACAATAAAATATTGTACAAAATTATTACATCGTTATGAAAATTCATGTTGGTCCAATAAAACACTACTAGAATAGAGGAAACAGAAGAATATACATATAAACAAAAGTGTACATCGATTGTCGTCAAAATTAAGAGTGAAGACTTCGAATAGGCCTGGAACGAAGGGTTAAAACTTTTTGTACCACGAAATAAGGTTAAAAAAAATCAGTCATGTCGGTTTTGGGTCCGTTTACTGGCAGCGGCCGTTGGCGATGACCCTATCTCTACTGTCCTCTCTGGTAGCGGAGTTTCTTCGAGGGGGAGATCCTCCAGGGCCTATGCGGCTCTTCCTCGACCTCTTGAACTTCGCGATATCCTCCCCGAAGACGTCTCCGGTCCTTAGAGCCGAAATAAGATCGTCGAACTCGCCCTTCTGGTTGCTGTCGCCGTTGCTCTTGATGCTCATCGTCTTGCTGATCTTGGACAGGATGAACTCTCGGCTGTGTTTCCTTCCCAGCGTGAGCTTCTTCAACTTTGCCTCCTGTTTGGACCTCTTCGTGCTCCCTGTAGCATTCCGATAGTCCTATTAGCCTCAGCGTTCGTTAATTTACGTCTTGGCATTTTCAGAAAACTCGTTTCAAATCGAAGCCGTTGAGAAACTGACTCCATTTCAAAATAAGAACATTCATGAAGCATATGCAAAGAACCAAACTTCAGAAAAAAGGCGACCAGATTGGCGAAATGTCTCATACTGATTTTTATTGGATCGATTCAAGTTGTTATTGAGTTTCAAATGATTTTATAGCGATTTTCTCGAAGATTAAATACTTTTCAAAACGATTGAATACGATATCGCTAACTCTTGTGGAGTAGTGTAGTTGTCCCATTCATAAATTTCATAAAGTAGCGAATGCATTTCTGAAATGAGTGGTCAATTTGAAAGTACCTTGATTTATTTTGAATAATTGTTTTTTCTGCCTTTGTCTTTTTTCATTTCATATGTGTAGATTGATAAAGAATCTGTGTTTCTAGAACACGTGGATGTCCTTCAAGATCCTCTGATATTTGATATTCTTAGTATATTTTATCTTCACGAGAGGGGTCCCCTAACCCCAGCTAGGTACAGTTCTGTTTCAATATGTATTGTATTATTTTAGCTCTCGCAATGAAAAAAATATTCAAACACAAATTAAAATAAATTAACAATGATATATTTCACCGTTGCAATCAGTTCTATATCAAAGCGTTGCAATATAAACGTACATAAAATCTATTCTAACCATACAAACATTCAATATGATCATTATTCGTATAAAATACAAACGATACTAACAATAAAATATTGTACAAAATTATTACAGCGTTATGAAATTCATGTTGGTCCAATAAAACACTACTAAAATAGAGGAAACAGAAGAATATACATATAAACAAAAGTGTACATCGATTGTCGTCAAAATTAACAGTGTGAAGACTTCGAATAGGCCTGGAACGAAGGGTTAAAACTTTTTGTACCACGAAATAAGGTTAAAAAAAATCAGTCATGTCGGATTTGGGTCCGTTTACTGGCAGCGGCCGTTGGCGATGACCCTATCTCTACTGTCCTCTCTGGTAGCGGAGTTTCTTCGAGGGGGAGATCCTCCAGGGCCTATGCGGCTCTTCCTCGACCTCTTGAACTTCGCGATATCCTCCCCGAAGACGTCTCCGGTCCTTAGAGCGGAAATAAGATCGTCGAACTCGCCCTTCTGGTTGCTGTCGCCGTTGCTCTTGATGCTCATAGTCTTGCTGATCTTGGACAGGATGCCCTCCCGGCTGTGCTTCCTCTCAAGGGTGAGCTTCTTCAGCTCTGCCTCCTGTTTGGCCCTTTTCTCCTCCTCTTCGTGCCTCCGTTTCATGTTTTCGTTGTCGTGACGGGCTTCTGAGAAGGACGACAGGAAGGAGTCGAAGACGCCGAAGAACTCGTCGGGTTGGGTGTTGTTGGGGTCTTCGCCGAAGAGGCGGACAGCCCTCTCGAATCGGGTCTGGAAGAGATATTCAGTATGAGTATGCTGAATTGATTTTGTAAAAGGTGTTTCAAGAAAAGGTGACCATCTCTCTGGGATAAATAGAAAACTGAAAAATAATAGTTTGACCACTAGAAAATTTTCAAAACGCCATCCGTATTCAAGATACAGGGCGTTGAAAAAGAAAAAAAGTATACACATTTTTTTAGATATTGCCGAAACTACTGGCAACATTGTGATGAAATTTCACAGGATATGTTTTGGAAGCTGATACATCTGATGAATGTATTTTGGGGTTTGACTCTCATAGAGGGCGCTAGTTACACGGTTCGTACCAAGTTGTTTTGAGCATAACTTTTTTGATATTAGATTTACTGGACTAGATCTTGGGCGATATTGAACATCATTCAATTTCACACCAAAAAGGTTGTAATAGTTCAATTAACTGAATTCAAATCTCGGGAGTTTCCGGACACGACGTCGGGTACCACGTGATCGCGAGGTCAGTCGAGAAGTGCCACCTCAGACGCGAGACGAAAGATCCCCTCTCTGGTATTCCGCTGTTCTGGCGCTGCACCGGAAAAGGCAATAATTTATTCTCTTATTTCTGGAGTGAAATAGTTTAACTTAGGCCATTGTTGAGATTGGTGAATACGAAGTTGATCAGACAACCATAAACCTATTTTTGCTAACGATTCATTTGAGGTGAGAGACGCTTGGGTTCCTCCATTTTGAGGATCATACGACTTTCCATCTGATTTCCTCTACTTTCCGATGAATCAACCTTTTTTCTAGATTGGTTTATCTTTGATATAGTTAAATAATTGAATTTGAACATTTCACGATTCCGTGACTCTCTGATTTTCAATCTCTCGATTTCTCTGTGCCAGTGTTTCAGTGAACACGTGGACATTTTTTCCTTTTCTGAATTTTCTCTATGTAAACTAAGATTATCAGAGATCGGGGAATTGTGGAAGTTTGACGATGCAGACAACTGATGAATTTTTTTTATAGCTTTTTTGGAGGGAGCTGAGTCTCCGGCATCTTTTGGAGGGAGCTAAGTCTCCGGCAACTATTTTTTGAAGAGAGCTAAGCCTTCGACACCTCTTTGGAGGGAGGTAAGTCTCCAAATCCTTCAGTACATGCACCTTGGAGGAAGTTGAACCCTCAACACTTCTATTCAGAAGAATACAACCTTCACCTCTTACTGCTACGTCTTCCAGGAAATTCAGGAGTTCGAACGTTTTGAGAAGTCGAGAGATGGTCACTTTCCTTACCCAGCATTGTTATAACAAGATAAGTTAACAAAGAACGAAAAACGCTCATGAATGGTGTTTCTGACCAATTGTTCATATTTGTATTCTTGTCCTCATATTTAATTGTTTCAATTTGTGATAGTAGATATTGTAAATAGCTATTGTCATAAGATAGGAATACATCTCAACTGTTCAAGTTTTAATTATCATTATCTCCTTTTACCTCATATAAACGTAAGGTGGTCTCATGTCCTGACTAGCTGGAGCATCTATCGTTAAAATATTACATGACGTAATTTATATCTCTGTCTTAACCTTACAAGGTACTCCTGATGAAACTCGATAATGTGCACCGTTTTCGGAATATTTCGATTTGAAAATTATGAAACAATAACCGATGCTGGTATAAAGTATTAATAAAGCATTTAATTATTATTATTTTTAATTATTAAGCACGATGGAGCTCCACCCCACATCGAAAGAAGGTGTAATAATCGGTTAAGTAACCATTTTCCGAATCGATGGATTGGTAGAAGTGTAGAAGCTCCGATTCATTGGCCTCCTCGGTCATGCGATTTCAATCCCTTGGATTACACAGTGTGGTCGTACCTTGAGGAAAATATTTATGCAACAGGGATAAATTCATCTCAAGAATTGAAGGACAGAATTCAACGTTACTTCAATCACCTCATGGCTGACTCCGAAGCGTTAAGAAGATTAATGGATTTAAAAAAAAAGGATAGATTTGTGTATTTGTGAAAACGGAGGACATTTTGAACACCTACTCTGATTGAGTTTTTTTATGTTTTCAGCTTTTCTTTAATCTTTCTTGTGATTTTTTGTTCAATTAATACTCTCATCATTACTTTATACCAGCATCGATTATAACTTCATAATTTTCAAATCAAAATATTTCGAAAACGGTGCACAATATCGAGTTTAATCACAAGTACCTTTTTGGTTTGAAATTGAATGATGTTTAAGATCGCTTGAAATTCAGCCTAATAAATCTAATATAAAAAAAGTTTTGCTCAAAACAACTTGGTACGAACCGTGTAACTAGCGCCCTCTATGAGAGTCAGACATCAAAACACATTCATTAGAAGTATCAGCTTTCAGAACATATTCGCGCAAAATCTCATTACAATGTTTCCAGCAGTTTCGGCAAAATCGTAAAAAATTTTTATATTTTTTTCTTTTTCAACGCCCTGTACCTTAAATACGGATGGCGTTACGTTAATGTTTTTACTTGAACAAACCCCTATTATTTTTCAGTTTTCTATCTATCCTAGGGTGATGATCCCTTCTCTTTGAAACACCCTGTAGTTTTGAATTTACATTTCTCGGGTTGGGGAGTGTATGTCTTCCACTCGATTTGACAAGGGGTCCCAATTCACTTCAAGAAGGTACACACCCACTTTCGTATTTTATGGATATCGGGTGTTTGTTAGGAGATTAATAAGCTAACTAAACTGCTCCACATGTGTTAGGGATATTGACTTGAATTGCAAAAAATATAGCTTTAATGAGATTTTGTCATGAAAATTCATGTTAATATGATTTAAAGTTGCATGAAATATAATTAATTTTAGCCTGTTGGTCTGCAGCGTATACCGGGTGGTTAAGAAAAATCCAGTAATACAACGAAATTTCATTCCCAGAGAATTCAGGCATTTTGAGACTATCGATACAATGTATGGCCTCCACGGGCATCAACAACAGCTTGACATCTTCTTTGCATACTACACACGAGGTTGTTGAAGATTTCTTGAGGAATTTGGTTCCATAACCGGGGCAGAAGCTCTATCAGATCATTTAAGGATTCTGGATTACGCATACCCCGTAATCGTCGCTATGTCCAAGAAGTCCATCCATTTCGAGAGGGAAGTGTTATGGTATGGGCTGGGATATGTTTCAAGGGGCGCACAGATCTACACATTTGTCCTGGGAATATGACCGCCTTACACTATAGGGAGCGTGTCATTGACAATGTTTTGCCAAATTTTCATGCTACTATTGGTGAAACTTTTCAATTTCTAGACGATAACGCTAGACCGCAACGTGCAGCCATAGTTGAGAATGCACGCGAGGAGCTTGGTATTTCACATTTACCAATAGAGAGAGCTTCTGCACAACCTCGTGTGTAGTATGCAAAGAAGATGTAAACCTGTTATTGATGTTCGTGGAGGCTATACATTGTATTGATAGTTTTAAAAGGCTCGAATTCTCTGAATATAAAATTTCTTTATTTTACTCGATTTTTCTTAACCACCATACGCTGCAGGCTTACAGGCAAAAATTGATTGTAATTATTGCAACTTGAAATCATAATAATTTCCAACACAAAATCTCATTTAAACCATATTTTATGCAATTTAAGTCAATATCCCTTACTCATGTAGAGCAGTTTATATAGGTAGTAAGTAGAAAATCACCTTCATATCTTGATATTGATCTTCAATTTCGGCCAATCGACAGGTGGCAGTAGCTTGAAACTCCCGCATCACCGGCACAAACTTGTCGTTGGCCAAGGGACTTTGACTCAGGTGAAATTCAATCTCTTTGGCAACATCCCTCAAACCCGCTCTGAGGTGGGCCATGTCCTTGTTGAGTTCACCTAAAGAGACCTTCGCAGCTTCATGGATATGAGGAATATCTTCGTCGATCTTCAGCACATCCCTGAACTGAAATCAAACAAAGTAAATTTATTTACAATTTGGACTACTTAACACCAACAGCTCAACTATATTCCAGTACTTCGATATTAAATATGAACAATTTAAAAAAACTTGAACAGGCAAAACTTGTTTATAAAGTAAAGAATAATTTATTAAGGACACAAGCTAGTTTGTGCATAGTGAGTGAGGAGCAGACCTACAATGTAAGAAGTAAAAATGAATTAAGAAAAAACTTTGCGAGAACATGTATCGGACAAAGGTCTTCAATGTTTCAGAGTGTAACAGTGTTTAATTCTCTACCTGTCGAAATTATATGCAATAGGAATGCTAGAAAAATGTGCCATGACCTCAAGGAGTTACTTAGACTTAAATAATTTTTTTTTGTGTATGTATTGGGGATAAGTAGTTTTTTTTTTGCAGGAATGATAAAAATTATTGTTGTTTATGTAAAATAATTAATATAAATGTAGGCCCTGATACCAGCATATTGCTGTTTAAGAGTCAGGAATAAATAAAAAATAATCAACATTGAGTGAAACTTTCCCAACAAGATCAAATTAAGTATGCTCACCTTCTTCTCAAGAATATCTACGAGATAGTGAAGAAGCGTTGTTCCTTTACACGCACTGGATTTCGTATCAGCTAATCTGTTGAGCGAAGCTAATCTGAATCCAGAAGCATTGCCTCTGGCTCCGCGATTCATGTAATTTCCAAGAGCCAGGACAATCTCTAACAGTTTCCTCAATCTCCTAGATCTGGATATCTCTCTAGATGCCTCCATGACACTCTTGATTCTCGGACAAATTTCGTTGACCGTGATGTTGAACCTCTTCTTGTAATGCAGGCAACGTAGACGTTGCTCATAATGAGCGACCCTATAAACATTTTAATCTTAATATATAAAACTAAGTCGGCCATTTTGTTGGTTACACTATTTTTAACTCAAGATTGGATGAACTGTTTGTTATGAAAGATTTTTTGTTGGATTCTTCTACGGCGGGGTTACATTAAAATTTATTAAAACTCTGAAAAATTCGATGAAATGGAAAAAAAGACAGGAAATAATTTTCCTTCTTGCGAATAACGCCAATAGGTGTCGCTATGGTACATTTTCTAATAATATTAACGCATCTGTATCCATGTGTTATTAATAATTATTATTGTCGCCATTAGGTGGCAATCATAGATATAGATAGTTATCTATGATGGCAATGTAAACAATTACTGTGTATTTTTAGTTGCCCCAACGTCCGAATCAAAACTAAATATAATTGAAGGACGTGGATTCAATCCAACATTTAAGGTAAGAAAATAATATCAACATTAATGATTTCAAATCACTTATTTTGTCTTCCCTTTATGCTATTTAGATCCAAGGCCAGATTCACCATCGAATTGGATCATTACAACCACTTGAAGATGCACATCATAAATTCCTCCAAGTTTACTACATATAGGCAATATGGATCAACGTCAATCAATCAATGCAGATGTGAAAAGAATAATTCTTCAAGATCTGCAGCAACTACTTCATGAACATCATGCATTGGTTCGATTGTTTAAAACTGCTTTGGAACGTATGCCAAGTGAATCACAAGATTGTAATTAGAGCAGATGGATGACCTGTTGGAGCACATGACGCCAATTCAGCTCAATAGACGAAGTGGCAATTGTGATTGTAGGTGAAAACTTGGAAACGCGTGATATTGTTCTTACGCGTCGCAATACTGGAGTATTGCAACGAATATATGAAACACACCGTTCATACGATGCTCTACAATACCCGCTAATGTTTTGGACGGGTGGTGATGGATATTACTTCAATATCAGGATGATATCCATTGAATAGTGGGTACCTTTATTAAAATTTAAAATGTCTACTTAATACAAATTTAAATTATTTGATTTTAAGCCAAGAAACCACCAAGAAAGTGAGCTCGATGAATTATTATTCATTTTGTTTAATGGTGCGTTAAAATGCTGATAACTATTTGCTGAGATTTCGTGGATTGTTGCAGCAGTATTGTGTGGACATGTATTTTGATACTAGCTGACCCGGCAGATTTCGTACTGCCTCAATCGATAAATAAAAAAGCAACTTCAATATTATAATAAACTATTATGGTATAATGTTGGCCAAGAAGAGTTTAGAATCATTTCCTATCCCAGAAACTAAAGAGCGTAGGGGATTTGGTGGTGGGACCAATTGTGGCAATTGGCAATTAGTTGAGCTAGCTGACCCGGCGAACTTTGTTTCGCCATAGAGATGAATAAAGTTGTACTAATCATTGTTTTTTTTAAGAAGGAAAATATTTTTCTTTGACTTGTCTCATACATGTTTATGTCTAAAGAGATCAATAAAACTTATTATTATTATTATTATTATTATTATATTAGGTGGAGTACAAGATATACCAAAAATTTAATTGCATTGAGATAAGTATGTACATTGTTATTCATACATCAAAAGAATTCTCTTTATTTAAGAGGTGAAGAGGGATCATTTTTTAATATTTCATCGATTGAGACAGTACGAAGTCTGCCGGGTCAGCTAGTTATGAATAGACTTCTTCTGATTTTTTTTAATCAATACTCACTTTGATATTTCGTATAGGAACCTATCAGCGCGTGCAAGAGAGTCTATTTCATCGCTGTGTTCTTCCAGAAGAGCTGCTTCTTCGGAACTTGGTGTGAACTTGAGTAACTGTTCAACCATGTCTATTGGTAGTTGTTCCTTGCTGTCCATACTCAAAATAGCTTTGGTAATGTCGTCGTCAGACATTTTGAGCTTGGAAAGCAGTATCGTACAATTTTGAGCTCTTCTACTATCGATTACTGACAGCACTTTGGTTTTGTTCTTGCCTAGGTTGCGTAGATCTTCTATGGATCCTTCATTCTGTGAATAAATTAGATCAATATGAATAACTTCCACAGTATGGTTTCATACAAACTGGTTTTTCGGTGTATTTCTAAAATTTTGAAGCTAACATTATGAAATCAGGAGGAAGATAAGAGTTCTCTGGGGCACTGGCGTAATTGGAGTTGAGTCATTTGGGGGTTCACCCCCCAACAGTCAAGAGAACCATTAAATTCTTCTTATATTGCAAACAACGACTACAATATTTAAGTAACAAAAAATGTTTACATGAAAACGATTTTTTCTCCAAATTAAAATCATTTAGTCCTTGCTATAGGTACTTTTACTGTTGGGTAGTACACGTTTTAAAATTGAGTTTGTTAGAGGAGCCTCACTCCTGTACTTGAGCGGTACAGTGTACCACTTCCAATGAGGCGAGGCATTCCGGGCGTTCATGACGAGATAGGCAGTCGAGACAAAATTTGTTCTACTACATACTGTGTCAATTGTGTCGATCGCAACTGGACTGATGCAAAAAGGGGATAACGTCATTACGTTAGACGTTAGAGTTGGAGCGCTCATCATTTCGCTTTTTTTGTTGACCGAATCATCGACATAACTCATCGCAATTTCGGTGCTCTTCCACCCTCCTGCACGCTTTAGTGCTAGAATATCTCCACCCGAATCCGCAACCATAGTGGCTCTAGTTCTGCGAAAAGAGAGGCCGGTGTATAACTCTGGGTCTTTTAAACCTAAATATATATCTATTTGCTTTGGGACACCACCAATAGTGTGCTGGACAGCATTAAGGAAAATGCACTTTCCATGACGGTATGTCAGAAAAATTTAGGCTTTCTGTTCCAGGAGGCCGAAGATTTACATATTTTCTGTATAACATGCAGGGCTTGAAACTCCAGCCATCATCGGTTATGGTGAATCTTCTTGTTGTTAAATTTTTTGTTTGCCGCAGTGTCACAATAACGTATTTTTTCATATCTCCTACATCATTCATGTTTAAGGAGAGAATTTCGTCACATCGACAACATCCAAAAATCCCAAATATTCTTACAATTTTCGCCGGCAACCACTGGTCATCAGCAGCATGTAAAAGAAATTGTTCAGCCTCTTCTTTACTTAATACCTTGGCCTTTTTTGGCGTATTACGCTCATTTTTTCGTTTCAGAAAAGCTATTACCTTTTGAAGTCTGCAAATGACAACTAAACCTCATATTTTTCAATAAATTTTTTGAGGAAAACAAACCTAAGAACAGGCAAGCAGCTTTTCAGCATAGACCATTTTGCCCATAAAATATTAGGGCTGAATCTAGCTGATGGTTGATTTAGGTAGACCAACAAAACATCTTTAGTTACCCCTATTACACTATTTTTTGTTTTGCCACTTTTTGAAGTCGTCATATTCTCGCTCGTACCTTGAAGCTGATTTTGCAGGTAATAAACTTGATGCTACACTGTTGGTTGCCTCAATAATTTTTTTGGTACATTCATTTTCGCTTTCGCCAAAACAAATGTAAGGAAAAATAAACACACATGTTCATGGCAACGCTTCCATAGCTTACGACATTTTCGACAAATTATTTAGATTTCTTTGAAATTTATCTAACCTTTTCACAAATGAGAAACAAATAAAATATAAAACAATACACGCAAGGTAACAGGTTTTACTGGCTCAAGGAAGTAACCGACTCGCCTGCTATTCGTCAGTTATATCCTCCATTCGCCAGTAAAAACCCCCTTACCTTGCTAGTAATGTTATATACTATAGTTGGGGTGTTCGGCAAAACATATTTGATTTTCAGATCGCTCCGGCCCAGATACTGCTTTATGAGTGTCGCCGTTCCGTACTCGTCCCTAAATCTGAATTCAGTTACAGTATGGTCGAGATCTCCGACTACCTTCGTCGATCTCGCGTCTTTCGACTCTACTCGATCGCCCCACCGATGCGTAGTCGCTTAGTGGGACATTCGAAATGAGGTGATACAGTTTTTCAAAGTGAGCCGCTCTTACATTTCTGCGTCGTGTCCGGGACACATGAACCGCCTCATACAAGACTTACCCAACACTACTTTATATGCTTTAAACAAAATTCAAAATTCAACAGTCTTTTATGGGCGACAGTTTCTTTGTCGGTGAGTAATTTCAAGAACCTACCGTAACTCCATTCTTCTGATATGCACTGAACAATTTATCTATGGAATCCAACTCCATAGCGTTATAAAGCTTGGTGTCGTCCAATTCACTCCAAATGGTCCCTCCCAACTTGGCGTCCGGTATCTTGGACCAGTTGAAGGACTTCAATGGGTTCGAAGGTTGAGGCACGTTCTTCTTGACCACCTCAACTTTGTATATTTCAGCCGGGGGGCAGCTGGCATCGAGCAGGGGGGTGGTGGGGGGCCAGGGGGCCCTGGCGGGGGGGGAGGTGGAGCTATTGGAGGCGGTGGTGGGGGACATGGTTTGTCAGATTTGAAAGTAGAGGAATCGATGGAAACAGCTTTCAAACCCTTCAGTTTGGCGTCGTCTGCTATGGAGCCTGTGGTGACCAACTGTTCAAGCCTGTGTCTTTCCCCTCTTTCGCAGAGGATCTGCCTTTCAAGCTCTGCGGTTCTGTACTCCATCTCGCTGAGTCTTTGTCTTGTTTCTATGTGTGAAGCTGTTTCTTTCTCCAAGCGATCCTTGATCCTTGAAAGGCTTGATTCGATGTCCTCTTTCTCCTGGGTCCTCTGGTCTAGCTCTTGCTCCTTTTTCGCCAGTCTATTCGAGAGATCTGTATTCTCGCCTTCTAACTCTTCAGCTTTCTTTCTTGCAGCAACAAGTTCCTCCTCTTTGGCTAACAAATGGACGATCTCCTTAACGTTTATTTGGATGGCTTGAACGTCTGGATCCTTCGATTTTTCAACTCCGTCAACAATTTCAGTTTGTTGAAGGACTATTTGCTGGACTATCCTGTCCATCAGGAGCCAATGCTGCGGGTGGGAGCCTAAGTCTAACGGTAACAATAAACAGTGTTCAAGAAGTGATAGGAAGTGGGGATAAGCAGCTGTATGACTGAGTTTTTTTCGTAACAAATCGAACATTGATGTGGCGCTCTTAGTATCGACGTGTTCTTGTTCAAACTTCCTCGAAAGCTCTTTTTCATCTTCATTCCTGACCATTTCGAAGAAATCCAAATGCCTGTTCAGCGTTTCGTTCTCGTGATTCCTCAACTTATCGATTATGGGCTGGATTCCCAACATTAAAAACTCGTATCGTAGATGCAGTCTAAATTCTAGATTCTCTGAACCTTGCCCGTAATTCAGTACAGCATTAACAAAGGACATGATGGCTGTTTTCAAATTGACGTCATCTCTGTAGATGCCCGTGGATCTGTCGAGATCGTTGATGATGCCCTGAAATCTGGTTCTTTCGTAGGCGTATTTTTGGTAATGTAGCATCGCGTCCAGGACTTTTTTGTGGCCTCCTGAGACCAGACATACTGCGCCGAGTATTTCGAGAACTGCTATTTTCGTCTTCATGTTTTCCGTGCTGAGGGACTGGGCTATGGTGTTGATGCTGGTTGGGTGGGCTAAGACGTGAGCTCTGCCAGTCTGGAAAAAAATACGGTTTGAAACTTGTTATATAGATGAGTATACAGGGTGAGTCTTGTACAGGGTAGGAAAATTGGTGATCCCTAAACTACAACTTTCAAACCGTGAGAGATGGAGGAAATGGAATGAGAGGTTAAGGTGGTCTTTTTAAGAGAGACTGATAATGCCATTCTCTTACTTCTTTTGTTTTAGAGTTATAGGCCAAAATTGGATGATTTCAATTTTTACCATTATCTCCGTTTCTGTTTGTGCTGGGATGTTGAAGTGAAAACATTATGCAGGCACTTTTTTCATAGCAATACAGTAACGTACTTTGTTTTTTCCCAAGAGGTTTCCTTGCTGAGCTATAACATGAAGTGTATTTTTTCTTATGGAAACAATAGTTTGAAATGACTTAGAAAGAATCGCCTTTTTCTTCCCGTTTCAGAAATATTCATACATCGCCCTCAGATTCATTCGGATATCATGAAAAATATAGTTTGTATGTGAAATTTGAATTATTGAGTATTCTTCTTTTCTCCTATCCTTCAAAATGTGCTGTGGTGAATACCAACTACACATGGACAAACTGGATTAATTTTTTCTATTCTTTTTTTCTGGTAGGTTAGGTATTATTTGTTCGGTTTTCCAATTATAACTTTTCAGAGGGTTCACCAACACAAAGATGTAGACATAGATACATTAGCTGTATTGAAATTAAAGGTAAGTCAGGTGTTATGGCTTCATCTCAGACCTGAGCAATAATGTTATTAGAGAACACTAGGTCAAAAATATTAATTGGTTGGTTATTTACAGCCTCACACTTTATCAAGTCAGAGTACAGCTTCATACAGTTTTCCTCATTATTATGACAAGCAAAGAATAGATGTAATAAGACACCCTTGTCTCCACAGGCGCATAACTCTGAATCGGTAGCATGGATTTTTAATAAATGGCAAGAGGAATTATAGAGTATTAAATAAGTTGAATCACAGAATAATATGTCTCTAAGCATGGTGTCATTATTATTTTGTTATTGAATACTTGATTCAATTCTCCGTAGTTTGATCTCTGTTCCGGACAACTGTAAATTATTACAATTCGAAGTCATTATTGCCGGCAATATGGAAATGTTCGAAAACTACGAGAAATATGAGATGTTAAAATGTTTTATTTTAGCGGCAATAATGACTTCGAATTGACAGTTGTTCTGAACAGAGATCAAACCACGGAGAGTTGAATCAAGTCTTCAATCGCAAAATAATAATGACACATGCGTAGAAACATATTTTTTTTTATTCAACCTACTTAATACTCAGTAATTCAAATTTCACATACAAACTATATTTTTCATGATATTTGAATGAATCTGAGGGAGATGTATGATGTATGATATATTTCTGAAAAGGGAAAAAATGGTGATTCTTTAAGCCATTTCAAACTATTGTTTCCATAAGAAAAAACACAACTTTGTGTTAGCTCAGCAAGGAAATCTTCTAGGAGAAAACTACGTACCTACGTTACTAGATTGCTATGAAAAAAGTGCCTGTATAATAGTTTCATTTCAACATCCTAGCACAAACAGAAACTGAGATAATGTCCAGAGTTGAAGTCGCCCAAATTTCAATTTTTGCCTTTAACTCGAAAACAAAAAAAGATAAAGGAATGCAGTTGATGGCATTATCAGTTTCTCTAAAAATACCACCGTATCGTGTCATTCATTTTCCTCTATCTGGCACGGTTAACAAATTGTAGTTCAAGTGTCACCAATTTTGCCCACACTGTACATTTAATGGGAGATTCCCAAGTTCAAAATAATCACTTTTGGTCACTACCATTTCTTCTGTTAGAAAGATACAGGCCGTCCAAAATCCATAAAGTAATTTTCTAATATATTTTGTGAATTATTTTCGGATTCTATTGTTGTGGTGAATCTTCTACATTTGAATGCTACAATAAGTGACATTAAGAGTCTTCCGGGATTTGGATTCGATCCGTTGGCTCAACTTATACCCTGATTAATGGCGGGAGAAGGTAGTGGGTTTATGCGCGCGATGTTGATTGGTCCATCGCTCCCACTTCGTATTGGCTTGATTTTGGTCTTTTCCAACACCGGCAACCATTTCTTTCCTTCTGTTCATGTTGTTCTTATGTTTATATATCTCAATGGCTTCCATGTTCATCCTAGGATAGAAACTATTGATGTTCGAAATAGCCTCTGCCATTGAGAAAACAATATTGTGTTCATCTGTTAGAGCATGTTCGGATTTCTCTGTCTGATTGAGTCGACAGTATCATTCATGATCCTTAATTCTCGTATTGATACTCCGTTTCGTTGTACCAATGTAGACTTTGCCACAGTCACAAGGTATCCAGTAAATACCGGGTTGAGAGAGTGGGTCGACTGTGTCTTTGGTAGTTTTGATCATTTGGCCAAGTTTTTGAGTTGGCTTATATACGGTCTCTATATTGTGCCTCTTTAGTGTTCTACCAATTCTATCGGTGACCTTAGGTACATATGGTAACGTAGACCACGGCTAATATGCCCGGAAGACTCTCTTAATGTCAGTATATCTGGTCGTGAAAACCTGAAACTATTTATTGCTACTATATGTGATTGACCATTCTGAAAAATGAAACTTTCTACGTGAATTCTCTTGAAATGCGCTTTTTTCACTAATAAATATTTGAAATTCATATCAGCGAAATAAAAAATTGATTAATTAAGCTGGATGAATTTCTGTTACAGAGGTTCACATAATTAAATTTCTGTTACTTTTTTCCGAAGGTTTGGGAAGTAGATCTATACTCAGAGAAACTTTCAGTTTCTTTTTAGTTTCTGATTGATGGAAGTGATATTAATATAAAAAGTTTGGAAATTTACTTACCGAGTTGTTCATTAGAGCCTTTACACATCCTATTATGCTCGTGTGGACTGAACTCTGAGCAGTGAAGTAGTCCATTTTTTCTAGGCACTCTAGGAGCGCGGGTAGTCCATTGAGTTCTATAAATTTTATCACAAAACTATGCGTTGAAGTCCGTAACGCAGTTTTCAGTCCGTCAATCTGTTTGGTACGTGCCCTAACTTCGTCTTCTGAATTTTGGTCAGGATACTGGAGCTGAAAAAATGTGTAGATATCAAATACTTTGTGAGGCATCGAACTTATAAAACCACTGAGAATTTCTTAGATAATGAAGCAATGTATGAATTTCCTTTCATTATATGAAAAAACTGTTTAATTTCCATCCAAACTGTGTACCAATCTCGAGTAAAAAGAATGTTAGATTATTATAATATTGATGAAAGGGTTTGTTTTTTTAATCGATTGTTTGTGACAATCGAAAATTTCATGAAAAAATGGTCTTTTTACACTGCGCAAAAAAATTAAGGCACATTATCTGATAAGAAGATATTATCAGATTTTTGAATGTATTGGCTCCATTCTAAAATCAGTTGTTCTCGATCAATTCTAGTGATCAATAGTTTTTCTTTTCTTTGATTTTCTACACTCGATCGCTATGTAACGCGAAACACTCAATTTGACCCAAGAGGAATGTGCCCAAGCGAAGACCAGAACAGGGTAGACCACGGGTAACAACTGCCATTCAAGAACGTTACTTGAGAGTTTCTTCGCTGAGACAACGGTTTGCAACCGCTCGCCTCCTTCAAAATCAGCCTGAGCAAACTCATGGGCTGCAAATTAGCACTCAGACAATAAGAAATCGCCTCAGAGAATATGATTCAAGGCCTCGTGTCGCGGCAAGAGACCCAGCTCTTACCCCAGCTCATCGAAGGGCGCGTTTGGATTTTGCGAGAGAGCATATCCATTGGAAAGAGGCCGATTGGGAAAGAGTTCTCTTCACAGATGAGTCTTGATTCTGCCTCTACCATTGTGATCGACGTTCTCTTCTATATAGACGTCCACATGAAAGATATGCTCAGTGCAATTTCCTGAATACTACTGGTTTCGGGGGAGGATCGATTATGGTATGGGGTGGAATATCTTTGACTGCTCGCACAGACCTAGTGATCGTTTATATTGGAGTATGAATGCTGATAAGTATATAAGGAACATTCTTAAAGAGCATGTAGTGCCACTTGCCCCATACATTGGTGAAAATTTCATTTTTATGGACGATAATGCCAGACCCCATCGTGCGCACATCGTTAAAGAGTACCTTGAAGAGGTTGAAGTCTCTCGAATGGAATGGCCAGCAAGAAGTCCAGATCAATCTGATTGAGTAGGATTGGGACAACCTCAATAGAAGGCTGAGAAGTTCAGAAAATCATCCAGCTACTCTCAATGACTTAGGAATCCAACTCGGTGAAATCTGGGAAGGGTTAGATCAGAACATTTAAAGATCACTCATTTTGAGTATGAACCGTCGTTGCCGAGCTGTAATTAACGCAAGGGATGGAAATACCGAGTATTAAATCACTTATCAGCATTTCAGTATTTTGAAAACAGTTCATTTATCTTCTTTCACAGAAGATTCGGTGGAATCCTGAATTTTTCTTCCATTCAATGTATCTTGTTTCGTTCAAAACCTTCCCGAGAGAACATAAAAAATAAGTTATAAAGTCAATGTAGAGTTAACTTTCATTAAAATTGTGATTTTCAGAATGTGTGTTAATTTTTTTGCGCAGTGTAGCATTCTAATTTACCCTCAGTCATATTGAACACTAGTAGGATAATATTCGATAAAAGCTACAAACTCACTTTCGCTAGGGTATGCAGTCTTTCGATGTAGTGTTCAGGAGCATGTGCTTCGTCCACCGTGTCTTCTCCTTTTCTTGAGCAGTATATTTGCCATTTTTTCTGTGACGGTAAACTGAGCATGGCTGCTTTATTTGGGGCAGTGAGATCCAGTTCTTCCTGTAAGAAAACAACAAAATTAATAACCTAAGATGGCAAAATCACGAATTAAATTCAGTCATTAAAATCGTTGTTTATATAGCTCTAGATATTTAATGGACAGTATTTGGGGGAGTAAAATGATAGAGGGCGCTTTAGTTTGAGATGTTCATTTCATGCATTCAACTCAAATTGGACTCTGGCTCATTCAAAATTTAATGAGTCAATTATTGTATATTGGTGTTGACAAATATGAAATTGTATCACAACAAACATAATAAAAGTGGAGTTGACTAAAACGCCCTCTGTCAGCTAACTCCCCTAACTACTCGTCATTGAATAACTACTTAGATTCGTTTGCACCATCGTTCCTTGAAGTTAAGGATTCCTTAAATATTGAAAGTTGCACGACTGTCACTCAAATGAAATTCTTACGTAAGGGACCTTAGAATATAGAACAATATTTTATTATCTATGTGGGAACCCTTAAATAGTTTTATCTAGTGATATTTCAGTTTTTCATGTTGTTTTAACTTCACCCTAGTTCAATAAAGCCTTTTCATTGGCTGGCCGGATACAGATGATAGTTGTCATTTCCTTCACTGTCATTTTGACGATTTCAGGCTAGTTGAAATTCCAAATTTTCTGCTATAATAATCATAGAAAACAACAAATGTTCAGTCAGTTTGACAAATTATTTTAGGTTATAATCTCATCCTTAAATTTGAGGTTAGGTTTAAGGATCGAAACGTCACTTAAATATTTAAGGAACGATGGTGCAAACGGATCTTAGAGATTTATTAAAATGCTCTCAATCGAGAGGGGCTGATCTGTTCCTCTTCAGATATCAGATTAGGAAGTAGGAAGGAGGTGAGAAAGCAGGATTACATATATCACCATTCACCAATTAATTTGAATACATTCATTCTTCATTCTCCAGTCAGTTGTCATTCAATTCGATGGAATTTCTTGGAACAACATCCATCATCTGACCCGTGTTGATTGATACAAAATGCCGGTTTTATAATAGATGTTAGGTACGCCTCAGGCACCAGAGAAGCCTTTCTAAAATTTTGTTTTCTCAATATCTCTGAGCAGAGGTGAGATCGATGGCTGGCGCAGTGAAATGAGATGCCGCCTCCTAGTCTTGAACTTGATTATGATTGACCACGAATAAACTACAAGTAAATAAATAAGGACTCGGAAATGTTCGAAGCAGTACGTTGGAATTCTAAGAACTATGAGAAAGAATCATGTTTATATGCAATAAATTTGAAAAAATCCAGTATTTTCACTCAAAATTACCATTAGTTTATTCATGAGTATCTCACTATCAGAATGAATGTGTCGTGTATTCGTAGATAATAGAATTGGTGATCTTGAGACTTTGAACAATGGTCTTTCACATGGTTCAGTTTTAGTACCTCCTTTAAATCAGCAGTTTTCGTTTCCTCAGTTTGGACTTGAAATTTCGTCTCGAGAAAAATATACTTCGCACAACAATTAGGAAAAGAAAAATTTTCAACATTTTCTAGTGATTTTCAAAAAGCTGCATCTCTGAGAAAAATGGTCTTCTGGGAAATAAAAAACTTATTTTTGAAGCTTGAAGACTCTTGTTTCTTAATTTATTTATCAAAAATTTTTCGGATCACCGGTAGCCATGCAATCCTCAGATAGATAGATAGATATGAGTTTATTCAACAAATACAATTTGTGGTAAACTCTGAGAAAAAACTGTGAGTTATTACAATAACTGTTTACAGTTGAAAATAAATTTAATTCTAACGACAGCTCCCTCTAACAACTTAACTTGAAAACTCAACACACATTTTGTCCATATTTCACCCTTTGTAATGGATATCCTCCTAATCTTCTTCCAGTCTCTGTCGGCAATTTTCATCAATATTTGGTTTATTGTGTCGTCAACTTCGGTTATTTTTGTCACTTTCGGTTATTTTTGTCACTTTCGGTTATTTTTGACACTTTCGGTTATTTTTGACACTTTCGGTTATTTTTGTCACTTTAGGTATTTTGTCTCTTGTATATTTATTTATGATCACTCATCAGGAAGAAAAAATTTTCAAAATTTTTCGAAATATTATTTTTGCTCTTCGCGCATAAAATTTTTTTTTTTCGAGTTAGAACGGTAAGAAGGTCGCATAGTCTGTTCATTCAGCTCTGAATTGCTTTTTAGGACCCTGAAATATGAGCATTTGTCTTCGAGATATACAATTTTGAATGCAAAAAGATTCTTTTTCACTCAACTGCCTATATCTCCGCAACTAATGGTAGCCTAGCAAGTCAACAGGCAGTTCCTTCTTCTGCACAAAATTTCGTTCAAGAATCTTTCACGGTTGATTGAAAAATTTTTTTTCCACTTATTACGTTAATGTGAAAAAAAAAACAAAAAAATTCCATTTTGCCATTTTCTGGTCGAAGGACTGTATCTTCGTCAATATATGTTGTAAGGAAATTTTACAGTCTAATGTTCCCAGAAGTCCAACCTCAATTCCTTAATTTTTTCAATACTTCAACCAATTAGTCCAACAAAAACCGCTCGGTTAAAATTTTGAAAAAATTAAGGTAAGTTTTGTTCCTTAAACTTGACCTAATCTTTTAATCAATCAATGATTACATTATTTCTTCAAACTTAACTCAAATTTGTTTTTTTCCGGAATAAAGAATTTAAAAAAAAATTTGAAAAAATTTCAAGGATTTCGGTAATTTGAAAAAAAAATTTGAATTGACAAAAAAGAAATAATTTCTTTTCTAATCAAGTTGAGTGAAAAGGGATCTTTTTGCATTCAAAATTAGATATCTCGAAAAGAAATGGTCATATCCGAGAGCGGTAAAAAGCAAATTAGAGCTGAATAAACAGGCTATACGACCTTTGCATCGGTTCAGCTCGAAAAAATTTTCCTATGCGTGTAGGGCAAAAATAAAAATTTGAAAAATTTTTGAAATTTTTTCTTCCTGAATTTTTCGAAGAGTGCATGGCTACCGGTACTCCAAAAAATTGTTAACCAATAAATTAAGAAACAAGAGTCTTCAAGCTTCAAAAGTAAGTTTTTTTATTTCACACACGACCATTTTTCACTGAAATACAGCTTGTTGAAAACCACCAAAAAATTTTGAAAATTTCTCTGTTCCCTTAATTGTTGTGCGAAGTGTAGTTGGAAGATGATGATACAACTTTGCTGAAAATTCTATTCTGTTGAAAAGACGAGTAGTTTATTAACTATAAGGCATTCTGAAAAAAATCCATGATTCATTTTTATAGAATTTTATAGAATACTACATTAGGATTTCAAGTAAGCCGAATTTAACATTGAAAAAAATATCAAAGTAGGTAAACTATGGTACATAGGGGTTCATTTTATACAGCAACTCCTAAAATCTTGAAGCAGGAAGGGTATTAAGTGACACCTTGCTTTAAAAATGATTCACTCCCTCAAATATCAATCTTTTTTGTTATACCAGAACGTGAATCTTTATTTTTCCTGCAGTTGAACATCAAATTATACTCATTTTGCTGCCGGATATTCTTACTACGCGATTATCAAGTAGGAAAAATCTAAAACTTGATTTCTATCTGTGTCTTCGCACTGGATGAGCAGTCTAATTAATTCAATCGTCTCTTTTATTGATGTACCGAGTGAATAACAGAATAATTGAGAAAGGTGTGTCCGCATCATTTGAATGCTGTTCAGCTATGAAAGGAAACTATCGATCCGTAGAAAAATCATTGTACCTCTACTTGCACCATTCATTTTTCATTTAACTAGATGTCGAGAAAGTCTTCTGTTTGATGGCTTATTGAAATTGGCGGAATGAATCTGCTATTCAATTCGCAATGGAGAATAATGTTTTGAAGCGAATGAAAATAGTTAGCATTCCTGTTCTCTATGAGAATGTGCTTTTGGAGATTAAATCAAAGCAGTAAACATTTACCCATTTATTGATGATAAATTAACTGAATGAGAAGGAGTGTACAATAAAACATTTCGATTTTATGTTGATTTCCTATTTTGTGATTTTGCGATGATGTAAGAATCAAAGATTATAGAGTTAGAAAGATAGGAAACGTTCTTACATCTGTAGTACTAAAATCCGACTACGATTTTTGGCTAGTTTCTTACTTTTGACACCTAGAGGGCGCTGAAACCATTATGCAGTACAGAAAACTATTTTAATAGGCGCGAAATTCGAAATATACTCCTCATAAACTTACATTAAATTGAGTATATTTTGTCGAGCTTTCAAAGAAACATCCTGTACGACAAAACAAAAGTAGGGCTCCGCTTTTTGATCATGAAGGTATTTTCCATCTACACATTGTTTTGAATCAAATGAAATACGCTCCTGTATTCTTTATATTTTCATTTGAAATGATTGTGTAAACTCAACTTCAATACAATAATTATGGAATTGAGAAAATTTCAAAAAGGTGTTCTCATATTAGAGAATTATTATATTAATTTCAAGAACTTATTCATACAGTGAACTCTCGATAAATCGAACATCGATAAGTCGAGAAGTTGTTCTGGACCCGATTCATACATATCCCAGTGTATTTTCACCTCAATGAGTCTAGAGGGTCTAATAGATGGAAGGGTCGTCAAGAGAACCTCCACCTCTATAGGTCGTTCTTCTGAGGACCATTGCCTCTATGAGTGGAACTTTTTGATCTAATGAATGAGACCGAAGAAGATTCGGTTCGCAAACAAATTACCACACGTGATGAATATTATACGATTTTTCGACCTCTGAGGACATGTTTCCAGTGCTCAGACGCTCGTTTCTCATTGATGATGACTTCGTGTTTAACTGAGTCTTTCTCTCAATGAAGTGAAGTCTCACTTGAATAACTCGAATGTTTGGTGAGTCGAAAAATAGATAAGTCGAACAGTTCTTTTGGTCCCTAGGAGTTCGTCTTAAAGAGAGTCCACTGTATATTAATTACAGAATGTTTAGACAACAATTATTAAAGAAAAATATCAGAGGTGTACAATAAGACCTGTAGGTCTGCCCAGCAAGAGACAGAACTGAAAATAAAAAGCAATGAACAAGACAGTTACATGATACGAGTTTCAAAACTTACATTTCAATTCTCTCAGGTAATGATAAGAATGCACATTCAAGATTATTCTTTCTATTATTTCTGCAATTAATCACTATGCATTTCAAATGTCGGCCAGCTTTTAACACAAAATTTATAACAGAAAAACACACGAACAGAGATTATAGTATAGAATGAGCTGAGTGCTACTCTTGTAGATTTCGAGTTATTTCAGTGGAAAATACGCGTATACGAGAAAATACAATAGTCATTCAGCAAAATTATTTATTAAAGTATTTCTTTCAAAATTGACAACAGCCTACTAATAATCTCTATATAATCTCTGCCAAATGGACCCTTATTTTTAACCATAACCCGTTTACTTTTGAAACTACAGATGTCGTTCACATCACTGTAACCGCTTCGTTTCCCATCTTTATACTCTATAATTTTTGGTCAGAATGTAATTTATACCATTTTCATATTATAGTTTAATACGTTATATCTTTTTCTTTTCTGCATTTATCATTTAATTAATGTTTCCTATTATGAAAAAAATATTATTGATTTCGTTCATATCTTTTCACAATTATGATTATGTATGACCTTCCCATTTGTGTGAGTACTTTTCAAATATTGTTGATTATCTGAAATCTATAGATCCTTTTCCGAATGATTTCATCTGCGAAATATTCGTTATCTATGGAATGTGAAAATAAATATTCTAATTGCGATAAAATTCCTCAAAACCAAGCAAAATTTCGAAACACATAGCAGAATAGTTAAATTGTTTTATTGGAAATTCAAGAATACAACAAATTTCTGAAAAAAAAAATTTCACGGAATTTACCCAAAAAAAGAATATCTAAACTCTTTCAGGAGAACGTCGGAAAATTTATTAGACCATACTGGAATAACGTGCCTTAGCTCTCAAGTGACATGGAGAATGGAAAACTTCAACTGTTGCGAAAAGTTGTCTAGAGGAGATGATAAACAATGAAAAGGAAGTTGCAAAAAAATTTTTTTACAACATAAGAAAGTCAGAAGACTCCTGCAAGAGCAACATGCAACTTGGTTAGTTAGTATGAAGAAATTATGAAGGTAGAATATTTCATGAAAATTGATAGAAAACTGGAGAATATCTATCTAAATTTTGTTTATAATGGTCATAATTGTAATAATTGTATCATTAAAAGTCATAAATAAGATAAACTTTTCATATGGCATAAATTATAACGGCCAAAGCGTAGTAAGTTAACTTCAATTCTTCGTTAGAGGCATCTTTTTGGTTATTGTTACTGACGTCTTCGAGAAATCGAGAAAGTGTCAAAGTTAAGAAAAATTTCGTCTTTTTAATAGTTCTAAAAGTTTTTAACTTTCGAGAAGATTAAGTCGGTAATACTACGAAAGTTATTCGAGATTGAAAATGTTGCGAAATCCCACAAACTTCTAGTCTGAATGCTACATTAATTCTCCAGCTAACTCAACGAATAATCGATCCCATTCGAGCCAAACTTTTCTTCACCTACTGAGCTTGTAACCCTTGATTTATTCAAATTACCCACCTCGGTCGCCGGTCAGTTTATACCGAGAAAGTGATTGAAATATGGTGATTTCGTTTCATCCGACTTAACTGGTACTTTCACAAGCGAATCGCAGCGTGTGCATCTATGGTATGAAAAAAAGATAACCGAGTACAAGAAGATCTTTCCAAGGAAACGGAACTGATTTATTTCCCTCAACAAGCAGAGTTCCTCCAGATGAATAATTAGATCCAACTCTGACACGGTTGATTAATTAGACTGAAAGAGCGAAGCAGCTGACATAAATTGTTTTACACCTGAACGGTTCCATGAATTCTTCATTCTACGAGAGACATAAATCAGGACTGTATCAGGAGAAATCATCTTCATGTCTGATAGACCAGCTATGAAAATGGTTAAAAGTGAAAAAATAAAAGTAGGATGACTAACTGAGAAAGAAATAGAATAGAATATACAGTGTTGGGATAAGGTAAATTTGTTTATCTGAACGTTTTTTCACAATGATGTAAAACACTAAAGAGATATTGATTAACGTGCGATAATTCCTCGTATAGATGGTTATTCACGAATATGGGGCTATAGAATATTTTTAGGAAAGACACAACATTCAGGATTGAAATTCTAAAGGTGAGCTTCAAATAGAAAGACAACTTCTCGTATATTTTTTGAAGGTTCTAGGACTGCCGGTTTTTCCGGAAGTGACATCAACTTTCGTTTTAGAAATGGGAAGACCAATAGCTTCTCCATTGAATTCTGAGTCTTTTTGATTCCAAAGTTTGAATTTTCTCGAGAAAATTTACTTCAAATGAGGAAATACGAAAAAAATCTCAAAATTGAACTCTGTTGAAATACAGACAACTTCGAGGTTTTTTCATTAAAAATTCTCATTTTTGGGAATCTCTGAAAAGAAAAGCTGATGCTTTTTTCCGATAGCGTGATTTTCAGAGTATGATACAGGAGGTCAAAATTTTTTTGTCAAAGTTAGAAGTGATGAAACATAAAAAAAAATCGTTTTTTTTAGGAGCATACGTCCAAAACTTTCATCCCAAAGTGAATATTTTTCGAGATATTCAGTGGAAGCGATTTTGTCTTCCTTTTCAATCTCATTGCGAATTTGATTTTAACTGGAAAATAGTTAGAAGTCGAGTGAATTTTTTCGGAAATCTCTGTTATCGAGAAAATATTTTCTAATAGTTCAGACGAGTTAAATTTTTCTTAATTTTTTGAAGCTTAGGATAAATTCCGCAAATTCTGAATTCTGTAGAATTTTTTTTTTGTCATGGTAGGGAAATTTGAATTTTCAGTAATGAAATTGTTACATGTTTTGTTTATTATTCTTTCAAAAGCATTGAATATTATTACTAGTTATTTTTAAGTGCATTCCTGAGAATTTTTTACGTTGACTTCACAATACTCACATTGAGAACTTTAAACCAATTGTTGCTCTCGCATAACAGATGATAATTCAAGAACTTAACTTGTCTGAACTATAGAAAGTATTTTCCAGTAAAAAAATACATTCGGAATGACATTGAAAATTGAAGACAAAATAGTTTTTCCTAAAAATCTCGAAAAAGATTCATTTTGGGATAAAAGTCTTGGACGTAAGCTACTATTATTTTTCGACCAAGATTTCGAAAATGCTTCGAAAAAATGGGGTTCCAATTTGAAAAAAAAAGATTTCTTGATGTTTCGTCACTTCTGACCTTGACAAAGAATTAGTGACCTCCTGTATCATATTCTGAAAATCACGCTATCGGAAAAGAAGCATCAGCCTTTCTTCTCAGAGATTCTCAAAAATGTAAATTTTTAATGAAAAAACCTCGAAGTTGTCTGTATTTAAAAAATTTTGAGATTTTTTTCGTATTTCCCCATTCGAAGAGAATTTCCTCGGGAAGATTCAAATTTTTCGAGTCAAAAAGACTCAGAATTCTATGGAGAATCTATTTATGCAATAAAAAAATGTGTCTTCCGGAAAAAACGGAAGTCCTAGAACCTTCAAAAAATATACGAGAAGTCTTCTTACTTGAAGCTCACCTTTAGAATTTCGATCCTGAATCTTGTGTCTTTCCTAAAAGTATTCTATAGAGCCATATTCGTGAATAACCTTGTATACAGATTTTTCAACACTGCACCCAGTATGTACGAATTCGAAATCCCAAATTCTTTCATAATGAACAAGGATATACAGAAGGTCCCATTTAAATTAAAAAAAATGAGGGTATTTCCGGTTCACCCTGAAGCAAATTATCAACAAAAAATTGGTACATCAGATGAATTGTGCGCCATTGCATTTACCTGAAAAATTTCATAAATATTGTCCTATTCGTTAGAAAGACATTACTTGGTTCCGGACTTTATCCCACCCCTGTATATCATGAAGCATGGTTAACACAGGAATCCAATAAACAGTACGATTCACCTAGAAAGTTGACAATATTCTCAAAATTCATTATTTTAACCTTAACCTTTGACAAAATAGTGTAGGTACTCACCACAAGTTCTGCGAATTTAGAATCCAATTCCTCTTGTGAAGGCATTGGCTGTGTAGGGGTAATGGCCTGAAGAGATAGGGTTCCTGTTGTGTCCACCACACAGTATGTAATTTCAGGTGGTTCGTCATCCTGTAAAATCAGATTAATTATATTTTGCTTCTCATGGATTGAACGTAGGTCAGAAATGTGATAGCAATTTGTTTGAGCACTTGTTCATTACAAGATTAACAAGTCCTTGATCATAATAGAGAGATGCTGTATGTGTTCCATTTGACAGCTTTTTATATACCAAGGGAGAAAAATAGTGCTTTTTCTTCCGCAATATTCAAGGGAGAAGAGTATTTGCCTCCTGAGGTACGTATATCCTTTTTCTACTACCTTCTCACTAAAGTTATCTTCAAAATCATACGACTGTAGTATAATATTAAGTACATGATGTCTAGACCTCCCAAAATTATCAAGTTCGTGATAGGTTGGCATCGTGTTTCGATTTGTACTGATATTGTTTAACCTTCACGTCCTTTAGTTTTTGAATTTATTTATGAGTTCTAGAGAAGATGGAGAGATGATGAAGAGAAGATGAAAAATCTCGCCAAAGAGGCGGAACAAGTGTCCATGAATCTGCTGCCTGAGAAATCGAATAAGCGACAAGAAAAATAATACAGTTTATTCAAAGAATGAATTCCGAAAATCCAATCCAAGTATAATTTTCGCAGCATACAAAATTATTGAGAGGGGATTAATTTCAAGATTTTCAGTAGAAACTCCAAATAGAGATTACTTGCATAAGAAAGTAGATATTTTTCACTCCAATATTTATTAGTTTCCGATACGTTCGGCTCTGCAATTTTGTGATAAAATAGCGAGTATGCCTAATTTTCTCATCAGAAATATGAAATTATCTCTTCATAATAAATTTGGCTAATTTTTGGCACAACAAGGTGGATTATTTGAACATTTAATTTTATCTTCAATTTCGAATATTTTAGAATTTGATTTTGTTTTTCTTTTTTCATTTGCATAGAATTAATTTTTGTTTTTTGATTTCTTCTCGTAGAATGTATTTTTGCTTTTCATTTTTTTCTTCTTCTAGAATTTATTTCATTTTCAAACCAGTTTTGGCGAAAGAGAACCTGAATACTAATTTCCACAGGAAATTGAAGCAAATGAATTTCTCTCGGCAGAGTGGACTAAAATTGTCATATTCATTGACAACAGATATGAAATCACCCATACCATGATTGGAGTGTGACTGATTCGATTCGACACCCCGCGTACCATACGTTGTGCTCTATATCCCAACCCAACCGAATCTGTCGTCCCAGCCATTTATTCGATATCACTTCCCTCTCAGGTTTTTATTCTGTCACTGTTCTACTAGAATATGACCCTGTTCGATTTTACCATAGAATATAGAATATGAAGGAACTAGCATTTGTACTAGTTTCGTTGAATTGATCAGTAGCGCAACTTGACGTGGGTAGCTTCAGAACTTCGAATAGACGAGTTTCAATACAAAAAAGAAAAGGTGCACTTGAAATGATTTTATTTCTTCTTTATATCTACAAGAGTAGCACGTAGCTCACTCTATAATTTTTGCTTGTGTGTTATTCTGTTATAAATTTTTTGTTGAAAACTGGTCGACATTCAGAATGCATGGTGATTTATTACAGAAATAATAGAAAGAATAATCCTGAATGTGCATTCTTTTCATTACCAAAGAGGATGGAAATGTAAGTTTTGAAACTAGTATCATGTAACTGTCTTGTTCATTGCTTTTTATTTTCCGTGCTGTCAAATGGATAGAAGTTTCGGGGCAAAAATATATTGTTCTGGATAACGCATAAGGAACTCTAGCTGGGCTGACCTACAGGTCTTGTTGTACACCTCAGAAATTTTTTTTTTATTGTTGTTCAAACATTCTGTAATTAATATACAGTGGACTCTCGTTAAGTTGAACTCCTAGGGACCAAAAAAACTGTTCGACTTATCTATTTTTCGACTTACCAAACATTTGCGAACCGAAATTTTCCTTGGTCTCATTCATTAAATCAAAAAGTTCCACTCATAGAGGCAATGGTGGTCAGAAGAACGTCTTATAGAAGTGGAGGTTCTCTTGACGACCCTTGCAGCAGTTCGACTCATCTACTAGACCCTCTAGACTCATTGAGGTGAAAATACACTGGGTAAGATATGTATAAATCGGGTCCAGAACAATTGTTTGACTTATCGATGTTCGATTTATCGAGAGCTCACTGTATGAATAAGTTCTGGAAATTGTTATAATAATTCCCTTAAATGTGAACAAATTTTTGAAATGTTCTCAATTTCATAATTATTGTATTGTAGTTGATTTTACACAATCATTTCATAAAAATATGAAGAACCCAGGAGCGTATTTCATTTGATTTGAAACAATGTGTAGACGGAAAATATCATCCTTATCAAAAAACGGAGCCCTGCTTTTGTTTTGTCTCAATTTAATGAAAATTCATGAGAAATATGTTTCGAATTTCGCGCACTTTATAATAGTTTTCTGTTCAGAATAATTTTTTTAGCGCCATCTAGGTGTCAAAAGTAAGAAAGAAGCCAAAAATCGTAGTCGGATTTTAGTACCACAGATATAAGGGCGTTTCCTATCTTTCTAACTCTATAACCTTTGCTCTTTCCTTTATATTCTTAATTCTTTGGAATTTACTATAGAAACTAGGATGTTTCCAATTATGTTTTTCCGATCTGTATATGTTTCACCAAAGAAAATTAAAATTAAAACAGCTCCCTCTAGGTGTTGCAGTTCCCTTTCAGTTAGTATATTAATCTCATCTTTCATTGAAACACTTTGACATAATTTGATTAATCAGTAGTGCAAATGACCTCTGGTATCGACTTAAGTCGATTTTTTCCATTTAAGGCGCTTTGATCCCACGAAATAACATCTCCAAAAGGTACCTCATCTCCATCTCTGAGTCGTGCTCGTGAGCATGACGGAGATGAGAAAGTTATTCGCGTGTCAGAAGCGAGAGTCGTACAAGAAGTCCGTGGCATTTTGGCGCCCCAGGCCTTGATAGTATTATGATTATGTACGAGTGGGAATCGCTAGTAAAATTCGTAAACCTGACCCAAATTTCGCGACCCGAGAGGGTTTCACTACAGCACTGACTCACCTGCTTCGAAAGCAACATCGACAACAACAAACAGAGTGTCTCAATGAAAACTACGAAGAGATGTAAGGTTCAATCTCTTCGGTTCAACTCTCGGTTCAACTACTTCCCTGCATCTACAAATTTGCATGAAATGCAACAGGATTCAGTACCTTGAATGTATTAGCAGCGGTTAGTTGGTAGTGAGACGAGGGAGAGGGAGGCCTTACTACTTCATAATTAAAAAACATTTTTCATCATAAAAAAATCGATGAATGAGAGAAAGCAAATTGGGCCAATTTTGAGTTTAATAATCTCGGAATTCGCTATATTTTGAAGGAGCATAATTTCTTAATAGAAATTGTAGAATTTTTAATTTTTTATATGGGTGATCCACTATTCGGTGTCAAAGTTATTCACGCCAAAAATGAGAAAATCCAATTTACATTCAACAATAATTTGAGGGTATGTGCTATACTACACCATTCTCAAGTGTTATTCAGAAATTGTCAAGTGTATTTCAGATTAGTCACTTCAATTTCAGAAAGCGTCAATTGAATTTCAGATTAGTCAATTAAATTTCAGAAAAAAATAAACAATAAACAAAACTTTATTCTCAGAATCATTGCTTACAAGGAAATGAGAAACCGTCAAATAAACATGGAGAAAAAAATACAGATCACAATCAGGAAATTCCAAAAGAATAATTTAGAAATTCTGAAATAGAATAAGGTTCAATCTCAATGATTAAATCAGTGAGTCTACGTTTGGATTGCCCATAACTAATTATATTCATGATAGATTTTGGTATGTATTTTATTGTGAAGTCTTATGCACATATACTGTGTGTTTATTTCCGTCAATGTGAGACCATGTATAGGATAGTGAAAAGCATTCATTTGCAAATGTATTTCGGATAACTCAATTGAATTTCATTTGATATTTTCTGTAATTCAATTGACAAATCTGAATAACATTTGATGTTTCCTAAAATACAATTGACTAATCTGAAATACAAGTGATGTTTTCTGAATATCAATTGACGATTTCTGAATTACTATTGGAAATGGTGTAGTGGTCTGAAATGAATACTCACTGATATTCAAGGAAAATCATATATTTCTTGCAATGATTTCGAACAGTTTATTGGAAAACAGTAAATATACTGCTATACAAGAGTTAGGGATATCGTATTCAATCGTTTTGAAAAGTATGTAATCTTCGAGAAAATCGCTGTGAGATTATTTAAAACTCATTAACAACTTGAATCGATCCAATAAAAGTCAGTATGAGACATTTCGTCAATCTGGTCACCTTTTTTCTGAAGTTTGTTTCTTGGCTTATGCTTCATGAATGTTTTTATTTTGAAATGGAGTCAGTTCATCAACGGCTTCGATTTGAAACGAGTTTTCTGAAAGTGCCAAGACGGAAATGAACAAACTCTGAGGCTAATAGGACTATCGGAATGCTGCAGGGTGGTCTAACTCAGGTTGTTGTAGCGGAAAGGCTCCAAGTCAGCCAAAGTGTGATATCTCGACTTTGGAATAGGTTCAGGTAGAAGGTTCCGTGTTGAAAGGACCAAGACTTGGTGGACGACGAAAAACAACACCGGACCAGGATCGTTTCATCACCGTTTCGGCGAGAAGAAAGCCTACATCTACGTGTAGAATGCTACGGAATACTCTTCAAAATGCATATGGGGTCCAAGTTTCACTCGAAACCATCAGACGACGTTTGAGAGAGGTGAATCTAAGCTCTAGACGTCCGTTAAGAGGAGTTCCATTAACACGTGACCATCAGCGTCAAAGACTGGAATGGGCAAGGCAACATATCAATTGGAACGATCAATGGAGTAGTGTATTTTTTACTGATGAATCCAGATATGAACGATTTTCAGATTTTCGAAGAATGAGGGTATGGACAATCCCACGCATAATCCGTAATCGTCGATATATCCAAGAAGTCCATCCATTCCGAGGGAGTAGTGTTATGGTATGGGCCACGATATGTTTCAACGGGCGCACAGATCTTCACATTTGTCCTGGGAATATGACCGCCTTACACTATAGGAAGCATGCCATTGACAATGTTTTGCCAAATTTTCACGCTGCTATTGGTGAAACTTTCAAATTTCTAGACGATAACGCTAGACCACACCGTGCAGCCATAGTTGAGGATGCGCGCGAGGAGCTTGATATTCCACATTTACCAATACCTCCGCACCCATCAGATTCGAATTGCATTGAACATGGGAACGTGGGATATGCCCCAAAGAAGATTAGATAATCATCAACCTACCCCAGAATCCTTAAATGATCTGAGAGAGCTTCTGCCTGTTTATGGAACCAAATTCCTCAAGAAATGTTCAACAACCTCGTGTGTAGTATGCAAAGAAGATGTCAAGCTGTTATTGATGCCCGTGAGGGCATTGTATTGATAGTCTTGAAATGCTTGAATTCTCTGGGAATAAAATTTCGTTATTTTACTCGATTTTTCTTAACCATCCTGTATACCCTGCAGACCTTCAGGCTAAAATTAATTTCATTTCCTGCAACTTGAAATCATATTTTTCTGAATTTTCATAAAAAAATCTGATTTAAACTATATTTTTTTGCAATTTGAGTCAATATCCCTAACTCATGTGGAGCAGTTTATTAGAATTCAATTCAAGATTGTTAAACACGTTTTTGTATAGATTGCGTTGCATCATGAATTTCATTTGGATCGAGACTGACAAATGTGGGGTTGCAGTACTTTCAATATGGGGAAGGCTAGAATTTTTTCTTGTAGTATCAAACCTGAGAGCCCCCATAATCTCAGTCTCGACTAATGTAGCTTTAGGTTGGAGCAAGATATGACCTAACATTCTGAAAAAGTGTTTAACGGTATAGCACAAAATCTCTTGGTTTCATCCTGTATACTCAATCGTGACAAATAGGTGCAATAATATAAGCAGGAACATATGTATTATTGAAATTTTTTCAGTTTCATAAGAAAGTATGTCAATGTTTTGCGGAACACTATATCTGCATAATATATGCCTTCATCTATATTGACACCCATTACATAAAAAGTTGAATTAATGCAAGAATTTCTTATGAACTCATCCACATTGGAAATAAATTAGAAGTCATAAATAATAAAAACTAAATAATTGAAACAGGCCTGACATGTTGTATTTTGGAACAATATGTAATAATTGTTCTTGCGAAATGAAATTTATTCCTCCTGAATGAGATCTGAAAAGGATGATGCTCTGTGCTTCTTCGCTTGACTTGTTCAGATACTAGGAAGAAGAAATTGTATAAAAAGTAGTGATTAAATTGTGAGTTATAGTCGAACGTTATGGAATGAAAATTATGCAAGATCGTATACATCATGCTTAATAGGTACCAAATAATTAACTTCCTCATACAAACGTTTCTGGTATGCCGTCACTAATTAATATTCTTTATTTTCCGTTTTGTTCCGACACTTGATAGTTTCTTCAATTGATCTCGGAATTGAGTTGGTAAGAAAAATCTTTATTATCAGGTCAAGATATGATTTTTTTCAACCTCTTTTTCCCAAAAAAGGTAGCATATCACGGAAACAATTTGTTATCGAAAATAAAAAAAAATAATTTTTTTTTGCTTTGAAAATTTTTTTTTTCTTACTTGAAAAATCTTTATTATCAGGTCAAATTATGATCATTTTCAACCTCTTTTTCCCAAAAAAAAGGTTGCATATCACAGAAACAATTTGTTATCGAAAATAAAAAAAGATAATTTTTTTTTTTTTGCTTTGAAATTTTTTTTTTCTTACTTGAAAACAGCCGCACCAGCCGCGTCGCACGGCCGGCATGGCTGGTATGTGGAAGCGAGGCAGGTTGTCGGTGAAGCTATCCCAGTCCGGTAGTCTTGCGGAGCACTTTGGAAGACCCTGAAAAAAAATTAGATATATTAGACACTATAGACAGTGCAAAAAAGTTTCAATGCATGATTGCTCCATTCAATTAGATTATGAATGGCTCCACTTATGGACAAGTGAATGATGACGTCTCGTTGTGGATCAACGTTCAAATTATAAGCAGTTTGTATACTAGAATGAAAAGAGAAAAAATAATATAAGGTGTTTTTCCATAATAACTAACAAGTTACTTAAATGGGTAGAATGTTTCCACTATTTTTTGTTCTACTGAAATCAGGATAGGCGTTCGCCTAGGGCGCTAAGATTTCATTAATCTGTACATTCATACACGTAAAAAAATCAGCATCTATTTCTGAATCACTCAAATTACTCGAAAGCATCATTAAAATTCATGTTTGCTTGACTTTCTATTTTTATTTGCATCGATACTTACATGAGAATTATTCTCCAAGTTATGAAATTTATGGTTTATGTGTATCTTCACCTAATAAAATTATTCAATGAAATTCAACGGTGAGTATAACTTTTTTGTTGTAAAAATACAGAAGGTTAGGAGTCGTCTGAAGTTGACTCGATATTGTGGAAAAAAACGGAATGATGCGGAATTCCAGTATGTCGAGAATTTAGTGATAATTCCTGTATTCAAGGCCAATATTCATGTGTGTCATAGGAGAATATAGAGGACTGGCTATCATAGATGCCTGTTTTTCAAAGCGAAATATAATGCAATCCTTTTGATCTGCAACTAATGTCTTTCATTGAAATATTGGACGTGCGATTTTGTGACAGTTTCAGAGCTGTGCTTAACTTCTGAGGACAAAAAAGCATTTTTAACTAAGGTTTCTGGAATGAGAGATATTATTTCACCTCTTCACCTCACCAGTATTTTGAATTTTGATGAGCCATATTAAAACTTAAAGATTTGTGATAGTCATCTATATTGAGATTCATCAAAGTTGTGCGTGCTACTGACAACTGCGCAAAAACATGAAGGATATTTACAAAACTGCAAAACTTGAGAAAACATAAATGCAAAATGTACTCTGACAAAAGACAACTTAATACATGGACTGACCTCATCCCAATCGATTTACTTCATGACAAAAATATTCATAACAGAAAAAATAATACAGAATATTGACAAAACGAACAAATTCAGAACAGGTTAATTGCAAAATAATACATAAACATAATAGAAAATAGGGAAATGCGAGAAATTGTGTAAACGGACAAACGCGTTATTTTAAGTATTTTTTCAAAAGCAAATAAATATAATTCACCCCAATGTTAAAAAACCTGCCATTAAAAGTGACACTTTTAGTGACAGCAAATAATGCTAAAATTGATTGTTTACGTAAGAGCGTGTTAAAAATATTTTTAACATTAGTGTTTAAAATATTTTTAGCACTCCATTTTCTTATGATGAAATCAGATGAGAAAAATTCAGCAATAGCAAATTTTTATTATCAATATTTAACAATCATTTCTTATGATGATTAATAGTAATCGCAAAACTAGAACAATTACTAACATTAATGCCCTGTGACGTTAGGGAGCTTCTCAATACATTATTACAATCCTCAGAACCATCAGTACTTATAGAAACCGGAAGTAAGTAAGTGGATGATGATGATCCAAAATCTGTTGAGGTTCGGAGAATTTTTTCAGCAATGACATATCTATATGCAATGGAATGATCAACATAGCCCTCGGCTATCGTCGTAGACTTCCATCCACCATGTTTTTTCATATCCTTTATATTTTCTCCTGATTCTGCTAGCAATGAAGCGGAGGATCTTCGAAACCAGTGTCCTGTATATTGCTTTGGTTCTGGCAGTTTGAGGAATTCGGCAACAATAGATGGAATTTTCCCGAATGTATCAATACCAACTGAATTGTCAGTGCATTTATTATTCATGTATTTCAGAAAAAACGACGATGTTTGATGAACGAAGGGCGCAGCGCAAAGTATTTATGAAAATAGTCTACATACTTCCCAATAATACTGAAAGAACGACTGACTTTCGTTTTTTGATTTTGAAGTTGTATAACAAATGATTTATTTGTTATTTCGATGTCTTCCACTGATAAATTACACAATTCTTCATGCCGACAGGCTCCAAATAATCCGAAAATAGTTGCAACCTCAACCATCAAGTATTTCTCATCTGGTGCCCCCTTTATAAACTTTTAAACTTGTTCACGAGTGAGAATTTTCGATTTTTTGCGACGATTTCCTTCACTTTTCCGTTTTAGATATGCTATTACCATAAAATATTCACTAACATCCATACCATTTTTAACAAGAGCGCTCGACTTTATCATTGAAAATTTGCTCCACAAAGTTGATGAACTCCATATATTTGATATATATATATGATATACCAGGAAAACAGTTTCACTGAAGTTCCCTTCTCCATTTTTCAATTCACACCAAGCCAGGAAATTGTTATATGCAATAACGTACTGCTGATCAGATTTTTTAGGTCGGAGTTCCAGATTTGCTCTTGCTGCAGACTCTTCAATATCCAGAGAAACAACCTAATCGTCACTTTTATTAATAATTGGACTCTCGACGAACATATTAACCAGTTAAAAACCCAAGACGAAAATTGGGACAGGAACGAAATTCAAATGACAGCGTCTTTTCTAATTTGTTAGTAATCATAACATTGGCAACGTTTGCCAACGTCCCTCTAATTTGTAAAAAAAATCAATTGTTTCAGCAATTAAATTTTGTTCCCCCGAATTTCTGTACAAAGTTGTATACCAAACCAATTCATGAAATTGTATGGCCCATCAGTTTTCTATAATTATGATTAGTGCATTAGTTCGATCGCTCATCACTTATGATTTATTGATAAAGCTTCTTGCTTACCATACATCTTTCATTTCTTCTTGAAAAAGTCAACGCTGAGCTGATAATCTTCAGGTTTTCTCGAAGTAAATAAAATGTTCAAACGAAAACACATTGGAGTGATGAGTAATCTTATCGGCGCAAAAAAATTCAACGAACTCCTGCGTTCAGAACTGCCTATAGTGAAACACCGTATCGCTCCAAGGCTGATGGCTATTAACAGATAAAAAAACTTTCGTAGGAAGGTGCAAGTGAAACACCATTGACTTGTCGATAAACAATTTAATCCAAACCAGCATCTCGAAAAGAAAATATTATGCACTACCGCATTTCCTGCTAACGATAGGTAGAATCCGATGCTATCTCTCGCAGGAAAGGCGGTATTGTCTTTAATTTTTGAGATATCGTCTAGCGAGTAGCTGTAGATTCTTGAGGAGTAGAGAAACGATGCGGGGTGAGATTATAGTCATTTAATTTCTCAAGATGATGTTAAATTCCTGCAATTTCCGTTGGATGTTGATTTCAACTTCATTGCGAACTTCTTTTTAGTGCTCATTCATCCTGATTTACATCTGGAGATTCATGATTTTACAATATAAGGAAGCGCTTTTTGAAATGAGATATTCCAGTGACGGCTCGTGAGGTTTGAATGCAGATATGGTGTTCCAACTCTTTGGAACAAGATTCAAATGAAATGTCCCGCTGATAGTTGATAGTTTAAAAGGGGTTACAGTCCACTGCGAACTTATGGTCTATTGTGCTTCCTGACAAATCTTTACAGCTCGCCTTCCAGTCCCAGAGATCTTATGAAATCCAATATCTCGGAAGGCTTCAGTGAGGCTAATTCCTCACTCCTACAGGTCTCTTGACCAAAGCATTGTTTCCTTTGGCTTACAATGCCAAAGCATTCTGTGACTAGGTGAATAGGAGTTTCTTCCTCCTCCCCACAGAATCTACACTCGTCAGTGTCCGATACGCCCATCCTCAGCAAGTGCTTTCTGAGGCGACAACGCCCTGTAAAGAAGCCAGTGAGGAGGTGTAGTTGGTTCTGAGATCCAAATATTTTTTGGATCTTGCAGTTTCAAAATTCCGGAGGACCTTTTTGGAGTGATCCAACCAAGGGAAATTCTGCCAGAGTGTTTCCCTTTTAGTTTTCTCCTTCTCCAGAAACTCTTTCTTATAGGTACATTTTTCTATACCACAGAAAGGTTCTGGGCCAGTGAGTGGTTTCCGAGCACCCTCCCTGGCAAGTTTGTTGGCCTCTTCGTTACCTGTGATTCCCGAATGACCAGGAACCCATATTAAATTATTTTTTTTGCCTACCTCATTGAGTTTGCTCCGGCATTCCCATGTTGACTTTGAGTCGATGACATATTAGTTCAGTGCTTTAATAGCAGCTTGACTATCTGAGTGAATAGCTACGTCGCAATTCTGATAGTTTTTTCCTAGACATCTTTCGATTGCTAATATTTCTGCTTGCAGAACACTCACACAGGGGCCTTACGATAGTGCACACTTGGCTTTGGCCCCGTGAACCCCAGCGCCAGCTCCCGTGTTGGTTTTAGAACCATCTGTATACCATTTAACAGTATTTTCTTTGAAATTTTGGTCGGTGAATTCCCGCTCACATTCCTCTTTTTTGCATAGCATCGTACTGAAGTTTTTCTCAGTACTTACTTTCTTGACCATTACATCACTAGGGAGGTTCGCAGATGAGATGTAGTTACTCAGAGAGCTCCAGACTGTCTGACACCTAATTCTCTCATTACCCGCGCCTTCTCTAGATATTCTGAGGATGGCTTCATGGGCCATCCTGTCAATCTCCCGCTGAATCTGGATCCGAAATAAAAAAAGAAAGTTCGCATTTGAAAAAAAGGCCGTTTTGGACCCAAAATCTGATGGGCCCATTCGATTCCTTGGGCCTCCTGAAGCTCAATAACAATCTGATTTTTACTCAATTTGAAATTGAATGCATTTTGCGACAAACAATATTAAAAAAATGTTTCTTCATTTCTTTCTCTGTTAGCAGTTTTTCGACTCGTGAATGCATTAACACGATTCTAATTGCATACTAAATCTGCCCCATTTAAAGGGAGAACAAGTGACTTGAGTATTAAATCACTTCGTAAATAACCAGTCGTGAAACTATTAGTCACTATAATTAACAGAAACGGCTGTGAAGAATATATGAGCATTCTCTGTTCTTCGTGCGCTAAGTGATAAATTGAAAAAACGTGTAACAACTTCGTTGCTTGATGTACTTACTCTAGATTCTGAAACGATTTTTTGTTGAATGCGGAATTCCGTCAGAATGCACTCGGAGTGTTGGAGGTATTTTTAGCTGAAAATGCAGGACTCAGTGTCCCAGTTTTATTAGGCGCTCTATGTACGTCAAATTCGCACAATCTAACCTAACATAATTATATAGATTAATGCAATTAGGGTCCATTTGGCAAGATTATATAGAGAATATTAGTAGCCTGTTGTCAATTTTGAAAGAAATACTTGAATGCTGAATGGTTGTATTTTCTCGAATACGCGTATTTTCCACTGAAATAACTCTAAATCTACAAGAATAGCACCTAGCTAACTCTATAATCTTTGCTTGTGTGTTTTTCTGTTATGAATTTTGTGTTAAAAACTGGCCGATATTTAAAATGCATGGTGATTGATTGCAAAAATAATAGAAAGAATAATCCTGAATGTGCATTCTGTTCATTACCGAAGAAAATGGAAATGTAAGTTTTGAAACTCGTATCATGTTAACTGTCTTGTTCATTGCTTTTTATTTTCAGTGCTGTCAAATGGATAGAGATTTCGGGGCAAAAATATATTTTTCTGGATAACGCATGAAGAACTCTTGCTGGGCTGACCTACAGGTGTTGTTGTACACATCTGATATTTTTCTTTTATTGTTCAAACATTCTGTAATTAATATACAGTGGACTCTCGTTCAGTCGAACTCCTAGGGACCAAAAGAACTGATCGACTTATCTATTGTTCGGCTCACCAAACATCCGAGTTATTGAAGTGAGACTTTACTTCATTGAGAGGTAAACACGAAATCATCATCAATAAGAAACGAGCGTCTGAGCACTGGAAACATGTCCTTAGAGGTCGAAAAATCGTATGATATTCATCACGTGTGGTGATTTGTTTGCGAACCGAATCTTCGTCGGTGTCATTCATTAGATCAAACTCATAGAGGCAACGGTGGTTAGAAGAACGACTTATAGAGGTGGAGGTTCTCTTGACGACCCTTCCAGCAGTTCTATTCATCTACTAGACCCTCTAGACTCATTGAGGTGAAAATGCACTGGGTAAGATATTTATGAATTGGGACCAGACTGTTGGACTTATTGATGTTCGATTTATCGAGAGTTCACTCTATGAATAAGTTCCTGAAATGGTTATAATAATTCTCTAATACGTGAACAAATTTTTGAAATGTTCTCAATTCCATAATTATTGTATTGTAGTTGATTTTACACAATCATTTCGAATAAAAATATAAAGAATCCAGAGGTGCATTCCATTTGATTCAAAACAATGTGTAGAAGAAAAAGATCATCGTGATCTAAAAGCGGAGCCCTGCTTTTGTTTTGTCGATCAGGACAAAATTGAAATTTTATGAATATGTTTCGAATTTCACGCCTTTTATTATAGTTTTCTGTACTGAATAATGTTTTCAGCGCCCTCTAGGTGTCAAAAGTAAGAAACTAGCCAAAAATCGTGGTCGGATTTTAGTACCACAGATATAAGGGCGTTTCCCATCTTTCTAACTCTATAATCTTTGGATTACTGTGGGTAATTTTGTTAGGTTAAATTGTGTATATTCGGAATTTGTATCTGAGATCATGTTACTTCAATAGACTCATATTATAATTTCAAATATAGCGAATGTCCAATTGATATTTCAAGACATTGACGCAATTGGTTGCATAAAATTCGGTCTTCAAGTCATCTGGATTCAACTTGTGACCTCACGGATTAACTTCGTCATTCATTAAACGATCGAGTTAGTAGGTTTGTGTGTTCTTGCCTCAGGACATCTTCGCCGATGCAAGAGTACATCTCTACTCACTAATTTATTCAGAATATTGAATCCGTTAGGGAATCAATCGTTGGATGCAGATTATGATCGGGAAGTTGAGCATTCTAACACTGAAACATCTGAAGATAAGTTTCACTCAGGGACAATGCTAAAAGAGCAGGATAAAAAATATAGTGGTATGAATCCATTAGATAACGAAAAAATAAATTACGGCTGATCTGTTGGAGTTAAAAAAAAGTTTTGTCCAGTCAAGGTGAGATTAATCTTGATTTAAGTTCAAGTATGTTAGAGCAATCAATTCACTTAAATACACATTCCAAGAAACGGTATTGCCGACCACAATGCGTGTAAAATTGTTAAAATTGAAACTAACTACCGTAATATCTAGCAACAAGTAGAAGAAAGTAATTTTCAAGTTCATCAAGTTACCAGTCTGCGAATCAACTTTTCATTGTGGAACAAGCGATAGAATTGTAACCGTTATGAATTTCTCCACAATATTCAAAGTAATTGATTCAGATGTGCGATGATAATATTTTATTCAAATGAAGAATGAATGACAACCAATTTATCAGATGTTTACATCGAGTGATATTTATGAGTCTGAAAATTTGTCTTGATTTGGTTCTTCTCCTACCTTGAGTAAATACCTGATATTGTATTCGCAATCATTGTCAATGACCAAATTAACTAACTTCGAAATTTTTCCATTTTTCAACGAAGCTTTCGAAAATGTCGAAAAAATGTGGTTTCAATTTGAAAAAAACGATTTTTTGATGTTTCGTCACTTCTAACTTTGACAAAGAATTTGTGACCTCCTGTATCATATTCTGAAAAACACGCTATCGGAAAAGAGGCATCAACCTTTCTTCTCGGAAATTCTCAAAAATGATAATTTTTAATAAAAAAACCTCGAAGTTGTCTGTCTTTAAACAGAGTTCAATTTTGAGATTTTTTCATATTTCCTCATTCAAAGAGAATTTTCTCGGGAAAATTCAAACTTTTGGAATCAAAAAGACGCTGAATTCAATGGTGAATCTATTTTTGCAATAAAAAATGGGTCTTTTCATTTGAAAAACGAAAGTTGATGTCACTTCCCGAAAAACCAGAAGTCCTAGAACTTAAAAAAAAATATATGAGAAGTCGTCTTCTTACTTGAAGGTCACCTGTAGAATTTCAATCCTGAATCTTGTGTCTTTCCTAAAAATATTCCATAGAGCCATATTCCTGAATAACCCTGTATAATGGTCATAATGAAAAAAAAATTAAACATGCTCTTGAAATTTTTTGTTTGTAGGAGATTCACCACATCAATGGAAATCTATATTGTTACATTTTGAAAAAAATTGAATGCGTTCAATTAGAATGGTTTGGTCGCATAGTAATTCTATGTGGAGGCAGCTATTGATCAATGGTCTGTATAAATATTACACCCTACGCTACAATTACTGACCTCGAGTGCTTTTTATCCTTTCCAAGAACTCCTTGACATCGTAAATTCCAGCAATCAAAGCTCACAAAATCAAATCCCAAGAAAATTACCCACTTTGAATATTGAAAATGTTGATAATAATGTTTTTGTTCCGAGTGAAAATATGAAATATTAAATTTTCATATTTAACCAAAAATCATTGCTTAATTGAGGCCTTTCCCATAGAGTGACATCGTTAGAATGCAATCTAATATGAAATATCAATTGAATATTAATTTCCTTTATTGCTCTTGTATACCCTCAGCTATATTTCCCTTCAGTTTGATGAATAGCTTGGGAATTTTTTTATTATGTGGTTACTTCATAGTAGAAAATCAATATATTAATTGTATCAGCTTTGTTCATTCCTATTTCTCGATTGGTTCCCCGATATAACTGCCGTCAGCAATTGATCAGATCGCCAGATACATTTGTTACATTCGTATCGGTTATTTGCCGATGCGAAAACAAGGAAATTGAGAAACAGTAATACTAACAATGCAAAAAGAGTCGGATGTTATGAATGATATCATATTCCTGCTAAGCTACCTTCTTTTACAATGCTGCGTTCACCTGAGACAGTTACATTAATCCATAGGTATAAGTGTGACAGCAGAACCCAGTTGATATGATCTGCTTAACTATTTCCGTCGTCATTCTTTTCAGATAACCGAATGAATTGATGTACCAACGTTAGATGCTAACATTCTGGCTATGAGATATGGAATAGCAGATCTGTCTGTGGAATGTTTATTGACCAATTACTCTCCTGAAGGTCGAAAATTAGAAAAAGGTCAATTGGTTCGCCAAATTCCATAAAAAATTTCGAGGTCAATTAGGAATTTACTGTGCATAAAAAAAATTATGGCTGCAATCCATGAAAAAGATATCTGCTGATAACCTCAGAAGTTTTTGACGAGAGTATCGAATTATTTCTCTTAAAAGAACAAATTTAGCTCGGGGGTGCCCAAAAGAAGTTCATGAATCTTAATATATAAACCTAAGTCGGCCATATTGTTGGTTACACCATTTATAACTCAAGATTGGATGAACTGTTCGTTATGAAATACTTTCTGTTGGATTCTTGTATGGCTGGGTTAACATAAAATCCCATATAACCCTGAAAAATTCGATGAAATAAATGAAAAAATAGGAAATAATTTTCTTTTTTACGAATAACGCCAGTAGGTGTCGCTACGGTTAATAGCGTTTTCGCGAAAGTATTATATTTGATATTAAGTCGGCGAACTACATTTTCTAATGATATTAACGCATCTGATTCCATGTGTTATTAATCCTATCTTTTTTCCGAACACTACGGAAAATTTTATGACGAAATTCTCTGAACAAATATCCAGTCTACTATTATATATGTAAACAATTACTGTGTATTTTGAGTAGCCTAAAGGGATGTTTTGGGGGCGCATTGATTCTTCTGCCTGGTGACTTCCGACAACCATCAACTTCAAATTTGGCTTGGTAATAGAGCTCTCATTTCAGTTGATTGCGGTTGGAATAGTACCAATAGATATTTGCAGCCCACAAAAATGCAAAAAACACCTACACCACAAAAATTGTTGAAAAGAAGATGCAATGCGTCATGCACCTGCAGAAAACTGAGTCTTTTCTGTAACTCTCCATTTGGGGAATGTGCAGGTGTTAACTGTCAAGACAGTAGTCGAATCTTTGGCAAAGATGAAGAAATAATTGACAGTGGTGACAGCCACTCAGAATCAGATAAAAAAGTATTAATTTCACGTGAATAATATGATGAACGAATGAAATGTTCAAATGATATTTTCATTTTGTTATTTTGAACAGATAGGAAATGCTCTTAGGGGTTGAAAAATTAAAATAACTAAAACTAACATTGATCCAAAATACTGTTATAAAATTGATTGAAATTTATTAATTATATCAATAGAAACCCATTTTTACATATTTTATGCTGAAAGGGGGTGGTTTATACGGTCTTGAAGTATATGAAGACCTTCATTAAACTTCATAAAACGCTACTGAGGCCCAAAAATTACTTTGATTCACGTTAGACCAAGTTTCTTTTAATTTTGAATAAAGAGGTTGTTTTCACTCCTTAAAAATAATAATCATAAATCGGCTAGGGTAGGAGCAGTAGACAAGTATAGCTTATATCCAAAACTTTATGAAAATCGAAGCATCTTGATAAAATTCGTAGGTAATGCCTAATTTTCGCCCTCATTGACTGGACTAATTGTACAGGACAATTTTATCTCCACTTTCAAGGTATTATACCATAATAGTTTAATATAATATTTAAGTTGCTTTTTTATTTATCGATTGAGGCAGTACGAAGTCTGCCGGGTCAGCTAGTCTTTACATAAAATTTAAAAGTGATCGAAGTTTTAATTCTCCATAAACTTCTTTACTGGGAAGTATTTGTCAGAGTACCTTTTTCACTTTTACCTTCTTAATTGTTCCAGTTTTGTGAATGTCTATAAATGATTTTCGCAGTTCATCGAGAATCCTATCTAACACTTCTGCCACCATTTCCTTTCGCAAAACTGCCCCAAATATCGACTAGGAAAAACAATTATGTTGTTCAGGAAGATAAAGTAACTCCCAAAGGCAATTTAAAATTCAATTGTGTGCCTATTGGATTCCCTGAAGAGCTAAGCTTGTCATGAAACCCTAAGTTATGTGCCTCGACATCCAGAAATAGAAAAAATTCATAATTCTTCAGCGGTGTCAAGTCCCACCAGTTTTTCATACCTCCGCGCAATAAATCGATAAAACGCGGCATTATAAATATTCCTATTCCACCTGTCACGTGACGAACTGGCGCGACATTACCATTAGGAATTCCTTCTGAGCGGGTAAACGTGATAAGGTGGCAAAAATCGAGTGGGTACGACTGTTTAACATTTAAACCGTAATCGCAGCAACAGAGGAGCTAGATCGACCTATTAACGGTAAACGTGGATGCTATCAAGGTGATTTGGAGAGTGATCGCAGACATCAGATTGAATTCTCTCAACGATGCGGAGGATGGTTATACACTGCGCGAAAAAAGTAACGCACATTATGGAATTCTCAAATTTATTCTACAACTGAAGGTGTTCTCAATGATGATTATTTTTATCAGAATTATGCATGCATATGTTATCCACTTTCAACGACCGATTGCTCTGCTGAGTGTATGCTACAAGATTCTGGAAAGAATTATGTACAACCGACTTCTTCCAATAGTCCAAGAAAACATCCCAATAGACCAGGCTGGTTTTATGCCCGGGAGGAACTGTTGTGATCAGGTTTTATCTTTAACAACATTCATCGAAAAGGGATTCCAGAAAAAACATAAGACAGCAGCGGCTTTCGTTGATTTAACTTGTGCTTATGATACCGTATGGAAAGAGGGCTTACTCATCAAACTTTATTCACTAGTACCATGCAAGACATTTCTACAACTGATGAATGAACTACTTAATGACAGACTCTTCCAGGTGATGTTGAATAACAAAAAAAGTAAATTTCGTAGCTTACAAAATGGACTTCCGCAAGGATCAGTGTTATCTCCTTTGTTGTTCAATATCTATACACATGACATCCCCACAATAATGTCCCGAAAATTCATGCAGACGATATCGCTTTGGCAACACACAATTCATCCTTCTCAACAGCTGAAAATGTGCTTAGTCATGACCTTGAAATGTTGAATATTTATTTTAAGAAATGGGGCCTTCAACCAAATCCGAATAAAACTGAAGTATTAACGTTTCACCTCAACAACAGACAGGCATATTTCGAACTAAATGTCCAATTTGAAGGCGTCAGACTCAAACACAATCCATATCCACAATATCTAGGAGTAACACTCGATCGAACTCTGACTTTCAAACCGCATTTGCAAAAATTAGCATCTAAAATTAGAACCAGAAACAATATCATACAAAAACTGGCCAACTCATCTTGGGGCGCAACAGCCGAAGTTCTCAGAACTAGTGCGCTATCTTTAGTTTATTCCACTGCAGAATACTGCGCACCAGTATGGTTAAATAGTCATCATACCTCGATCATAGACATTCAACTAAATCACACAATGCGGCAAATATCGGGTACCATTAAACATACACCAAATACGTGGCTCCCAGTTCTGTGCAATATCGCTCCCCCAAACACCAGAAGAATGACAGCATTAAAAGCGCAAGTTGAAAAATGTCAAAACAATCCAACATTACCAATAAATGCTGATATTGAAGAATTAATGAGGAATAGACAGAGATTGAAATCCAGACAACCACCAATAAAAACGGCAAGTCAATTAACGAACTTCACAAGCAAGCAGCACTGGACCGCTGAATGGGAGAGCAAAGATATCAGGAACTCCTACCTCATTCAGGATCCAACAGCCAAACCAAATGGTTTCAATCTACCCCGCAGACAGTGGTGTAACCTGAATAGAATCAGAACGGGACATGGAGTATGCAATAAAACATTAAACCAATGGGGTATCATAGACAACCCCCAATGTGACAAATGCGGAGCAGCCCAACAAACTATCCACCATCTAGCCATAGAATGTCCTCACACCCGTTTCCACGGATCAATAGAGGACATTCATGTCTTAACAAAACATGCAGAGGATTGGCTTCGGCAGACTTCGCTTCGATTGTAGGAGATAGTTTTTTTATTTTTTTATATCATTTTTCTTTGTGTTTTCTTTCTGACGCAATGTGTAAAGTTCATACGAATATATATATAACGTTTTTCTTCAATACAGATGTTTTTTCCCAGCAGGAATAAAAAAAAGATGAAATTATCAGATTTTGAATGTATTGGCTCTATTCTGAAATCAGTTGTTCTTGATCAATTCTAGTGATCAATAGTTTTTCTTTCATTTGATTTTCTCGAATGTGCCCAAGCGGTAGTTTCGCGAGAAGAAGGGTGGACACACACAAGAATTGCAGAAAGGTTTGGAGTTTCCCATACAAGTGTGTCCAGAATGTTGCAGCGATTCAGGGAGACAGGTATGAATGTCCGAAGACCAGGACAGGGTAGACCACGGGTAACAACTGCCATTCAAGAACGTTACTTGAGAGTTTCTTCGTTGAGACAACGGTTTGCAACCGCTCGCCTCTTTCAAGATCAGCTTGAGCGAACTCATGGGGTGCAAATTAGAACTCGGACAATAAGAAATCGCCTCAGAGAATATGATTTAAGGCCTCGTGTCGCGGCAAGAGGCCCAGCTCTTACCCCAACCCATCGAAGGGCGCGTTTGGATTTTGCGAGAGAGCATATCCATTGGGAAGAGGCCGATTGGGAAAGAGTTCTCTTCACAGATGAGTCTAGATTCTGCCTCTACCATTGTGATCGACGTTCCCTTCTATACAGACGTCCACATGAAAGATATTCTCAGTGCAATTTCCTGAATACTACTGGTTTCGGGGGAGGATCGATTATGGTATGGGATGGAATATCTCTGACTCCTCGCACAGACCTAGTGGTCGTTGATAATGGGGCTATGAATGCTGATAAGTATATAAGGAACATTCTTGAAGAGCATGTAGTGCCATTTGCCCCATACATTAGTGAAAATTTCATTTTTATTGACGATAATGCCAGACCCCATCGTGCGCGCATCGTTCAGGAGTACCTTGAAGAGGTTGAAGTCTCTCGAATGGGATGGCCAGCAAGAAGTCCAGATCTCAATCCGATTGAGCAGGTTTGGGACAATAGAAGGCTGAGAAGTTCAGAAAATCATTCAGCTACTCTTGATGACTTAGGAATCCAACTCGGAGAAATCTAGGAATCAAATCACGTATCAGCATTTCAGTATTTTGAAAATTATTCATTTCCCTTTTTTCACATAAGATTCGGTAAAATCCTGAATTTTTCTTCCATTTAATGTGTCTTGTTTCGTTCAAAACCTTCCCGAGGGAACATAAAAAATAAAAAATGAGATTTTCAGAATGTGCGTTAATTTTTTTGAGTAGTGTATATATGCATCTCTATTTTCTAGTCGGGATATTCGCGGATTCTTCGTTGCACCGGAGGTTTTAGTTGAAAGTAATCAGATGATTTAATAGTAGGCTCTGCGTGCTGATATTGGATAGTGATTTTCCTGATATTGACTTTCTCGCTTCGCGATTTAGAAAGTAAACACATCGGTGGAAGAAGTTATGTGTTTTATGTATGGGTAAACAGTTATCACAATAGTGATTACGCATAGGGTTCATATCCGCAGCCATGGTAGATTTTTTCTTCCAAGAAAAAAATGCAGATACCATTAACAGAACCATGACAAACTTGAGAAATGTCGGATCTTTCGTTAAGAAAACTATACACAGAGAAAAAAGTGTAGTAGAAGATGAGAACAACGAAATTACAGTTCTTGCATATTTTCGTGTGAATCCTCAAAATTCTCTCAAAGATGCCGAGATTGATCTGGGATTATCTCAATCTAGTGTTTGGAGAATATTAAAAAAACATAAGATGCACCCATATAAATTCAATAGGGTACAGCATTTGAAGGAATCTGATTTCGTCAGGAGAACAGAGTTTTGCGAAGCTATGATGATTCGATTTCAAGAGAATGAAAACTTTTTGGACTGTATAATTTGGACAGATGAATCTAAATTCACAAGGAATGGTTCTTTCAATAGGCAAAACAGTCATTATTGGGATGAAGAGAACAACCACCACTTCAGACAATGGAACTTTCAAGAGACCTGGAGTTTCAATGTTTTTTGCGCCATCAAAAATAATGCAATTCTCGATGTTCACATTTATGATGGGACTTTAACTGGTAAGATAGAACACTACACATGTTTGCATTATTTAAAGAATGTTCTCCCTTAGGAGATAGATATTCTGACATATTGACTCAAATAATTGAGCCGCTAGTACAGAACCATAATGACTTATGGTATCAACAAGATGGCGCGCCTCCACACAATTCACTCAATGTGTCAAATATCATCTACAGGCTATTTGAAGATCGATGGTTGGCGAACAATGGTCCACATCTTTGGCCACCACGTTCTCCCGATTTAACTCCTTTAGACTATTATGTTTGGGGTAGGATAAAAAATATTGTCTACTCAACTCCCCTGACTGATAAAGAGGACTGCATAGAACGAGTCAGAAATGCGTTCAGGTTTGTTTAGATTTTTAGATTCATAGTTTTGAAACTCAATTTGGTTTTTAAACACTTTTGCAGATCTCTTCCTCCCGATTAAATAAGAAGAGCAACGCACGAAGCATTCCTGAGACGTATAAATAAATGTCTAGAAATTAACGGTCAAAACTTTGAGCATCTTCTCTAGTTATAACTGCGAGAGTTTGCCATGGTTCTCCTAATAGTAACTTGAAGTCGGTTTCAAGAAGGGGTGAAAAATCTACAGCATGGTTCAAATAACAGTTCCTGAAAATTTCTTTTTTTTGGCGTGAAGGGAAAAGAAAATTCAAGACGAAAAACAGTTTTTTGTGAATAACTCAGAAAATATCCATTTTAGGGCAAAGGTGTGATGCATACACTCACATTATTTTTTAACGTAGATTCAATATCTACCATAAAAAAATGGGGTTCTAATTTGAAAAAATTGATTTTTCACGATTTTGTCATCCCTAACTTTGAAAGCGATTTTTTCACCCCCTGTATCATGAATCGCGATTTCGATTTTTAAAGTGGATACATCAATCCTACATCTTGGAAAATCCCAAAAATGAAAATTTTCCATCCAAAAACCTCGAAGTTATTCTTGTTTCAGCGGAGCTCTATTTTCGATTTTTTTTCGAATTTTCCCGCTCAGAGAGAATTTTCCAACCAAAACTGAAAAATGTTACATCAAAATAACTTGAAATTTTCTAAGGAATCTATTTCTGCAATAAAAAAATGGTGTTCTAATTTGAAAAACGGAAGTTGACGTCATTTCCGGAAAAACCGGAGGTGCTCATGCCTTGAAAATATTTTAGATTTCATCAGCATCGTGAAATACTTATAAGTGCTGAATTTCATGAAAATACGTTCAGTAGTTTCCCGTATAAATATGGGTGAGGTTCCTCGTGAAAGACCCTGTATAGAAGAAACATCAAGACCTTTAGAGATAAGAAACCGTGAACATAAAAATAACATAAAAAAATGAAAATATGCAAATAGCAGATAATTTATAAATCAAACAAGTTCAAAGTGTTATTTTTTTTAATTGCTAGGAAACATTTAGTGCCCAAATTAGTGCACAAGTTTTACACAGGCGCCTATCTCCTATTATTAAAAAAAAAATTCTGATTGATTTCTGTTAAAGTAACTGGGAGGGGAAATCTTAACAAGAACAAAAAAAAAGACAAAAAGGTATATTCGAGGGTGAATTATTCTATTCTGATTCAGTTGTGAATTTTATAATAGTTTTTTCGTTAGAAGTGTGATCAAAAATCTTTTTAATGATTCTTCGCCATATTAGCAGATTACAAAAATTATCATCGACATATCATCATCACATTTTGGTTTCATAGACTATGAGTATTCATCTAAGTTGTTTTTTTCGTAATATCTTATCCAAATATCTACTATGAATTATGATAAAGGATGACGCCATAGTCATCATATCGATATGGCTATGTTTTGCATCTCATTGCATATATTTTCTTTTGAATCTTCCGCGAATATTGTGTTCAAATTTCCATTTTTATTATTCAAGAATTCAATATCAGTATTCCCATAACTAGCACGTAATTCAATGTTCATATGTTCAGTCTGTAAATATAATGAATTACACGATATTAACAAAAGTGAATACGAAATTGTCTTCAACTCTAACATTCGTGACTAAAATTACACAAGAGAAAGATGTGTTTGTTCATGATTTGTATCATTATCCACTCCCTCACAGTTTAAGATTTCTACTATTTACTATCTTTACTATGCTAGGTACCTAATGACTTGAAATTTGGTCGTGAATAGAAACGCAAGGTCTTTGAACCTCTCAGCGATTTGCTAATTTGTGAAGGTAATAATTTGGTTGGAATCGCTGTTTTGCAGTGAAATGAATTGCATCCTGAATTGACGAACTGAATGATCATTAGTGAAGATTCGTTAAAAAGTGAAATCTCCAGATGATTCTGCATGGTTTTGAATACTTAGTGATAACCAGCGGAGAATTTATCGAATCAAATTTTTTAATTGACAATATTCATTTAGAACAAACAATGTCAATAGACCCGAGTCGATTATTTTTGAAAAAAAAAATGAGAGTAGGATGAATCTCATTGAAAAAGGAAGAGAATAAAACAAACATGGAGGCAAAAATAAATGCGAAATAGTTATTCATGATATGAGTGTTACAACTGATGTTTTATTTGTGAGTGAAAATTTTGTGGAATGAGCGGAGAGAATTCAACAATTTCACGAACAAAATGAAATCACTTTTAACACATATACCATACAATGTTTTTTGTACAACTGCCCTATTTTGATAATGAAATGGGCTAATTTGCAATGACAATAAACTTCAAAATGCATTTTAATATTCAAATAATGAAAAGGTTGTTGTGAATGGAAAACGTTGCCAACGTTATGATTACTAACAAATGAGAAAAGACGCTGTCATTTGAATTTCGTTCCTGTCCAATTTTCGTCTTGGGTTTTTAACTGTTTTATATGTTTGTCGAGAGTCCGATTATTAATAAAGGTGACGATTTGGTTGTTCCTCTGGATATTGAAAAGTCTGCAAGAAGAGCAAATCCGGAACTCCTAGCTAAAAATCTGTTCAGCAGTACGATATTGCATAGAAAAAATTCCTGGCCTGGTGTAAATTGAAATATGTAGGAGGTAACTTCAGTGAAACTGTTTTCCTGGCATACTTAGAAGATAAAATTAAAAATATGGAGTTCATCAACTTTATGGAGCAAATTTTCAATGATAAAGTCAAGCGCCCTTGTTAAAAATGGTGTGGATGTTAGTAAATATTTTGAGGTAGAAGCATATTTAAAACGGAAAAGTGAAGGATATCGTATCAAAAAATCGAAAATTCTAACTCGTGGACAAGTTGAAAAGTTTATAGAGGAGGCACCAGATGAGAAATACTTGATGGTTAAGGTTGCAACTATTTTCGGATTATTTGGAGCCTGTCGGCGTGAAGAATTGTGTAATTAATTAGTGGAAGACTTCCAAATAACAAATAAATCATTGGTTAAACAACTTCCGAATACGAACACGAAAGTCAGTCGTTCTTTTAGTAATATTGGGAAGTATGTAGACTATTATGCACTGCGCCCTTTTGTCATCAAACATCGTCTTTTTCTCCTGAAATACATGAATAATAAATGCACTGCCAATCCAGTTGGTATTAATACATTTGGAAAAATTCTATCTATTGTTGCCGAATTCTTTAAACTGCCAGAACCAAAGCAATATACAGGACACTGTTTTCGAAGATCCTCCGCTTCATTGCTAGCAGAATCAGGAGCAAATATTACGGATATAAAAAAATATGGTGGATAGAAGTCTACGACGGTAGCTGAGTGCTATGTTGATCATTCGATTGCATATAGAAATGTCATTTCTGAAATAATTCTCCCAACCTCAACAGATTTTGGATCATCATCATCGAATATTGTACTTCCGGTTTCTACAAGTACTGATGGCACTGAGGATTCTAATAATGTGTTGCGAAGCTCCCTAACGTCACAGGGCATTAATGTTAGTAATTTTTCTAGTTTTACGATTAATATTAATGTTCATAAGTAATGATTGTTAAATATTGATAATAAAAATTTGCAATTGCTGAATTTTTCTCATCTGATTTCATCATAAGAAAATGGAGTGCTAAAAATATTTTCAACACTAATGTTAAAAATTCTTTTAACACGCTTCCACGTAAACAATCAATTTTAACATTGTTTGCTGTCATTAAAAGTGTCACTTTAATGGCGGTTGTACAAAAATAGTTTTTCTAAATCCAAATAATGAAGATATGATAAAAAAAAAATATGAAAAAAATTTTACCGGCTTGTACTGGGTAGGCGATCTTTGACAGACATCGAAGAACTCACCTGGTATAAATCTCTCTTATCGTAACATAACGGATTAGAAAGGTGAACTGGCATATTGCAGTTACTCTAATTTCTTCATTGAATCTTTAGTTTCTTACTGCAAAATATTGAAATCTACCCAAATGATGTAATTCACGAATTCAGATCAGTTTGTTTCTGCAGACTTAAATTTAACGGATCAGTGAACAAAAAGTTCAGACAATTTGTATTACGTGAATGATTTTTCAATGGTTTTCAATACTCTAAGTTTAGTATCAATTTGTTGAGTTTCAACGAATGATGTAAACAATGGGGGTCAGATATCTGATTTTCAAATCTCATTGCATGATGAATGCAGATATATGATCTCTAACGCTCAGATTTTTTGAAAAATTTTGGGTACATGTGTTGTATTTGTGGTTTCAGAATGTTAAACATTCTTTGATTCAAGCTTGTTTGTATTCCCATTGAATCATTGAATAAAAATAAATGATTTAATAAAATTTCAATATGAAATAATTTTTTCAATTCCAGTTCAACAACAAAAAATGCTCCGAATTATACGAACGGAAATACTTATCAACAAAATAGGTTTTATACGTTGACATTTCTAATTTCACTCTAATTATGGTCATAATAGCTTATTATCACAGGAAGTAATATGAATCAATTCGTTATTGTGATAGATTGGCATTATTGAAAATGAAAATATTTTCGAAGTAACCAACTGAATGAAAGTTGATATTTGCAACTCAATCGTTATTTATAATTTTATGAATTATTTACCTCTCGAATAGTAGATGCATCAGGTATGTGTTCATAATTTTGAAGTTGAAAAAAGGGAAAAGATATGTTGAAAATTATTTTCTGAAAAAAACATTTGATCAGTATCAAACCAAGGTGTAAGTACCAAAAAAAATAAAAGATTATCAGAGTCAATAATTTGACAAACGAATGATTCAGCAAGAATGAATTCAGAAATAAACTTAGGAAAATGATGAAAAAGTTGATTTCTCTATTTCATCTTCAAATACAAGTTCACCGTAACAAAGGTTGAATTGTTGTTGTTTTTATTCACATTTCAGTATGAATGAATGGAATATAACATTTCTCATCATCAAAGTATTGCATTGTTTATATAATAACTAATTAAGGTTAATTCTACAGATGAACTCTGGTTCTGTCAGACGGATAATTTGAAGTCATGAACTCAAAAATTTTACGGAGATGTTTTTTTCTTGGAGATTCATTGGATATGATATTTTCGACATTATCTACCAAGCTAAAATATTCTTGAAGCCTGACCTCTTTCAGATATACAGGGAATGAAAAAAAAATAAAAAAAAAATTTTTTCTGTTTTTTTGATTCTAATTTTGATGAAGTATTCAATTCTGAATACATTCGTCGTTTCATTCGTCGAAATACTTTTCAAAATATCGAGAAAAAACTGAATAAATAAGGGAGATAAGAGTATCCGGTATTATATTTGTTATTCCTTTTCTGAATATCTTAAGCACAAACCGTTTTCACATTTTTGACTATTGAAATATTGTACATTTCTAAAATTTTGAGAAACTCGTCGAAAGGTTTTCCAAATGTTGGGTCAAACATTGGGATCAAGATTGGCTCATTTTTTTCGTTTTTCGAATTAGAACCCTATTTTTTTATGATTGCGTTGGATTCTGCGAATGTTGTTCTAACGTGTTAATGCTCCTAAAATGAATAATTCTTGATTTATTCAGGACTTTCTGATTTTATGTCTCACGTAGCGTCAAATTCATAAAATCTGTTTCATATCAACAATGCTCAAATGAATTCAGAAGAGAGGTGTGTCACTAGTGAGTTATTGGAATAATTTATCTTCTATGACCAAAGTTATTATTGATATAAACCGGATTTTATGAATTTGATGCTCCTTACGACATGAAATCAGAAAATCCCAAATAATGCGAGAATTATTCAGCATTAATTAACATGTTAGAACACTATCATCATTTTTCTTCGCAAAATCCAAGGCAATCATAAAAAAATAGAATTCTTATTCGAAAAACGAAAGTTGTCAGCCAATCTTGATCCCAATTTCCGACCCAACATTTGGAACACCCTGTGACGAGTTTTTTTAAATTCAAGAAATGTACAATATATCCACAGTCTTCGACTTCAGAAATGTGAAAACGGTTTGTGCTTAAGATAGAAAAAACAAACATAATACCGAATACTCTTATCTCCCTTTTTTATTCAGTTTTTTCCCGATATTTTGGAAAGTATTTCGGCGAATGCAACGATTTGACAACGAGTGCATTCAGAATTAAATACTCTATCGATATCGGAAACAGAAAAACAGAAAAAAATATTTTAGAAATTTTTTGTTCATTCCCTGTATACCTGAAAGTGATCAGGCTTCAGGAATATTTTAGCTCGGTAGATTATGTCGAACAATATCATAATCCAATTTTCAGATTTCAATTAGGTCCAGTTCTTCAGAAACGCCTAATAGGCCGTCGAACTGGGTACACCGTGTATGTGAATTTTTTATCCTCCTCATTGCTTTTTTTTTTTCAAATTTGACTTAATTTATTTCAGATATATATCAAAGAGAAGATGATTGCCGAATGAAAGCAAAGTCTCAGTTTCATACTTATATAAAATTTATTTCGCAAATGTCTTCATGTAGAAAACAAATATGTTGTAGATCTGAAATTGATAACCTCAAACTTTCGTGGAAACTGTGATTTATTCTCTTTACTCTTGGTGAATTTCAGTAAATATGGGTACTGAATGAATGCATAGCTTTAATTTCATGTTTATTTAGAATTTTATTCCCACTATTTTTCCTTAACAATGGTATTATGTATCTTATATTTGTTCAAGTTTGAAATTTGTTACACACCAATTTTTTCTTTGACTAATCATTAAATAAAAACGACATCATATTTTTCATTGATATCAATTTATCTGACAATAAAATATTTATCAGAAAGAATTGTTGCTGATATTTTTCCACGAGTTAAAAATTAAGAAACGAGCCACGAAGTGGTGAGTTTTTGAATGAATGAGTGTTAAAATAAGCCTTATTTGAGAGTATTATACGTTTTTATCTCTAATTCATTAATTTTTATTGAAATGGAATAATCCTATAAATTTCGTTCACTGATTTTTGCGTTTAAAAATATTTATTGACAGAACTGTTTCCCCCCTCATAAATTTGACAGTTAATGAATAAATCCGTGACAGGGGGCCACCATGAAATAAACATCACCACGATATTCGTGCGAATATTAGATATTCCCGCACAATTTTGTTCTACAAGATGCAGAATGACCTGATTTGACCCATAATTAGAGATTAATTATTATTTTCGCATATTCCTTGCAATCTAGGATTTTTTTTCTCAACGTTACATGGAATCATACGTTTTTAGAGTTATTAGAGTCTGAATATTGTGCATTCAAATGTTTCATGCACCCATATTTGAAATTGTTGAAGTTGAAGTTCTTTGCATTTTCTGATAACATCAAGCTGGAAATGAAAATTTTTTCATATCATCAGGAAAATTCCAAATAAACAAAATTCCAATAACTTCCTCGACAAAATGAACATTTCGAATAAACGACCACAGTGCTTCTGGGACATGGGTCAGTTTTCACAAAAGTTGGTGAAAACAAATTTATTTTTATAGATTGAACAAGAGCACCATAATTAAGATTATTCTAATTTTTCACATAAATGAGGCCATGTGAGAAAAGTGTACCTAATACAAATATTACTATTCAAGTTTCTTCCATAGGATGTTTACTAACATCCACACCATTTTCAACAAGGGCGCTTGACTTCATCATTGAAAATTTGCCCCACAAAGTTGATGAACTCCATATTTTTGATTTTTCTTCCAAGAAGGCCAGGAAAACAGTTTCACTGAAATTCCTTTCTACATTTTTCAATTTACAATAGGCCAGGAAATTAATATAATATGCAATATCGTACTGCTGAACAGATTTTTTAGGTAGAAGTTCCAGATTTGCTCTTCAATATCCAGAGGAAAAATCAAATCATCATTTTCAATAATAATTGGACTCTCGACAAACATATGAAGCAGTAATAACCGAAGACGTAAATTTGGCAGGAACGAAATTCAAATAACAGCGTCTTTTCTCATTTGTTAGTAATCATAACGTTGTCAACGTTTGCCATTCACAACAACCTTTTGATTATTTGAATATTAAAATGCATTTTGAAGTTTATTGTCATTGCTAATTCGCCCAATTCATTATCAAAATAGGACAGTTGTACAAAAAACATTGTATGGTATTTGTGTTGAAAGTGATTTTATTTTGTTCGTGAAATTGTTCAATTGTCTCCGCTGATTTCACAAACTTTTTCACTCACAAAATAAAACGTCACTTTTAACACTCATATCATAAATAACTATTTCGGCACCCACATTCGAAATAGTCGAAGTTGAAGTTCTTCGCATTTTCTGATTATATCAAGCATGGAAAATAACATTTTTCATATCATCAAGAGAATTCCAACGATATAGATAATTATATAAACATTTTATGGAACAAGAGCACCAAAATTTAGATTTTTCGAATTTTCCCTCAAATAGAGATAAACTGATATTTATTCACCCCTAGAGCTAATCCCCTAGCACTTTCTCACCCCATAACTCTCGTAATTTATTTTTCTTTTCAATTTTGTGATATTGTATTCCTTTTCCAATGAGTTTCATTCTACTTAAATTGTTTTTTTGGAAAATTATCGCCCGAATCGAAAAGAAATTGTAAATCACCTATGGTATTATATGTTGAAATATACACAGGCATAAACCCTTTAGTGACACAACAACACCTGAATCAATGTTAAAAAAAAACGTACCGAATGGATCTTGCCCACCAAATCCCCAATCATCTCCTTGCTGCACATCTCCACAAACATAAAAAAAAATTTAAATATCCTCCAATCAGTCACTATTCACCCTGCACCCGAACTCTCGCACTCAAAAATCCACAGCACATTCGATCAGCGTGTCGCATCCTAACGCGGAACCGAAACAGCGGAATCGGGGCAAAAAACAGGAAAAAAACCGAGTCGGAAGCAGCGCATGTTGAGGACCGCTGTACGCCGTCGGAATGAGCTCTTCGCGGTCGGCGATCGCAGAGAGAAATGAGGCAAGGAGATCGAATTCGCTACTTCGGAACGTGCACGAGCCATCTACGGTCTACCTGCGTGCAGCGAGAACAGGTGTAGAAGAATTGGAAGTCAATTAAGGCTGCCGACGTTGCCAGGTGCTGGGAAAGGTGCAGGTTTGCGAGGAAAACGCGGATTTTTGAGGCTTCCATCGGAAAATGCGTGTTGTTTGGTTTAGTGGGTTGAAGTTAATTCACTGGAGCTTATCAAGAAGTTATAGTGGAGAATCAATAATGGTTGAGGGGATTTTCCTTACATTCTCACAACAGCAACAACTACACTTCCCAAAAAAAATTACGCACATTCTGAAAATCTCAATTTTAATGAAAGTTAACTCTACATTGACTTTATAACTTATTTTTTATGTTCTCTCGGGAAGGTTTTGAACGAAACAAGACACATTAAATGGAAGAAAAATTCAAGATTTCATCGAATCTCATGTGAAAGAAGAGAAATGAAGTATTTTCAAAAGACTTAAATGCTGATAAGTGATTTAATACTGGGTATTTCCACCCCTCGCGTTAATTACAGCTCGGCAACGACGGTTCATACTCAAAATGAGTGATCTTAAAATGTTCTGATCTAATCCTTCCCAGATTTCTCCGAGTTGGATTTCTGAGTCATTAAGAGTAGCTGGATGATTTTTTGAACTTCTCAGCTTTCTATTGAGGTTGTCCCAAACCTGCTCAATCGGATTGAGATCTGGACTTCTTGCTGGCCATTCCATTCGAGAGACTTCGATCTCTTCAAGGTACTCCTGAACGATGCGCGCACGATGGGGTCTGGCATTATCGTCCATAAAAATTAAATTTTCACCAATGTATGTAGCAAATGGTACTACATGCTCTTCAAGAATGTTCCTTATATACTTATCAGCTCCATGATCAACGACCACTAGGTCTGTGCGAGCAGTCAAAGATATTCCACCCCATACCATAATCCCCGAAACCAGTAGTATTCAGGAAATTGCACTGAGCATTCTTTCATGTAGACATCTGTATACAAGGGAACGTCGATCACAATGGTAGAGGCAGAATCTAGACTCATCTGTGAAGAGAACTCTTTCCCAATCGGACTCCTCCCAATGGATATGCTCTCTCGCAAACTCCAAACGCGCCCTTCGATGGGCTGCGGTAAGAGCTGGGCCTCTTGCCCCGACACGAGGCCTTAAATCATATTCTCTGAGGCGATTTCTTATTGTCTGAGTGCTAATTTGCACCCCATGAGTTTGCTCAAGCTGATTTTGAAGGAGGCGAGCGATTGCAAACCGTTTCCTCAACGAAGAAACTCTCAAGTAACGTTCTTGAATGGCAGTTGTTAACCGTGGTCTACCCTGTCCTGGTCTTCAGACATTCATACCTGTCTCCCTGAATCGCTGCAGCTTTCTGGACACACTTGTATGCAATTCTTGTGTATGTCCACCCTTCTTCTCGCAAAACTACCGCTTTGACACATTCCTCTTGGGTCAAATTGCGTGTTTCGGGTTGCATAGCGATGGAGTGTCAAAATCAAACGAAAGAAAAACTGACTAGAATTGATCGAGAACAACTGATTCTAGAATGGAGCCAACACATTCAAAATCTGATAATATCATCTTTTTTTATTCCTGCTGAAAAAAACATCTGTATTGAAGAAAACCGTTGAAAGTGGATAACATATGCATGCCTAATTCTGATAAAAATAATTATCATTGAGAACACCTTCAGTTGTAGAATAAATTTGAGATTTCCATAATGTGCGTTAATTTTTTTGCGCAGTGTAAATTGTGTGTGTGCAGAGTAAAAAGCAATATTAAATCTTCATAATGAAGAAAATTTGACAAAATAATTACCGATGGTGGCGCTGCATTCGCCGATCAACTGTTTACCGAAACGAGTATCGTTTCGTGTTTACATTAGGTTTCTATTTGAGTATTTGAGTTTTTGAGTTTTAACGTTTATTGACTATCAATAATCGAAGTTGTTTCCTTAGTTGTGGATCCTGTGGGTTATTTTATATGTGTAAGTAAACGTAATTTTTGTTATATTTCATTTGAAATATTTAGGTCAGCACTATTGCTGACGAATGCTTTTCAAATCATCTGGCATAATGTTTACTAAAGGTTCCTCAAATTATAAGAAATTTTCCAATATTTACATGCTCATACATGCTGTGTAGAGGGTGAGCAAGTGTTGCAATGCAATCATCTGATTCTATCTGGGAAAAGATTATTTCAAAACATTGGAATTCTACAAGGACAACACCATCATATGGAGGAAATTATGTCTTATAAAAATGATGGTGTTAAGGTTGACACGATTATAAACACATACCAAGCAAGCAAGATTTTCTGGAAAGTGCAAGCATACCTATTTTAGCTCTGCTACTCTACTGTACAAGATTGTACTTACTACAAAATATCTTGACGAATCTACTGATTGTAAAGGTGAAATTCATTGTTTAGTTTTGTCTCTGCTTTTTTTCCTTTTGTTTTCCATAACAATGTAATATACAAAACAGAAAACATTAGGATTATCCATATTTGATGAAAACTAAGAAAAGGATGAAATTAGTTTAAGACCTAACAGAACATGAAAACATGCATGATTGTAATGTAATTGAACATCAGCATGAGCAATATATTCAGTCCATAGAAGCTGCTAATTTTTGTTTTTATTTAGGAAGGGAAAAAATCTATGGAAAGAAAATGGGTGATAAATTTTGAATAAAAATGCACATTCTCCAGAGAACCGTATGTATGACGTGATCATCGATTAATCATGTTGAAGAATTCATTACTCGCTAGATTTTAATGTATTATTCATTTATTGCATCTCACTTGTGTCTTAGGCTGCAGGTATAATAAAATAAAATTATTCAACTTATCTATCGATTGATTGCACCTTTTCCGTTGCTAAATGAACGACAATACTATCAAGCTATTTTTAATATTAATATTGAATTGATACATATTTGTATAATATATTGTTTAAAATTGCCAATTCTCTGAGTTTTGTTGAAATTTCACATATAGATTTGATCGATGCTGAACATAAGTTCATTTTTGCAACAATCAAGAGAATCACATTCAGATTGCCTCTAGTTTTATTGCACATTATCATATGGCCTGCATTCAGCACTTTTTCACTTTCAACTAGGCTTGTTGAGACTTCTATATTTTCGAAAATATCAAGTAGACTCAGAGTAATTTAATTCGATAAGAATGAAAATTATTGTACAAGAACGATCTCAACAAAAAGTTAAAATGTCTTGACTTGAACTGCTTTTTTGGTAGGTTTTGTTAAAGTACAGCTTTCTTCTTCAGTAGCAGAAGTGTTTTCATAGTTAGAGTTTCTGAAATAATTCAAAACATAAGCATTGTTTTCAATTGACATTGTCACTCTTGCCTGTTTTCATTCTATAATCTTCTGGTCGGAAATGGTGTGATCATACTATAATTTGTTCAGATACAGATTTTTCCATTATCAAAACATGCTCCTAAGATTTACGTCTATTAATTCTAGTTTGTTGGTTACGTGAACATTTTGATTTTTACCATGAAAATGTTGAAAATGGGCTCCAGGATTCCTATATTTTTTAGAATTACATCCATAAACACAATAATTTGTGTTTTTCACGTTTTTTTCCTTAGGTATATCTTTTTATCGCAATAAAAAAGTAAAAATGAACGAATAAACACAGCTTTCACGTACTAACTGTCGAAACGAATACTTGTTTGAGGGAGGAAATTCTTTAAATTTTACATTATTTAGGAATCGCTAAAGCTTCTTGAAAACTTCATTAATCATTTACTCTCGTAACTTCTTGAGACTCGATTTTTGTCAATTGTAGTTGCAGGACATTGTGTTGTACCTACGCTTAATTTTAAGTGAGCAATAATTTAACGAGCAGTCAAGAAATGCGATTTTCAGCAGCAATCAAAGGAGATGAGTCTGTATGAGAAAATTTCCGTTTTCGTGAAAAAGAAAGTTGAGAAAAAACTCAGGGAGGATATTTCTCTTGTAACTCTGGTGATTTCTTCTCCTATTTCCTAATTGGATACAACGAAAGCGAAGTGGTCTTTGATGTTATTCGTTGTTACTCAATTAAGTTCTCGGAGGTAACAGTGCATCATCTAATGGTATTAAAGAGTTCTTCCAATTCAGGAAAAGTGAACATTTATAGATATCTATTCGGCTTACGTCATTACACCATGCAAGGAGATTATTTCTTTCATTGGTAGTTTTGCTCCTGCGACATCTATATTATGTCATATATGTTGAGAGTTAGGTATCATCATATCATTTCCCGAAAATTTTTGTGAAAAAACAGTAAATAAGAAAGAACTCTTGACAGACGAATATGCTTTAGTCTTTATCAAGAAATGTTCAAAGTTTCGGAAGTAACAAAAGGGGAATCAACAAGTTGAGGTTTAAAATACCAATGAACAACATCCAGAATAAATTCATCAAACTTACAAGTGTTGTTCTATTTTACATTGAATAACGAATGAATGGATGATTTTTCTGAATCAAATTGTTTATTGGGTAGAAGAGTGAAGAGATTTGATTCAAGTCTCTACAAATTATAGCGATGTATAATAGATTCAACTCAGTCGGTGACATAAAATGCAAGCCAGCTGTATAATGTAAAATTTCACAATGGCCAAATAGAGATGAATATAAAAACAACATAGCGCTCGTAGATGAATTCCTAATCTCTTTTAATGTCCAATAAAAATGTCCTCTAGGTGGGTCAGATTCATCTCAGAGCGTGTTTGAATGATGTGGTAATTGGATAAATAAAATTAGGTTTTTACGCAATTCGAGTTGGATACTACGCAGCAGAGTATTTGGGAAAAGAGAAAAGCTCGGAAGAATTTCAAGAGATTCAAAACAATTTGATGAGAAAGATTTGGAGGTTTTTGACTCAAAAGACATCTCAATATGTAAAACTAAGTCGGCCATTTTGTTGGTTACAACATTTATAACTCAAGATTGGATGAATTGTTTGTTATAAATTTTTTTTTTTGGTTTCTTCTACCACTGGGTTAACATAAAATACATTAAAACTTTGAAAAATTCGATTAAATGAAAAAAAAAGTTGGAAATAATTTTTTTTCTTGCGAATAACGGCAGTAGGTGTCGCTACGGTTAATAGCGTTTTCGTGAAAGTATTATATTTGATATTAATTAAGTGAACTACATTTTCTAATAATATTAACGCATCTGAATCCATGTGTTATCACACCTAGGATTGGTTTCACAAAACTCTAATTGTGCGATTAGAAAACCTTACGTGAATTCGAACCAATCGAATCACTCGTTTCGACATTTCAACAAATCGCGTTAGCTCTAATTAATTTAACGGTACAAACAAAGTTTTGTGAAACCGACCCTTATCTGTCTTCCGAACACTACAGAAAATTTTATGACGAAATGTTTTGAACAAATCTCCATTCTACTTTTATATATGTAAACAATTACTGTTTATTTTGAGTTGCCTAAACGGATGTTTTGGGGGTGCATTGATTTTTTTGTCTGGTGACTTCCGACAACTATTACCGGTAATTCCAAAATCGACAGCTGCAGATGAGATAAATGCTTGCCTAAAATCATCAACTTCAAATTTGGCTAGGTAATATAATAATAATAAAGCTCTCAATTCAGTTGATTGCGGTTGGAATAGTACCAATAGATATTTGCAGCCCACAAAAATGAAAAAAACACCTGCACCACAAAAATTGTTGAAAATGATTTTTGTAACTGCAAAAAAAGATGCAATGCGTCATGTACCTGCAGAAAACTGAGTCTTTTTTGTATCGCTACATGTGGGGAATCTGCAGGTATTAACTGAGAAGATAGTTGTCCAATCTTTGGCAAAGATAAAGAAATAATTGACAGTGGCGACAGCCACTCAGAATCAGATGAATTTTTTGACACAAAAATTATTAATTTCAAGTGAATAAAGTGATGAATAAATGAAATGTTTAAATCATTTTGTTATTTTGAACAGATAAGGTTTGCTTTTAGGGGTTGGAAAATAAAAATAAATAAAACTAACATTGATCCAAAATACTATTATAAAATTGATTGAAATTAATTAATTGTACTGATACCCATTTTTCCACATTTTATGCTGAAAGGGGGTGGTTTATACGGTCTTGAAGTATATGAAGACCTTCATTAAACTTCATGAAACGCAACTGAGGCCCAAAAATTTGATTTACGTTAGAACAAGTTTCTTCTAGTTTTGGATAAAGGGGTTGTTTTCACCGCTTAAAAATAATAAGCATAAATCGGCATAGGGTAGGAGTAGGAGACAAGTATAGCTTATATCCAAAATTTTATCAAAACCGAAGCATCTTGATAGAATTCTGAGCTAATGCCTTATTTTCGCCATCATTGACTGGATTAATTGTATAGGACAATTTTATGTCCACTTTCAAGGCATTATACCATAATATTTTATTACAATATTGAAATTGCTTTTTCATATATTGATTGAAGCAGTACGAAGTCTGCCGGGTCAGCTAGTTAATGATAAAATAACAGCGTAGGGAGTTGAACAAAGGTCTTACAACAATTTTTTTTTTGGAGAATGAAAAAATCCTTTTAATTCAAAAAACAAGTTGACCTTGTATAACCTTCAAGTCGGGGTCAAGATTGAAACAGAATATATTCAATTTCTTTCCTTTTCAGTACCTCATCATTTTTTATTGGAAATATTTTCGACAGAATACAAGATTTTTGAAATAATTCACTGTCTCAAGTTGAAAGGCGGCACCCTGTATATCATAGACATGAAGACAACATAATTTATATTTTAGTTTCTTAGACACATTCATCTTCTAATTGGTTGCATAACTTTAAGTATTTTCTGATGGCAGCATAATAATTTTTTTTTGCGAAGATTTTATATTGAGTTAACGGCGACCCACCCACGAGTAAACCACACCACTTGCCGATGATGAATTAAAGATAAAAACAACAAAAACATTGTGGTTTCAGACGCAATTCTGCACTGAATAAACATAATTCACGCTTCAGGCAAGCGTGTTTGTTTGAATTCATAATTTTCAATAATAAATTCAGATCGCCGGGATAGCTGAAGTTCATATTAGGCAAATAGTGGCACACCTCTTCTGATTTTCATGCAGGTCTCGTGCTCTAAATTCATAAAGCACGTCGCCAAGGTCTTGAGGACATGACGGTTAAACATGATATGCATTAAGTTGGTATTGTGAAACCATATATGGGTGTTATTGACACCAATTTTCCATGAAAATCCCATAAATGTACTTTGTGAGAAGCTGGACAATTGGTTTCATCCAGAAAATATAAACAAATGCTTTATAGAGCATTAATTTTCGGAATTTCATACAATTTTTTCACAACTAATTTCGATAGCTATCAGAAGATGACAAATAGCATTAAGTTAGGTTTGTGAGATGAGAATTTTTTTTATTTGAGGTTAGGATTCTGCCAAGGTGTCTGCGGTGAACACCTTAAACATCTTCTGGCTATATTTTGTATTACATTTAAGTAATATCACTTGTATCACTTGTTTTTATTTCTTTTTATCAAGTTCGATTTTTGAAATGAAGATAAAAGTGATATGATTTTTTCAATAGAAAATGAGACATCCTTTCAATCTCTGTATTAATCGAAACAAAATAACAATTAAACGTTTGAATTTGGGATTTTTCATGGATAGGTACAGTAACCAAGACGATGAAAGTATTTTATTTGGCTTTTCTACACTGTTGACAATCAATATCTCCGTCTAGCCATAGCATTTCAAATGTCACTTTCGCATTTGCAATACCAATTTTCTGTTTCTTCTCTACACAGGACTCACGAAATAATTGAATGAACAAAGAAAGTGCTGTTCCCAGACATTATAAAATTTAATTTGGTACCTTATTGTTTTATCTGACATCGATTATACTTACATAAGATAACCTTCAGCTGCATTCGTTCGAAGTTAAAAATTGAATTTCAGAACAAAATACCTACTTTTTTGTCTGCATATATCATTAATAGTCATACGAACCAAATGCATTTGGTACTTCGCAATTGAGTTAACTGGAATATTCAATCAGAAAATACGAAATTAGTCTACATACTTCCCAATAATACTGAAAGAACGACTGACTTTTGTTTTTGTATTTGGAAGTTGTATAACCAATGATTTACTTGTTATTTCGATGTTTTCCACTGATAAATTACAGAATTCTTCACTCCGACAGGCTCCAAATAATCCGAAAATAGTTGCAACCTTAACCATCAAGTATTTCTCATCTGGTGCCTCCTTTATAAACTTTTCAACTTGTCACGAGTGAGAATTTTCGATTTTTTGGGACAATATTCAACACTTTTCCGTTTTAAATATGTTATTACCTTAAAATATTTACTTACATCCACACCATATTTAACAAGGGCGCTTGACTTTATCATTGAAAATTTGCTCCACAAAGTTGATGAACTCCATATTTTTTCATTTTTCTTCTAAGTATGCCAGGAAAACAGTTTCACTGAAGTTCCCTTCTACATTTTTCAATTTACACCAGGCCAGGAAATTGTTATATGCAATATCGTACTGCTGAAGAGATTTTTAGGTAGGAGTTCCAGATTTGCTCTTCTTGCAGATTCTTCAATATCCAGAGGAACAACCAAATCGTCATTTTTATTAATAATTGGACTCTCGACAAACATATTAAGCAGTTAAAAACCCAAGACGAAAATTGGACACGAATGAAATTTTCTCATTTGTTAGTAATCATAACGTTGGCATCATTTGCCATTCACAACAACCTTTTGATTATTCGAATATTAAAATGCAGTTTGAAGTTTATTGTCATTGCAAATTCGCCCATTTCATTGTCAAAGTAGGGCAGTTATACAAAAAAGATTGTATGGTATTTGTGTTAAAAGTGATTTTATTTTGTTCGTGAAATTGTTCAATTGGCTCCGCTCATTTCAATAACTTTTTCACTCACAAAATTAACACTCATATCAGAAATAACTATTTTTTTCTGTTTTGTGTATATTTAGATGACTTGTGATTTACATTTCTCGAATGTCTTATAGGATCAATAAACATTATTATTATTATTATAAGTACGAAAAACATTCACCGCCTCGAAGTGGACTATTAGTAATAGTCTTTCAATAGTGGATCTGTCGAAAGGAATAAAGAATGATGCTTTTATCCAGTTTTAGCACCAGTGTTTATTTTTTGTGAAACCGTGGTATGGAATGAAATATTTCATAGAGATTATCTTCTTTCAACTACTCCCAGAACCGTTCTAACGGTACAATGTCAACTAAAGGTCGAACAGCTAATAAATATAACTATTTGAACGTAGCGCACTTTCTTATTAACGGAAATTCATCGAGCACTTGAAAAATCGCAAATGGATACGCAGTCAGAAAAATTCTGAGGCGTGACTAACGACCTTCATTAAGTACATAATATTGAAATACCTATTCCTGGAAAATGAGGTTGACTGATTTGATTTTCACAGGAGATGTTGAGATAGCGAATGTTCCCGCTCTTCTAAGATTGATGAAAATTCCTTCTGATAGATCGGGTATCATTAAATTATGAATAGGCTCTTTTCCTTGATAGAATGTGCATATATCCGATATCGATCATATTCTAAACGTTATTAGATGTCACTACTTTGTAATTTCTACTCAGTACGTCACTCCTAATTGCTTCAAATATCGAAGGTTTTTATGAAGATTTTGTCTTTGAGATGTATGGAATACTGATGATGCCAAATAGGGCAGAAACTGGTATATCTCTCATCTCAGTGACAAAATCTAATAATATTTCACCAACCTCATGATGAAAAATCTGTGAGCATGTTGATTGAAAATGATATTTTGAATTCACCTATGTTTAGAAAATGTTTTCGCTGTAGCCTCAGTGATGGCAAAGAATTTTATGTTTTCCGTTTTATTCTTTTCCTAGAAAACATTAAGCTACAGGGTGATTCAAAATTTTGTTTTTTTCATTTCATTTTACCTAAGGGAACTCTGAAAAATGTTCTGATCATTGTTTGTTACTCATAGCTGTCTATGTTTTTACGTTGTTAAAACGTGAATATTTTTTTTCTCTTGAATACAAACAAAATTTTTTAGTCGATCACCAACTGATTTGTCAGAGCTGAATTAGAACTGACAGGCCTATGGCCTACCCTAAGAGAAGGAAGAAGAAGAATTCTGTCACAGATACGTCACGTTAAAGGTCCTCATATTCTGCCAACACTTTCTGAATAAAAATTAATCAACACTAATCAAAAAACTTGATATACAGATCGGGAAAACAGAATGTGGAGAACAACGTATGGTACGCGAAGTGTCGAATCGAATCAGTAACACTCCAAACACAGATAGGTGATTTTATATCTGTTGTAAACGAATACGACAATTTTATTCCACTCTGACGCGAGGAATTTTTTTGCCTCAATGAATGATACAAATGATTTCCTGTCGAAATACACTGCGCAAAAAATTAACGCACATTCTGAAAATCTCAATTTTAATGAAAGTTAACTCTACATTGACTTTATAACTTATTTTTTATGTTCTCTCGGGATGATTTTGGACGAAACAAGACACATTGAATGGAAGAAAAATTCAGGATTTCACCGAATCTTATGAGAAAGAAGAGAAATGAGCAATTTTCAAAATACTGAAATGCTGATGAGTGATTTGATACTTGGTATTTCCACCCCTTTCGTTAATTACAGCTCGGCAACGACGGTTCATACTCAAAATGAGTGATCTTAAAATGTTCTGATCTAATCCTTCCGAGATTTCTCCGAGTTGGATTCCTAAGTCATTAAAAGTAGCTGGATGATTTTCTGAACTTCTCAGCCTTCTATTGAGGTTGTCCCAAACCTGCTCAATCGGATTGAGATTTGGACTTCTTGCTGGCCATTCCATTCGAGAGACTTCAAACTCTTCAAGGTACTCCTGAACGATGCGCGCACGATGGGGTCTGGAATTATCGTCCATAAAAATGAAATTTCTACCAATGTATGGGGCAAATGGCACTACATGCTCTTCAAGGATGTTCCTTATATACTTACCAGCATTCATAGCTCCATTATCAACGACCACTAGGTCTGTGCGAGCAGTCGAAGATATTCCACTCCATACCATAATCGATCCTCCCCCGAAACCAGTAGTATTCAGGCAATTGCACTGAGCATATCTTTCATGTGGACGTCTGTATACAAGGGAACGTCGATCACATTGGTAGAGGCAGAATCTAGACTCATCTGTGAAGAGAATTTTTTCCCAATCGGCCTCTTCCCAATGAATATGCTCTCTCGCAAAATCCAAACGCGCCCTTCGATGAGCTGGGGTAAGAGCTGGGCCTCTTGCCGCAACACGATGCCTTACATCATCTTCTCTGAGGCGATTTGTTATTGTCTGAGTGCTAATTTGGATCCCATGAGTTTGCTCAAGCTGATTTTGAAGGAGGTGAGCGGTTGCAAACCGCTCTCAAGTAACATTCTTGAATGGCAGTTGTTACCCGTGGTCTATCCTGTCTTGGTAAAAATAATTATCATTGAGAACACCTTCAGTTGTAGAATAAATTTGAGATTTCCATAATGTGCGTTAATTCAGTATTCAGGTTTTTTTTTCCCTCAAACTGGTTTGAATTTAAAATAAATTCTAGAAAAAGCAAAAATTGAAAAAAAAATACATTTTACGAGAAGGATTTAAAAAACAACAGTTATTCCTATGAAAATAAAAAAAAGAAAATAAAAACAAATTCTAAAACATGCCAAATTGAGGATCGACAAATTCGAATTAAATGTTCAAATAATCCACCTTGTTGTGCCAAATCTATTATAAAGAGATAATCTCATATCTCTGAGAAGATTAGGCATTTTTGCTCTTTTGGCACAAAGTTGGAGAGCCGAATGTGAAGATATCGCCCTATCTCCAAAGGCGACAATAGAAGAAGTTATTGTCTCCGCAATATGTTGACCACTGAAGTACCATTTTATGATTTAAATTTTCGCTTCAACCGAAAAAATTTTGATTTACGCGAATCTAATTTATTTTCAAAGCGTCTAGATATCACATCTGACGTTCGGATGCGACTAATGTGCATTGCAATTCGCGACAGCCGAGATCACTCCCTCCTGTTGAGATTTTCCATTCCAACAGTCCAGTTATCGAATAACATCATATTCCTATGTTTCCATAAAGATTTTCTTTATATGTATAAATGAAATGAGAGGCAGCCATCATCGATTTCTCCTGAATTACACCGAAGTATCTTCAACTTAGACACAGAGATGAAGATTAAAGTAACAAATGCACGCCTAGGGATTCAAGATTATGCTCGTGTTACGGCATGGAATTTCGTGATACTTTCAGACATTAACCGAAATAAGATATCATTCCTTCGTAATTTCTCGAGCACTTGCACATCAATGTCTTCTATTCGTGATCCTCTATTTCCAGTCGAAATTGCTCTCTGTGTTCGGATCGAAGCACAGACGAGATAAGAGGAAACTGTTGCTAGTTACGTCTCTGCAATGTGCATAAATGAGATTCTAGGATAGCATTATCGAAATAAGAAGTAACTGTTGAGTCTGCGGGCTGACGAAGAACAATCGATGTGGGTGCTGAGGAAATTGCTGGGGAATTTGTATGATGAAAGGTTATATACTTGCGCTTACAACGATATTGTTTCAATCGAGGAAAATCTGTTTGGTTCTGGTTAGGGATATTTTTCGATTTTCCATAATTGAAGACATTCCGATTATTGTCATTTTGACAATTCTCGGCATATGTCGTAATTTTTGGTCCTGAAAAATATTCTGTTTTCTTATGTTATAAGATGTTTGGTTTATCTATAGGAGATGATTTCCTTTCATTAGGGTCCCGTAGCGGTCTTCAAACAGTTCCGAAAAATCATCACTAGGATGGTCGTACCTGGTTTGAAAGAACCCTCATGATCAGAGAGCAAGGCTGAGAATTTAATTGAATATTGGAGGAATTCGAAGGATAACAGTGATTACGTTCCGAAATTAGCCACTGAAGATGGTGTTGAGATCTTCTTAGAAACCCACATGGCAACAGAGGAACTTCTTCGTGAAGGAAGACTATTGAAAGTTATGTACTCATTGATTTGCCACTCAGTCCAAATTACGGTTTAGCTTGTTGTGTTATAAATTTTCTCATGTTTGGCAATTCAAGAAGGGGAAATTAATTGGGTTTTTTCATTTCTTTCAAACATTGAGACATTTCTGTCATAACTTATTTATGAAGATAGAACTGCAATGGGTGGTAAATTCAAAAACCATTTGATTCATTATATATGGCTAGTTTTTTCTGTTTTTTCTTTTTTTATTTCAGATCTGGAATTTCGGGGTAGTTTGGTGAAGAGTCTGTTTTTCTCTGCTGCCCATAGAAGAACTACATGAAGATGTTCTTCTGATCACGTAGATGTCGTACAAGATCCTCTGATATAATATTTTTAGTAAATTTTTTTCTAACACGGGTGAGATCAGGGTTTTTTTCTCTGGCGTTTTTTCCCTTTTCTCATTTTATCATACTACAATGTGTTGCACTAACCCCAGCTAGGTAGTTTCTTGTTTCAATATGTATTGTATTATTTTAGCTCTCTCAATCAAAAGAATGTATATATACATCTGAGAATTAAGACCTTGTCGTTTCAAATATATTCTGTCAGGATTCTGCATTTTTCTGTGGCATTTTTAAGTTTATTTTCAAATCAATAATTAATTTTTCATAAATAACGCAAAGGCACCTGTGTGAACTTTGGCACTTTTTTCTGGGGCCGAATCCTTTCCGAAGAGAAGAGGAGACAGTGAGGAAGTAACTTCATTGATACAAATAAATTGACTATCGACGAATCCTGCCATTGAAAATATATACATTCGTTGAACACAAAAAACAAATGTATGAAAAAATATAAATTATTTGATGGAGAAATGAAAATCATTTTATAAACCGAGATTAAACTGAAAATCGATGTAATAAACGAATGAAGTATAGGTTAATACTACTTGTTGATGTATTACACGAATTCAAAATTTAAAAAAATATTTTTTTTCAATAGAAAGTGAAAATTAGTTATTTGTGATTTATTGAAATACTTTTCTCCGTATGACTCAAAATTAAAATTTGCATTTAACATTCAAACTCGTTTAAATTTTCAACTAAAAAAGCAACAGTTAAATGAGGAATAACTTTTATTTCGCATTCTATTTGAATTGAACATACAAATCAGGAAAACGGAATTGGAAACATCACAGTTTCTATAGTATATTTGAACAGGGCCATATTCTAGTAAAACAGTGGCAGAATCAAAACCTCAGAGGAAAGTGATAACGAATAAACATCTGGGCCGATACTTTCGGTTGGGTGGGGATGAAGAGCACAACGTATGGTACTCGAAGTGTCGAATCGAATCAGTAACACTCCAAACGCGGTATGGATAATCTCATATCTGTTGTAAATGAATACGACAATTTTATTCCACTCTGACACGGGAAATTTATCTGCTTCAATGAGTGACACAAATAATTTCCGGTGGAAATAAGTATTCAGGTTCTTTTTCGCCAAAACTGGTTTCAAAATGAAATAAATTCTAGAAAAAGAAAGAATTGAAAAGCACAATTATATTCTACGAGAAGAAATTAAAAAACAAAAATCAATTCCATGAAAATGAAAAAAGAAAAACAAAAACGAATTCTTAAAAATATTCGAGAATTGTTGATCGAAAAATTCAAATTAAATGTTAAAATAATCCACCATGTCATGCCAAACAGTAGCCAAATCTATTATGAAAAGATAATCTCATATATTATCTGAGAAGTTTAGGCATATTTGCCTATCTCCAAAGGCAACAATGAAAATATTCATTGTCTCTGCAATAGATTGACCACCGAAGTACCATTTTATGATTTGAATTTTCTCTTTACCCGTTAACATTTTGATTTACGCGAATATAATCCATTATAAAACCGTCTAGCTATCACATCTGACATCATTAATGAAAATCAGAAATAATAGGAGGTCAAGATGTGAACTATGAAGGAAACCTGAAGTAGGTAGTTGCGAATGCCAAAGACAAGTAGTCTTAAGTATTCTCGAAAAATGCTCATCTATCATCAGAATCTCAAATGTGAAAATCAATATTCAATCTCCAATTGAAGTTATCGTGATTAGTTTTAAATTCAGCACTCTATTTTTGTTAGGAACTGCCTGATGATGTGGAAACATTGCTCTGATATATAATAGCATTCTCCATTGTATCCTTTATAATGGGGTACCTTGCAGAGTACCCTTAGGGTACATATACGGAAACTACGTAAGGGATCATTACGCTCAAATTCGTTTCAGTCTCGAGCTTGCAAACCGAACCACAGGCAGACGAAGCAGACCTTCCTTCTTGCACTAGGCTTCTCCGTGACCAAATTTCACCTATTTGGAACGGGAAGCATTGTCTTCATTCACGAATGAAACGTAGGATAATCATTGCAAACGATTACTCTCCTATAATTACTTTAAGACGCTCGGGGATTTGAGATTCACTGCTGGCAGAATGGCTAGAGATGGCATGCTGATCTGCAATTACCGCATACGCCTTGTGTTGCTTTATTTTGTTATTCTATTATCCCTATCCATCACCCTGAACATCTCCTGGTTATGGATGCGACTTCCTACCATAATTTGTGCTTTAGGGAATATCTGGAGATATTAAAACGTGACCGTATACATTGAATAATATATCTCTGAGGATATAAATAAGGGTCATAAACGGAAAGACTGGGTTTTTATGAATGAAATATCAGAGCGACGTCTATCTACATCATTTTATATATTTTATCTAGCGGAAGATGAATCTCTAATAATGTATATGGTGAAAAAACATAATAGGTACGAGAAGCAGATACTTACATAGAGATAGAAAAACATAAAAGATATAAATAGATGTTTTGTAAAACGCACAAGTTCAAGGATTTATTTCTTCTGTCGAATCCTTATTCCGTAAGCTTTCCCTTAGAAAGCAACAATGAACACGAAAAATCAAATGAGTTAGATTGACATAAGATGATTTTTGGGCTTTGTCAATAGCAGAGATGTTTACAGAGATAATCCGTAATTCTTCTATTACATACGAGTATCATCAACAGGTTAGTTTTGGAAGAACGGAAATATCTGTGAAGTATTTGGAACTGTATACAGATGAAGAAAATCTTTATGGAAACATAGGAATATGAAAGCTTAATTCGAATGATCATTTTGAAAAAAAATGGTTACAGATCTTATAAGGTGCGAATCTCTCAACAAATTCTTCCAGAGACCATTTCAAAATAGTGGAATTTTGTGAAATAATGATGGAAAAAAAGCATTAGAGTAGTTCATTTCTGAGCAATATCTTATTCACTGATGAGTCATCATTTTCCTTGAATAGAAAACATAAAACATCCTCAGTAAGATATTGGTCTAGGAAGAATAAGCATCTGAGTATTCCTGTGCGAACCCAGTATCCTAAAAAATTTAATGTTTGAATAAAAATACTGGGGAATTACATCAAAGGGCCATTTTTCATCGAGGGTAATCTAAATGCTCCAAAATATTTGGAGCTTTTAGAAAATCAAATTATTCCGACAGTTCGACAGCTACCAATTAATTTCGATGATGTCTGGTTTCAACACTATCTAAGGACGACTTTTTCTGACCGTTTCATTTCGACAAATGGAACGATCAAATGGCCTCCCAGATCTCCAGATTTATCTTCCAATGATTTCTTTTTTGAATATATCTGATAAATTTCGTGTATGGGCAAGAAATTGAAATAGCGACGAATATTATTGAATTAAGGTCCAAAATAATCCAACTTTGTGCTAAAATAGCAAGTATGCCTAATCTTCTTAGAGATATGAGATTATCTCTTCATGATTTGGCTACTGTTTGGCACAACAGGGTGGATTTGTTGAACATTTAATTTGAATTTGTCGATCTTTAATTTCACATGTTTTAGAATTTGTTTTTTAATTTCTTCTCGTAGAATGTATTTTTGTTTTTAAATTTTTTCTTTTTCTAGAATTTATTTTAATTTCAAACCAGTTTTGGCGAAAAAGAACCTGAATACTAATTTCCACAAGAAATTATTCGTGTCATTCATTGCAGTAAATCAATTCCCTACGTCAGAGTGAAATAAAATTGTCATATTCATTTACAACAGATATGAAATCACCAATACCGAGTTTGGAGTGTTACTGATTCGATTTGACTCTTCCCGTACCATACGTTGTTCTCTACATCCCCACCCAACCGAATCTGTCGGTCCAGCCGTTTATTCAATATCACTTTCCTCTGAGGTTTTGATTCTGCCACTGTTCCACTAAAATATGGCCCTGTGAGAATATACTATAAAAAACTGTGATGTTTCCAATTTTGTTTTCCCAATCTGTAGAACTTGGTGGGTATTGTTCCCCTTAAATTATCCTAAAACTGTCATGATAGTGATGTAGGCCTACGAAGGAAACTACGGTAAAAAATGCGCCGAATACTCTACCTCACATATTGCATGGAAATGTGTGCATATCATCTATAAAGAGACTCTTAGAATCGCTGTATCTCAGGAATTGTAACTCTGAGCAAAAAAATCGTAAAAAATACTCTTGTAGAGGATTTAAAGATCTACAACTTTCGTTCGAAGCTTTTTTTGATGGAGCTCACCGTTTTTGGGAAAAATTCACAAAACCAAAAATTTCGACCTTTGACCCCGAATAACTAACGACACACATATAGGATCGATGAGGATTTTTGACACTTTATTCGTGATGGTAAACCTTAATTCTCCACCAAAATTTGGCTTCCCGGCAATTTTTGTTATTCGAAATGTCTCACTTGACCGGGCTCTATATGAGAGTATGGGAAATGATTCTGGAAAGGAATTAAATTTGTTACAGAAATTCAAATTTGTTGTTTCTCTACGAATATAGGGAAGTACCATATTTGAGAGGACTGGTAATCAAGAAGGAAAAATTGAGTTGGGTATCAATTTTTTTTTCACGTCAAGAGCATCAGAGCGACAATATTCAACAGCAGAAAAAACCAAGGCTAGCGCTGCCGTTCGAAGTATTGTTGCATTAGTGCCCCATGAGAAACGAACTAGCTTCTGAAGAATGTTATTTCGAGTTTCAAGCTTCGAACGCAGATCATCTAAATGGACGTTCAAACTTATGAAATGTATGAACACCATTTTCAATTTATAGAACAGATAGACCGGTTTCGGCATTTTATCCTCATCAGTATCCCAAAACTCTCAGAGAGGATGTTGGAGACATTTCCTAGAATATATTATAGATAGCCTTGATATTTTGATTGATTGAATTGAAACAATTTTTGTAGTTGTCAAGTAATAAATTTGTAGAAAGATTATTTATACTTTGCTTATAAAAACTGTTAAACCTGGTACAGATTTTTAAAGACAATATCTTCAAAGCTGTCAGTAATGTCATTTTGGGTAACTTGATAAAAGAAAAAAATTGCACTGAGTAGACGATGAAATAACTCTGAAACCTAGCATTCTTCTACGACTCCCCTTATTACAATAATCTGTTCGAATTTGTTGAGAATAATTTCCCGTGCGGCAATCGAGCAGTCATCATCATCATCATTGCAATTTCACACCCCAGCAGGCGGACAAAACCACTAGACGCTAGTTATGTATGCGGAAGACACCGTAATTACGCCTCGCGAACTGTAAACAAAGTAATCCGAAGCAGATTGAGGTGCACCGGCACCAGGTGCAAAGTTGTTGAACCCGGCATTTGGCACTAGGCCAGCCATTATGCATGCCAGACTGGCTGTCGACACGGTCCTAGGGAATTAGGTTCGCGTCTTCTGACTAGCTTCGAATATTGTCCGTTTGATTCTGAGAAACTCCCGCAATTTTAACAAATCACCGATTGGCGGGAGCCTACAAAAATGCATTAAAGGCACTGATATTACCAGAAGAGTTCAAAAAGGCAAATGCGAAATGTACTCTAACAAAAAAGAATCTTGATTCAGAGAGCTAAAACATTTATTTTTAATGAATTCTTCCATCAGTGTATCGGATCATATAGTCAGTTTGAGTGAGAAACACACGCTGCCAAATTATACTAATTCTCTCTGCTCAACAAAATATACTCAGAGTGGAAACTTCTGATGTTGGAATTTATTTCACTATCCATGATAAGAAAGAACATTAATGTTTTTACGCCTACTTCAATCGACGGTATGTTGCACATTCTTGCTTTTCTACATCAAGAAATCCAAATAACCTTATATTTTGTGTTATAATAATATTTGATGTTACTAATAACTTTTCTGCTGGCCTGATGATGGTTGTATAAACCGAAATCGATCGCCTTTAGAATAAATATTTAAAACAAGAACCAAGTGTGTTTATCACTCAAACTTACAATACAATACATAGTGAAACAAAAAGGTATCAAGCTGAAGTTGGTGCAATACAAGAAAACCATACAGGTCTGCAGTATGATTAAATGAGGAAAGGAAAAAAACCTAAGCTGAAAAAAACTCTTACCCCGCCCGTGAAAAAAAAATACTTAAAATATTAAATATCAGGAAAATCTTGAAAGAAATCAGTGTGATCTGAGAGAACAGCTTCATGTTATTCGTTGATGGGCTCAGATAAACAGATTCTTCACAAAAACGACTCGCAATTCTTAATCTGAAATGAAAAAAGACAAAAGCAGAAAAGATACCAACTATTTAGAATAACTAAATTTAATTATTTTGAAATTAACCACCCATTTCAGAAATGCATTTGTTACTTTGTGTATAGCCTCGAAACCATCTCGAAATAAATAAATGGGACAACTTTTCATAAGATGTTCTATAGTCTCTCTCAAACGAATTCTATCGGAAGAGCATGCTGTTGCATCGCCCATGTCCTGTTCTAATGCGATTTAGAACAGACAATATTCTCCTGGGAAGGTCAAAACCAGGATCAGAAATACGATCTTTATTGAAAAAATTGGATATATTCGATTCAGATTGCCAAATTTCTTTATCGCTTCTATTCATATCAATCAGAAAATTTAACCAAAAAGGTTCAAGCGACTCTAATCTGAGGACCTTATTATCTGGAATATAGGTGAGTATGGGAAATGAATTTGGAAAGGAATTGAATTTGTTCCAAAGATTCAAAGCTGTTGTCTCTCTACGAATATGGGGAGGGGCAATATTTGAGAGGACTGGTAACCAAGGAGTAGGTGAAGACTTGCTAGTACCAGTAATAATCCTCATAGAAAAATTTAGTTGGGCATCACTTTTTTTTACATGAACTTTTCAACTAAACAGGGCAACAATGTTCAGCACCAGAAAAAACCAAAAACAAAGCAAGCTCTGCCGTACGAAGTATTGTTGCATCAGCGTCCCATGAGGAACCAGCTTGATTCTGAAGAATATTGTTTCGAGTTTTGAGCTTCAAACGCAGATCATCCAAATGGGTGTTGAAATTTAGAGAGGAATCAAGTTTGATTCCCAGGTATCTAGGATTGAAATTATGTTCTGAGGGAGAAAAACCGAAAGTAACACTCTTTTTTCTATATTTCTACTGATTATTCAAATGAAAACACGAAACCTCGGTTTTCTTTTCATTCGGGCACATACGCGACTTTAAAAAATAATATTTCATTATATCCAAATCTGCGGAAAGTGTACTTTCTATTGTTTGAAAATTAGAATGATGAAAAGCCAGAGCAATATCATCAGCATAAATAAATTTTTCCGAAGCAGTAGTTGGAATGTCACACAAATATAAATTGAAAAGAAGAGGTGCTAAAACTGAACCTTGTGGAAGACCATTATTCAAAGTTTCGAAATTACTACTATTATTGTCGACAAAAACTCGGAACCTTCTGTCGGATAACATATTTTCTACTAGTTTAGCCATTTTCTCACATTCTAAATGATTATAAAGTTTATAAATTAATCCATCTTTCCATACTGTATCATATGCAGCTGATAAATCCACAAATGCTGTCCCTGTTTTTAAGTTTTTATTGAACCCTGATTCAATAAATGTGGTGAGGCTAAGAACCTGATCGCAACAATTCCTATTATTCCTGAAACTGCCCTGAAAGTTCTGTAATGATTCTTCAATAGTTGATTCCATTCTAAATAGAATCAATCTCTATAAAATTTTGAAAGAGACGCTAAATAAACTAATAGGATGTTAACTACTCGGACCAGAAGAATTTTTTTCACGTTTCAAAATTGTTACTACTTTAGCTTTGCTAAATTCGGTCGGAAAATTGATAATGAAGGACAATGACAAAATGGCCAAAAAAACAGGTTATCCGCATAAAAATAAACTATCAAAGGGTGTTTCTAAAAAAAAGTGATTCCGTTTCTAGGCAGATAAAAATCTGAAAAATAATTGGAGTTTGTTCAGTAAAAAAAAATTCGTAAAGCCATCCGTTTTCAAGAATAAGGGCATTGAAAAAAACAACTTACACAGATTTTTTGCGATTTTGCTGAAACTACTAGCAATATTGTATTGAAAATTTTTACGAACATGTTTTAGAAGCTGATACATCCAATGAATTTCCTTCTATGTCTTATTTTCATAGAAAGTGCTAGTTACACGGTTCGTACCAAGTAGTATTGAACAGAACTTTTTTTATAATAGATTTATCAAGCAAAATTTAAAGTGGTGCTATCAAAGTTGATACTGTGCACCGTTTTCGAAGTATTTTGATTTGAGAATAATGAAGTATTAACCGATGCTGACATGAAGTAGGGATAAATATATCAATTAAAATAAAATTGCGAGATGTGAATTTGAAAAAGGGCTAATAACATAAAACAGAATTTAATAAGAGTAGGTGTTCAAAAAGTCCCCCGCTTTCTCGAATACAAAAGTCTATCCTTTTTCAAATCGGTTTGGAGTATTCCATTGGTCCTAGAAAAGGGATCACCTTTTTTTGAAACACCCTATATATGTTAAAGTTCATCATCCCATTTTCAAGTTCCCTGCACACGATTTTGTGTTCAAAGAAAAATAATTGTGGATTCGTTATCAAAACAATTGGAGTTACGCCCTGTGTAATCATTTCGATACACTTTCCTCTTCACGTTTATATTCAACAACGGCAACTTCCCAAGCAACCAGATAATCTGACCACATCCTATTGACACTATCATTTTTAATCTCCTTGAAGTAAGACCTGACTAACCGCTAAAAAAATATAATTGAAGACATTCTCGATCGTATTGCGACAGTGAATACGACACTGATTAAAATGAGTTTAGGGAAACTCGCACCACAATATGCAAACCTTCCACAATGCTTGAATGATATATTGCGGTTTCGAGTAGAATAATAAAAGTCCTTGTTAACATTAAGTACTGGAGAAAGCAACGGAGGTTATGAGTTGGATGGGTTGGGAGTGTCATCTTTTGTATAGTTATATAAGTACATTTCTAGAAATGGTAATTAAAATTCGCACAATGAAATTATAATAATTATTTTAGAAATTGCAGATTTTTATTATCAATATTCAACAATCATTACTGAATGAACATGAATGTAGAGTTCTAGAGTCAGCAGTACCAATACAATACAGGGTGGTCAGATTTCGATGATTTAGTACTACATCTCTCAAATTGACAGAAATAAAAAAAAGTAATATAAATTGCATGTACTCTTTTTTCAAGAAACATGCATTTCTGAACTCTGCAAGTCGCTGAGGAGTCCAGTTTCCATGCTACAGGGTGATTTTGAAATTTGGCCAATTGTTATGACTGGCCTAACTTCCGCAGTAAATACGCTCTCGAAATAAAAGCATCTTTAGGACAGTTTTTTCAGAATTTTTTACAGATGCTATCGAAATTTTCGTGCTTCCTCAAATTTCTTAGCAATTTTTCCAAATGGTAACCATAGTGATATTTTCCAATAAACTTTTCTCAGACCATTTCGAAAAAATTTTTTTCACTCAACAATATTCAGACAAGGTTTCATTAACTTCTTTGAAAACTGTGATATTGTTATCATTATAAGATCTATGTTTTCAAATACATACTGTTCATTTTCTTATTAAGTAGGGGAATCATAGGAGAAATAAAAAGTTTAGGGAAACACCCCCGGAGCCTGCATAATAATTTATCAATTAATTTGCCACCTTAAAACTGTTAAATATCAAGTCCTATGGTTCATGGTTAAAAAACATGAATCAAAATCAAAACCTCCTTTAATTTTGTTGATTGAAAAATATTTTATCGGAATTTTCGATATATAAACTCGGGAGTTTATCATGATATACGGGGTGTATCAAGTTCGACGGCCTATTAGGCGTTTCTGAAGACCTGGATCTATTTGAAATCTGAAAATTAGGATTATGATAAATCGGCATTTTCAAACGAGCTAAAATATTCTTGAAGCCTGACCACTTCCAGTTATAAAAGATAGGGTAAAAAATTGAAAAAATTTTGTTCTCTGCTTTTTTGTTTCTAATTTCGATAAGTATTCAAATCTAAATACAATCGTTGCATTCAACGAAACATTTTTCAAAATATCGAGAAAAAACTGAAGAAAAAGGGGATAAAAGTACTCGGTATTATGTTTGTTATTCTTATTCTGAATATTTCAAGCACTAACTGTTTCCACATTTTCGAAGTCGAAGACTGTGGAAAAATTGTACATCCCTAGAATTTTGAAAAACTCATCACAGGGTGTTCCAAATGTTGGGTCAAAAATTGGGATCAAAATTGGCTCATAACTTTGGTTTTTCGAATTGGAACCCTATTTTTTTATGTTTTTGTTGGATTCTGGAAAGTATAATGATTTTCCTGAAAACTTAAATTGGGTTTTCTATCCCAGTCTCTGAAACAAGAAACAATTAGAAATTTTTTTTTAATAATATAAGAAAGGCCCCTGCGTAAAATTTGAGCACTAATTTGTCAGGGGCCAAAACGAGAAGAAATTGTTGCCTAACAATGAACAAAAAGAAAACACTTTGAACTCTTAAGCGTAACTTTCCGGAGTCTAAATCAGACTCCTTCGTCAGACAATAACTAGTTTTCATTCATTTTTGTAGAATCGTGACAATTTTTTGATTTTTGTATTGAATAATGATGATTATGTTTCAACATATTAATGCTCCTTAATTGAACAATTCTTTAGTTATTCAGGATATTCTGATTTTATGTCGTACGTAGCCTCAAATTCATAAAATCTGTTTCATATCAACAATGACCTTGGTCATAAAAGATAAATTATTCCAATTAATCACTAGTGACACACCTATTTTCTGGACTCATTCATCATTGTTGATATGAAACAGATTTTATGAATTTGACGCTACGTGCGACATGAAAACAGAAAATCCTAAATAACTCGAGAATTAATCATTTTAGCGGCATTTACATGAACATAATCATCATTTTTCTTCACAGGGTCCAACGCAAATATGAAAAAAATAGGGTTTCAATTCGAAAAACGAAAGTTATGAAGCAATTTTGATCCCAATTTTTGACCAAACATTTTGAACACCCTGTGACGGATTTTTCAAAATTCTAGAAATGTACATCATTTCCAGCCTTCGACTTCAAAAATGTGAAAACGGTTTGTGCTCAAGATATTTAGAAAAGGAAAAACAAACATAATACCGAATAGTCTTATCTTATTTGTTGTGAACCCCTGTAATTGGATTCATTTCTGTTGGGGTTCCTGTTTGTATGATAAATGAATAAATAAATGAATCAATCTTTCTTTTTCTTCTATTTCGACCAATGCAGTGATTTGAAAACGGGTGTAATCAGAATTGAACAATCTATAGAAATTGAAAACAAAGAAACAGAAAATTATTTTTTTACATATTTTTGTCATCCCCTGTATAGCCGAAAGTGGTCAAGCTTCAGCAATATTTTAGCCCGGTACAATATGATAATCCCAATTTTCAGATTTCAAATAGGTCCAGTTCTCCAGAAACGTCTAATAGGTCATCGAACTTGGTACACCCTGTATATTTTTGAAATTGTCTAAGTAAAGCCTATTGAAGAATATAATAGCACACTATGGTTTTCATTTGAAAAAAAAAAATTTTTAATGCTCAAAAATTTCAAGCAGAACTTCGATAGCAACGATAAAAAGTACCGAAAAAACTGCCGTAGATATGTTTTTTTTTTTTAATATTTACACCTACATAATGTAATGTATAAATATTTCGTCATCCAAAAAATACATGACACGTCATTAAGCTGGTTATACATTAAAATTGTAAACATATTTAAAAATAACAAATCAAATCACAATACACGCAAAGCATTTCATCACGATGAAAAACCAACATTCAACTACAAACGATCTCATACCAAAGAGACATACAAAGAGACAAACCCTGTTAAAATTTCATCGAGTAAAAATCCTCTATGCAATAAACCGTCTTTTTAATTCGAGAGCGCAATATTGCGGAAGTTATAGCAAATTATATTAATTGGCGAAATTCCAAAATCACCCTGTAGCACGAAAGCTAGTCTCCGTATTTTGTTCCATTTCTCGCTCATTTCACGAAATGAAACATCACTTTTAACACTCACTTACTAAATAACTATCATGAGTTTATGTATTTGTTTTACATGAAATATTCAAAAACTTCATTTTGAGAATCTGTTTCTTCTCCGAAAATAAACTATGTATCTAGGTTCTGTAAGACATTTGAGTGACAAGGAAAACGTATCCTACCTCATCTAAGAGCTGATTACCATTTATATAAAAATTGCCACAATATCTTCATATTCACTCTCAACTAAAATAAATTATAAAACTCGGGAAACTGAATATGTTCGACAAAATGAAATGGTGAGTCGCCAACTAGGAGGAATGTTAACACTGATCGATAATTTCCGCCTAGATATTGGAAATTACCGACAGACATTCTGCTAAGTGACATAATGAGCAGGGAATGAGATAAACGGTTCTGATAATAGACGCTAACCATCAGTTAGTCTCAGATCGTGGTTTTTATGACTCATGATCATAATCCGAAGTCCCAAGAATGGTACTCTTCTTGAGAAACGCGACCATATCCTGAAATAATCGAGATTCTTGTTGGAGTGTGTCATAAGGGACTCGACCACACAGTATGGTTCTTCAGGCTGTCCAGGAAAAGCTAGAACCGTTTTAAATTTCATCTCTCTCACTCAAGGGTAATTTTTGAAAAAGAAAAGAATTAAGCAAATGAAACCCTTTATGAATATGATGAGGGTAATGATTTCAATTTTTTTGAGAAAAAATTTCATTCGTTTTTCATGCACGATCACCTCCTGAAGTTGGTCGCACTTGTTCACTGACACGCTGTATAAAAGTAAGTATTGCAGATAGGTATACAGGGTCCTGCAATAGTGCTTCAGGCTTCCATAGCTGCCAAACCAGACGTTTTAGGAATTCAGTTGAGAAACATTCCATTTGTACTTTAAATTCTGCGTCCCAGAAAATTATTTTCTGATATACAGGGTGTTCCCCAATAAATCCCATCTAAATTTCCTTCGAAAAAATGAGGGCTTATCACATGATAGCCGATTACTGCAGGGTACACCAAGCTCCCTTTGGCTTGTGTGTGGATTTTCAGTTACATGCAGTAAAGCCTCGAGCACCTTGTATTCGTTAGTGGCCGATTTGATCCCCTCTTCTTTTTTATACTTAACATCTCCTGTCTCTACAAATCTGTTCAAAAGCCTCCGAAAACTCTACTCATGTGGATGTCTCCTTTCGGGATATTCGACAGCATAGAAACTACTGGCTAATAAACATTTTCTGTGGCACTGACCCAACATGAAAACCATATCAACCATTTCATCTTTACCAAAATTCACATGAATTTATTGTATTCGGAAATAACTTTGAGCTATGAATAACAATATTTTGATCAATAATAATAATCGATGTACTTGATAACAGTTTCTGTGGCACTGCTCCGACATGAAAATCATATGAACCATTTCATGAATAATTATTTTTTGGATGCCGAAAAAACTCTTTGATCGTTACCAATAATACCTATGTATGTGTTACTTATTCGGACAAACATTATCATTTTCATGTTGAACTTCAGGAATAATGATTTTGGAAGGGTTTTAAAGTTTTTCAAAAATTGGTCATTCAGTTTGGTTTCATTGTGTGACTCATTTAAGATATCCGTTAGTTATTATGTTCATTACTCTTGAAATTTTCGGTTGAAATGTCATTTTTCGTGTCTGCTGAACACAGGAGTGAAAATAATCCTAAGGTGACCTCTGAAATAATGTGAAGTTTTAAAAAATACAGTTTTTTAAATTTGAAAAAATTGAGAAAAAACAATTTGAAATTCTTCATATTTGGACATTGATAACATACACCCTGTATGAAAGAGGTTAATCATTTAGGAACGATGACTGGGCAAATTCTTAAGTTGAAAGAAATTCTGATCAAATTCACAGGAAAACCATACAGGTCTGTGGTATGATAAAATGAGGAAAGGAAAAAAACCCAGAGAAAAAAAAACCCGACCTCACCCGTGTTAGAAAAAAATTTACCAAAAATATCATATCAGAGGATCTTGGAGGACATTTACGTGATCAGAAGAACATCTTCATGTAGTTGGCAGCAGAGAAAAACAGACTCTTCACCAATCTACCCGAAATTCTAGATCTGAAATAAAAAAAAGACGAAAGCAGAAAAAACCAGCTATTTATAATCAATTAAATGATTTTTGAATTAACCACCCATTGCAGAAATTCTTTCATCATAAATTAGATATGACAGGAATGTCACAATGTTTGAAAGAAATGAAAAAACCCAATCAATTTCCCCTTTTGAATTGCTAAACATGAGAAAACTTATAACACAACAAGCTAAACCGTGATTTGGACTAAGTGAAAAATCAATGAGTACATAACTTTCAATTTTCTTCCTCCACGAAGAAGTTCCTCTGGTGCCGTTTGGGTTTTTTAGAAGATCTCAACATCATGTTCAGTGGCTAATTTCGCAACGTAATCACTCTTGTCCTTCGAATTCCTCCAATATTCAAATTTGAATTCTCAGCCTTGCTCACTGATTGTGAGGGTTCTTTCGAACCAGGTACGACCATGCAAGTGATGATTTTTCGGAACTTCAAATATTTGAAGACCGGTACGGGACCCTAATGAAAGGAAATCATCTCCCATAGATAAACCAAACATCTTCTAACACAAGAAAACAGAATTTTTCTCAGGACCAAAAATTTCGATATATTCCGAGAATTGTCAAAATTGGTATTTTTGATTTAATACTAATGGCCTCATTTAAACCATAATCTGACACAATTCTCATTGAAATGAAAGAAAAAAAATTTCAGGTCTATCTGGGTTAATATCTTGAAAACCAAAGAATGGTTTATTTGAGCACCCATGTTCCTGTGAAACTTTTCACTTATTTTGAGGTCTGAAATCAGCTCCAGAAATATTAAAAAGTTTTTCTTCAACAGAATGCAGAAAATTCTCGTACTTACTCATAACGATTCCAAAATTTCGACTCTGCTGGTTATCATATTGTTTTTGCGACCAAAAATATTGTGCCTTGAAAGCAAAACTATTAAATCCGAAAAGATTAAAAATAGTGCCATGTAGGCGTTTATATACAAGGTGTTTTCAACGGTGAGGCTTTGACATCATCACCAAAATAGATCAGTTCGACGTATGTTGCCCATAGAAAATATTCAATATGAAAAAGTGGAAAAAATTCCTTATCACTTTTCTGAACTGAATCTTTCTGTTCAATAGATAATAATCTCCAATGAGTCAGTCGCCATCTGACATATGGGTTTTTTAAAATGTTTAAAAACTAGGTACATTTGTCTACAGTTTGCATTATATCAGAGTCTTCTGAATCACCATGGTACCTGTTGCTTTATCTGGTACGCCAATGTCCTCGCGGATCTACTTTTTTATTTTCAGAATGTGCTAACAAAAAGGGTGTGATCTTGGTTCTGGAGATCTCTCTTTTTATCGCAGAGGATCTACCACATCAGGTGACTGACTACCAGTGCAAGTATTACAGAGAAATTCGGTGTGTAAGTCAACGGTCATTTAAATTCAACATGGAGCATGTAATTTATTTTATGTCCCCATTTACCTTCAACACATTCTAATCGATTTTATTGTACTGGATACTGCGGGAGAATTAAAAATTACGGTATAATTTGATAGACAAACTAGGGGCGAGGCTAGTAACACTTTAGTCGAGTGTGATAGGTCAAAGAGGCAGTAAACCCAAGAAAAAACATGTCCGTGGCGCTAATTATACCTAATCAATGTTTATTGGGAGGTCAGACATCAATTCAATAGTGCAATTAAATCTTTTCGAATGTTCAAATATTTTATCGTTCTGTATTCTTCCAGATGAAATTGTTTGGGAGTAGGTATTGAAAACGTCGAAAATGAACCCTCATTCTATTGATTTCCTCGTGTTGTTTGAAAGCATTTTGAATACAGAGAAAAAAATTTCTGTCCATTCAATTTGAAGATTCTCTACAGATTATGTTCTTGATGTCATTAGGTAGTAGTTATAAAAGCTATCAAAATAAAATTGTATTTTCGAAAGTTCACTAACTCATAGGATCATCGAAAATTTTTTTTATAACTGCCATCAAAAGTGACACTTTAAATGACAGCAAACAATGTTGAAACTGATTGTTTACTTGGAAGCGTGTTAAAATATTTTTAACATTAGTGTTAAAAATATTTTAAGTACTCCATTTCTTATGATGAAATCAGATGAGAAAAATTCAGCAATTGCAAATTTATATTATCAGTATTTAACAATCATTACTCATGAATATTAATTGTAAAACTAGAACAATTACTAACATTGATGCCCTGTGACGTTAGGGACCTTCGCAACACATTATTAAAATCCTCAGCACGATCAGTACTTGTAGAAACCGGAGCTACAATATTGGATGATGGATCCAAAATCAAAAATATGGAGTTCATCACCTTTGTGGAGCAAATTTTCAATGATAAAGTGAAGCGCCCTTGTTAAAAGTGGTGTGGATGTTAGTAAATATTTTAAGGTACCTAATAGCATATTTAAAACGGAAAATGAAGGATTCGTCCTGAAAAATCGAAAATTCCCACTCGTGAACAAGTTGAAAAGTTTATAAAGGAGGCACCAGATGAGAAATACTTGATGGTTAAGGTTGCAACTATTTTCGGATTATTGGGAGCCTGTCGGCGTGAAGAATTATGTAATTTATCAGTGGAAGACATCGAAATAACAAATAAATCATTGGTTATACAACTTCCAAATACAAAAACGAAAGTAAGTCGTTCTTTCAGTATTATTGGGAAGTATTTAGACTATTTTCATAAATACTTTGCACTGCGCCTTCCATCATCAAACATCGTCGTTTTTTCCTGAAAATTCCATCTATTGTTGCCGAATTCCTCAAACTGCCAGCACCAAAGCAATATACTGGACACTGTTTTCGAAGATCCCCCGCTTCATTGCTAGCAGAATCAGGAGCAAATATTACGGATATAAAAAATATGGTGGATGGAAGTCTACGACGGTAGCCGAGGGCTATGTTGATCATTCCATTGCATATTGCATATGGAAATTTCATTACTGAAAAAATTCTCCCAACCTCAACAGATTTTGGATCATCATCATCCAATATTGTACAATAGTTCTACAAGTACTGATGGTGCTGAGGATGCTAATAATGTGTTGCGAACCTTCGTAACGTCACAGGGCATCAAGGTTCCCAATTGTTCTAGTTTTACGATTAATATTAATGTTCATAAGAAAAGATTGTTAAATATTGATAATGAAAATTTGCAATGGCTGAATTTTTCTCATCTGATTTCATCATAAGAAAATGGAGTGCTGAAATATTTCAAACACTAATGTTGAAAATATTTTTAACACAGTTCCACGTGAACAATCAATTTTTACATTGTTTGCTGTCATTAAAAGTGTCAATTGCAATGGCAGTTGTCCGAAAAATCATATTTCAAAAAATAATTAAAAATAGTCTGCTCAGGATTTTCTTGATCAACCTATTTTTAATGTTTCCTAACATGAAAAATTCATTATAAAATAGGTTTCATTATTTTATCAGCTCGGTGAAGGTCGACGTAGGATCGGATCTTGGACTATTAGAGGATGTTTAATATTGTTCTATTGTTGCTCTCCCCAAACAAATCGTTCTTTCACGATAGCAGTATCACTGACATTTGAACCGTTGCCCAAGTTCTTTAGCAACGTATTTAACATTTATCCGGTAAAACGTTGCACCCACATAGACGGGCTAACATCTAACGTTCCGCCAAGTGTTGCGACTTCAGCGTTCTTCTGGTGGAACTAGTAAGAGTGGAAAATATGAGGATATCAAGTTCGAATCGGAGATTCAAGGTGACTTATCGGGATATGCGAAGAATACCGTTGATTGAGATAACTGAAGAACGGTGTTATGAATATTTTTGCATAATTCCGTAATCGAAAGATATGTTTGCGTTGTTTTTTATTGTCGTTACGTTACATTCGACAGGTTCTTGGATTTTTGCAACTGTTCTTGCACCGCTTGGATCTTATGAAATTTTCCTCAGGGTCAAGACGACACAATTCTAATTATTGCATATCCTACTCGAGATTTTTAAATTGCATGAAAATGACATTCTCTGATCTTATAAATGTCACTGATTTGTACTTATTTTTCACGAAAAATTAAAATTTGTGCTGTTCTTCTAAAGGAACGGTAGGTTTTTGAGGAACTAAAATTCATTCTATAAAAATTGACATTGAATTATGTGTGGTAATTATAGAAGCAATTTTTCGGATGTAATGCTATTTTATATTAAATACATATAAATTATTAGTTTTTATGGCAAACTTCACAATTTTTTTATTTTATTCTGATAAACAATCAGGTGGTCTACTCTGACCTATCTTGAAGATTGGTGTAAACTCTTTGATTGCTTAGATGGTCCTGTTTATGTTGTTTTTCTATTAGTTTCCAGCAATCTTGTTGCGATGATAGCTAGTCTAGTTTGTTACCATTTCTGCGTTTTGATTAACCATGTCAAAGCAGTGCGCAAGAAGTGGGAAATACAATTTTTGTCCTTGTCGAAATACGGTTCTAACTCATGTTTTTACGGGATCAGTCAACGCCCCCCATATATTCTAATGTTGCATAAGTTTTGATTGGTCAATGATATTTTGTTTCTCAAGGTGAATATGTTATTACTTTGTTTATTGCTTGGAAATACGAATAAGAAATTAGTAGGCGCATAAGCAACATTATTGTTATTTCACTTACAGAAAACTATTGAATTATCAGGTGGTTCTGGAATCATATCCAGATTATCTGCATGCAGGGTCTGATTCTTTTTCCAATAGTTATAACAATATATTCAGGTAATATAGCAGGTGATAATTGATAATCCTACCGTTCTGTTAAAAGAACGCCTTCATTCATGTAGCAAAAATCAGGATTTGAAATCATGGAGAAGATGAATTCGCCTCCAATATTATCAATCCAAGCATAGATATAATTATTTGATTTGCAAACGCGATGAAATAAATACATATGAAAAAATACACATTTTTGAAACATAGATTAATTCAAAATAGTAATCATCGAAATGAATACCATTTTCAATTCCCAGGCTCAGAGATCTTTTATCATGAGGTTGGAGAAATGATATTAGATTTTGTCACTGAGATGAGAGATATACCGGTTTCGGCCTTGTTGGGCCTCATCAGTATATCTCTCATCTCAGTGACAAAATCTAATATCATTTCTCCAACCTCATGATAAAAAATCTCTGAGCCTGGGAACTGAAAATGGTATTCATTTCGATGATTACTATTTTGAATTCATCTATGTTTCAAAAATGTTCTCGATGTGGCCTCCGTAAAGGCAAAGAATTTTCTTTTTCTCGAAAAATACACAACTGGACAAAATAAGGTATTGCGACAATTGATATATTTATGAAGTTAATATGGCTTCAAAGTGAATTTGAATACTGAAGCACTTTGTAGGTTATATTCAGTGTTGAAGACAGCATTAATTTATGTGTTTATATTGACGCCTTCTTTTAAGCTTTTCAACTTGTTCACGAGTGAGATTTTCGATTTTTTCGGACGATATCCTTCACTTTTCCGTTTTAAATATGCTATTACCATATAATATTTAGTAACATCCACACCATTTTTAACAAAGGCGCTTAACTTTATCATTGAAAATCTGCTCCATAAAGTTGATGAACTCCATATTTTTTATTTTTCTTCTGCCAGGAAAACAGTTTTACTGAAGTTCCCTTCTACATTTTTCAATTCATACCTGGCCTGGAAATTGTTATATGCAATATCGTACTGCTGAACAGATTATTCAGGTAGGAGTTCCAGATTTGCTCTCCTTGCAGACTCTTCAATATCCAGAGGAACAACCAAATCGTCATTTTTATTAAAACATATTAAGCATTTGAAAACCCAAGACGAAAATTGGACAGGAACCAAATTCAAATCACAGCTCCTTTTCTCATTTGTTAGTAATCATAACGTTGGCAACGTATGCCATTCACAACAACCTTTTGATTATTTGAATATTAAAATGCATTTTGAAGTTTATTGTCATTGCTAATTAGCCCATTTCATTATGGAAATAGGGCAGTTGTACTAGAAACATTGTATGGTATTTGTGTTGAAATTTATTTTATTTTGTTCTTGAAATTGTTCAAATCGCTCCGCTCATTCCACAAACTTTTTCACTCACAAAATGAAAAGTCACTTTTAACACCCATATTATAAATAACTATTATCTAGTGTAGTTTTCCATACTTCCTTGACTGAAAGAAAAATGCACAGATGCGAGAAGATGCTTCATCGCCTTGGAAAAAAATTCTGATCTGTGAATGGTAGTTTTTATTATCATTATTACAAAAGGAGAAGAAAGGAGGTTTACACCTATAGACTCTCATGAAATACGTTAAAAAGACAATACAAAAAAAACACAATTAGGAGTTTAAATATCAACGCGACATATTTTTCTGATATATGAAAACGTCTGGTTGCCATACCAGAAAATTGGGGGAACACCCAGTGTACAAGGATCCGCATTAAAATTCACACTCCATTTAGAAGACATTAATGAAGTAGACGAAAGCAACAGTACGTGAGTCCTACAAAAACAAACCACAGAGACGTTATCTAGGCTAAGATTCAGAAGTGTTCAAAGTGCCGACTTAAGATACGCGCCAAGATTTTCAATTATCATTTTATTAGAGGAGGAATGGACTGGTTGGTGCCTTCTTGTCTGTCTGAATCATGACCTTTTGAAAAGCGTAAACAATTGGAATGGAAAATTTACTTTCTGACTTCATTAGATTTGACACCCAGAGAAAACAAAACTTAAAATATCACCTTTTTTGGGATAATTTTTTTTTGTTGAATAAATTATTGATACTGACATTAGGAGAAGGCAAAATTCCCTCCCTACCTATTTGAACGAGTTTGAATATTTATAGAATGTCATCAGAACATCAGTTATTGATTTCAGTTACTGCCTGAATTGTGTATTTCCGATTTCCTTGTTTCCTCTTCTGTTGATTATACATTACCCGTCAATAAATTCCGGACAGGAAAATTTTTGTCAAATTCAACACCTTGTATCTTTGTTCGTGGTTCTCGATTTTCACCAGGTATAGTATTAGGTCTTGTTATATTAACCTGAAATTTACTTTGCGAAAATGCCTGTAGTTTATCCGTTATACAGGGTGAAACAAAACCTTGTTTTATACCCTTCATTTCTTAACACCTGTGGTGAATTTGAGATGGAAAATTTGATATCATTCAGTTTTAATTTGAAGTGTGACCGTTTTGTAACAAAATGTTTTTTGATTTACGTCAGTATCTGCTTTGAACAAAAAGAAACACATTTTCAAAGAAAGTGTTGCAGTTTTACAATTTTTATAACAATTTAAAACATTACAATACCTTATCGACTAGTTAACATAAACAAACATCTTAAGACAAAATCGTTTTTCCTGAATATCTCGAAAAATTTTCATTTTGGGATAAAAGTCTTGGACGTATGCTCCTATTATTTTATAACGAAGATTTCGAAAAAGCTTCGAAAAAATGGGCTTCCAATTTGAAAAAAAACGATTTTTTGATGTTTCGTCACTTCTAACTTTGACAAAGAATTTGTGACCTCCTGTATCATATTCTGAAAATCACGCTATCGAGAAAGAAGCAGCAGCCTTTCTTCTCGGAGATTCTCAAAAATGAGAATTTTTAATGAAAAAACCTCGAAGTTTTCTGTATTTCAACAGAGTTGAATTTCGAGTTTTTTTTTCGTATTTCCTCATTTAAAGAGAATTTTCTCGGGAAAATTCAAATTTTTGGAATCAAAAAGACTTAGAATTCAATGGAGAATCTATTTATACAATAAAAAAAATGGGCCTTCTATTCAAAAAACGAAAGTTGATATTCCTTTCGGAAAAACCGGAATTCCTAGAACCTTCAAAAATTATACTAGTCGTCTTCTTACTTGAAGCTCACCTTTAGAATTTCAATCCTGAATCTTGTGTCTTTCTTTAAAATATTCTATAGAGCCATATTCGTGAATAACGCTGTATATAAATCATTCAGATGTATGTTGAGCCAACAAAATTTTTGAAGCTAAAATTGAGCCCCCTACTAAACTGTTATTTTCATTCTTGAGACTCTTCATTGATATATTATCATCTTACTTTGAAAAATTGAGAATTCCACAAGAAATGAAAAATAACATGCGTCCATATTCTGAGAAATATCAGAGATTAGGTTGTTGTAAGTAGTTATAACGTCATCATATGAGAATGAATGTCTTTACTTATGATTTTTGGTGTATTCTTTTATTTTGGCAAAAAAGAGAAGAATGAAGAATAATGTGGGGTGAATAATTTTTGACGAAATATTCTGTATATTCCTTGATCGTATGATTATATCATCTGATACTATGGAACCAAAATTTGCATTAAAAATGGTTGAAGACTGCTCAGTCATTAGTAAACACTAATGCATTTAATTAACTATAATTGAAGTGTTAAAGAGAACTTCCATATCTGAAATTGATTATAATATATGGGAATTGGCACACTATGCATCCATTATTGCAAAATACTTAACAGTTACCTAATGTTCAGATCCAAAAGTAGATTAATTTTTTCATTTCGAAATTTTTGATCGACTTTATTGGCGATTTTGCAAGGCTTCATCTGTTTAGAACAAAGTTCTCTCAATAGATTTATTCATATGCTTATGTTGGAACGCACTAATATTCGATAATTTGATTGCTTCGAAAATTCGTCTTATCTTATACTAGAATACGTACCAGTTTGACGGTTGCTTGGGACAGTTCTTATCTGAAAAAGAAAAAAACTTCAATAGCATTTACTATTTGATTATTGGATAAGAAACTTAAACAGAGAAAATTGTGAATGTAGATTAGAAAATAGCCGAGACCTTTCTGTACAGAAAGTGAAACCATATTCAATCAAACCTGATAGTCCACTATTCCAAGAATTTCTCCTCATACCTAAAGGCAACACTGTTATCTAATTCCAACCAAAAATACTCCAGGTAGAGAAGAACAGCAATCAATAATGATCTCTTCCGAATCTTCAAGTCTCCGCCCGATATTTAAATATCAATCGAATTCGGGTATATGAAATTTACATAATCCATATCTTGCCATAAAAAACTCACCGCCTGAATGTAGTTTAACGATCGGTTCTTTTGGTTCACGCAACACGAATTTTTTGTGTTTTTGTGGATGGCGAAATATTGAAGGGGATATTATTTTGATGAAACCTCGATAACCTGTGGTGTTGTGAAGAAACAATGACTGAAGACGATTCTAAATTTAAGTTAACGATCCGACAAATGTTTGACATTTTTTTTGTTTGGATAAATAGGTTTTTTAACATCCTAACAATGTATATTAGTCGCAAATTATGCCAATTTCCTGTTATGTTGGTTATTTTCTTGTGGCTCAAGTACATTCATGTAAGTTGTTTTCTTGAAGATTTGATTCTCTACTGTTGTTTTTTGTCATTTGCCATATATTGTTGGTAGGTATCTTATGTTTCTCTGTGAATTATAACATTCAATTAACTTCCTTTCAGCCTTTGTATTTTCATGGATTTTCCCCATTATGATGAAAATATGCCTCAGTTTTCAAATTATCAAATTATATATCATTCCAAATTTTCGGAATCATTATTCAATTATGTAAGTTTGTTATGTTCTCTTCATATGATTGTGTTTTTCGTCTCTCATCTATAATGAGTTGATTTAAGAGTCTGTTGTATTCAGGACAACTTTTACTTAGAAAAATAACAGTTTTCTTTTCTGTTTTTTTTTCTGAGGCTTAATTTCTGATTTTCTAATGGTACGATAAGGCATTTGCAGACGAAATGGAAAATATTTCACCTATGTGAAAATGGCTGAGCATTTTTAGTTTCCGAAATTTTTTTTTACCAATTGTTATAGGTTTGTGCTACTTTGTGCCGTTGAAATTTTTTTTCTTCGATACGGTTCTCAAGGTATTCCACCAAATGTGTTGAATGAACTAGCCTAGCATTTTTCAAAAGATCGGTTTTGGACAGCTGAAATATACTGCTCCACAAGAGTTAGAGATATCTTATTCAATCGTTTCGAAAAGTATGTTATCTTCGAGAAAATCGCTGTAAAATCATTCAGAACTCAAAAACAATGAATCAATCCAATAAAAATCAGTATGAGACATTTCGTCAATCTGGTCGCCTTTTTTCTGAAGTTTGCTTCTTTGCATATGCTTCATGGATGCTCTTATTTTGAAATGGAGTCAGTTTATCAATGGCTTCGATTTGAAACGAGTTTTCTGAATATGCCAAGTCGTAAATTAACAAACGCTGAGGCCAGTAGGGCTATCGGAATGCTACAAGGTGGCCTAACTCAGGTTGTTGTAGCGGAAAGGCTCCAAGTCAGCCAAAGTGTGATATCTCGACTTTGGAATAGGTTTAAGAAGACAGGTTCCGTGTTGGAAAGACCAAGGCTTGGTGGGCGACGAAAAACAACACCTGCTCAGAATCGTTTCATCACCATTTCGGCGAGAAGAAAGCCTACATCTTCGTGTAGAATACTAAGGAATACTCTTCAAAAAGCAGATGGGGTCCAAATTTTCATCGAAACCATCAGACGACGTTTGAGAGAGGTGAATCTAGGTTCTAGACGTCCATTAAGAGGAGTTCCATCAACACGTGAGCATAAGCATCAAAGACTGGAATGGGCAAGGCAACATATCAATTGGAACGAGCAATGGCGTAGTGTCCTTTTCACTGATGAATCCAGATATGGCTATTTTCAGATTCTCGAAGAATAAAGGTATGGACAATCCCACGCATACTCCGTAATCGTCGCTATGTCCAAGAAGTCCATCCATTCCGAGGGGGGTAGTGTTATGGTATGGGCCCGGATATGTTTCAACGGGCGCGCAGATCTACACATTTGTTCTGGGAATATGACCACCTTACACTATAGAGAGAATGTCATTGACAAGTTTTGCCAAATTTTCACGCTGCTGTTGGTGAAACTTTTCAATTTCTAGACGATAACGCTAGACCGCACCCTCAAGTCATAGTTGAGAGCTTGGTATTTCACATTAACCAATACCTCTGCACTCACCAGATTTGAATTGCATAGAACATGCATGGGATATGCTCCAAAGAAGATTAGATAATCATCAACCTACCCCAGAATCCTTAAATGATGTGAGAGAACTTCTGCCCCATTTATGGAATCAAATTGCTCAAGGAATGTTCAACAACCTCGTTTGTAGTATGCAAAGAATATGTCAAGCTGTTGTTGATGCCCGTGGAGGCCATACATTGTATTGATAGTCTCAAAATGTTTGAACTCTACTCGATTTTTCTCAAACCACCCTTTATACGCTGTAGACCTACAGGCTGAAATTAATTTTTTTTTCCTGCGACTTTAAATCAAATTAATATGAATTTTTATCACAAATTCTTATTTAAACTATATTTTTTTGCAATTCAAGTCAATGTCCTCAACTCATGTGGAGAAGTTTAGATTATGGTGTACACGTACTCTGTTGTTCGAATTTTTATAGCACAATTTTTTTCAAACATTACAATCCAAATTTTCGTGAAGTGCTTCGCTGGCTGTTCGTTTCTCAGAAATATCTCGAAAAATGAAGAAAAAAATTCATTTCCGCGAAGCAGCACAAACTTTGAAACCGTATATTTCACCATTCAGCTTTGAAACCTAAATATGATCTTATTGATTTGCAGAGTTCCGCTTCCTATTATCTACTTTAGAATTCTTCCCAGATAAGGTGACTAGGTAAGGAGAAAGATTTGAAACCGCACGTACATTCAAATTAGATGTAAAGCGTATGAAAGTTGACCTTGTACAGCCTTGATATTGACCTATAACACTTCTTATCCTACGTGATGGCAATAAAATACTTTTCAGATTTGATAACGGAAATGAGTGTGAACAACCGGATGTAAACACATAGAAGATATACTGCCCTTGTTCGAACCAAGAATAAATTATTGAAATTACTTTTATTATATTATAATTCGACACGGGTTGAGTTCACAATAATTGAGAGTAAAAAAGGCGATATCACCAAAAAGGTTATCGAGGGCAGTTTAGACAAAACAGGTTAGAGAAAGTTGGTTCTAGAGCGTTTGGAATTTTTTATCCAGAATAGGTAAGCATTTGTTGCTTTCTGAATACTGAAGACTTCATCAGTAATAAAAATTTTTGATTCCGAAAATCGCTAGTAAATTTTGACATTCTAGACGAAATTTCCTAAAGAAAAAGTCGAGCTTTCTAAATGTTAAGAAATATTCATTGGAAATGATATTTGACCACAATTTTTAGTGTTTTACATGAATGATTGAAAAGACGTTGTTTATAAGGAATTTTGAAAAGCTCAATTCACTGCAGAATTCATTTTGAAATATGTTTGTTATATTTCAGGTTTTTGACAGTTAGTCAGGGTTGTCAGATTTCGATGATTTAGTAGTACATCTCCGAAATTAAAATAAACTGCGCAAAAAAATTAACGCACATTCTGAAAATATAAATTTTAATGAAAGTTAACTCTACATTGACTTTATAACTTATTTTTTATGTTCTCTCGGAAAGGTTTTGAACGGAACAAGACGCATTAACTGAAAGAAAAATTCAGGATTCTACCAAATCTTATGTGAAAGGAGAGAAATGAACAATTTTCAAAATACTGAAATGCTGATAAGTGATATAATACTTGGTATTTCCACCCCTTGCGTTAATTACAGCTCGGCAACGACGGTTCATACTCAAAATGAGTGATCTTAAAATGTTCTGATCTAATCCTTCCCAGATTTCTCCGAGTTGGATTCCTAAGTCATTAAGAGTAGCTGGATGATTTTCTGAACTTCTCAGCCTTCTATTGAAGTTGTCCCAAACCTGCTCAATCGGATTGAGATCTGGACTTCTTGCTGGCCATTCCATTCGAGAAACTTCAACCTCTTCAAGGTACTCCTGAACAATGCACGCACGATGGGGTCTGGCATTCTCGTCCATAAAAATGAAATTTTCACCAATGTATGGGGCAAATGGCACTACATGCTCTTCAAGAATGTCCCTTATATACTCATTAGCATTCATAGCTCCATTTTCAACGACCTCTAGGTCTGTGCGAGCAGTCAAAGATATTCCACCCCATACCATAATCGATCCTCCGCCGAAACCAGTAGTATTCAGGAAATTGCACTGGGCATATCTTTCATGTGGACGTCTGTACACAAGAGAACGTCGATCACAATGGTAGAGGCAGAATCTAGACTCATCTGTGAAGAGAAGTCTTTCCTAATCGGCCTCTTCCCCATGGATATGCTCTCTCGCAAAATCCAAACGCGCCCTTCGATGGGCTAGGGTAAGAGCTGGGCCTCTTTCCGCGACACGATGCCTTAAATCATATTCTCTGAGGCGATTTCTAATTGTCTAAGTGTCAATTTGCACCCCATGAGTTTGCTCAAGTTGATTTCGAAGCAGGCGAGCGGTTGCAAACCGTTGTATCAACGAAGAAACTCTCAAGTAACGTTCTTGAATGGCAGTTGTTACCCGTGCTCTACCCTGTCCTGGTGTTCGGATATTCATACCTGTCTCCCTGAATCGCTGTAACATTCTGGACACACTTGTATGGGAAACTCCAAACCTTTCTGCAATTCTTGTGTATGTCCACCATTCTTCTCGCAAAACTACCTCTTGGGTCAAATGCGTGTTTCGCGTTGCATAGCGATCGAGTGTAGAAAATCAAACAAAAGAAAAACTATTGATCACTATAATTGATCGAGAACAACTGATTTTAGAATGGAGCCAATACATTCAAAATCTGATAATATCATCTTTTTTTATTCTTGCTGGGAAAAACATCTGTATTGAAGAAAAACGTTGAAGTGGATAACATATGCTTGCTTAATTTTGATAAAAATAATTATCATTGAGAACACCTTCAGTTGTAGAATAAATTTGAGATTTCCATAATGTGCGTTAATTTCTTTGCGCAGTGTATTTAAAAATCGAGCTTCCTCTCAACCTTGTGAAAATCAGCTTCCTTTCTTCACAAATAAAGAACATAGAATGAGTGTTACAGTACACCAGTTGTTACTCACTGGACAAATGCAAATCAAGGGCAATAATACCCAAGCACCTGACTTTCTTTCCTTTCAAGACGAAGATACTCACCATCGTTAAAGGCCATTAAAATGTGAGACAGAAGCGTCGAAGGTTGGGCTCGTACCACAATAGATTGGTATCAATTGCGAAGATAGGTAGGCCGTATTTTATATTTAATCTCCTTTGCACGCACAAATGAGTCAGAACAATAATGACAAGAAAGGGAATATGACTTGGGCATTTTTATGTCGGGTAGTAAAATGGGAGCCGTACATCAGAGGCTCTGAATGATCCAATTAAATGTAATCCTTGTCACCTTGACTTGATTGATTTGTACTTTGTTCGGCATTGGTGAGATTTGAAGCCTTAGCGGGAGTGATTGTTTGCATCGATCTTTTTTTGTTGTGTGTGTTGAGGAATTATGTAGGTGGATTGTGAACTTCCAAATTGGTCCAATCTGATCAGGGTCATCATATAGCATGTGTTATTATTGCTCGTTGGAATGGGACTATTATATTCAATAGAAAAAAAATTGAATGCTCTTCCGCGTTCCACAAATATACTGACATTGGAAGTGTTGCACCCAGAAAAATACCTTCGTTAATGACATTTTTTGGCAATGCGTTAGTCATGAATCAGAGGATTTTCTGAAAATCGATGGCCTATTAGGCGTTTCTGGAGAACTGGACCTATTTGAAATCTGAATATTGAAATTATGATATTGTTTGACATTATCTACCGAGCTAAAATACTCTTGCAGCCTGACAACTTTTACTTATACAGGAAATAAAATAAAAATTCAAAATTTTTTTTTGTTTTGTTTTCGAAATCGATGGAGAATTCAATTGTGCATACATTCGTATTCAAATCGTTGCATTCGTCATAATACTTTCCAAAATATCGGTATTATGTTTGTTATTTCTAATTGAGATATCTTAAGCACAAACCGTTTTCACATTTTTGAAGTCGAAGACTGTGGAAATATTGTACTTTTTTAGAATTTTGAAAAACTCGTCACAGAACGTTCCAAATGTTGGGTCAAAAAATGGGATCAAGATTGGCCCATAACTTTCGTTTTTCAAATAAGAAGCCAATTTTCTATAATTGCGTTGGATTGTGCGAAGAAAAATGATGATAATATTCCAACATATTAATGCTCCTAAAATTCATAATTCTTGAGTTATTCAGGATTTCTGATTTTATATCGTCAAATTCATAAAATCTGTTTCATATCAACAATGACCTTGGTCATATAAGATAAATTATTCCAATAACTCACTAGTGACACACCTCTTTTCTGAATTCATTTATCATTGTTGATATGGAACAGATTTCATGAATTTGACGCTTCGTTTGACATAAAATCCGAAAATCTTAAATAACTCAAGAATTATTAGCTTCATTAGCATCAACATGTTGGAAAATTATCATCATTTTTCTTCGCAGAATTCAACGCAATCATAAAAAATAGGGTTCTAATTTGAAAAACGAAAGTTTTGAGCCAATTTTGATCCCAATTTTCGACCCAACATTTGGAACACCTTGTGACGAATTTTTCAGAATTCTAGAAAAGTACAATATTTCCACTTCAAAAATGTGAAAACGGTTTGTGCTTAAGATATTTAGAATAGGAACAACAAACATGATACCGAATACTCTTATCTTCCTTTTTTCTTCAATTTTTTCTCGATATTTTGGAAAGTATTTTGACGAATGCAACGATTTGAGTACGAATGTATTCAGAATTGCGTACTCTATCAAATTCGGAAACAAAAAACATTTTTTGAATATTTTTTTGCACTCCCTGTATAACTGAAAGTGATCAGGCTCCAAGAATATTTTAGCTCGGTAGACAATGCCAAACAATTTTCAGATTTCAAATAGGTTCAGTTCTCCAGAAACGCGTAATAGGCCGTCGAACTGTGTACACCCTGTATATTCTTCAAGCATTTTTTAAATATGGTCACTCAATTGCAGAAATTGAAGTCCGCAGAGTTAGTCAATGTAGATTTTACCTCAAATGTATCCGGTAAAATTCGATAACATCACCACATATGCATAATTTTATTCAGGATGACGAAAAATTAACTATTTGGTTGAAATTAGAAAATTTATGCCAATTGAATGAAATTCATCAAGTAAACCGAAACTGATTTTACATTGGTATATTGACGAAGCCTTTCACAAAAAGGGATACAGTGTCAAAGTCATATAGGGAGTATACAGTATCGAGTGAAAGATGTGATGATTTTCTTGATAATTTCAATCAGTTGCAAGTTTTCGCATAGGGCTTTGCATTGATTAAATTTATCGAGGCCCAGGATTCATTACCACGCAAGGGGGATTATGAGTTTTCATATCCATTGGTCATGGTGCTATGTTGCCAGCTCAAAAATGTTCTGCCTATGAATTTCTTACACCATTCATACCTATCCATTTCATATCAGTATAAAAGTTTTATAAAACTCTGAAAAAGTTGAACAAATCCCATCTGAAAAGCAGAAGAAGATTTTTAAGATTGTGCAATCGATTTGGCACCTGAATCACAGGAAAAAAATGTTCATGGTTTTTGCAATGAGCGAGAAAAATGTTTAGCATGCACCTTTTCAGTTCTTTTTGAATTGTCTTGGATCAGGCTTGCTCCCGAACTGATATGTAGCTCATAAATTATTATCCTAGCGATAACTTATAGACATTTCTCATGTGGAAAGGTGTTTTCTAAGCTAATAATAATCAAGCGTCATCTTAGATTTCTGACATGGATGAAGATGAGATAATAAATGTAGTGGACAGGAGAAGAGATAAACCAGAAAAACCGATAGGATAGTTAAAATCGTTAATATGAATATTAAAATTTCGTTTATAGATATTATATGTATATAACATTTTTTTATACATTGCATTTTCATTGTCAGGTTCGTAGTTGAAATATCATCAAAATATCCTAACAATCATTCTATTTCAGTTATGATCACATGTAGTACCATACAGAGTGTTCCAGAAGTCGAAGGCAAGCCGAAATCGGGTATCAGGCTGAGTCATAGTGTTTTCTGAAAATTTTATTTGGGTTTTCTCTCCCAGTCTCTGAAACGAGAAACAATTAAATTTTTAAACAATATAGGAGAGTCCCTGCTTGAGCACTAATTTCTCAGCTGCCAAAATTTCGCAAGAAAAAATTGTTGCCTAAAAATGAACAAAAAACTACTCTGAACTCTGAAGTGTAACGTTTCGGAGTCTGAATCGGACTTCTTCGTCTGACAATTTCTATTTTTCATACAACTTCGCAGAATCGTGACAATATTTTGATTTTTTCATTTGACATTTGTCAATATATGATGAACATAGATTTATATTGATTACAGGATGGTGATATCATTATTTTATTTCAAAATTCCCTGAAACCATTTTCTCTTTCAATAAATCCAACTAAATTCGATCTATTCCTACTGAACAATTGGCGAGATTATTAGCCTCATCCAACAAAATACAAGCTGACTCCTTGATTTTTCTTTTATAATTATCAGGTTTTGTCATTAGAATTTTTGTGTTATTCCAATCCATCTTGTGATTGCCGGTATTGGAACACACATGATCTGCCAATATCTCTATTTTTTATGTTATTCTTATGTTCACGTTTTCTAATTTCTAAGGGTCTTGATGTTTCTCCTGTATAAGATTTTCAACAAATACGAGGAATATTGTTAAAACAATTTTTTGATATTTGATTCTCATTTAGAGGTTTAGTTTTTGTTTATATAGATCGTAAATTTTTTTTTGTTTTGAAAACAGTTCTTATGTTGAATTAAGAACCAATTTTTTACATTTTTTTCTGAAAGTCCTTCAACATAAGAGATCAAATTTAATAAAATTGGTTGTTCTTGATTCACGATAAATTTTAACAAAAACTAAACCTTTGAATGAGAACCAAAAATTAAGCAATTGTATCCACAATATTCCCTGAATTTGTGGAAAAACGTATACAGGAGAAACATCAAGACCCTTAGAAATTAGAAAGCGTGAAGATAAGAATAACATAAAAAATAGATATATTGGAACATCGCAGATAGCGGATCATGTGTGTTCCAATACCGGCAATCACATGATGGATTGGCATAGCACAAAAATTCTAATGACGGAACCTGATAATTATAAAAGAAAAATCAAGGAGTCAGCTTGTATATTTTGTTGGATGAGGCTAATAATCTCGCCAATTGTTCAGTAGGGATAGATCGAATTTGGATGAATTTATTGAAAAAAGAACTGGTTTCAGGGAATTTTGAAATAAAATAACGATATCAACATCTGGTGAACAATATTAACCTATGTTCATCATAAATTGACAAATGTCAATCAAAAAATCAAAATATTGTCACGATTCTACGAAGTTGTATGAAAAATAGAAATTGGCTGACGAAGGAGTCTGATTTAGACTCCGAAACGTTACGCTTTAGAGTTCAAAGTGTTGTCTTTTTGTTCATTGTTAGGCAACAATTCTTTTCTGTAAAGTATTATTCTATTTAATATTTTTTTTTCTAATTGTTTCATGTTTCAGAGACTCTCAGAGAAAATCCAAATAAAATTTTCAGGAATATCCAGAAAATATTATTAACAGTTCTTTATTGCTTTTGCAATTGGCCATCGACCAAGGGTCCTTCAGCCTGCATAAAATATTTCAATAGATATCTGAGTCATATAGTGGTCATCAGAAAAAATAGGGTGTTTCAAAATAAGGTTCCGTAAATTCGGGATCTGAATCCTCAGATGATTTTATGATATAAAGTTCCTATGAACTTTGGGTCTCTGACGCACTGTTTCTGAGATACGGGGTGTTGAAAAAAAAATTGGTTTTATGAAATTATTTGCTACACCGTACACGATCTCTTTGTACGTTTTGGCACGTTATGAGTACGCATTAGGACACATTTTTTCTGATACGAAACGATGTTTAATTTTCACCAGTGGCGTCCGTACAGATTTCTGTCCGAACAAATTCGGTGAAAAAATTGGTATGCCAATGATTTTTCTCAAATTTTAAATTACCTTCGTAATCACCATATAATTAACAGTAAGAATGGTCTCCCGAGTTTTTTAACTACGACGAATACTTTCTGAGAAAATAAATAAAATGCAATTTCATCTAGGAAAATTACGAAATTCCTTGATTACTTCCAAAATGCAATTTCATCTTGGAAAGTCACGAAATTTTTTGATTACTTCACGAAATTCAGAAAATGTGTTTCATGGCGTACTGATAACCTACGAAAACGCAAAAAAACGTGTACCGTGCCGAAAATAAATTCGAAAAAATTTTTTTTGTTTATTTCAACACCCCGTTTTTCAGAAAAAATGCGTCAGAGACCCATGGTCCATAGGAAGTTTATATCATAAAATCATGTGAGGAATAAGATTCCGAATTCACCTAACCTCAGTCTGAAAATTGGTCGGTATTAAAGCACATGCTGAATTTGCATTTAATTTTTTTTTCCGAGAAAATATTCGTCGCAAGTAAAAAACTCAGGAGACCATTTTTACTGTTAATTATGTGGTGATTACGAAAATAATTTAAAATTTGAAAAAATCATTGGCGTACCAATCTTTTCACCGAATTTGTTCGGACAGAAGTCTGTACGGACGCCACTGGTGAAAATTAAAAATCGTTTCGTATCGGAAAAAAAGTGTCTTAATGCGTACTCATAACGTGCCAAAACGCAAAAAAAGACCGTGTACGGTGTAGAAAATAATTTCATAAAACCAATTTTTTTTTTAATTTAACACCCTGTATCTCGGAAACAGTGCATCAGAGACCCATAGTTCATAGGAACTTAATATCATGAAATCATCTGAGGATTAAGATCCCGAATTTACGAAACCTCAGTCTGAAACACCCTGAGTATCTAGGTCGTGTATTTATTGTATTAGGGCTTGTTTCTATTGCAGTATCTTCCTTATTGTAATTCAGAACTCCGGTTTCGAGCTGAAAGAAACCTTTCGCCTCTAGCCTCTTTTTAAAACGCATCTCCCAACAGAAAATGAAATGAAAACGTCACAAGGAACTCCAGAGTTCAAATATTTCGGACTATCCTATTCCTACCATTGTTCCTCAGATTTCAACACCCGACCCGACATTCCCGGACGGGTAGCATCTGGCAACGCCGCCGCAATATTCGGGTTTCGGTCCCGTAATATCGTTTTACACGGGGGTGAATCCACATCACGATCCCCAATCCGCAAACAGGGGAGTTTCCCTGACTCAATAGGAAATTATTGCAGTCTGGTCTGGACTGGAAGCTTGGGACTCGACTCGAAAACGCCTCTCACCGTGACATCACAGATCGATAAAGCAGACGTCCAAAGCCGGCTGCGATTGCTGTGCGGCTTGGGATGCTCGTCTAAATAGTTTTTATGGAGATAAACGTGACAACGTGCTCGAGTAATTCGATTGGGAGGGTGTCCAGACTTATGTGACATTGATTGGAATGGATTTGGCTGGGTCGCTTGATGAGTTTGGCTCCCTGAATGTGTGGAAACCCTTAGAATTCTTCCTCCCCTGTTTTCTTTTGGGAGGCATTGGTAAATACTTGATAAACAGCGAGCACAATATCCCAGAGATGTTTGAAAATGTTGGCTTCATAGCGTGATGAAGGAAACATAATATTCTTCCGATTGAGAGAGCTAAAATAAAAATATAATACAATATAATATATTGAAACAAAAAAAATACATAAAGTTTGTTTCGGAATTATTGGCATATCGGGCGGATGTGGAATCTCGAAATTATGTTGATAATATCCAGGATAATATACTAGTAATTTTTGAGCTACAGTATTTAGGTTGGTGTTGATGAAAAAACTAACTTATGACATTTTCAAGTTTAAGTTAACCCACTGAATATTATACTGGGTGTACTAAGTTTGACGGCCTATTGGGCGTTTCTGGAGAACTGGACTTATTTGAAATCTGAAAATTGGGATTATGATATTGTTCGACTTTATCTACCGAGCTGAAATATTCTTGAAGCCTGACAACTTTCAATTATACAGGGGATGAAAAAAAATTTCAAAAACTTTTTGTTTTTTTTTTGTTTTCGAGTTCGTAGATTATTCAATAATTGTGAATACATTCATTCCTATTAAAATCGATGCATTTGTCATAATACTACCAAAATATCGGGAAAAAACTGAAGAGTATTCGGTATTATGTTTGTCATTCCTAATCTAGATATCTTGAGCGAAAATCGTTCTCACATTTTTGAAGTTTAAGACTGTGGTAATATTGTACATTTTTTAAATTTTGAAAAACTCGTCACAGGGTGTTCCAAATGTTGGGTCAAAAATTGGGATCAAGATTGGCCATAAATTTTCGTTTTTCAAATTAGAACCGTATTTTTTTATGATTGCGTTGGATTGTGCGAAGAAAAATTATTATAATGTTTCCACATGTTAATGCTCCTAAAATCAATAATTCTTGAGTTATTCAGGATTCAGGATTTCCATATTCATGTCGTACGTAGCGTCAAATTCATAGAATCTGTTTCATATCAACAATGAACTTGGTCATAGGAGATAAATTAGTTCAATAACTAACTCACTTGTGACAAACCCATTTTTTGAATTCATTTATCATTGTTGATATGGAACAGATTTCATGAATTCGACAATACGTACGACATAAAATCAGGAAATCCTAAATAACTCAAGAATTATTAATTTTAGAGCATCAACATGATGAAATATTATCATCATTTTCCTTCGCAGAATCCACCGCAATCATAAAAAATAGGGTTTTAATTTGAAAAACGAAAGTTATGAGCCAATCTTGATCCCAATTTTTGACCCAACATTTGGAACACCCTGTGACGAATTTTTCAAAATTCAAGAAATGTACAATATTTTCACAATCTTCGACTTCAAAAATGTGAAAAGGGTTTGTGCTTAAGATATTCGTAAAAGCAATAACAAACATCTCCCTTTTTTCTTTTTTTTTTTTTCTCGATAATTTGGTAGTATTATGACAAATGCAACGATTCGAATACGAATATATTCACAATTGAATACTCTATCGAACTTCAAAACAAAACAAAAACAAAAAAAATGTTTGAAATTTTTTTTTATCTCCTGTATAACTGAAAGTTGTCAGGCTCCAAGAATATTTTAGATCGGTAGATAATGTCAAACAATAACAATCCCAATTTTCAGATTTCAAATAGGTCCAGTTCTCCAGAAACGCCTAATAGGCCGTCGAACTTGGTACACCCTGTATACTATTTCGAATTTATTCCTGTATGTGTAGGTTCTTATAAAAATCGACAAATAAATTTTAAGATTTGAGTATTTCTTAACTTTTACCGAATTGAAAATGGCAAGAATTCATCAAGATACCTCTCCTTAGATAGAACTTTAGTTTATCGTCGTTACTGCGAGTTTTTCAAGGATTCAGCAGATATTTCTCCAAGTATTAATTGCGTGACGAAAGTTTTTCAGTCATTTTCAATCATTTACTTTTTCGAAGTATTTTCTGTAAATTAAATGAGTGTCAAAATTTCAGTTTTAACTTAGAATTATCAGAAAAATTTTGGAGAAAAAAGAAGGCAAGCCATGTCATTACAGTCAGGAATGAGCAGTGAAAAGAAACCTTCTCCACATAATTATACCTTCAAAAAGACGTTAAACGACGTTATTTTTTCTAAAATCAAAAACAATGTATCTATTTGTACATCTGAAAAGTAACTGAATTTTAATCAAAACCAACATTGGGTGCCTATGATATCTAATGAGATGGGAAATAGACAGTTTTTATAAATACACATGATCTATTGAATATAGCATTTCACCCTTCAAATGATTTGCAATTCGTCAACAAATATTTTCTTTTTGTTTCACGAATGAAATATGAAATTGTAAAGTTATTTCATTTATACTTTTCGTTCCTAACTGGGTACTCAGAAAAAAAAAATATATGGGCCAGATTTGCTGGAATATATTCGATAATTTCATAGGTTATACTGACATATTCCAATCTATGATAAACACACAGATATTTCCAGTAACTTTTCATCAATAGAAATAAAGCCCCGACTGATAATTTTTCAACATAATTAGCTAATCCGCACATTGGACTGAGTAAAAAATCAATGAATACATAAACCTTTCAATTGTTCTCTTTCACGAAGATTTTTTTTTCTGTTGCGTGTGGTTCTCTTGGAGAAGAATGACCTCAACACCATGTTCATCGGCTAATTTCGAAAAGTTATCACTCTCTTCCTTCGAAATTCCTTCAATATTCTAATTTAAAATTCTGAAAGTCTTGCTCTCTGATGATGAGGATTTTTCAAACCGGGTACTACCATCGAGGTGATGACTTTTCGGAACTTCAGATGTTTGAAGACCTCAACAGGGCCCTATTGAAGAGAAATCATCTCCCATAGATAAACCAAACATCTTATAACACAACATATAAGACAGAATTACGACGTATTCTGAAAATTGCCGAAATGACAATGTAAACATGAACGAAAAGGAACAGAGCAACAAATCGTGCTAACACGAAAATTAAACAAGTATCATGGCCAAAAATACGAAACAAAGTTTGACAAAAAAATGCTACGAACACATGGCCAAAAAGTCACGTCATATGGAGTGTCTTTCCAAGGCTTTTTCGATACTATGTTAATGTTCCAAAACTTCTATCAACTTGAAGGGTTGCTATAGTATATGGAACTAATCCAAATCTGATATTCTCTACACCATTTCTGCACACCTATACAGGTTGTATTACGAATTTGACCGATTGAAATCTTTTCAAGAAGGGATGGGAATTTTTATATGTAAATATGAAATTTCATATGGAAATTGAAATTGTATATCTACTCTTTTCCAGTAATCTGCCTTAACCCTTCCAAAAAATATATAAATTCCCACAGTGAGTATTCATTTTTGAAAACTAGTATAGCACATACACTAAAATTATTTTTGAATGTAGATTTCATAAATACCATAAAAAATTGGGTTGCAATCTGAAAAAATCGCCTTTCCTACTTTGACACTGAATTTTGCACCACCTGTATTTAAAATAGTAAAATTCGTGTTACACCCTGTTTAGGTCATTTCTGTTGCTACTCAAAAAACCCATTCACGAAATATAAACATTGCACACCATCAACGTTAATCCCTATTAGTGAAAACAATGATATTATTGTGAGTATGAGATATTCGTAGAATTTCGCACATACTTCGAGGCAGAACACGTTGTTATTATATTTCAAGGTTATTTAAGGTCCAATTATCTCACTCCTGAGCTCGAATAATGAATAAATTCCATCAAGAGAAAAATTACCCGATGTGGTAAGTATGTACAGTTCGATATCTGTATGAATTGAAATTCTTTCAATTTATTAATATTTAAATGTGATTTACGATGCAAGAATTAATTGAAAGAAGCAGAATTAGCATCGGAGCTTCTGAATGATTTAAAGAAACGGTATAACCTGTAACCTGTTGACTATGTAGACCATGTAGTAATCGTAGGAGGCTACACTATTTCATAATTTGAGGAATTTATGAACGGAACTGAGCAAATAGTTATTTATGATGAGTGTTAAAAGTGACGTTTTATTTTGTGAGTGAAAAAGTTTGTGAAATGAGCGGAGCGAATTGAACAATTTCACGAACAAAATAAAATCACTTTCAACACAAATACCATACAATGTTTTTTTTACAACTGTCCTATTTTGATAATGAAATGGGCGAATTTGCAATGACAATAAACTTCAAAATGCAACGTTATAGGATAGCTTACGGATGAGAAAAGACGCTATCATTCGAATTTCGTTCCTGTCCAATTTTCGTCTTGGGTTTTTAACTGCTTAATATGTTTGTCGAGACTCCAATTATCAATAAAAATGACGATTTGGTTGTTCCTCTGGATATTGAAGAGTCTGCAAGAAGAGCAAATCTGGAGCTCCTACCTAAAAAATCTGTTCAGCAGTACGATATTGCATATAACAATTTCCTGGCCTGGTGTGAGTTGAAAAATGTAGAAGGGAACTTCAGTGAAACTGTTTTCCTGGCAAACTATGAAGAAAAAATCATAAATATGGAGTTCATCAACTTTGTGGAGCAAATTTTCAATTGTAAAGTCAAGCGCCCTTGTTAAAAATGGTGTGGATGTTAGTAAATATTTTAAGATAATACCATATTTAAAACGGAAGAGTGAAGGATATCGTCCAAAAAAAATCGAAAATTCCCATTCGTGAACAAGTTGAAAAGTTTATAAAGGAGGCACAGATGAGAAATTCTTGATGGTTAAGGTTGCAACCATTTTCGGATTATTTGGAGCCTGTCGGCGTGAAGAATTGTGTAATTTATCAGTGGAAGACATCGGAATAACAAATAAATCATTGGTTATATAACTTCCAAATACAAAAACGAAAGTACTTTGCACTGCGCCCGTCTGTCATCAAACCTCGTCGTTTTTTCCTGAAATACATGAATTATAAATGCACTGCCAATCCAGTTGGTATTAAAACATTTGGGAAAATTCCATCTATTGTAGCCGAATTCCTCAAACTGCCAGAACCAAAGCAATAACCTACAGGACACTGTTTTCGAAGATCCTCTGCTTCATTGCTAGCAGAATCAGGAGCAAATATTACGGATATAAAAAAACATCGTGAATGGAAGTCTATGACGGTAGCCGAGGGCTATGTTCATCATTCGATTGCATATAGAAATGTCATTGCTGAAAAAATTCTCCCAACCTCAACAGATTTTGGATCATCATCATCCAATATTGTACTTCCGGTTTCTACAAGTAGCTACTGATGGTGCTGAGGATTCTGATAATGTGTGGCGAAGCTCCCTTACGTCACAGGGCATTAATGTTAGTAATTGTTCATAAGTAATGATTGTTAAATATTGATAATAAAAATTTGCAATTGTTGAATTTTTCTCATCTAATTTCATCATAAGAAAATGAAGTGCTAAAAATATTTTGACGCTAATGTTATTTTTAATACGCTTCCACGTAAACAATCAATTTTGACATTGTTTGCTGTCATTAAAAGTGTCACTTTTAAAGGCAGTTCATCAAAAATTTGTTCATCATAATGTGAATATCAGCAATAAAACGAAGATATTATTATTCCTGAATCTTAAGCAGCAGGAATGCTGATTTTAGACTCTACATTTATTCTTTCAGTCAAGTTTTGTGAAACACTCTCGAAATTCAAATAAATATTCAGGTTAGTGACTTTTAAATTTCACTTTGGCAGTTGGTGTGACTTAAAAAATTTGACAGATTACGGAATTTGAACTCATTACGATACTGAAATATATGTGTTTATTATAAAGGCCATTTCTACTGTAATGGAATTGAATACATCAATTTTCTGATACTGTGGTTTTCCAGTTCTATTTTTTTCGTCTGAAAATACCATCTCATCTTCAGAAAAAGATTGTGGGCTTGTCAATGTATGCATAATGTATGGAGAAACGGGATCATTTTTTCTAAGTAAGTTATCGACGATACTCATTGCGGTTTTATCGGGTTTTATTGATACTATTGAAAGTTTTAACAGAGATTCCATGAATGTCAACTGCAGCTTCTGGTGCATTCTTTCGGTTATCTCAAGGGCAAGCCGGTGCAACGCCGATTAAAACGGCATAATTCAGATAAATGAAACAAAGCATTACACACAATTCCAATGAATTCACACGGGAAGTATCAGTCAATACGGCGATAAGAAAGAAAACAGTCGCTTTCAACCGAAGCCATTTGGTCTCGTAAACTCGTAGTCGACTGTTACGTAATCGTTATTTTGTTCCTACTTCCTCTTCAATCCGATAACGGGTCACGGGGAATGAAAACCTAAATTCACTAAATTTCGTAACAAAATAATTTTTTAAATTTCTGAAAATATTGTTTTTACATGCACTGCGGTAGACACTTGTGAATAATTAAACTGCTCCACATGAGTTAGGAATATTGACTTTAATTGCGAAAAACATAGTTTTAATAGTATATTCTAAAACAAGTTGCAGAATGAGCTCCTATTTCAACACGAATGCGAAATAAGAAAACGAGCGACGAAGGAGCGAGTTTTCGAAAGCATGAGTGTTGGAATTGCCTTCTGCAACGAGTATTAGACGATATTTTCTCTATTTCAGTCGAGTTTCGTGAAATACTCTCGAAATTCAAATGAGAATTCAGATTAGTGACTTTTGTATTGTAGCTTGGCAGTTGGTGTGACTTACGAAATTTGACAGATCTCGGAATTAGAATTGATTTGATTCGAAAATTGATTGGATCGGAGGTCAGTCCTGACAACCATAAAACGAAAAATATAACTGAAAACAATGCTGTAATGAGTTTCATTACAGCACTACTTTTAGAACTGTAATGAACTCATTACGATACTGAAATAGAGAAATATTTTTTATATATTCTTATGAATTAGAGAGCTAAAATAATACGATAAATGTTGAAACAAAAAGTACCTAAGCTGAGGTAAAAAAGAACAGGGTACCATAACATTCTCCGTATGATACTATAGTATCATACGATACTATCATCACTAGTATCATACGATACTATAGAGCCAGGGGAAAAAACCTTAGCCGAAAAAACCCGTCTCCCCGTAAAAAAATTTAAATAAAATTCAGATGAATATTTTTTATTGAAGGACATCACGATTATCGGAACGGCTCTTCGGAGGAAGGATTTCCAAACACAAACTACAACCTGAAAATGAAAAAAAAAAGACAGAACAGCAAGAGAATGCAATTTATACTTCGTCAAATTGATCTAAAATTTTCAACCCATTGCAAAAATGAATTTGATTCATTGTGTATGGCTCTAATGTCATCTTGAAATTTTTTAATTGAACAATTATTAATTAGGTGTTCAACTGTTTCCTCTGATTCACCACATTCACAATTAAGACTATCAACTGAATTTCACTTGAAAAGCATACTATTGGTACGACCATGACCTGTTCTTATTCGATTAAGAAGGGACCATATTCTCCTGGGAAGGTAAAAAAACCAGGAACTTTATTCGATGGATCAGATATTAGATCTTTATTAGATAAAGAACATGCATCCCATTCGGATTTCCAGATTTCCTTGGTTTAAATGAGATTTTGTGATGAAAATTCATATTAATATGATTCCAAGTTGCAGGAAATAAAATTAATTTTAGCCTGTAGGTCTGCAGCGTACCTAGGGTGGTTAAGAAAAATCGAGTAAAATAACGAAATTTTATTCCTAGACAATTCAAGCATTTTAAGACTATCAACTGTGTGGCCTCCACGAGCATCAATAACAGCCTGACATCTTCTTTGCATACTACACACGAGGTTGTTAAACAATTCTTGAGGAATTTGGTTCCATGAACGGAGCAGAAGCTCTCTCAGATCATTTAAGAATTCTGGGGTAGGTTGATGATTATCTTATCTTCTTTGGAGCATATTCCATGCATGTTCTATGCAATTCGAATCTGGTGAGTGCGGAGGTATTGGTTGATGTGGAATACCAAGCTCCTCGCGCGCATTCTCAACTATGGCTGCACGGTGCGATCTAGCGTTATCGTCTAGAAATTGAAAACTTTCACCAATAGCAGCGTAAAAATTTGGCAAAACATTGTCAATGGCATGCTCCCTATAGTGTAAGGCGGTCATATTCGCAGGACAAGTGTGAAGATCTATGCGCCGGTTGAAACATATTCCGGCCCATACCATAACACTACCCCCTCGGAATGGATGGACTTCTTGAACATAGCGACGATTACGGAGTATGCGTGGGATTGTCCATACCCTTATTCTTCGGGAATCTAAAAAGCGTCCATATCTGGATTCATTAGTGAAAAGGACACTGCGCCATTGATCGTTCCAATTGATATGTTGCCTTGCCCATTCCAGTCTTTGACGCTTATGGTCACGTGCTAATGGAACTCCTCTTAATGGAAGTCTAGAACCTAGATTCACCTCTCTCAAACGTCATCCGATGGTTTCGAAGAAAACTTGAACCCCATCTGCATTTTGAAGAGTATTCCATAGCATTCTACACGTAGATGTAGGCTTTCTTCTCGCCGAAACGGTGATGAAACGATCCTGAGCAGGTGTTGTTTTCCGTCGCCCACCAAGCCCTGGTCTTTCCAACACGGAGCCCATCTCCCTCAACCTATTCCCAAGTCGAGATATCACCCTTTGTCTGACTTTGAGCTTTTCCGCTACAACAACCTGCGTAAGGCCACCCTGTAGCATTCTGATAGCCCTATTAGCCTCGGCGTTTGTTAATTTACGTCTTGGAATTTTCAGAATACTCGTTTCAAATTGAAGCCGTTGATAAACTGACTCCATTTCAAAATAAAAACATTCATGAAGCATATGCAAAGAATCAAACTTCAGAAAAAGGCGACCAGATTGACGAAATGTCCATACTGATTTTTATTGGATCGATTCAAGTTGTTATTTAGATTTAAATGATTTTATAGCGATTTTCTCGAAGATTACATTCTTTTCAAAACGATTGAATACGATATCCTCAGGGATATCTTGTGGAGCAGTGTATTTTCAAATTTACCTTTCCGAAGTCTCATTTTTAGTGTTGTTCAATTGATTATTTGACGTAATGTGCTAATAAAAAAATAATTTCCATTTCCTAAGTTATCTTGAATTCAAGAAATTTCCAAATTTGTTTGCCGAAAAATATATTTTCAATTCAAATTTACGTCATTATTCATTCCTTCTGCATTTAAGTCGTGAATAGCTATACTTACCTGACTGATCCAAAAAACGATTGACCTCGAAACTTTCAAAAACACGAGATGAACTGCTATCCAGGCATTTATTTTTTCAACAACAACAATAATGAATAATTCAAAACGAGGTGGTTATCACGTCGAAAATATTGACCCACCTTCACGATGCTCAAAAGATATCCCTCCCAAACTTAAGGATCACAGATAGCAACGAGGTGTGACAATGGGTACACAAAAACACCCATACGAATCACTCGAGAATCATTATTATGGTAATTTGGACTCCCAGAATTACAACCAAGATGAGTGTCCCAGCTTTGATTCGAGTTATATCATAAGTTTATTCTTTCATGAATAATTCAGTATGTTATGATCGAATGGAGAATAATTACATAATGGCGTTAAAATACCGAAGAAAATGGAAAATATTTCAGGAAAATACGAACATATCAACTCAATTAACGACTGCATTAAAAAATTTCAGACATAAACGAAATTTGTGGGATTCAAACTTCTTATCTTCTTGAATTTCAAGTGTCCTTGATCCTTAGTGTTTAATTTATTGTGTTTGTGCAGATGTTTTGACCTCCTCGATATTTTTTATTTTCGCTGTCGCTTGGAATGCGAATGGAATCGTTGAACTCTGTGTTTTTAACAACATCGAATGAGCTTACGACGTTTTTTAGTTTCTCAGCTTTTTATTTCATTTGGGAATGAGGAATGTTGGAGCTCTTGATTATCTCGAGAACATAATATTTTGTGGAGGTATTCTACAGGGTGTATGGTAGGTCTCAGGTGTAATAATCTCGGTAATTACAGAGTGAATGACTCAAATGATTATTTATTACATTAATACTAATTGTTTTTTAGTTGTTCAAATTTTTGTGTTATGATTGTGAATTAGTATATTTGTTTTTTGTCACTATGACATTTTGTATTCATTTCTTTCTAACCATATGAACAAAGTAAATACGTTCGTTTTCCGAGTACTGAGCGAAGTGAGAAATGTTAACACATAGGGTGGGGGAATTTTCTGTTGTCAAAATATGAATCGAGACACGCATTTAGTTCCCTAAAAATTTTCATTTCTTTCAACCGAGCGTTCAACTGTTTGCTTAGATTTTTTGGTCGAAATTGGTGAATATCAATTGAAGGCATTTTTCTGCTTTTCTGATTTCCTGAAAAATCGGAATTTGAATTACATAGTCCAGCACGAAAGAATGAAAAAATTTGTGCAGCATTTGTGCTATCTTGTGCCTTCTACGAAAATTGTTCGGATTTTTGGAAAATTACGAAAAAAAAGTCAGCCCCACCTTTTTGGCAAAAAAAACCTGTGCTCCTCCTAGGCAAGGTTGTTCTGTTATAGTTTTCACGAATATCTGGGCGAATATCCAGTTAATTCACCCAAGAAATTAGGAGAATGTTAGCACAGCACTTTGGTAAGAAAAAATTTACTTTTTTCCCTAACATGGAGAAAAAGTGAAAAATTAGTAGATTGTAGGAAAATCTGTATATCTGGCAACAATGTGTGTGAATTATGAAGTTGTCCGTGCAATTTTTGATTTCACATCCTCACACAGTGTATCGGCAGCTATTTTTTTAATACCGCAAATCGTTGCGATGTCTGTTCGGATGTCCGGTTTCTGTGCTAAAGATTGATTTTGGAATTTAGCAAATTGTTATAATTCGCTAAAACTTCCGCAGTATTGTGACTACGATTCTTCGGTACTTTCTACCGTGCTATCGAAATTTCAGTACCACCTCGAACTTTGAAACAACCAAAAAAATTTATTTTCAAATGAAAAAGATTTTTCAATGGACCTTTCTTAGACAATTACAAAATATATTATGATATACTTAGGAGTTTTTGAACACCTGCCATTAAAAGTGACACTTTTAATGACAGCAAACAATGGTAAATTGATTGTTTACGTGGAAGCGTGTTAAAAATATTTTTAACATAAGTGTTAAAAATATTTTCAGCACTCCCATTTTCTTATGATGGAATCAGATGAGAAAAATTCAGCAATTGCAAATTTTTATTATCAATATTTAACAAACATTACTTATGAACATTAATTTTAATCGTAAAACTAGAACAATTACTAACATTAATGCCCTGTGACGTTAGGGAGCTTCGCAACACATTATTAGAATCCTCAGCACCATCAGTACTTATAGAAACCGGCAGTACAATATTGGATGATGATGATCTAAAATCTGTCGAGGTTGGAAGAATTTTTTCAGCAATGACATTTCTATATATAATGGAATGATCAACATAGCCCTCGGCTACCATCGTAGACCTTCCATCCACCATGTTTTTTTTATATCCGTAATATTTGCTCCTGATTCTGCTAGAAATTAAGCGGAGGATCTTCGAAAACAGTGTCCTGTATATTTCTCTGGTTCTGGTTCTGAGGAATTCGGCAACAATAGATAAAATTTTTCCAAATGTATTAATACCAACTGGATTGGCAGTGCATTTATTTTCATATATTTCAGGAAAAACTACGATGTTTGATGACAGAAGGGCGCAGTGTAAAGTACTTATGAAAGTTGTATAACCAATGATTTATTTGTTATTTCGATGTCTTCCACTGATAAATTACACAATTCTTCACGCCGACAGGCTCCAAATAATCCGAAAATAGTTGCAACCTTAACCATCAAGTATTTCTCATCTGGTGCCTCCTTTATAAACTTTTCAACTTGTTCACGAGTGGGAATTTTCGATTTTTTGGGACGATATGCTTCACTTTTCCGTTTTAATATGCTAGTTCCTTAAATTATTTACTAAGATCCACACCATTTTCAAAAGGCCGCTTGACTTTATCATTGAAAATTTGCTCCACGAGTTGATTAACTCCATATTTTTGATGTTTCTTCTAAGTTTGCCAGGAAAACAGTTTCACTTAAGTTCCCTTCTACATTTTTCAATTTACACCAGACCAGGAATTTGTTATATGCAATATCGTACTACTGAACAGATTTTTTAGGTAGGAGTTCCAGATTAGCTCTTCTTGCAGACTCTTCAATATCCAGAGGAACAACCAAAGCATCACTTTTATTAATAATTGGACTCTCGACAAACATTAAGGAGTTAAAAAGCTTCTTTTCTCATTTGTTCGTAATCATAACGTTGGCAACGTTTCCCATTCACAACAACGTTTCGATTATTTGAATATTAAAATGCATTTTGAAGTTTATCGTCATCGCAAATTCGCCCATTTCATTATCAAAATAGGGCAGTTGTACAAAAAACATTGTATGGTATTTGTGTTAAAAGTGATTCATTTTGTTCGTGAAATTGTTCAATTCGCTCCGCTCATTTCACAAAATTTTTTCACTCACAAAAAACGTCACTTTTAACACTCGTATCATAAATAACTATTATGTATCGAAAATTCCGAAGAAACAGTTGTCAAATTGATCGATTTATTATATATTATTATTCAGACTCCAGGGGTGTTTCTCCAAAATTTTTGTCCCATTTATGTTTTGCCTACTTCTTAAGAAGAAGAACATTATTTAGTATCCGAGATTATTTCATGATGACGATATCCCCGTTTTCACAGAGTAAATGAAAAGATGCCTGAATATTGTTGACCAAAAGGTATGTCGTCGAAATTTTCATAAATATTTAATAAAACCCAGTATATCATTACGTATATTTCTGAAATTGCCTAGGAAAAGTCCATTGAAAAATATCACGATTTTTTTAATTGCTCTGAAATTTGAAGCGGCACGGAAATTTCGATAGCATCTGTAAGAAATTCTGGGAAAATTTGTCTGAAAATGTTCTCATTTCGGGAGTGTAGTCACAATACTACAGAAGTTATAGCCAATTATGCCAATTGGCTAAATTCCAAAATCACCCTGTAGCATTTGGAAACCTGACATCGCTTCTTGCGGTGTTCAACAATTCATTTTTCTCAAAAAAAGAGAATTTGACATGTATAAAACTTTTTTCTTTCTCTTCCAATTTAAGGGGTCTCGTACTTAACCATCGAAATTTGACCGACCTTTAAAAGTCGAACACCAACCCTCTTTAAAAATATCAACACAGTTTAGATGAATTGAGATGTCATAATATCAAAAACAGTTCAAAACAACGAATCGAGAGAAAAATCTTCATTCCCAAATTTCATAAAGCATTATCAAAACTATCTCTTCATGTTTATTACTTTTGAAAAACTTACGGTATTTCAGTCACATCCGATATCCAAACTGAATTTTCTCGTACCCAACGTTTATTCCGAGACCGTTTACTCACTTCACAGCCCGAACACTCGATTTTTAAGGAGTTTCCAGATATCTCGCCTATCCGGAAACTCGAACCGCACTGCTGTTCCGAAATAATTAACACATGCCGCGAAATTGCACTATTTCATGCGCCTGGTCCAGAGCTTGAGAACTCAGGGACAATCCGAGACCCCACAATTCTCGGTTTCAGACGTTTCAGTTTGACGACAATGCCTCGGTTGGCTCGTGACATGTGCCTTATGGGTTGTTATGGGGCGCTATGGGTTTGGGTTTCCCTAGCTAGACAGCCGGCTGCTGAATATGGAGTATGGGCTGGGCGCAGACCCTTTCCAGTGCCGGCGTAGGGGATGCCACCCTCGCAATGATGAATTCTGTTACAGGGTGTCCCAAGAGGAACTTTAGGTAATTGTCTTGACTGTGCCAAAAATCTCAAAAATTCATGAAAAATTCAGTAAACACTAACCTTGATATGCAGAACACGAATCTGTTTTCAGATTTTTCCGGTCGGTCTTGGTTTTTCTAAAAAAAATTCTCGAAGTTATCTCGACAATATACTTCATTTTTCAAGTTCGCTTAAATATTTCAGAGTTTCGTGGCCCATTTTCGTCATGAATACAAAATTCTCGATTTTGTTCTTAATTTATAGTCTTCCTTAATACTGAATTTCCCTAAAATGTGATGATTCCTAATTGTTTACATCCCGGTGATGTGACGGCCATCTTCATTTCTAGTTCAACAGCGCAATGTCACGTCGAATGACGTAGAAATGGCCGTCACATCACCGGAATGTAAACAATTAGGAATCATCACATTTTAGGGAAATTCAGTAATAAGGAAGACTATAAATTAAGAAAAAAATCGAGAATTTTGTATTCATGATGAAAATAGGCCACGAAACTCTGAAATATTTAAACGAACTTGAAAAAATGAAGTATTTTGTCGAGATAACCTTCAATAACTTTAAGAATTTTTTTTAGAAAAACCAAGTCCGACCGGAAAAATCTGAAAACAGATTCGTATTCTACATGTCGAGATTAGTGTTTACTGAATTTTTCGTAAATTTTTGAGATTTTTGGATCAGTCAAGACAATTACCGAACTTTACATGCTATACAGGGTGATCCACGGTCGATGGTACGTTAGACGTTTACGGATAATGGAAAGCAGACAAGAGCAGATTCTCTATCGATCTAAAATATTTTCAGTGCTGCGGTGTTGCCGCTTATGTCAAAAAGTAGTAGCTACATTGTTATTCCGAATGGCACACCCTGCATATTATTGCATTCAGGGACGGGCCAAAGGGAGGGACATGGTTTCAAAGCAGTTGAAAAAATTTCAAAGCAATTGGAAAAAATTCCAAAGCACTTGGAAAAAGTACAAAGAAGTTGGTAAAATTTAAAAACAGTTGAAATACATAATTCCGGGAGAATTACGAAATTCGAAGGAATCTGAATTAGAAAAAACAAGTTTGCAATCAGTACTTAACAATATATGTATGGGTTTTCTCTCCCAGTCTCTGAAACAAGAAACAATTAAAAACATTTTTGAATAATGTAAGAAAGGCCCCTGCGTAAAAATTTGAGCACTAATTTGTCAGGAGCCAAAACTTTACGAGAAGAAATTGTTGCCAAACAATGAACAGAAAGAAAATGGAAACACTTTGAAATCTTAAGCCTAACGTTTGGGAGTCTAAATCAGACTCCTTCGTCAGACAATTACTGATTTTCATCAATTTTGTAGAATCGTGACAATTTTTTTTTTATTTTTCGATTGACATTTGTCAATATATGATGAACATAGATCAATATTGATTACTAGATGTTGATATCGTTATTTTATTTCAAAATTCCCTGAAACCAGTTCTTTTTTCAATAAATCCATCCAAATTCAACCTATTCCTACTGAACAGTTGGCGAGATTATTAGCCTCATCCAACAAAATACAAGCTGACTCCTTGATTTTTCTTGTGTAAGCATCAGATTCCGTCATAAGAATTTTTGTTCCATTCCAATCCATCATGATCTGCTATCTGTGATCTACCAATATCTCTATTTTCTATGTTATTCTTATGTTCACGTTTTCTGATTTCTAATGGTCTTGATGTTTCTCCTGTATAAGATTTTTCACAAATACAGAGAATATTGTAAATACAATTTCTTGATTTTTGGTTCTCATTCGAAGGTTTAGTTTTTGTTAAAAAAGATCGTAAATCATTTCTTGTTTTCATTTTCTTTCTGTTCATTGTTAGGCAACAATTTCTTCTCGTAAAATTTTGGCCCCTGACAAATTAGTGCTCAAACTTTTACGCAGGGGCCTTTCTTATATTATTAAAAAATGTTTTCTAATTGTTTCTTGTTTCAGAGGCTGAGAGAGAAAGCCCATATTAAGTTTTCAGGAAAATGCAGAGACCTCCCAGAAAATATTTCAATAAATATATGTATGTATAGCCGGCAATAGAGGCTCCTCTAATCACCCATACAGAAGTAGGTACTCAGTAGATATAAATTTTTCAGTTACGTCGCATGGACTGTGTCATGAAAAAACCATCTTGTATCATATATTTAAGCTGTTTCTATCAGATAAGAAGAATCATCATTAGATACGCTCTTCATATATTGTGTTAGAGTTTCGCGACTAAACAATATTATGCGTAAATAAAAGTTTCAGAGTGAAGTTTGAGTTATGTGGTCTGTGGTGCCTTATAAAAAATTAGTAGAAAAAAATTCATGAACAGAAAATGCACAAGGACAACAAGTGTGTGAGAAATTATGGGTTGTGACCATAAAATATCGGAAGGGCAATTTATTTGTATTATTTTTCAACTATAAAAACTGAAATTAGCTACGAAACATAAATCCAACATAACAAAAATTATTCAAAACACTATGTAAATATAATCTCAACTCCAAACACTAATTGCAATAAACTCTACAAAAAGTTCGAAATCGCCAACTCAAATTAGGAAATTATGTTCAAAATTGTTTCTTCAATATGACTGATTTAGGAAGAAACCGTTTTCCTTCTAAATTGGGAATCTGTTTTTTTAAGCGTTAAAATTCATACCAACATTAACATCTATTTGGATTACTTCAATTAGCAAGATATGATAATGAAAATATAAAAAATATTGTTGGATTCAGAAATGTACAATATTATCGGGCTTAGTACAGCCCTGACCATGAGGGGTGAATTGCCAATGGCCTGTGCCATGCTCTCGAGAAAGCTTTACCCACATAATTCGAACGATTAGATTAAGGATAGATCAAAATTTCACAGTATTAACCGAAGCTTGAAAAGGTTCGAAATCTGAATGAAGCATTATTTCTAACCTGAGCTAGGTACTTTTTGTTTCAATATGTGTATTGTAGTTGTAGTATTTTTGCACTCTTAATCAGAAGAATCAGGGTAAATTTTAGGTCCTCTTTTGCGAATGTTTTTCAAACATTTATGTAGGCATTCGATTGAAGGAGACATTGATATCTTCTACAAGAGCTGATTATTCTGACGAAAATACAAATGCAGAGTTTTAAATTCGGAAGTAGGTATGTATCCAAGTACATATTTCGGCAAGCACTTATAATTCAGCAGCAGCGCGTGAAGTTATTAAAACGGGCTGAAATACCCGAATGGCAGGCAGTGGCGTAGCGAGGGGGGCAAGGGGGGGCATCATGCCCCGGGCGCTACTCAGATAGGGGCGCCAAATGGTTCGCAAAACAAAAAAATTGCTGCATTAAGTAAGTGTTACTGCAGCTGAAAAAGACTCAATCGTTGTGACATAGTTTGGAATAATTGGAAACATATATTTGTTTACCTCACGTTCAACGTTACGATGAGAATTATTAAAAAATGCTGTGAAGAAAACGCCAGAATATAAGCGGTAAGGGTTATTGTCGATGAGATAGAGAATATAGTAAAACTATTCGCAGAAGATACCACTACAAGTGACAACAGAAGTGAAACTACAATTCTATTACAAAATATACTTACTTTTGATTTCATAACTTAATTCATTTCTGATATGAATCTTGGAGTGATTCTAGATGATCATATACATTTCAATGTCTATTCTTGTTTTCTCTACTGCATTTTTTGTCTAAAATTTGAAGACTTGCTTGAGCCTATGACTTTATTCATCTTACTTCATTCATTCGTTGATTTGCGAATATATTTCACATATAATAATATACAGGGTTATTCACGAATATGGCTCTATAGCATATTTTCAGGAAAGACACAAGATTCAGGATTGAAATTCTAAAGCTGAGCTTCAAGTAAGAAGACAACTTCTCTAATATTTTTTGAAGGTTCTCGGACTTCCGGTTTTTTCGGAAGGAACAAAAACTTTCGTTTTTCAAATGGGAAGATCCATTTTTTATTGCATAAATAGATTCTTCATTGGATTCTGAGTCTTTTTGATTCCAAAAGTTTGATTTTCCCGACAAAATTCTCTTTGAATGAGGAAATACGAAAAAAAAATCAACATTGATAACTGTTGAAATACAGACAACTTCGAGGTTTTTTCATTGAAAATTCTCATTTTTGAGAATATCCCAGAAGAAAGGCTGATGCTTTTTTTCCGATAGCGTGATTTTCAGAATATGATACAGGGGGTCACAAATTGTGACGAAACATCATCAAAAATCGTTTTCAAATTGGATACCCATTTTTTCGAAGCATTTTCGAAATCTTCGTCAAAAAATAATAGGAGAAAAACAATTTTGTCTTCAATTTTCAATCTCATTCCGAATGTGATTTTTTACTGGAAAATAATAAGCGGTCGAGTGATATTTTTGGAAATCTCTATTATCGAGAAAATATTTTCAAAAGTTAAGTTCTTGAATTTTCATCTATTATCTGGGAGCAACGATTGGTTTGAAGTTCTCGATGTGAGTATTAGTGAAGTCAACGTGAAAAATTCTCAGGAATGGAAAAAAAATAATTTTTTATAATTTTGTACGATTTTGAAAGAATAATTAACAGAACATGTAACAATTTTATTAGTGAAAATTCAAATTTCCCTACCATGACAAAAACGAATGTATCCAGAATTAAGAATTTGCGGAAATTATCCTAAGCTTTAGAAAATGAAGAGAAACTGAACTGATTTATAAAAATTTCACTTGACCGCTTATTATTTTTCAGTAAAAAAACACATTCGGAATGAGATTGAAAATTGAAGACAAAATCGTGTTTCCTGAATATCTCGAAAAATATTCATTTTGGGATAAAAGTCTTGGACGTATGCTCCTATTATTTTTTGGCGAAGATTTCGAAAATGCTTCGGAAAAATGGGGTTCCAATTTGAAAACGATTTTTTTGATGTTTCGTCACTTCTAACTTTGAGAAAGAATTTGTGACCTCCTGTATCATATTCTGAAAATCGCGCTATCGGAAAAGAAGCATCAGCCTTTCTTCTGGGAGATTCTCAAAAATGAGAATTATTAATGAAAAAACCTCGAAGTTGTCTGTATTTCAACAGTTATCAATGTTGAGTTTTTTTTCGTATTTCCTCATTCAAAGAGAATTTTCTAGGGAAAAAAACTTTTGGAATCAAGAAGACTCAGAATTCAATAGAGAATCTATTTATGCAATGAAAATGGGTCTTCCCATTTGAAAAACGAAAGTTGTTGTCACTTCCAGAAAAACCGGAACCTTCAAAAAATATACTAGAAGTCGTCTTCTAACTTGAAGCTCCCCTTCAGAATTTCAATCCTGAATCTTGTGACTTTCCTTAAAATAGTCTATAGTGCCATATTCGTGAATAACCCTGTATGCCTTTATGAATTCGGTAGGGGTGGGGGTGGGGGGCGCTAAAAAGGTTTTGTGCCCCGGGCGCGAGTTATGCTCGCTACGCCACTGATGGCAGGATTTACTATTGAAATTGTCGTTAAAGATACGTGAAAAAGTCAAGCGTTGACAGGAACTGCTCGAAATAGAACTGGAAACATATGTGCATCTCTGACTAATGAATAAACTACAATTTTGTTTTTGTTCCGAGGGCATCGGAACATTTCAATCCAAACATTACACAAGAGAAGTATGTTACTTTCGGAAACGAAGAAGTGTGTGTAACAGTGATGATTCGTATCGCATCTTTTCTTGAATGAAGTCTTCAGAAACTCTCCTATTAACCTTTGAACTCTCATTCTATAAAATCTGATTGTACTGAACACAATGATAAAAAAAATGACTAAACGAGAATTGCTAATTGTTAGTAGGTATTTCAAAACGTATTTCCAGTTAATGCAATAAATGGGAAACATAATTTGATATCGAATTTTCTTCTTCCATTATCACATGAAGAATTCATTCTGAAATTACGATGAAAGAAAGTGTCGTCTTCCAAATATTCTAGCGGATCTAAATCACTCTGTATATTAGTCTTCTTTTCAGACTATTTATCTATAAGCTATAATACTCATCGATAGGCATGAATTCTAGAAAAAAAATCAAAATGTAACTTTTTGTTTTTTCTCAATAATCCATCCACATATTACTCTTTCTTGAAAGAAAGGTAAATATTGGGTTATAGATTTGTATAGGAACTGTTAGTGTGTCTTTTTTACTTGAAACAAATCAATTTAGTAGAATATACCTACTCCATTTCGATTTAAAAAAATTTGCAGACAAGGTTAATGCAAAACGATTTTTTGAAAAACTGATGATCAATCTGATAATTCTTCTGCACTTTAATTCTCATTCCAAGTCTATCTCATGTAGCGTTCAATTTTATTGCAGCACAAAATACTTCATATAGTAATTTGGGTTGCCTGCTGGTAGTTTCGAGTTCGACGAATTTAAATTATCTCGGGGAATGTTTATCGGTTTTTTGTTTTCCATATGTGAGATACGGTAATTTCCTTCAAGAAAGAATTCACTTTCGTACTTCGAAATTGGGAAAGTAGATATTTCGATTTTTCTGTGGAAATCCAATAGTGTTTTGGGATAAAAATATTTTCCTGATTTCTTCCAATATTGTATTGCGATTTGGTTATTTGAAGAAGCAATATAATACCCAAATTTGGGGATCATTGAAGTATATTGAAGGAGTCTTTGTCCATTAGGCCACACAACATCAAAGTGAGTTTTTTTATGCATTCCTTGATAATTTACATCATCATCTAGAACAATTAATATCGTACATCCCATTGTTCTAGGGCCTTTTTTTTCCGACTTTTTCTTCTCAAGTTTACGTTTGGAATATAACGTAAGATATAAGAGTGCTGTCGACTGAGAATTCTAAGATTCGAGAGCATCAAGGATATTGAACGAACGCTGCAGATTTTTGGTATATGTTAGATTTTTGTCTTCACGGAATTGGACATACAGGATTGAGAATTGGTGAATTAATTTTAATAATAGTTTCAACCCTGCTAATCATCAAACTGGTATGTAGAGCATAATTTCCATTTCGATTGCTGGTACCAATCAAGAATACCTCGGGACATACAAACTTATTCCAGTGAAGTTAATTTTGAAGTTTTGACATAGAATAAGTAAATATCTGAGGGTTAACTGAACCTATAGAACTAATACCTCTATACATGATCATTACCTATTATTTAAGTACCAAAATTTGTCAACTGATCTTGATCAAGTGAGGTGCACCTTTTATATTTTTTTGTGAACGCTTTAACATTATAACATCGACTATTTGATGTTGATGTCAAAATTGTATTAGAAATTTCACTGGGATTGTGCTCAAATTTGAGGTTTCATATTAAATCACTTTATATTCCCTTGGTTCTTCTCAATTTCCTTTTATTTTTTTTATTTCTTGTCACAATATACTTTTTACCATCTTTGAGATATTCTGGTCGGTATTTACGTATTTAGCCGATGTGATATAGTTTTTAATTTTTTTTTGAAGAGTCACTTTATTCAAAATACGTTGGCGCCCTTTATAACAACATTGTGAACCCACGCCGTCTACACTGACAGCTGACCGAGGAAAAACCCAAGTGAAACTCTTCTTTGAATAGGTTTTCTTTATTAGTTTTTTTTTTTTTTGAGCAAGAGTGACGCTACACTCAACGAAAACACTTTATGGGCAAAAGATGCGGTGGCATATTGTTATCTGCAAAGTCAATTAGCGGTGTCTATAAATCTCATTTCTTCCCATTAATGCTCTCATCACTCAGATTGTTATTGCAGATAGATGAAAGAGGCTCCAGTAAATGTTAGTTCAGAATTGTAGTACTTGAGACTATAATTCGCGTTTTTATGAAAAGAGTATAGATTGAATCCTGGACAGAATTCCTTAACGGAAGATATTGAACCTATTAATTACATACAGAATTTTTTTTAAGGTTTTATATCCCAGTCTTTCTAACGAAAATCAATTAGAACTGTTTTTTGAATAATAGATGAAAAGCCCTTGTCTAAAACTTGTTCATTAATTTATCAGGGACGAATTTCTTTCAAAAATTGTTGCATAACTATGAAAAAAATAAATAAAAAATTAACCTATGCACCTAAAATGAAAATTTTTTGAGTTATTCAGGAATTTCTGATTTCATGGCGTACGTAGAGTCAAATTCATAAAATCTATTTCATATCAACGATAATCTATGGTCATAGAAGATAAATTATTCCAATAATTCGCTGGTGACAGACCTTTTTTCTGGATTCATTCATCATTGTTGATATGAATCAGATTTTATAAATTTGACTTTAGGTACGACATTGAGTCAAAAAATCCTAAATAACTCAAGAATTATTCATTTTAGGTGCATTGAAATGTGAGAACACTATCATTATTTTTCTTCGGAGAATCCAACGCAATCCATAAAAAAACAGGGTTCTAATTCGAAAAACGAAAGTTATGGGCTAATTTTGATCCCAATTTTTGACCCCACATTTGGAATATCCTGTGACGAGTTTTTGAAAATTCTAGAGATTTACAATATTTCTACAGTCTTCGATTTTAAATATTTGAAAACGGTTTGTGCTCAAGTCATTCAGAATAGGAATAACGAACATATTACCGAATGCTCTTATCTCCCTTTTTTCTTCAGGATTTTTCAGATATTTTGAAAATCATTTCGACAAATTCAACGATTTTAATGAGAATATATTCAAAATTGAATACTCTATGAAAATTGAAAACGAAAAAACAGAAAAAAATTTTTTTTCATTTTTTCTTCATACCCTATATAAGTGAAAGTGGTTAGGCTTCAAGAATAAATAATGGTAAATAATGTTGACCAATATTATAATCCCAATTTTCAGATTTCAAATAGGTCCAGTTCTCCAGAAACGTATAATAGGCCGTCGAACTTGGTACACTCTGTATAAATAAATGAATAGGTTTATATCACATGGCGTTCTAAACAAATAATAATTAAATGCATGTGTGAAAAAGTTAGGTTGTGGTTCATCAGTACATTTAGAAAAATAATTTGCGAAAATTTGACGTTGGAATATACAGGGTGCTCCATTTGTGAAAAACCAAGTATATTCACAATCTTGAAAACGGTTGGTACATTATTTGGGCTATTTCCATTATCTATACTGTTGGAATTTACCGACGTTTCGGCAAGCATTCGCCTGCCGTCATCAGGGTGTTGTTGGTCCTGAGAAGAACCGGTCTTTGCCAAACTTGTTCCGTTTGGACTTTTGCGCTCCATACTATCCAACTGAGTTGTGGGAATGCAAACGCGAGTTGTCAGAGGTGCAAACTCCGCAACTCAACCCACTCTGACTAACAGTCTACTGAAGTAGGAAATTCTCATTCAACTCGAGTTGTTCTGACACTTGGACATAAATGTCATGAACAAATAATAAACATCAATGTCACAAGAAGGCTGATGACAGAATTGACAAGACTCAGTCTCACTTCAAGAAGAAGAAGAAGAAGTCATAAATCAATTGCTTCTTTGGGCCGCGTTCGTCCTCCTTAACTCAGATCTCAGTACGGGCATCCAGATATTCTCCATTTCCAACGCAGCCCAAAGAAGCAATTAGTCCTGACATGAGCCAGTCCTGACGTAGCCTAACCTACTGTGCAAACCAACTACACAAGAGATAAGTACAGTTGATTTATGACTTCTTCTTCTTCTTCTTGAAGTGAGACTGAGTCTTGTCAATTCTGTCATCAGCCTTCTTGTGACATTGATGTTTATTATTTATTCATGACATTTATGTCCAAGTGTCAGAACAACTCGAGTTAAATGAGAATTTCCTACTTCAGTAGACTGTTAGTCAGAGTGGGTTGAGTTGCGGAGTTTGCACCTCTGACAACTCGCGTTTGCATTCCCACAACTCAGTTGGATAGTATGGAGCGCAAAAGTCCAAACGGAACAAGTTTGGCAAAGACCGGTTCTTCTCAGGACCAACAACACCCTGATGACGGCAGGCGAATGCTTGCCGAAACGTCGGTAAATTCCAACAGTATAGATAATGGAAATAGCCCAAATAATGTACCAACAAATATTCCATTATCAAGAATATCTCGTTCACAACTTGAAAACAGTGCTCTAATAACTGACTTTTTTGTAAAAATATCTATTATAGTTTTATTTTTTTCTGTCTCATACTGGGCCTGAGAAAAAATTTCCAGAAGTGAACATTTTCGTTTTCACCCTGTATTTCAGGAACAAAAGAAGTTTCACTTTGAGAATTTACAAAAAAATGATACAGGTCTCTATCTTCAATAATAGCTGAGATACAGTGAAGTCTCAACCAAAATGGAACACAGTGTACTTCATATATTCAGGAAGTTACTATCTTCAGAATGATTATTTCTAATGCAACCTATACATATATTCTTTTGATTCAGATAGCTAAAATAATACAATATATATTGAAACAAAGAGATACCTAGCTGAGGTTGGTGAGACACAAAGAAACCATACAGGTCTGCAGTATGATTAAATGAGGAAAGGGAAAAAACCCGTGAAAAAGAAAATTACTAAAAATATTAAATATCAGAAAAATCTTGAAAGACATCAGCGTGATCTGAAAAAAGATCTTCATGTTATCCGTCTATGGACTCAAATAAACAGATTCTTCATAAAACGACTCGCAATTCTTAAAATCTGTAAAGAAAAAAGACAAAAGCAGAAAAGAAACTAATTAATTTGAATAAATTAAATTACGTGAAATAAACCACCCATTTCAGAAATGCATTTGTTACTTTATGTGCATCCTCGAAACCATCATGAAATTTATTAATGGGACAACTATTCATAAGATGTTCTATTGTCTCCTCATTTTCTCCACATTCACAACTTGGGCTCTCAACCGAATTCCATCGGAAGAGCAGGCTGTTGCATCGTCCATTGTTCTAATACGATTCAGAACACACCATATTTTCCTGGGAAGGTCAAAACCAGGAACTCTGATGGAAAGATCAGTGATAAAATCTTTATTGAAAAAATTGCATAAATCCATTCAGATTGACAAATTTCTTTGTCGCTTCTATTCACATCAATTAAAAATTTGACCAAAAAGGTTTACGTGACTTCAATCTGGAGACCTTATTGTTTGGAATATAAGTGAGTATGGGAAATGAATTTTGAAAGGAAATAAATTTGGTCCAAAAATACAAAGCTCATGTGTCTCTACGAATATGGGGAGAAACAATATTCGAGAGGGCTAATGCAACTTTGTCTAGATGAATGGTTCCACATTCAGTGCCTCAACTTAAAACAGTTCTACGAGAGAAATCAATCGAAGACATGGTGATAAATATGGCCAATGAATCACCCTTGAATTAAAAAAAAATTTCCAGTTATCAAAACTTTTGATGCTTCAATATTACATGATGAACCTCATAATTTCAATGTCTCCCAACAATATTATAAAAGAGGCACGACAGTGCTTTATACATTTAATTTTCACATAAGTTTGAATCAATGAACACTGTAACAATGCGAGACCTAGAATAACTGAGGTCTACGAGATGACTCTTATTTCTATCACAGCATCACCCACATACTCACCGGAAATTATCCAAGCCCAGCAATAAACTGGCTGGTATCACCTGATGTGCCACTTATTCAAGACACTCACAAAGTACCGAACTAATTGCACCTCAAAAAGTATTTTTTTCTTACCGTCTACATGGTTGGGTCGTTGCACTACTGAGTATTATCTGCAAGTGCTCCAGTGAGTTGAAAACATTCCACCAAGGCAGACACTGACCACTTTTCACGTTTTTCACAAATTGGGTAGTTGTTAGAAAAATAATAGAGATGGAAGAGAAGTCAGAACGTTCAAAGGTAGCATTGAAGGTTCTATAATAACTTCAAAATGTGCTGGCAGTGAATGTCTCATTGAAATCCTGTAAACGATGCATTTCCAAAGAGATTCTGGTTACTGGGATTCATACAATCAATCATATAATAAAGCGCATTAATCCTGGAATAAAAAATAGAGGTAATTTTAGGGAAATGTTCAGGGATTCCATTCAAAAAATGGTGAAAAAACCTAAAAGTATGGAATTTTTCGTAGGAAATACTCACGGGCAGAATTCTGCAACCTTGGTGGAGTGTTCTTAATCCGTTTCAGCGCACGCTCTGAATTTCCTCTGAGCACAGCGCACGATCCTATCGATTTCGTCGGAAAGCAAATTGAGATTCTTGTCAGGCAGTGTGTTTGCTGTTATCCTAGGAAAAAGCGTAATCCCTTTCCAAATAATCGAATAATTGAGTTTTCCGCACTCCTCATTCGATATAATTTCTCTGACATCGCTCCAACATCAGGAAAACGAGAATAGGATGAAGCATGTAATAAAGAGAGCCATAACATTTTTAATGATAGTAAAACATCTTAAGGTACCGGAGGGAAAGTTAGAAGATATACGAATGCATATTAGGGTAGATATTTCCTCACAACGTTGATAGTTTGGTGGCAACAACATTCAACAGCAGAAAAAACCAAAACTAGCGCTGCCGTACGAAGTATTGTTGCATCAGCGCCCCATGAGGAACCAGCAGGTTTCTTGAAGAATATTGTTTCGTGTTTTAAGCTTCAAACGCAGATCATCTGAATGAGCGTTGAAATTTAGAGAGGTATCAAGTTTGATACCCAGGTTTCTAGGATTGAACTTATGTTTTAAAGGAGATGAACCGAAAGTGACACTCAATTTTATATATTTCTGATGATTATTTAAATGAAAACACGAAACCTCGGTTTCATTTTCATTTGGGCACAAACGCCACTTCGAAAAATAATTTTCATGATATCCAAATCTGCGGAAAGGGTACTTTCTATTGTTTGAATATTAGAACGATGGAAAGCCAGAGCAATATCATCATCATAAATGAATTTTTCCGAAGAAGTAGTTGGAATGTCACACAAATATAAATTGAATAGAAGAGGTATTGAAACTGAACCTTGTGGAAGACCATTATTCAAGGTTTCAAAACTACTACTATTATTATGGACAAAAACTCGGAACCTTCTGTCGGATAATATATTTTCTAATAGTGTAACCATTTTTTCACATTTTAAATGATTATACAGTTTATAAATTAATCCATCTTTCCATACTGTATCATATGCAGCTGATAAATCCACAAATGCTGCAGTTAAAGTTTTTGTTGAAGCCTGATTCAATAAATGTGGTGAGGCTAAGAACCTGATCACAACAATTATTATTTTTCCTGAAACTCCCCTGACGATTCTGTAATGATTCTTCTATAGTTGATTCTATTCTAGATAGAATCAATCTCTATAAAGTTTTGAAAGGGACGCTCTATAAACTAATGAAACGGTACCTAACTACTCGGATGAGAAGAATTTTTGATAGGTTTCAAAATTGCTACTAATTTAGCTTTGCGAAATTCGGTCGGAAAATTGCCGGAATTCAATATATCATTATAAAAGCATAATAACCGAGATAGCCCTTTTCCCAAATTTTCGATGAATTCTGGATAAATTCCATCAAAATCAGCTGCTTCTCTAGATTTTGTATATTTGATCGCTGAAATTAATTCATCCATATTGAATGTGGTAGAAATAACATTCATGTTATGTTTTGATGTCCTGAATTTATGTAATTTCAACTTCATAATCTTTGATTTGGGATTTCGATATTCTAATTGACTTAGAGACATTAACAAGACGACGAACAATCAATTTGGGGTTGATTTTCGAGGATGATATCGCGAGAGGTGCAGCTTCACCTAGTTTTCTCAGAACATCTCATGAACTCCTACTGGAATGTGTAAAATTCATATTTGTGACTACACTATTTCATTTATCCTTTTAACTGGCATTTTTGGAGCTCATGAGTTTTTCACTTTTTTCATTTGATTGACAATTTTGATAATCTTTGTGTTATTTTTCGGCTTCCTCTGAAAATCCAGGAACGTATTCTTCACGAAAACCTCTCGGAATGAACTTTTTAGCTGCAGCTTTAACTACGCCCACGAATCTAGAATAATCATCATAAGATGGTCGAATCCATCTGACGTCACTATCGACTTCATTCATAAATTTGATCCAATTAACTTTACTGAAATTCCAACGGCGTTTATCTAAATATGGAGCAAAAAGAACCGCATCACCTAAAGTCGATAACATTGGGCTATGCTGTCTAAGCAGAAAATACCCAAGAATTTTTCGATTAACTTTTAGAGGTTTTGAAGATATACCACACTAAACTAAGAAGAGATCAGGATTATAGAAATTTTCCTAATTTTATTAACCTAGGAGACTGAAGACCTAAGTTCGGTGACCATAAAGAACTGTTATTATCAAATTAGTTAGGATTCGATATCTCCCTTAATATACATTATGGACCTAGAGTTTATTTATCGAACCATTCTTATTTTCCATTGTACTATCATACCCAGAAACCTCATTAGACATTTTGGACTCAACCTGTATAAGGAAAAAATTATGAAATACTTTTCAGAAAACAGCAAAAAAATCAATTACCTAATCAAAAAATCGAAAGTACACTTGAAAATAGGAATTCAATCTTAAACTCATCTATGTCTTGACTTTTTTCATTGAATATGTTGTAATTCACCATAAAGCAAAAATTGTAACCAAAGAAAAATTCAGGAAAAAAAATGACATAATTTTCAACGAATAGAGTTCTGTTGCCTAACTGAGAATATGTCAGAATGCAAAGAAGTTGTGAATTCATCGGATAACTTTCAAATTTCCAAGCATCGAACAGCATACCTAGACGAAACCAGAAATTCGATTCTACCATCATCTATGTTCAACAATTGTCAGAATTGACACATACGAAAGGCAGTTGAAAATGGTCAATAACGCGATTAAAGTTTACGCCAGAATAAAGAAAGAACAACAAACCAAGAAAGTTAAATTAGAAGTATGAAAATCGTCCGTCACAAACCAATGATAATCATATCGATGAAATATTTCAGAACTATATCATTTCAAGATCTGACAGAGAGTACGATGATCTGATTTTCCATCATAGCAGCAGTGACGTGAGATTTTCGTATTACCAATTCAGGAAAGTATGATGATTTTTTCCCATGTATAAGTTATTTTCAACAGAGTTTTTGAAAACTTTTCTTAAAATGATTTTACGTTAAATTCTCTTTCGCACATTTTAGGTATCATAGGGTTTTCGACCAACTTTCGCCTCAGAAAGAAATATTCGAAATTGTTGCTGAACCTGTTGTGAATAGGTTAGTTATCATGAAATTTGTAGGTTTTCTTTTATCTTTAGGTTTTTCAGCGTCATAAACGGATTCAATGGAACTATATTCGCATATGGACAAGTACGTTTGATTCTTAATTTTGTAAAACATGCAAAAACGTAAATAGGAATAACACTTTATAATTTTCGTTTCATCATAGAGATCCCTGCATTAATTTCATAGTTTTCTATAGACCGGAAGTGGTAAAACATACTCGATCACTGGATGTCCAAAGGTCTACGAAAATAGAGGAATTATTCCCAGATGCATTGAACATATCTTCGAATATTGGAACAAGGTATGAACATTTTTTTTTCGTCCATTTGAGAATTTGTTTTTCTAATACTTGTAGAATCCTGAATCCTTCAATGTCCACTTATCTTATTTGGAAATTTACAATGAGATTGGATACGATTTATTGAATCCGAAGCAGATGGCATCGAAACTTGAAGAATTACCGTAAGAAATTGACGGTTTTTAGAAGATAGATTTGAATCAAAACATTTTTGCAGACGTGTTATATTATTAGAAGACGGTAAAGGAGAAGCTCATTTGAGAAACTTGAGTGTTCATGCTGTATCTACAGAGAAAGATGCCATGAGGTTACTTTTTTTAGGAGATACTAACAGGTAGCTCAAATTAGTAATCGCCAAAAAAGATCGAAACACAGATTTAAAAGTTTTGCATTACCCTTATCGGCAAAAAAATTTTCTCATCGAAATTGAGTATATTCTATAAAACGATTGATTTATTTTTCTCAATTGAGAAACCACACAACAGTTCATGTAGAAACTTCGAACCTAAATATCAACCTCTATTTCAATAAATAAAAAATTTTCCATAAGTAACTCGACTTCAAAAAGGAATTTCCGCACAAATTAATATGCACTTAGAGAAAAAATTGCGTTTCTATTAGAAAAAAAAGGAAGGTAGGAAGGTACCTATTCACTTCAAATCTAAATACGTGTTCCGAATTGTGAGAGAACTGAGTATTCTTACTAATGGAGCATTCACACGTGGACAATTGACAAGCCATTCCATTGAGACAATCCAATAGTCTAGTGGATTGACATAGTGTGAATGGAGACAATGGATTGTCTTGATCCATTTGCGACAATCCAGTATAGGAAGCCAATTGATAAGCCATTTCACTGAGAAATTGGATTAGTTTAATGGAATAGCGTTGTGTTAATAGAGACAATCCATTGAAATTGAATGTTTTTAGCTGTCAATAGAGACAACCCATTTAATTAGAACGATTTTGAATTCACTGGCGCCAATGCCGTCCCCCACCCTCGGTACGATGAATTGGTTCATTTTGACGTGCATTTCAACGTTTCTACGCCAGTGTTGGGATTTCGATAGAAAACATCCTAATTGATATCGAAAAAACATCGATGTCGTGAATCATCTTTTGAAAATAGAATCAAATTATTCTAAAAAATTACAGAACAAATATTTCTTATGAAAAGTACTCATGAGAAAAATTTTTCAAGAATTTTTATCAACCGATTGCAACAGAAGCAGCTTCAATAGACGCTCAACGTGCAATTTGTTGTTGTCCCTATGCTGATATTGGGATTTTCATTAGATGTTTGTTGATACACTGAGAGAAGTATTCACTTGATATTATCGATCATGCGTTATAGTTAATAAATCATTTATTGGCCAAATGGACAATTCAATATTTCTTTCATGGAAATGAAGAATTTATTTAAGTTTTCGCAAATCAATTTCACTCAATATTATATCACATTTATTTATGAATAATAACATTCCATAATACCGAATAAAGACGCATTAGACTGAAATAAATATATTTAGTAATAATTAACAAACTGCATGAATTATGAATAAATGTTAACGTCTGAAAATTATAAAGCAAAATTGAAAATTAATGGCTTTGCAGACGGAATTGAATTCTGGATTAATGACCAGCCCGAGCAGGTTTTGAACTTGCGACCCTCGAAATACTAGTCCAATGCGCCAACCAACTCTGCCACTGGGAAGGTTGAAGGTTCCATCTGATCTTCGGTTGGCGACTCTCCCAGAATTCGATGTTAGTTTGTTAGTTTTAATTCTTCATGAACTATGACGCTCGTGAAGAATTCTTTGGGGAGTTGGGGTTGGAAGGGGAACTCATTCGCTATCGGTGGTCATCGATGATTCGATTCATCCGATTGCATCCTTCGCGATTTATCGGCAGGAGTCGGGTAGTTGAATCTACCGACCACCGAACAATGTTAACTAGCCAAGATGACTGAAACATGTCGAATGCGGTTTGTTCATTGTTAATAAATCCTATATTCTGAGTAAACATATCGTGGAGTGGTGGAAGTTTAGAATCATTTAGTAATAGAAACCAAACGTTCGTTTATTACCAAATGAACATATGTTTTCAATTAATATATATTATATTTGAACAGAACTGCAGTTTAAATGAAATACATCATACCCAAATATATTAAATATTAACAAATACCGTGTAAATAAATATTTCGTTATATATGAATGAATTCTTTCAGAGGCAAGATCTGTTAGTTAATAAATAAATTAAAGATTAATAAGTGGTTTTGTCTGTTAATGAATAATCTCGAAATAAATACTTTATTGATAAAAACAAATTTATTTCTCTCAGTGTACGATACAACTACGTCGGGAACTTTTCCGAACAACTCCCTCGAATGAAATTTTTCTGAAACATCTTCAAAATTTTCTCTCCCAATCTCTGGAACGAAATCAATCACAAAAATTTTTTATAATCATCATGTTCCGCCAACAGAATTTTTGTGTTATCTATTCCATTCTATCATCTGATCTTCGGTATTGGAACACTCAAGACCTTCAATTCGCGATTTACGAATATCTCTATTTTTATGTTGATATCTTTAAAAGACTTTATGTTTCCCCTGTGTAAGTTTACAAATACAGAAAATATTATAAAAAATTGGTGGACTTATGTTTCTCATTAAAAAGTTCAGTTTTTATCATGAAATCATTTTGTGTTTTGAATATTGTTCGTATGTTGAATTCGAAACCAATTCATTTCATTTTTCTGAACTGATCTCAAAATCACAAAATGATTTAAGATTTATACTAACAAAAATTAAACCTTTGAATGATAAACAAAAGTCAAAAAACTGTGTTACCCAACCCTGAGTATCGAAAACTTGAAAAAAGGTACCTGGGCAACGTGATGCACATCAAACATTTCATAGAATAATTTTATTTTCGCAATTTCTCAAATGTTGTCAATTTATACTTCGAGCAACAATAATTGAAGGAAGAGAAAAATATTCAAAATTTTTTGGTGATTTTCAACAGGATGTATCTCAGTGCAAAATGGTCTTATAGAAAATAAGAAAACTAACTTTTGCAGCTGAAGACTTCTGTTTCAGAATTCATTGCATTCATTCTGCAATCATCGGATAAAGCTCGAAGAAAAAAAATTTCAAAATTTAAAATTTTTTTTTTTCTCTAGCGCATGAAAAAATTTTCTCGAGCTTGACCGACGCAAATGTCACATAATCTATTATTCAGCTCTAATTTGCTTTTCATGACTAGCTGTTTCAATCAACTGCCGATATCTCAGGGCCTACTGATCGCCTAGCGAGCTGAAAGGCAATTTCTTTTTCTACAGAAAATTTTCTACAAAATTCTGTCTTGTTCAATTTAAAAGAAATTTTTTTTCACATAAACGTGGAAAGAGAACAAAAAAATGCCATTTTACAATTTTTTGTTTAATGGACTGTATCTTCGTCAATATTGGCGGAAAAGCTCAGGTTATGAAAAAATTTTACAGCCTGATGTTCCCCGAAGTCCCCCCTGAATTGGTAGATCGATCGGTTCAGGAGTTTTCTGGAACCGATTGATTGAAATTTTGAGGAAATTAGGGAAAGAAGGTTTTTTTTCCTTGAACTTGACCCAATTTTCTTAATCAATCAATAATTACATTATTCCTTCACTTTTCACTCAAATTTTTTTAAATAAATCATAAAAAAAAAATTTTAATTTTCAAAAATTTCCGAAATTTGGAAAAAAAAATTAACCTTCCAAGAATTTCGTTGAATTTTGTTTTAAAAGTGAAATAAGAATAAAAAAAAATTTCAATTAAAAAAAAACAAGAGACCGTTTCTGAGGCACCTCCACTGGAGCTAAACCTTCATTTTCCTAAGAAAAAAACTTACCCACGGTACTTTACTTAAGCGAAATTTCGAGGGGCAGAGTTTTTCCGTTTTCTGATACCACGTTTTAAAAACAGTTTTTTTGAAAACCTTACCACTCATTTGGTAAAAAAAACGATTTAAAAAGATTAGGTCCAGTTTAAGAAAAAAAACCTTTTTCTCTTAATTTTTTCAAATGTCAATCGGTCCAAGAAAACCGCTGAACCGATCGATCTACCGATTTGGGGATGCCAAATTTTTTTAAAACCTAAGCTTTCCCCAATATTGAAGATGATACAGTCAATCAACAAAAAAATGGCAAAATGATATTTTTGTGTTCTTTTTCCACGTTTATGTGACAGGTGAAAAAAAAAATTTTTTATTAAACAAAACAGATTTTTTTTTAAATGTTTCTGTAGAAGAAAAATCGCCTTTCGGCTCGCTAGGCGACCATTATTTCCGGAAATATCGGCAGATGAGTGAAAAAGGATCCTTTTGCATTCAAAACTGAATATCTCGAAAGTCGTGAAGAGCAAATTAGAGCTGAATGAACAGGTTATGCGACAATTGCATCGGCCTAGCTAGAAAAAATTCTCCGTGATCTTAGAGCAAAAAAAAAATAAAAATCTCAAAAATTTTCAAAATTTTCTCTTCTTGCTTTATCCGATGATTGGTTGCAATTAACCAATAATTTCAGAAACTAGAGTCTTCAAGCTTGAGAAGTTGTTGTTTTATTTTCTATACGACCATTTTTCACTGACATACAGCCTGTTGCATTAAAGAAGGATAGTGAAAGTTAACTGAATTGACATGAGAAAAAATTATTTTAAAAATTCATTCATATGAAAATACGGAATGCGAAATTTTTGTATTTATATATTATTCGAATTGGAGCCTTGGCTTATTTTTTCATCCAAGTAATTCTTCTTCAGGACAATCGCAGAAACTCCAATGAACGACTATTCCTCGAGGTCCCATTGCATTTTCACAATATATCTGACGAGTCAGTTGAAAAGAAATAACAAGACTGTAAAATCCAAGTTACATATAGTTGATTTGGCAGGGTGAGTTATTGCCGAAATACCTTATCATTTTCCTCCTGATTCTTTTCAATTTAAATAATTTCATATCAATTTTTCAATCTTAATTTTTATCCAATCGATTCCGAAAATGTTTCCTGATAATTCTTGAATCTTTTTGACAATTTTTTTCAGATGTTTCGTCTTCTTTCAGTTCTGAACGTGTTGGCAAGTCGGGCATCACTGGTAACATCTTAAACGAAGCCAAAAACATAAATCTTTCCTTACACTATTTGGAACAAGTGATATCAGCCCTATCTTCGTCCAAAAAACATATCCCCTTCAGAAACAGTATGCTCACCTATCTCCTAAAAGACTCGTTATGTGGAAACTCTTTGACGACGATGCTTGCTACACTAGCTGTCACGAAGAGTAACATCGAGGTAGATAGGATTCGAAAAAAAAATCTACAGAGTTTCACCAGAATTTCTGCTTTTCAAGGAAACCATCAGTACCTGTAAGTTTTCCAAACGAGTTTCAATGGTGACCACCCAACCGATCATAAACGAAGAAGTGACGGATTCTCAACGAGAGATCAACATTTTACAGAAGGAAATTTTCGAATTGAAGACGAAATTGTCGAAATACGAGGGGAGTTCGAAAGTTCACCAGAATGATCTGCGCACCATCCATGATGACCATGAGGTGATATAAATTCCCATTTTATTTCAACAAAAAATTTCAGGGTAGAAGCGATTATGTTTTACAATTGTGTTAGACATTTGAAAGACTAGATAGCGCTGAATTTTTCAATACAGACTACTCTATTCAATATACAGGGCTACATTTGAAAAAAATCATAATAAAGTGAATTTCTACTTTGTCGAGTCCAAAAATAGAATTCTTGGCGACAAACCAAAAGCGGAGCTTCATTCTTGTACAGGGTATCCCAAATTGCTTGATTTTGGCTGTTTCTGGTACTTTTAGACTAGAGAGGAAAAAACATTTGAAAGGATTCCTCGGCTGGAATTTCGTGAAGAAACCAGTAGTGAGAACAGTTTTACGATTTCTGCATTTGTAACTTTCTAATTTTCTAAAATATCTGAAAAAAATTCAAACCTTTCAACAAACACTTTTTTACTGGTACTAAGACATTATTTTCAATTTTTTCATCTTTGATTTTTATTGTAAAGCTTTCGTATTTAGAATAAAATAGTTATTTTTGTATCTAGTACGCGAAATGCTACTTATTGGTGATCGAGACCTGATTTTTTTTAACGAGGTGCAGCCGAGTTGAAAAATAGTGGAGATCACCAAAGTATTTCGCGCATGAGATGCAAACAAAATTTTTTCTACAAACGTCAAAAATATTGTTCTAAAATAAGTAACATGCTAAGCTCAGTATGAAAAATAGTATTGAACTGGCTTAAACTGTTTTTCCGAATCAAGTAATTACTGTAACTATGGAAATTAAATGGCATTTATCGACAATTATTTCAAAGTGACAGTTCTTGATAATTATTTTAGAGTGACTTTTTATTCGCGTCAATTTCGTGCGTGACATTTATAACTGTAAAATAATGGAAATTTCCAGTGACGATGAAGTAAGCAGTACCCCACCTAACTTGACAGATGCGGCCAATTCAGTAATTTCAGATCTTTTACCGGAGAAATCGGGGCACCAGTATGAAAATGCAGCAAATGTCAGCAATTTAAAGAGTGGTGTGAAGCAAATAAAGCCAGAAAAATATCCGAAAATGTGCTGTTGGCATATTTTGCAGAGAAGTCTAAGAAGCTGAAGTCTTCCACGTTATGAGCAATATATTACATGTTGAAAGCAACACTCAATGTTAAAGAAAACGTGGATTTAAAGAAATTTACCAAATTGGTTTCATATTGGAAAAAATTGTCAGTTGGAAACCATTCTAAGAAATCTAAGGTATTGTCTAGAGAGGAAGTTGAACAATTCATGAGAGAGGCAGATGATGAAACCTATTTGTTAGTTTTTAAATTACTGATTTCCTTTTGGGTTGTTTTAATACTAGATATTTCGGGTGCTTGCCGCCGTGAGGACCTCACTAAAATGACGGTCGATGACATAGAAGAAGAAGAATTCCATTTTGATTCTTAAGTACCCGATTCAAATTTCGATTATATTGACATTGATCGGAAATATGCGGCTCTTCGTCCAAGTAACGCTACCAGTCGCCGATTGTATCAAAATAAGAGATGTTTTAACCAAGCTGTTGGAATAAATACTTAGTATTGGAAAGATGCCTAGCTTAATAGCAAAACAGCTGAAATTACCAAATCCTGATGCCTACACGGGCGCCATTGTTTTCGGAGAACATCAGCCACACTCCTTGCTAATACGGGGGCCGATATATGTGTTTTGAAGCGACATGGAGGATGGAAATCCACAGAAGTCGATAATATATCGAAATTAAAAAAAAAATTAAGATATCGTGAAACGGTTTCCAGGAATCGTGTTTCAATGAAAATCGAGCCCAGGACTAATTTCAACATTCGTACCTATCTATAGTCCAGAAGTACCAGGAGCAGTCAAAAGGCTATCTGGGATAACCTGTACAGGGTGGAAAAAATCAGTGATACCTGAAACACAACTTCTTAACCGAAAAAGATAGAGGAAAATGAATGACACATTATGTTAGTTTTCTTAAGGAAACTGATAATGCCATCAACTGCATTCCTCTATCTTCCTTTGTTTTCGAGTTCTATGCCAAAATTGAAATTTGGGCGATTTAAACTTTGATCATTATCTACGGTGTTTGTGCTAGGATGTTGAGATGAAAACATTATACAGACTCAGAAACAGTTTAACGCTTTAAGTATAAGCATACCATGCAAAAATGCAAGAAGAAAACGGTCACAATTCGGAAAAATTAATTTCCGAATTGCGATCCTGTGGTTTACTTTCAGCATGGATCTCCGCTAGTCCACGATCGCAATTATACAGACTCTTTTTTCATTACAATCCAGTAGAGCACTATGTTTTTTCTCTAGAGGAAAAAAACACAACTTCATGTTATAGTTATAGCTCAGCAAGGAAACCTCTTGGAAAAAACAAAGTACGTTACTGGATTGCTATGAAAACAGTGTCTGTATAATGTTTTCATTTCAACATCATAGCACAAACAGAAACGGAAATAATGACCAAAATTCAAATCGCCGAAATTTCAATTTTGGCCTATAACTCGAAGACTAAAGAAGAAACAGGAATGCAGTTGATGGCATGATCAGTTTTTCTGAGTATCTGTTTCGGTTAAAAAGTTGTAGTTCAGGTATCATCAATTTCGCCCACCCTGTACATCTTGATCTCAGTTACAGAATTCTAAGAACAATTCAAAATAATCTTCGAAATCAAGAACCTCATACAATATAAGTTGAAGAATAATCATAGCAATTATGAAAAAAATCGTGTTATAGAGGTGTACAAGTTGTAATCCGATTTCAGTGGACAAAATGAAAATTATCGTAAAACTACATTTCAAAGCTACAGTTCATACACGAAAATGTTCATTTCCAAAACTTAGTATAAATGTTCACTATTACAGATCCACATACAGATATTTTGATACACAAGTAGACATCTGAAAGACTAGATGGCGCCCATAACTGTAGTCGCTTCGTTTCAAATCTTGCTATCTATAACCTTTTATTTTCACTAATCATATCGGATTATCCAAGATGGTCGAACACAAGCGTGAGCAGTACAGAATTGTGGTGGAGGAGTTCTTGAACTACAAAGTAGACGTCGTCGATCTGACTTTGTCTGAGATGAAGTATTGCATGGAGCTGATGAGGGAAATGTGTCGAGATAAAAGGGAGAGAAAAAGTTTGGTGGATACTATTCCCACCGTTCAGTCTGATTTGAATGTCAGAGAGGACGAAGCTTGTATCCTTTTATGAAAAACCGAAGCAATTTTGAGAAATGTTAACTTGGATAATAGTAATAGGCCAAGCAAATTACACTTTTGCTGGAAATAATTGGTGGATTTCTGGGAACTGTTTTAATCAATTATTTAGGTTTAGATTTGCTAAACAATTTTGCTGCTTTCAGCGGGTTTGTGTTGATTTCAAACGTCTTTAGGAATTTCATTTTTCCTTTACCGAAAAATGATGACGTAGTGTCGCAGCCATTAAAAGCATGAAGAAATAATAAGTTTTTTTCGAAACAGATGTAAACTTGTAGTGCAAGGTAGAAAATACAAAATCGCCTTGCTTGTCTTTGTCAGGCCCTAGTAAAAAAATATTAGTACACATAGGGGCTGGAACAATCAAAATTACAAGAAGGTCAGTGTCCTCCTCAATATTGTCCACACACTCATGAGACTGCTGAGCAAATTCAACAGCACTGGCTACGATGAAATCATCAGCATCCTCAGCAGGATGAGCTACTGCGCGATTTAACATTGTGATTTGGAGTTGTGGGGTTACGTTTTTATCACAATATAATGATCTACAACTCTTATCCTATATGACATTTCGTTCTTAAGTTCGTAGTTGTAAAAATTTGCCATATTTCGACTTATGATTTTTATAAAACTCCTTCTTGAAAATATAATATCGTAATACTTTTAAGAAGCAGAATTTATTGCGGAACAATTTTGAAAACAACAAGTTTTTGATCAAGTGCTAAGTTTAGGAGTTATTCGAGAAAAACCTAAAATAGTCCCAAAATTTCGAGGTTTTTCAAACGTCACGACATACGCTCCACTGGGAAATTGGGTCAAAGCTCGAACTACTCTTATTAGATGCCTAAAAGAATCATCAAAACAGTTTCCTGAACTCCATGAATTCTTTGCAGGCAGATCATTTTTTGCAGCGTATTTGCTTGGCCTATGTAATTTGAATGAATGTTTTCAATTCAGTGTCAAATTCGAAAGGTTTCAACTCACCTGATTGTTCCAACACATTCACAGCTCTTAGTCCTTAACGGTCACATTCGATTCACGAATCATCAACGAAAAATCTCTGCAATCGCAAAGAAGGAATTCCGACTGGTACATCGAACAAATCCAACAGGCAGAATGCAACAAGACATACAAAACCTCCAAATCGAAGAGTATTAAAGACAAACAAGCAGAAGAAATTGATGATTACCATGATAAACTCAAGAACACATACGAGGAAGCCAAAACTAAAGCCGATATCATAGAGAAATGCAGACAAAACATCATAATGCTAAGGACGAGTATGGATCAACAAAGAAATTTCAAGATTAAAGAAGAACTAGTTGGAGAGTTGTATAGACAACAAGACGTTTACCGAAAGACCATTTTGGAATTGAGGGAGTTGGAGAAAAAAACCAATCATCTTAAGTGTGGCTTACTTCAAGCTGAGATGAAACGTAGAAGAAATAGCTCGAGCAATCTAAACAATGATTTCCTAACCTGTAGTATCAAAAACGAATGTATACGGCAAGGACGAGAAAAAGATTTTCTTCCGGATAATTATTCGACCACTACAATCGATAAGTTTCCATGGGCTAGTACCGAAACCTTGAACAAGAATGATTATGGTTATAACGCAGATTTAAATCGTCCAGAGAAAGAAAACGAAGATAGTCAAACTTTACTAACGCCGAAACATTCTTCAATGTCAACGTGTCCAAAATCTTCTTCTTTCTTGAGGTTATTGGCTGATGGAAATTGTGAGTATGGGAAGGAACAACTTGGTGTACCCTCTCACAGAGAGGAGCTCTTGGAGAGCAATTGGTACATGAAATACAGCAAGGATGATGAGGGTGTGAGACGTAAGGATGATCAATCTCTGCAAGAACTCTCGACCAATTTGGTGAAAAATTCTTGGGATTCAAGTCGGAAGCGTAGGCAGAAGAGCGAGAAACATCGAATTCTTCCTCGTGAAAACACAAGAGTGAGGTGTATGAAACCAGAGAAACAGAAGTTCGCTGATGATATTCCAAGGAAGGATTCAGCAGTATTTAGTGAGTTAAGGTTTTTTTATTTTTATTATTCTCCTCACTGAACAAACTAGCCGATGTATCTGATACATTTTTCCAAATTCTAGGTCCTACCTTGCTGAAACAAAGCTTAAATTATTCTTTGTACAACTGCCATTTACCCTGAGTTGCAGGAATGTCCATTAAATTTAACTCGAAATTGAATGATGCCTCAATTCTCCATTAAACGGAGTATCCATGGCTACTGTCTATGGATATTCCGTTTAAGGGAGAATTAAGGCAGCATTAAATTTAAATGGACATTGCTACAACTCAGTGTGCACTTTTGATGACAGCAAACAATGTTAAAATTAATTGTTCCCGTGGAAGCGTGTTAAAAATATTTATTATGATGAAATCAGATGAGAAAAATTCTGAAATTGCAAATTTTTATTATCACCATTTAACAATCATTACTCATGAACATTAATATTAATCCTAAAACTAGAATAATTACTAACATTAATGCCCTGTGACGTAAGGGAGCTTCGCAACACATTATTAGAATCCTTAGCACCATCAGTACTTGTAGAAACCGGAAGTACAATATTGGATGATGATGATCCAAAATCTGTTGAGGTTAGGAAAATTTTTTCAGCAATGACATTTTTGTATGCAATGGAATGATCAACATAGCCCTCGGCTACCGTCGTAGACTTACATCCACCATGTTTTTTTAAATCCGTAATATTTGCTCCTGATTCTGTTAGCAATGAAGCGGGGGATCTTCGAAAACAGTGTCATGTATTTTGCTTTGGTTCTGGCAGTTTGAGGAAATCGGCAACAATAAATGGAATTTTCCTAAATGTCTTAATACTAACTGGATTGGTAGTTCATTCATTATTCATGTATTTCAGGAAAAAACGACGATGTTTGATGACAGAAAGGCGCAGTGCAAAGTACTCATGAAAATAGTCTACATACTTTCCAATAGTACTGAAAGAACGACTGACTTTCGTTTTCGTATTTGGAAGTTGTATAATCCATGGTATATTTGTTATTTCGATGTCTTCCACTGATAAATTACACAATTCTTCACGCCGACAGGCTCCAAAGAATCCGAAAATAGTTTAAACCTTAACCATCAAGTATTTCTAATCTGGTGCCTCCTTTATAAACTTTTCAACTTTTTCACGAGTAAGAATTTTCGATTTTTTGGGACGATATCCTTCACTTTTCCGTTGTACATATGCTATTACCTTAAAATATTTACCAACATCCACACCGTTTTTAACAAGGGTGGTTCGTTGAAAATTTGCTCCACAAAGTTGATGAACTCCATATTTTTTATTTTTCTTCTAAGTATGCCAGGAAAACAGTTTCACTGAAGTTCCCTTTTACATTTTTAAATTTACAACAGGCCAGGAAATTGTTATATGCAATATCGTACTGCTGAAAAGATTTTTTAGGTAGGAGTTCCAGATTTGCTCTAATTGCAGACTCTTCAATATCCAGAGGAACAACCGAATCGTCACTTTTATTAATAAGTGGACTCTCGACAACGAAATTCAAATGACAGCGTCTTTTCTCATTTGTTAGTAATCGTAACTTTGGCAACGTTTGCCATTCACAACAACTTTTTGATTATTTGAATATTAAAATGCATTTTGAGGTTTATTGTCATTGCAAATTTGCCCATTTCATCATCAAAATAGGACAGTTGTACAAAAAACATTGTAAAGTATTTATGTTGAAAGTGATTTTATTTTTTTTCGTGAAATTGTTCAATTCACAAACTGTTTCACTCACAAAATAAAACGTCACTTCTAACATTTATATCATAAATAACTATTACCTTACTTTGGGTAAGGGCTTTCAGGTTTAATACTCCTAAAAATTCTTATATCCCTAAGATCTAGCCTAACATAACTTCCTTGTCATTCACAAAAAATGCCGGTAGCACGTTTTCAAGTAGTAGTTCTCAAGTTTCACGGTTTTTAACACTTTTTTTTAAGGGAGATCGTCACAAAATGAGGACATCACACAAGAACCCAGCAATTATATCAATGAGACTCTCCCCAAGGCTATTCCTGAGAAAACGAAAACTGCTGGACTGTTCAGAGATTCAGATTGTCCCCAGTTCAAGGACTTTATGAAATCTGTGCCTCTCACAGGAGACAAGGATGTAGACGAAGAGATTATTAGTTTTTATAGGTCGAAATTTAAGAATTGATTGTTATTGAGTTGGATATATAGGTTTATATTTAACAAGATTATAAACATAACAAAAACAATACATTCAATAAAAATATTTACGGACATTCAATGTTTTCTATGGTTGGTATACCAGTCATTACTGGTTTCAAGACTTTGATTACTTTCTTCCTCACTATGGCAACAGTCTCTATGTTTTCACCATGGGGGCCTAGAGGGAGAGGCATCTTGAACATGTGAGTGCCAGGAAGTTCTGCCGATAGATGTCGCCTGAAGCCTTCAACACCTGAAAGAAGTATGATCGATATAATATTCTTTTTTACATATCTCTCGTTATTTATTAGAGAGTATTTGGGGAAGTTGAATAGCAGAGGACGCTTCTGCCAATTTTACTGTATACAGGGTGTGCCAAGTTCGAAGTCTGAAAATTGGGATTTTTATATTGTTCTTATATTCTAGAAGCCTTTTTTTCTGTTTTTTTGTTTTCGAATTTGAGAGAGTATGCAATGCTGAATACATTCGTACACAAATCGTTGCATTCGTCATAATATCGGGAAAAAACTGAAGAAAAAAAGGAGATAAGAGTATTCAGTATTATGTTTGTTATTCCTTATCTAGATATCTTAAGCACAAACCGTTTTCACATTTTTGAAGTTGAAGACTGTGGAGATATTGTACATTTTTAGAATTCCGAAAAAATCAGCACAGGGTGTTCCAAATAATGGGTCAAAAATTGGGAACAAGATTGGCTCATAACTTTCGTTTTTCAAATTAGAACCCTATTTTTATATGATTGCGTTGGATTGTGCGAAGACACATGATGATAATGTATCGACATGTTAATGCTCCTAAAATTAATAATTCTTGAGTTATTCAGGATTTCCTGATTTCATGTCGTACGTAGAGTCAAATTCATAGAATCTGTATCATATCAACAATGACCTTGGTCATAGAAGATGAATTATTCCAATAACTCACTAGTGCCACAACTCCTTTTTGAATTCATTTATCATTGTTGTAATGGAACAGATTTCATGAATTTGAAGCTATGTATGACATGAAATTAGTAAATCCTGAAAAACTCAAGAATTATAAATTTTAGGAGGATCAAGATGATAGAACATTATCATCATTTTTTTTCGCAGAATCCAAGGCAATCATAAAAAAATAGGGTTCTAATTTGAAAAACGAAAGTTATAAGCCAATCTTGATTCCAATTTTTGACCCAACATTTGGAACACCCTGTGACGATTTTTTTAAAATTCTATAAATGTACAATATTTCCACAGTCTTCGACTTCAAAAATGTGAAAACGGTTTTTGCTTAGGAAATCTAGATTAGGAATAAAAAACATAATACTGAATTCTCTTATCTCCCTTTTTTCTTCAGTTTTCTCTAGATATTTTGGAAAGTATTATGATGAATGCAACGATTTGTGTACGAATGTATTCGGAATTGCATACTCTATCAAATTCGAAAACAAAAAAACAGAAAGAAAAATTGTTTTCACTAATTGTATAACTGAAAATGATCAGGCTCCAAGAATATTTCAGTTCGATAGATGATGTCAAACAATATAAAAATCCAAATTTTTAGATTTGAAATAGATCCAGTTCTCCAGAAACTCCTAATAGGCCGTTGAACTTGGTACACCCTGTATATATTTATATTAATATACTTATGCCCACTTGCACCGTCACATATAAGTCTGACTTAAGTGCAACTTAAATTTGAAGTTGGGTTTGAGACATCGTTTCTCTTGCACCGCAGTTTAAGTGCCTCATAAGTCATGACTATTTTGAGCCGCTAATATTCATGGCTTGAGCAAGACTTTAGCCATCTCAAATATTCATACCGTCAAAAACGAACTTCAATTTTGACGTTTTGTTTTTGATTGCGTGAATTTAATAATTATAACGAGTAGAACTTTATTGAATGAAATTGATGATCTATATGAGGGTGATTTCGACATATTAGATGTATGTACATACAAATGTATTTTCATTCTAGGTTTCAGTGAAACCCCTCAGAAGCTACTTAAAGCTTGTGCGAGTTAGAATGATGGGTGTGTTCTGTGTAGGCTTTGTTACTGTGTCCCGACGCCACCTTAGGCACAGCACTGTTAATTGTTTACCCAACAGTGAATGGTTCGGCGCGTTCTCCATACCAGAAAATTTCTTCCCTGGCGGAGACTCGAACCCCGACTTGCCGGGTTGCCGGGTCGGAGTCCAGAGCCCTATCCACTAGGCTACACGCACATTGATATCATTGATTATGGGTTTCCTAGAAGTCTAGAATTCAATAGGGCCGATCACTACCATGATGTCGACGAATTCGCATTTTTTCGGCGATTTCGGTTGACCAAAAAAAAATACTCTGCAACTGATGAGATTAATTGAGGATGATTCAGAATTGCCAAGTGATATGTAAGTACATATCTTATGTAAGATGATGTCAAACCTCAAAGAAGGGAGTTTAAGCCTTGATGATTGTAGGAATCAGAGTGTATCACCGATGAGTCCACTCCTTACGTGCCTCCGACTCTACGCATCAGCAGGACATTTATCGGCTGTAGCCGATTTGATGAAAATCCACGAATCTACAGTATCAAGAATAGTTGTTCGAGTTTCAGTATTCATGAAAATGTCTCAGGCAGAAGCAGAATTATGTTCCACCCAAACCCCATTTTACCAAATTGCTGGATTTCCTCGTGTTATTGGAGCAATTGATTGTACCCATGTATTTATTAAATCTGGAGGTATTATTCACTATTATGAATGTGAAAAGTACTACTCGATGTTATTCCACAGGTGAAGAATTATGTTATTAAGTTACAAATAAAGATTTGTATCAAATCATTTGCTTCGATTAAAAAAAAAGTGTCTCTGAATTCGCGTGTTCTTCTTACTTCGCTTTGCATAGTGACGACACGAAACCATATGGTCATATCGCATTTCTATGTCAAAATAAACAAATTCACCGATTTATACAATGCCAGATTTGGAATTGCTTAGCTCGTGCTTAACAAAGTAGTTTTCATTAGATATGCGGTGCAAGAACCGTTAAGGCGGAGAAAAGCCTGACTCAAAATTTAAGTCTGTCTTAACCAGAAAAAGGTGCAAGTAAGCATCAATCTCATATTAATTGTTTACACAATTCGAAATTTGTCCCGCTTGCTTTGCAAAAGATGATTTCATCAAAGAAGAATTTAAATTTGAGTATTTCAGACCAAAGCGCGCCCTCTGTCAGCCAACTCCTCTCACTACAACTTGTTGATTAACTAGAGTTCTATGAACAAGGATATATCCTCATCGGGTTTATAATCATATGTTGTACATCGGTGACTTTCAACTGAACTGAACTAGTTTTTTACCTCTGTAGCGGTAGATTTGTAGTTTTTCTTCGTTTTCCAAGATCAAGAGTAAAGTTTCTCCATTATCCAACTCTAAGGATACGAACGACGTTGGATTGTATGTGAAAATCTCTTGGAATACTCTGTTGTCCGAGAAATCTTCGTATATCTGAAAATATCAATGGATACATCAAAAATTTGATTTGAAAATTTTAATCAATTGAAGAATTCGTTTAAAAGTTCCAGAGAAGCTAAAAATATATTGTGATTGATTTTCATTTTAGGGACTGACAGGAAAATCCTAAAAAAACCCTTCAGAAAAATTCAGATACCTATCATAAAATATACTAACTGACAAAGACACTGCTACACTCAGAAGGAGCTGTTCTAAGTTTAATTTTTTTTAGGTAAAACATACATAATATAGCAAGGAGTGCATGATTAAAATTTGGAGAAAAAAAGAAGGGATTACAATTTTTTATTAAATTTGTTATTTTTTTTTGGTAATATATAATATAGCAAGGAGTGGAGATCATAGTTGAATTGCCTCCCCTACACTTGTATGTAAGGAAATGTAGCCTGCTGGAAGCCATATGGACATATGAGGATACTGAATCAACTAGACTCAAGCCTCTTGGCAAAACCATCAGAATCTAACTTAAACATCTTTTTCTGGGGGTTGCAGTTTATTTGTCAGTTGGTATATTTCAATAAACATCATTTCGGCTTATTATTCAAAATGTTAAAAATCTAGTATAAACACTGAATGATCCTTATTATGCTGAAACTCATTTCGTATCAGCATCAACTTACTTTCATCACATCCAAGTTCCTTCCAACTACTGTGTCCTCGTGGAACACTATTGCCAACAATGTTTTTCGCAAGCTCTTGGGTCCAACATTCACCACAGCCATCTTACTATTGTTCCTTCCAGGTATCACGAAATTATCGAAAATTTTCATTTCGCCTTTAATTGTGGCACTTTCAAATCCTATATCATTGTCTATGAGTGGTTCATCTCGGAGTAGTTTGAAGATTTTTCTTCCTGTCCTCACGGCCAATCCTGTCTTTAGGCCACGAGGCATAAAAGCAGCGTTTTCTGAAACAGAAAATTTCATAATCTTATACAGGGTGTCCGGGCAATAACTGTACATACTCTTACCAGAGATAGAGTTGGACTAGGTGATTACTGATTGACTATAAAAAATTAATTTCTGGATTTCCCTAGAAAGCTACAGGGTGATTCTCCAACTTCATGAAAATACTTAGACCATCATAAAATCCAAACTTATTGACAAATATTATTGAAACTTGGGAGGTTATTGGCACATGCCAAGGTCGAGTCAGGAATTATTTCATTATTCCAGGGCCGGACTCATTAATCTTCATTTAAAGTGTTCAGGGTAAAACAAACACTTTGTATTTCAAATTACAAATAATTAATTCGCTTTTTAGAAAGAAGCTAAATTATGCTTCAATTTGTGATATCGTTTAAAGTTGTCACATCAACAATTATTTTTTTATGAATTTTTGAATTGGGATAACGTTCGAAAAATTGAATTTTTCACCATAAAGAGAACTGAAAATCTCATGTTTGAATATAAAATGGAAAGTATTGAAAGAAAATTTTCAAAAAAGTTCAGAGCTTTAATAAGCACATTTCATTACGAAACAATAACAAATGAAAGAAACTAAAATACAGTAAAGACAACCTAATAAAAATGAAAATAGGAATGAATGAATTGCTGAGTCAACGTTATATCAGAAGTGGTTCGAAATGAAAGCCATTAGCTTGTATACATTTCTCTTGCCGAATGTTCAAATTGGATACATCCTTGCGAATCATACCGCCATTAATTCTGTTCATCAGCTGTTCTCTTGACTGGATTTCTTCAGAATATACACCATATCCTTCAATTTTCCCCATAAAATATGATCTAGCGGGTTGAAATCTGGAGATCGAAGAGGCCATGGAATAGGTGCTCCTCGACCTATCCACCTATTGGGATAGGTATTGTTGAGGTAACTTCTCACTTCCAAGCCAAAATGAGGTTCAGCTCCATCATGCTGGAAATAAATACCTCTAATATTTATTCCTTGTAGCATGCCGGGTAAAATATTTTGTGAGAAGTCTAGATAAATCGCACTTGTAAGGCGACAGTCAAAAAAATGAGGCCCTATCAAATGTTTGTTTATCACAGCACACCAAATATTTACTGAAAATTTTTGTTGTGAATTTTTCAGCCTAAATGTGCGTGTTATGAATATTGAACAAACCATCTCTGGTGAATTGCGCCTCATTACTGAATATTGTTCTGTACAAAGTGACTCTGTGATTTCCTATTCAAAGTGCAAAATTTAGTCTTCCTCACATTCAGTAAAATTTATTATTCAGGTCAATAAATTCAATTTTTCGAATTTCATCCAAATTCGAAAATTTATAAAAAAATCGTTGTTGATGTGACAACTTTGAGCGATATCATGAATTGAAGCATAATTCAGCTTCTTTCTAAAAAGCGAATCAATTATTTGTAATTCGAAATACAAAGTGTTTGTTTCACCCTAAACACTTTGAACGAAGATTAGTGAGTCCGACCCTGGAATAATGAAATAATGGATATCTTTCTGACTCGACCTTAGAATGTGCCAATAACTTCCTAAGTTTCAATAATATCCGTCAATAAGTTCGGATGATATGATGGTCTAAGTATTTCCATGAAGTTGGAAAATCACCCTGTAGCTTTCTAGGGAAATCCAGAAATTATTTTTTTATAGTCAACCAGTAATCACCAAGGCCAACTCTATCTCTGGTAAAAGTATGTACAGTTATTCCCCGGACACCCTGTATGTGATTCCATACAATTTCATTTCACAAGATTCGGAGGCCTTGACTTTGGGAATTAAGTTGGTATGGAGCGATTCTCGGTAGCGAGTTTAAAAAAAATGCAATTCCTTGAGTACAGCTCGAAGATTCATGGTTTTCGTCAGTTGAAAGATGCAAGAAGAATTTTTCATTCTCACTCAACCATAATTCTCATTTAAGATCTCACAACGTTCACAAGGTGGATAAAAATTAATTGTAACCAAAACTATAAAATGTCCCTTAGCTCTTTCTGTACTCTTTCTTTTAGGAAACTAAGCTTGGTTACTTTTCAAATTCACACAAGGTATGAATCATTTACTGTGTGAAAGAATTCATGATAAATAATACTGACTTCTACAAATGATGGGGATGATAATAAAACATTTGACTGACCTTCGCGTATCTTCCATCTTCTGTAAGGCTCAACAGGTATCGCTTTATACATATCTATCCTGAACTCAGTTACTCCGTTCTTGTTTAGTCCATAAAATGTGAGAGGTACAAGAGATTCTTGGATGATTTGTTGGTTTTCAATGTTTTGAATTTTCTGCAAAATATATTTCATTTCTATGAAAAGTATTATTATAACAGAATTATAAGAGTAAAGGTGGACCTATACTCTCAAATCTAAAAAGTTGTGGAAAATTTTTCACACACCAAAAACCACGAAATTTTTGGACTTGTTTCAGATTATGCTCTATATCTCCTGATCCATCCATTTTTCGACTAAAACTATTATACAGATCTGGAATAATAAATTCCTATGTTTCCATGATTTTATTCTAGATCTGAACACTGTTCTAAAGAGCATTAAATTTGTGATGAACTGAACTCAAAAGAAGCTCGGTAGGTCACTTCATTGCCCAATTACGGCACTTTGAAAATAGACCATTGTTTCAAACATTTAGTAAAAATTGTACATTAATATTGACATTATTGTAACCACGACATCGATGATTATGGATCATTTCTGGCGATTTTATCCTGTATGGATTTTTTTTTTAATTTTGAATGAACCACGAGGCCTATAGTCTTCGCTTTGGGCTTATTTCAAAGCTGATAGAATTGCCTACAAATTGCATTCCACAAGCTCTACTCGTAAGATCAATGGTTTCGACGCAATCTCAGTCCATAAAGATTCAAAACTAATAATTTAATTGACCTACCGAGCTCCTTTTGGTCGGAATTCGTCACAAATTTGATGCTCTTGAAAACAGTATATAACAGTTTTTGTCGAAAAATGGATGGGATAGGAGATATAAAGCATAATCTGAAACAGGTCCAAAAATTTTGCGGTTTCTGGAGTATACAAATTTTTACACAACTTGCAAACTTATGTATTTATCTCTAATGATTCCTAACAACATACTAAAAAATCAGAGATACACCATGTTTTTCCAATTCATTGTCGATTTTGACTGGCCCACAAAGCTTGATCAGGCAATCAAAGTTTTGTGACACCCGCATTAAATATTGTGGGGAAACACTGTTTTATACTGCGCAAAAAAATTAACGCACATTATGGAAATCTCAAATTTATTCCACAACTGAAGGTGTTCCCAATGATAATTATTTTTATCAGAATTATGCATGCATATGTCATCCACTTTCAACGTTTTTCTTCAATACAGATGTTTTTTCCCAGCAGGAAAAAAAAAGATGATATTATCAGATTTTGAATGTATTGGCTCCATTCTAAAATCAGTTGTTCTCGATCAATTCTAGTGATCAATAGTTTTTCTTTCGTTTGATTTTCTACACTCGATCACTATGCAACGCGAAACACGCAATTTGACCCAAGAGGAATGTGCCCAAGCAGTAGTTTTGCGAGAAGAAGGGTGGACATACACAAGAATTGCAGAAAGGTTTGGAGTTTCCCATACAAGTGTGTACAGAATGTTGCAGCGATTCAGGGAGACAGGTATGAATGTCCGAAGACCAGGACAAGGTAGACAACGGGTAACAACTGGCATTACTTGAGAGTTTCTTCTTTGAGACAACGGTTTGCAACCGCTCGCCTCCTTCAAAATCAGCTTGAGCAAACTCATGGGGTGCAAATTAGCACTCAGACAATAAGAAATCGCCTCAGAGAATATGATTTAAGGCCTCGTGTCGCGGCAAGAGGCCCAGCTCTTACCCCAGCCCATCGAAGGGCGTGTTTGGATTTTGCGAGAGAGTATATCCATTAGGAAGAGGTCGATTGGGAAAGACTTCTCTTCACAGATGAGTCTAGATTCTGCCACATGAAAGATATGCTCAGTGCAATTTCCTGAATACTACTGGTTTCGGGGGAGGGGAGTTTTTGGTATGGGGTGGAATATCTTTGACTGCTCGCACAGACCTAATGGTCGTTGATAATGGAGCTATGAATGCTGATAAGTATATAAGGAACATTCTTGAAGAGCATGTAGGGCCATTTGCCCCATACATTGGTGAAAATTTCATATGTATGGACGATTATTCCAGACCACATCGTGTGCGCATCGTTCAGGAGTACCTTGAAGAGGTTGAAGTCTCTCGGAAGGAATGGCCAGCAAGAAGTCCAGATCTCAATCCGATTGAGCAGGTTTGGGACAACCTTAATAGAAGGCTGAGAAGTTCAGAAAATCATCCAGCTACTCTTAATGACTTAGGAATCCAACTCGGAGAAATCTGGGAAGGATTAGATCAGAACATTTCAAGATCACTAATTCTGAGTATGAACCGTCGTTGTCGAGCTGTAATTAACGCAAGGGGTGGAAATACCAAGTATTAAATCACTTATCAGCATTTCAGTATTTTGAAAATTGTTGATTTCTCTTCTTTCACATAAGATCCGGTGAAATCATGAATTTTTCTTCCATTTAATGTGTCTTGTTTCGTTTAAAACCTTCCCGAGAGAACATAAAAAATAAGTTATAAAGTCAATGTAGAGTTAACTTTCATTAAAATTGAGATTTTCAGAATGTGCGCTTGATCAGGCAATCAAAGTTTTGTGAAACCCGCATTAAGTATTGAAGGGGAACACTGTGATACTTATACTAACCTTCATCGTAGCGTTTTTAAACTGCCAAACGAGGGTACCATCATTATCGCATTTTTCGTTCGATTTGGTTTTCACAACAAAGAATAGACTGTTGTCCTCACGAACTGTTATTATCTGCTCTATTTCTCCCATCTCAAACTGCAAGCTTCTAACGAAACCTTCGACTTCCAAATGGAAAATGTCGACAGTGCACTTTCCAACTCCATTCAGAATCAGGGATGGTTCATCGAACTGAAAATTGTCAAATCGTTAACTTAGTAATAAACTTGAAGAAAGTAAGGTTTTACGTTGAAAAAGTGAGTAGTTCCTATGATGTAGTTATACTCCAGACGTTGCAACTCCTCCAGACTCTCGAATTTGTAGGTCTGCTTCTTGGATTGTTGGTTCAGTATATGGATATCTTTACAAATGCTTTTGTAGTCTTCCTGAAATTTTTTTTAGTAGAATCTATCAGGGATACAACTTTGTTTCCGCAGTTTTGCAATATCTGGCTGCAGCGGTAAGTGGTAGTTGAAATAAAGAGATCGTAGATGTCAGAGTAGTGACCAACACTTTGAATCATAAATGTATAACCAGTTTTTCACAATAAAACCTCCAAGTTCGGGAAAAAATGGCAAAAGCAAAGTTGTATATCTAATATCGAGTGTTTTTTTAGAGTGATACAAGTTTGAGTTGGCAGTACTGCTTTATTTTCCAACCTATTAAACATTTGATTGTTGCTTTATGTTAAGTTGGGTGTGACATTTCATTATGAATAGACTTATAGCAGAAAAAATGCCTGCAAATTGTTGCAATTTTTCATTAAAATAATAATCTTAATATATAAAACTAAGTCGGACATTTTGTTGGTTACACCATTTTTAACTCAAGATTGGATGAACTGTTTATTATGAAAGATTTTTGTTGGATTCTTCTACGGCGAGGTTGACATAAAATACATTGAAACTCTGAAAAATTCGATGAAATGGAATAAAAAATAGGAAATAATTTTCCTTATTGCGAATAACGCCAATATGTGTCGGTACGTTACATTTTCTAATAGTATTAACGCATCTGTGTCCATGTGTTATTACACCTATCTTTCTTCCGAACACTACGGAAAATTTTATAACGAAATGTTCTGAACAAATCTCCGTTCGACAATTATTATCGCCATTAGATAGCAATCACACATATAAATAGTTATTTATATCTATGATGGCAATGTAAATTACTGTGTATTTTGAGTTGCCTGAACGTCTGAATCAAGACATTGACATTTTCTATCGAACAAACCAAAATACAATGGGTGTTTCCAAATGACTTCATTTGGAGCAGATATAATTCAAGGACGTGGATTCAATCCATCATCAAGGTAAGAATATCATGTTAACATTAATGATTTCAAATCAGTTATTTTGTCTTCCCTTTCTGCTATTTAGATCCAAGGCCTAATTCACCATCGAATCATTACAACCACTTGAAAATGCACATCATAAACTCCTTCAAATTTACTTCATATAGGCAATATGGATGATCAACTTGATCAACGTCAATCAATTAATACAGATATGAGAAGAATAATTCTTAAAGATCTGCAGCAACTACTTCATGAACATCATGAATTGGTTTGATTTTTTAAAACTGCTTTGGAACGTATTCCGAGTGACAATCACAAGGTTGTGATTAGAGCAGATAAACGAATTGTTGGAGCACATGACGCCAATTCAACGCCCCTACGAAAGACGAAGTGGCAATTGTGATTGTAGGTGACAACTTGGAAACGCGTGATATTGTTCTTACGCGTCGCAATACTAAAGAATTGCAACGAATATATGAAACACACCGTTCATACGATGCTCTACAATACCTGCTTATGTTTTGGAGAGGTGATGATGGATATTACTTCAATATCAAGATGATAAATCCATTGAATGGTGGGTACCTTTTTCAAAATTTAAAATGTCTACTTAATACAAATTTGAATTATTTGATTTTGGGCTAAGAAACCTCGAAAAAAGTGAGCTCGATGAATTATTATTCATTTCGTTTAATGGTTCGTTAATATGCTGATAACTATTTGCTGAGATTTTGTCCAATTTTTGCAGCAGTATTGTGTGGACATGTATTGTGAAACCAGCTGACCCGGCAGACTTCGTACTGCCTCAATCGATAAATAAAGAAGCAACTTTAATATTATAATAATTTATAATGGTATAATGTTGGCCAAGAAGTGTTTAGAATCATTTCCTATCCCAGAAACTAAAGAGCGTGAGGGATCTGGTGGTGGGACCAATTGTGGCAATTGGCAATTAGAAAAGGTAGCTGACCCGGCGAACTTTGTTTCGCCTTAGAGATGAATAAAGTTGTACTAATCTTTGGTTTTCTCTTAAGATGGAAGTGGTGTCTATTCATAATGAAATGTCAAACCCAACTGAAGAGAAAGCAACACTCAGATGTTGAATAGGTTGTAAAATGAAGCAGTCTTACCAACTCAAAGTTGTATGACTCTAAAAAAACACCCGATACTAAAGATTATTGGGTGAACGCTGTCAAACCTCGTACTGAAGATCCATTTTCCTTGTATTCTCCTTGAGATCATGCATCAGTTTCAGTTGTTCTTCAACCTCGAAGCCTGTAATTCCATGGAGACATTCCAGAGAATCTTCGAAAGTCAGGTTTTTCGTGAAGTACCAAGGAGCTGCAATCACTTGGGGTTCCTTGGAAGAAATTTTCAAGGCTCCACTCTCCCAAGCAGTCATGTTTATCGAGTTCACGAAACCAGTGACGTGCATGTCTGCTTCCAGAACTGTTTTCTGGGAAAATTGGTATGTTGCTCTCAAGGTTTGGTTTGTATCCGTCGTGACAATTTTGTCAATTGGGTTTCCGTTGAGCAAACCACCTACTTCTAAGTTGTGCCTGATGAGGGTTTTATTTCTGAGGTATATTTCAGAATGGATCGTTTGGTCTTCGTTACTCTGAAAAAAATTTCATGAGAAAATAATGGAAGGAAGTAGACTAAATGCAATAATCATTAAAACGATTAAAAAAATCAAAAAAGGCAGAAAATCAGAGAAACTCATATAATTCATCATAAATTGAAAACCTCAAAAACAGAAACTATAAAGTTGTTGCCAAACTGTGGATATACACTTCTTGCAACTGCAACAATCAAAAGAACCGAAAAATTTTCCAAATTTTTTGGTGTTTTTCAACAGGGTATATTTCAGTGAAAAATGGTCGTATGAGAAAAAGAAAAATCAATTTTTGAAGCTTGAAGAATCTAGTTTCTGAATTTATTGGTTAACAATTTTTCAGAGTACCGGCAGCCATGCAATCCTCGGATAAAACACGAAAAAAATTTCTTTAAATTTTTGAAAATTTTTATTTTTGCTTCACGCGCATGGAAAAAATGTTTTGAGCTAGATCGATGGAAAGCCCGCATAGCCTGTTCATTTAGGTCTAACTTGTTTTTCACTACCCTCGGAAATGACCATTTGTCTTCGAGATATCCCATTTTGAATGCAAATGAACCCTTTTTCACTCAACTGCTGATATCTCCAGAACAACTGGAGGCCTAGCAAACTGAGAGCCGGTTTGTTTTTCTGCAGAAAATTTCCTACAAAATTCGTTCATGTTTAATTAAGAAAATTTTTTTTTTTCACCTGTAACGGTAATGTGAAAAAAGAGCAAGAAAATGTCATTTTGCCATTTGTTGGTTTACGGACTGTATTTTCGTCAATATTGAAGGGAAAACTAAGGTTATAAGAAAATTTTAGAGCCTAATTACCCCAAAGGCCCCCCAAATCGATTGATCGATCGGTGAAGCGGTTTTTCTGGACCAATCGATTGAAATTTTGAATGAATTAAGGGAACAACGTTTTTGTTCATTAAACACGAGCTAATCTTTCTGAAAATTATTAATATAATTTTTTCAGTTATAAGTTGATTTTGTATTCTTTGAAGATCGAAAAAAAATTTATATTTTTTTCCGAAAAAAAAATTTGTTGTCGTTTTCTTACGACTAAAATTTTATTTATTGGCTTACCGCCGACATCAGCGTTACCCAAAGCATACCACGTGGAGGTTGCACGGTCGGATTTACGCTTCTTTTGAGCTCAAGCACGTGTGTTCATGATTCTTCAGAAATGAGAACCTGTGGTTTGTCAGCTTCACAATATTCGACGACCCAAAACTTACTGTTTGAAAAGTGTGTTTATCAGTGTTGCGTGAGTAATTTTTAAAAGAAATGAAAGCCTATGGTTCGTCAGCTCCATAGTATTTTATGAGGACGGAAAAGTTCTATCGCAATTTTTTTTTTTGCAAGAAAAATTTTTCAAAAATTTCTAAACTACTTGCTTGAAGCTCTACAATAAACTACCTGAGAGCCTGAAGAAGTTCCATAGAAAAGTTAAAGAACTCCTTTTAGAAAAGACAATTTACAACATAGGTGAATTTTTGTATTGATTCCATTTTGGAAGTGTTTGTCGAACTTGTAAATGTGACCATTAAGTCTTATACTAATTCATATTTTTTATTTTCATGTTGTATATAATTGTTTATCTATACTGAATCTGGATGTGAATTTTTAATGCATTAAAATTTACAAATTCCTTTTTTTCAACATTGAAAAGAAACAGTTAAATTTTGTTCTGAAAATATCGAAAAAAAAATTTTCTTTTACAGAGAATTTCTATTTTTTTCTCTATATTTTCAGAATATATTTCACCAATTTTTTTTTCAATCGTAAAAAAGGCATTTCAAAATATTTTCTTAAATTTTTTTATAATCTCCAAAACATTCAAAATTGAATAAAAAATCAATAATTGATTCTTGAAAAGAAGAGGTAAACTTCAAGAAACGAAAACCTTGTTTCCTTAGTTTTTTCAGAATTTCAATCAATCGATCCAGGAAAACCGCTAAATCGATCGATCTACCGATTTGTAAGGGTCTTTGCGATACATTAGGTTGTAAAATTGTCTTATAACCTTAGCTTTCTCCCTAATATTGACGAAGATAGAGTCCGTTAACCAACAAATGGCAAAATGGCATTTTCTGGCACTTTTTTCACATTACCGTTACAGGTGAAAATTTTTTTTTATCAAACATGAAAGATTTTTGTGGGAAATTTTCTGCAAGACCTCCAGTAGTTCCTGAGATATCGGCTGTTAAGTGAAAAAGGGGCTTTTGCATTCAAAATTGGATATCTCGAAGACAAAAGGTCATATCGGAGGGTATTGAAAAACAAATTAGAGCTGAATAAACAGGCTATGCGGCCTTTGCATCGGTCTAGCTCAAAAGAAATTTTCCATGCGCGTAGAGCATGAAGCTTTATCCGAGGATTGCATAGCTGATGGTTCTCTGAAAAATTGTTAACTAATGGATTCAGAAACTAGAGTCTTCAAGCTTCAAAAAATGATTTTTCTATTCTTCATAAAAATATTTTTCACTGAGATACAGCCTGTTTAGAACCACCAAAAAATTTGGAAAATTTTTCTGTTCCTTTAATTATTGAGGGAAGTACACTAGGTGCCTACTTACCAACATACTATTTGCGTATTCTTTAGTGAAATTGAACCCATTGACTGAATCTTCCACAGTGACATTTTTGAGGAAGGCAATGTTATCTATGATCAAATGGTGGATATCTTGATCAGATCTAAGTGGAATAACCTCCGACATATTCACTTTGTTTATGAATTTGGTGAACAGTTTCCCGTGTAATTTTATATTGTAAAAATGGTAGGTTCCTATAAAAAAATTCATATTGATTAGTGTTGCACCTTATTTAAAAATTGAGGAATTGATTTGTTCATTATACACTGCGCAAAAAACGCACATTATGGAAATGTGAAATTTATTCTACAACTGAAGGTGTTTCCAATGATAATTATTTTTATCAGAATTATGCATGAATATGTTATCAACTTTCAACGTTTTTCTTCAATACAGATGTTTTTTCCCAGCAGGAAAAAAAAAGATGATATTATCAGATTTTGAATGTATTGGCTCCATTCTAAAATCAGTTGTTCTCGATCAATAGTTTTTCTTTTCTTTGATTTTCTACACTCGATCGCTATGCAACGCGAAACACGCAATTTGACCCAAGAGGAATGTGCCCAAGCGGTAGTTTTGCGAGAAGAAGGATGGACATAAACAAGAATTGCAGAAAGGTTTGGAGTTTCCCATACAAGTGTGTCGAGAATGTTGCAGCGATTCAGGGAGACAGGTGTAAATGTCCGAAGACCAGGACAGGGTAGACCAAGGGTAACTGCCATTCAAAAACGTTACTTGAGAGATTCTTCGTTGAGACAACGGTTTGCAACCGCTTGCCTCCTTCGAAATCAGCTTGAGCAAACTCATGGGGTGCAGATTAGCACTCAGACAATAAAAAATCATCTCAGAGAATATGATTCAAGGCCTCGTGTCGCGGCAAGAGGCCCAGCTCTTACCCCAGTCCATCGAAGGGCGCGTTTGGATTTTGCGAGAGAGCATATCCATTGGGAAGAGGTCGATTGGGAAAGAGTTCTCTTCACAGATGAGTCTAGATTCTGCCTCTGCCATTGTGATCGACGTTCCCTTGTATACAGACGTCCACATGAAAGATATGCTCAGTGCAATTTCCTGAATACTTCGGGGGAGGATCGTTTATGGTATAGGGTGGAATATCTTTGACTGCTCGCACAGACTTAGTGGTCGTTGATAATGGAGCTATGAATGCTGATAAGTATATAAGGAACAGACCCCATCGTGCGCGCATCGTTCAGGAGTACCTTGAAGAGGTTGAAGTCTCTCGAATGGAATGGCCAGCAAGAAGTCCAGATCTCAATCCGATTGAGCAGGTTTGGGACAACCTCAATAGTAGGCTGAGGAGTGCAGAAAATCATCCAGCTACTCTTGATGACTTAGGAATCCAACTCGGAGAAATCTGGGAAGGATTAGATCAGAACATTTTGAGATCACTCATTTTGAGTATAAGCCGTCGTAGCCAAGCTGTAATTAACGCAAGGGGTGGAAATACCAAGTAGTAAATCACTTATAAGCATTTCAGTATTTAGAAAATTGTTCATTTCACTTCTTTCACATGAGATTCGGTGAAATCCTGGATTTTTTCTTCCATTTAATGTGTCTTGTTTCGTTCAAAATCTTCCTGAGTAAACATGAAAAATAAGTTATAAAGTCAATGTAGAGTTAACTTTCATTAAAATTGAGATTTTCAGAATGTGCGTAAATTTTTTTGCGCAGTGTTTTATATGAAGAGTATTAAGTGAAAAACTACCTTCGAGGAAGCCTTGATTCAGAAATATCGCATTTTGCCTGAATACTTCCAGATCCAAACCTCGCATCCACTTGGTGACCAAATTTGTTTCAATGACGAGTTCATGGGCAAAAACGTTGTCATCAGTGAATTCCACAGGACTCTCGATGGTGTTGTCGTCGATTTTATTGATATACACGATATTGTCGTTGGTTTTCGACAAACTTATACCATTTAGGTGATTCTTGATCGCTAGGTTGCCATCGATTTTCACCTGCAAAAATCAAACCAGAAGTTGAATAAAAAAATGTACAGCAGAAATGTTTTCAGTTCAGTACAGAGTGCATCAATTTGTAAGATTTCAACCATCGAATCCATAGCTCTCAATATGTTGACTTATCATTGTCATATTCAGAAAAGCTTAGGAAAAAAGATCCCATTAATCGACGAAACCATTGTTCATGACTTTAGATTTTCCAACGTTTTGTACGTAACTTTACTCAGCTTCTAGAGCATAGCGATGTTATTTTTTTTTCAATTTTTTCATTATCAGGTCTAATTAAGCTATTCTATAACACCAATTTGATATTTTCATATGTTTGTAATTGCTTTTTTCCAGAAGACATCATTCCCAAAAATAAAATAGATTCTCAATTGCCTTATTCAATCGTTAAACAAATTTTCGCAGTTTCATCGATATAAAAACAGAAATGAAGGAACTATCTGTATTCAAGAGCATCGAACTTTTAAATTCGACCATTGACCTACCTATAGTATAAAACTATCCGATCATCTGCCTGAAAGATTGAAAATTTCGAGTACAAATTTTTCAAGAAAAATATTAAAAAGATTTTACTCGAAAGGTGATTTTTCATTTCCATCTAGAAAGTTCTTCAATTTTGTATGTGTATTCAGTTCAAAGTCCAAGATTTTTATTTGACGTATCCTATAAAAATGTACTTGTATTTTATTATTTTTATTATTATCATCATGCACCTGTTAGTTTCATGAAATTTTGATAAATTTCATCCTTTGCTGTTGTCAATTTAAATTATAGTTTCATCAACAGAAGCTGCATTGTTCATGATTTTAAATTCATTTTTTTGGTTGTGTTGATATTGGTTTCATTGCTCAAATTCGAAACAATCAAATCTCTTGATTTGAAATTTTAACGAATCTCGGACACTCTTTCTATTAAAGAGAGAGAGAGGTTTTCTAAAGGTCAGTTTTTTTCAAGGTAATAACGAATTAGTAAAAATGGATTTATAGTATATTAAATATAGAGAACGGTAAGGGCATTATTACCGATCGAAGACAATTATTGTCTGAGATCGCTAGTCCTTAACGTTCGAGATACTTATACCGTTTTTTGCACGTTAGACACAATTTTTACTCAATGTACAAAATAATTATCTGACAAATTCATTTATTCGTGGCTTTATCAATGCTGTGTAGGAATATAATATAAGGCGTTTTCTTGGCGATGAAAACTTAGTAGATTGTCAAAGTGACAATAATCAATTGAATTTACTTGCGTTGAAAAATGAGCGATATAGAATCTTCAGAAGATAATGAAATTCAAACAGCCTGGGAAATCGGCTGTTCTTCAGTTATTCCTGAGAAATCTGAAATCCGATACGAGAGTACATACAATACTTCCAAGGAATGGATTTAGACTAAAGGCAGTCAAATCAATGAAAAAGTGTTACTGGCCTTTTTTGTTCGAAGAATAGAAAAGCTCAGATCGCCTGAAAGTTTTTCGGCGGAATATTCAATGCTGAAGAGCACAATAGTTTTGAACGACGGTATTGACATATCCAAGTTTGCAACGCTTCTAGCATTCCTCAAAAGAAAATCTATTGGTTACAAACCAAAAAAATCTGCTGTTTTTACAAGAGATGAAATGAATAAATTCTTAAAAGAAGCACCAGATGATATATTTTCAATTATTAAGGTGTGATTTTATTAATAAAATAGTGCTTTATAAACTAATTATGCTCTTTCAGGTGGGAATAATATTAGGTATATCAGGGGCGTGTAGAAGAGAAGAGTTGTACAACATGAGCGTCAGGGACATAGAAGATCGGGAATCATTTTTAATCGTGAAAATTCCCATAACAAAAACCAACATTCAGAGAACATTCTCAGTCATAGATCGAGATAATGATATCAATTACCTGGAAATATATAAAAAATATTTCCGTCAGCGTCCACAAAATGCGATGAGTGAGCATTTATTTTTGAGATATCAAAACGGAAAATGCAGTAATCAAGAAATAGGCAAAGGGACAATTGGAAGTTGGCTGTCAAAAATTGCAACCTTTTTGAACTTAGAAAATCCAAATGCCTATACTGGCCACTCTTTTAGACGCACTTCGGCCAAATTTTAAGCTAATAAGGGAGTAGATGTATTAGGACTAAAACGACAAGGTGGATGGAGGTCTTCGACTGTGGCTGAAAGTTACTTTGAGGCTTCCCTGGAAAATAAACAAGACTTTGCTGAGAAAATTTTGCATACTACGGAACGTAGCGAGTTGCAACATGAATTGTTTAATTCTGCAGAGGTTTCTGTGAATTCGGCTGCTACTCAATTCAGTAGTATTTTCATCAGCAATTGTAAAAACTGTACTTTCACATTCAATATTAAATAAGCTGAATTCAAATTGTTTGTGTTATTTCATTATTTCGAAGAATGTTCAGGTCATTTTCACCTACCGTTCGCTGAACGCTAAGTGATTCACTTACCGTTCTGTTTACCTTAGCAACCAGTAAAAATGATCTACCGATCTAGCAACAAACGCGGTAACTAACAAAAAGGTGCAAAAAGGTAATTTAGTCAGATGAAGTCTATAAGGGAAAGAATAAAATGAACTTAAGAAAGATACAGGGGTTATACAAAAGTTAATTCCTTTATTGTGAAAAATATCACAATGATTTAGTTCGAAGACTTATCCGACCTTTTTTCTCATGATATCTTTGTACAGATTAAAAAAATATTATTTCTTGAAGATAGAGCCAAAGAAACATAATTTTATACAAACTAAAAAACTATTCAACCAATAAAATGATAATTATTACTCCATATTTTCATAACTACTTTGAGACCTTAAAACACTCAAAATTAAACTTTTACTTGGGTATCTAACATTATTGGGAGGTCAGAACTCCTGCAGATGTCGCTATATGTCGACAACGCTATCGAATGGAAGGTGAAATTTTTGACACTTTCTCTATGAGAACTTAGAAATTAAATTTTTCAATCGATAAAAATTCGTTTATTCCAGGAATTATTTTTTTCTCGAATTTAATGATTTGAATTATTTGTACTCGAGAAACGAGAAAAAAAATTTCCAGTACCATTAATTAACAGAGTTCATTCCACTTACTGGTTGTCTGAATTCAATGTCATGAGGCAATATAAGGCTTTCGTTGTGAAATACGATGTTTCCTAAGACATCTTCAATGCTTTTGTTGTTGATTCTTCCCAAAACATCCAAGTCGTTTATATACATAAGACGATTGAAGGTCAAATCACCTAAAAACGATCATCAGTCTATAATACTCATCATCTTCAACGCAATAAATAGTCAGAATCGAATAAGATATTGACAAACCTGTAATGAAGAATATGTTATCCTTATACTCGAAATAATCCTTTACTTCTTCTATCGAGACTTCATTAATTGTTTCTGCTACATTGATATCATTTTTGAAGGTAACATTGCCGAAAACTTCTATTGGTGCTTCAATAATTTGATCGCCTTGCTTCGTCATCAAATTTTCCACTGGTACATCATTTAATTTTTCCGCCTCTATCAACTTCTCGACCATGAAACCTTTTTCGAAGGTTTTCAAACCATTAACTTCGATATCAGTCTCACTCTTGAATACAGCGTCCTCTAGTAGTTCCTGTATTGGTACATCGCTGAGTTTGGTTACGTTAAGATTCTTGAAATAAACATTTCCCTGAAAAAATTTATCAGATAAGTTCATCCTTCAATTTCATATTGGCTTTTACATTTAGTATTGATGATTTTTTCTTCAGTTCCTGTTCCTGGTTCAACGGCATACCGTTCAGGTGTTCAACGTTGAAGTCTTCTTTCACCACAAGCTCTGCGAAATTTAAATATGCAGGTAGATCTATGGTGCAAAATAAGAGTCCAGAAAGTAAGTGAAGGTACTGAAGTTTTCACGATCGTAGAAATACTTATTTATGATTTGAGTGACGTTTTATTGAACAATTTAACGAACAAAATAAAATCACTTTTAACACAAATACCATACAATGTTTTTTGTACAACTCCCCTGTTTTGATATTGAAATGGGTGAATTTGCAATGACAATAAACTACAAAATGCATTTGAATATTCAGATAATTAAATGGGTTGTTATGAATGGCAAACGTTCGAAAGTTATGACTACTAACAAATGAGAAAAGACCCTGTCATTTGAATTTCCTTCCCGTCTTAGGTTTTTAACTGCTTAATATTATTAATGAAATTGACCATTTGGTTGTTCCTCTGGATATTGAAGAGTCTTCAAAAAGAGCAAATCTGGAACTCCTACATAAAAAATCTGTTCAGCAGTACGATATTGCATATAACAATTTCCTGGCCTGGTGTACAGGGTGGGCATATTTCGATGTTTTAGCACTACAACTTTTGAACCAGAGGCGATAGACAAAATCTGATACCCCATTCTCGATCTCTTTTTCCGAGAAACTAACAAGAGTAGTATTCGTTTTTGGCTACCTTCTTTTGTTTTCGAGTTATAAGCGGAAATTAAAAAAATGGTGATATCGGAAATAATTTATATCTCCGCTAATACAGATGATAGAGCTCTGAAATTAAAACAATATACCGGCACTTTTTTAAGTAGAATCCAGTGGCATGCTCGTTTTTTTGCACCATTTTTAATTAGGAAGTTATGACCCAAATTTGTGTTTTTTTGAATAGGAACACTAGATTTCTGTGCCATTTTCTGAAAGCTTAATTTTTTCTGATTTCAACAATATATAACATCGTATTGTTCCTATCAATATGAGTAAAAAAATTGGCCAAGAACCTATATTCATCTGAGTCTCAATACTTTCTATGTATCTCTTTCGATTAGTCTTTTCATTTCTATGCTCTTCACTCAATGTCTCCAAGATCGAAGAATAATAGACTAGAAAATAATGAGATTGACGGAAGGAGATTGCTCTTGTTATAGAAAGCTCTATTTTTCTGTGATCATCAACAGTTGAAACCATAGAAAGTATTGTGACTCACATGAAAATAGGTTTTTGACCAATTTATATACTCATATTGATACAAACCTTACGATGTTATATATTTTTGAAATCAGAAAAAATTAAGCTTTCAGAAAATGGCACAGAAATATATTGTTCCCATTTTAAAAAACATAACTTTGGGTCATAGCTTCGTAATTAAAAATGGTGCAAAAAAGACGAGCATACCCCTGGATTCTACGTAAAAAAGTGCCTCTATAATGTTTTAATTTCAGAGCTCTATCATCAGTATTAGCGGAGATATAAATTTTTTCCGATATCGCCATTTTTCCAATTTTCGCTTATAACTCGAAAATAAAAGAACGTATCCAAAAATGAATACTACTCTTGTTAGTTTCTCCGAAAAAGAGTTCGAGAATGGGGTAACAGATTTTGTCTATCGCCTCTGGTTCAAAAGTTGTAATGCTAAAACATCGAAATATGCCCACCCTGTACATTGAAAAATGTAGAAGGGGACTTTAGTGAAACTATTTTCCTGGCATTCTTAGAAGTAAAATAAAAAATATGGAGTTCATCAACTCTGTGGAGCAAATTTTCAATGATAAAGACAAGCGCCCTTGTTAAAAATGGTGTGGATGTTAGTAAATATTTTAAGGTAATAGCATTGCATATTGTAAAAGGAAAAGTGGAGGATATCGACCAAAAAAATCGAAAATTCTGACTCTTGAACAAGTTGAAAAGTTTATAAAGGAGGAACCAGATGAGAAATACTTGATGGTTAAGGTTGCAACTATTTTCGTATTATTTGGAGACATCGAAATAAAGAATAAATCAGTGGTTATACAAATTCCAAAAACAAAAACGAAAGTCAGTCGTTCTTTCAGTATTATTGGGAAGTTCCTTTGTAGACTATTTTCATAGGTACTTTGCACTGCGCTCTTCTGTCATCAAACAACGTCGTTTTTTCCTGAAATACATGAATAGTAAATGCACTACCAATCCAGTTGGTATTGATACATTTGAGAAAATTGCTCCTATTGTTGCCGACTTCCTCAAACTGCCAGAACCAAAGCAATATACAGGACACTGTTTTCGAAGATCCTCCGCTTCATTGCTAGCAGAATCAGGAACAAATATAACGGATATCAAAAAACCTGGTGGCTGGAACTCTACGACGGTAGCCGAGGGCTATGTTGATCATTCCATTGCATATAGGAATGTCATTGCTGAAAAAATTCTCCCAACCTCAACAGATTTTGGATCATCATCATCCAAAATTGTTCTTCTGGTTTCTATAAGTACTGATGGTGCTGAGAATTGTAAAAACGTGTTGCTAAGCTTCCTAACATCACAGGGCATTAATGTTAGTAATTGTTCTAGATTTACGATTAATATTAATGTTCATAAGTTATGATTGTTGAATAATGATAATGAAAATTTGCAATTGCTGAATTTTAACACTAATGTTAAAAATATTTTTAATACGCATCCACGTAAACAATCAACTTTAACATTGTTTGCTGTCATTAAAAGTGTCTCTTTCAATGGCAGTTGTATAAAAACATTTTTTTTACTGTTGGCTGAACGTCTTAGTGCAATAAAATTCATAAATCGTTCGGACAAAAATTCGTACATATATGGTTCACTTACTTTCTGGACAAGCATCGTAAAACACCCTACCTTTAACAAGTATATTTCCCGAAGATATATTCGACATAATCTTATCTTCCATTTCTCTTCTATTCAATACAACTTGACATAACGTTTTATCTTCTCGACAATCTATTTGTTCAACTTTCGAATTGACCAAAGTGATATTTTCTGTGATGTTCTGTGGTGTACTATACGTGAGACGATTTCTCGTGTAGTTCGTGAGGTTCATCTGTATGAAGAATCCTCCAACGTCTTTAGAAACGCTGAGATTTTCAACTTGCAGTTCTTTGAATGTTAGTTTTTTGTTCATGATTCTATCACCTGTGATGGTGTAGAAATTTTCAACAGGTATCTCGTTCAGTTTTTCCTTCACTTCCAAGTTTTCTGCCTGTAAGTCTCCTTCGAAGATGAGAAAAGAGGAGATGAACTGTTCGCCAGAAGTTTTGACTACCTCTTGGTCGAGTTTGGTGACGTTTATGCCGTTTATCAGTTGTTTAACTTCCATGGATTCTACCTTGACATTTGCATTCAACTGTGGTATATTTAGGTATTGTTGAGTATCTTCAGTTACTATTTGGTCTAAAGTTATTTTGTTTATGGAATTCGAAGAAATTTCCAAATTGTTTGTGATGGTGAGACCTTCGGCAAATTCTTTAATTGAGTTTATGATTGGACTTTCTTCATCCTGAAAGCAGAAACGTTACGTTATTCAAATGATCATTAACGTATATTCATGTTTCAGATTCATATTGATTAAAAAAATTCCTATTCAACTCATCGTAGTAAAGTACATTGATTTAACTTTCCTATGAACGAAATTTATTGTTTTTTAAGAGCACTAGTAATATTGTGTGAAGACAAGATACAATCGAAGGTGTCATATTTTTCATCTTCATATTTTTGAAAACGAAAACATCTCAAAACATTTTTTATATGAATTAACATTTCAACTGGCAGATAACTTCAGAGCATACCTAACATCTGAAGAATTAGACTTATTTAATAATTTGCGGATAATTGCATTAATCCCGAATGATTTTCAAGGTACCTATGTTTTCAAACAATCGTTATCATGATATTAGTCAATTGATATCAAAATTGGGCATTTTTATTTGATACAGCAGCATTATTTCTCATTTCACCACTTTCAAAACACTGTTTGTGTGAAAAATACTGTAAGCTCATGCGTCGATTACTGTCAATACCGTCAAAATTTTGTTAGCTCACCCTGTACATTTAGTGGGAACAGAACGACTGGATCTTTTAATTCAAAGAATTATACACATCGTACCTTAAAGTTAAGAATAGTTATTTAATATGAGTGTTAAAAGTGACGCTTTATTTTGTGAAATGAGCGGATCGAATTGAACAATTTCACGAAAAAATAAAATCACTTCTAACACAAATACCATACAATGTTTTTTTGTACAACTGCCTCATTTTGATAATGAAATGGGCGAATTTGCAATGACAATAAACTTCAAAATGCATTTTAATATTCAAATAATCAGAAGGTTGTTGTGAATGGCAAACGTTGCCAACGTTATGATTACTAACAAATGAGAAAAGACGCTGTCATTTGAATTTCGTTTCTGTCCAATTTTCGTCATCGGTTTCTAACTGTTTAATATGTTTATCAAGAGTCCAATTACTTATAAAAGAGACGATTTGATTGTTCCTCTGCAAATCTACAACTCCTATTTGGAAAATCTGTTGAGCAGAACGATATTGCATATAACAATTTCCTGGCCTGGTGGAAATTGAAAAATGTAGAAGAGAAATGCAGTGAAACTGGTGTGGATATTGGTAAATATTTCTAGGTAATAGCATATTCAAAACCGAAAAGTGAAGGATATCGTCCCAAAAAAATCGAAAATTCTCACTCGTGAACAAGTTGAAAAGTTTATAAAGGAGGCGCCAGATGAGAAATACTTGATGGTTAAGGTTGGAACTATTTTCGGATTATTTGGAGCCTGTCGGCGTGAAAAATTTTGTAATTTATCAGTGGAAGACATCGAAATAACGAATAAATCATTTGTTATACCACTTCCAAATACAAAAACGAAAGTCAGTCGTTCTTTCAGTATTATTGGGAAGTATCTAGACTATTTTCATAAGTACTTTGCACTGCGTGCTTCTGTCATCAAACATCGTTGTTTTTTCCTGAAATACATGAATAATAAATGCACTGCCAATCCAGTTGGTATTAATACATTTGGGAAAATTCCATCTATTGTTGACGAATTCCTCAACCTGCCAGAACCAAAGCAATATACAGGACACTGTTTTCGAAGATCCTCCGCTTCATTGCTAGCAGAATCAGGAGAAAATATTACGGATATAAAAAAACATGGTGGATGGAAGTCTACGACGGTAAACGAGGGCTATGTTGATCATTCCATTGCATATAGAAATGTCATTGCTGAAGAAATTCTCCTAACCTCAACAGATTTTGGATCATCATCATCCAATATTGTTCTTCGGGTTTCTGCAAGTACTGATGGTGCTGAGGATTCTAAAAATGGGTTGCGAAGCTCCCTAACTTCACAGGGCATTAATGTTAGTAAGTGTTCTAGTTTTACGATTAATATTAATGTTCATAAGTAATGATTGTCAAATATTGATAATAATTTGCAATTGCTACATTCTCATCTGATTTCATCATGAGTGTTAAAGATATTTTTAACACGCTTACACGTAAACAATCAATTATAACATTGTTTGCTGTCGTTGAAAGTATCACTTTCAATGGCAGTTGTACAAAAAAGTCATTTGCGAATGATTAAAGACCCACCGTGTATACAATGTCCTCCAAAATCCTGCCATAATTCAGGCCATCCATATTTTCTACGATAACAGATCCAGTAACTTCAAGACTTTCGAAGTTGACGTTAGATGAAATGTTGAAACTGTTCGCAAGTGTGGGGTTTGGAAGTAGATTGTTGAGTTTATCTCCAACAGTTTTGCCATCGTGCTAAAAAAAATAGAAAAGAGATATTTTCCCTCGTTTCTATCAGATCGAAGCTTACCAGGAATTTTTTCGTAATGTGCAAGTTTGGAAAAACGGCTTTGCCAAAAATCTGTTGAGCCGTTGACAGAGTGAAGTATTCCTCAGGTCTCAACTCGTTGATATAGTTCTTATTCGTTTGCAACACTTTTGCAGTCACTGTGTTCTTGAATACTTTTTTACCTAAAAACAATTTTTTCAACCACTTAGATCTCACATTCGACCCACCCAGTATAGTTGTTTTTTATTTGCATCATAAAACTCATTTTAATAACATTAACAGAAAAAGAAAAAAAACAATCAAAACTGATTTGCTTTTAGGGGGCCATACCGACAACATTTGCGAAACATAGATGAATTCGAAAGGGTCATCATCGAAATGAACAACATCTTAAATTTACTAAGATCTCTCATCATAAAGACTGGAAAAATTAAAACAGATTTTTTCACTGTGAGAGGAGAGACAAATTTCTTCCTTATTTGGCATCATTAGTGTCATACATCCCTCAGGTCAGCTGACGTATACAGATAAAGAAAATCCTTATGGAAACATAGGAATTTGAATGTTAAATTCGAATGAGCTCCGAGTCTAGTAGAACAGTGGAAGAATCGAAATCTCATATCGATTCGATAACAAATAAAGGACTGGACTATTGGAATGGCAAGTCTCCGCAGGAGGGAGTAATCTCGGCTGCCGCGGATTGCAATGCACATTAGTCGCATCCGAACGTCAGATGTGATAGCTAGACGGTTTGAAAATAAATTGGATTCGCGTAAATCAAAATGTTCACGGTTAAAAATTAAAGTTCAAATAATAAAATGGTACTTCGGTAGTCAATCTATTGCGGAGACAATAACTTCTTTCATTGTTGCCTTTGGAGATAGGCCGATACCTTCACGTTCGGCTCTCCAACTTTGTGAAAAAATAGCAAATATGCCTAAATTTCTCAGAAATACGAGATTATTTCTTTATGAAAGATTTGGCTATTTTTTGGCACAACGAGATGAATTATTTGAACATTTAATTTGAATGTGTCGATTCTAAATTTCTAATGTTTTAGAATTCGTTTGTGTTTTCCTTTTTTAATTTTCATAGAATAATTTTTTATTTTTCAACTTTTTCTCATAAAATGTGTTTTTGTTTTTCAATTGTTTCTTTTTCTAGAATTTTTTCTATTTTCAAACCAGTTTAGGCGAAAAAGAACCTGAAAACTAATTTCCACAGGAAATAATTTGTGTCATTCATTGAGGCAAATAAATTCCTCGCGTCAGAGTGAAATAAAATGGTCGTATTCATTTACAACAGATACGAAATCACCCATACGGCGTTTGGAGTGTTACTGATTCGATTCGACACTTCGCGTACCATACGTTGTCCTCTACATCCCCACCCAACCAAATCTGTCGGCCCTGCCTTTAATTCGATATCACTTCACTCTGAGGTTTTGATTCTGCCACTGTTCCACTAGAATGTAGCCCTTTTCGAATTTACCATAGAAACTGTGATGTTTCCTATTGTGTTTTCATGATCTGTAGTTGCAGATTGAATTTTGTTATTAATCGTCATTGAAAACATAATGAATATAACCTGTTATTGAGATAATTTCTCTTTCCCTCTTCGATACATATTCCTCTGGAAACTTGAGATTGTTCAAGAAATCAGCTACGGAAGGTTCATCGAATGTAACATCCTGAAAAGAAGTATATAAGCTCAAATCCAATGGGATAAAATGAGGGGATCAAAAAAAAATTACGATTCTCACCCCATTGATGATAACTGTGCCTGATATGTGATTTGGAATATTTGTCAAGCAGAGTTGGGTTAAGAATTTCTCAAAATCTTCACCGTTCACTTTTCTAACAGTAATGTTGTTGGGAAATTGAATAACAAGGCCTTGTCCTGTTATACGGTCCACCACATCATTTTTCGATGTTTCTTCTTCAAATGAAATATTGGCGTCTTCTGCTTGAATGTTCTCTACTTTTAATGTTTCGAAAGAAAGTCTACCTGTAGATAAAATCATATGAATAATTAAAAAAAAATTAATCAACTTTATATTACCATCAATGTGTTCCCCAATATCAATAATAGATGAAGATGGCATTCCGTTGATATAATCTGTTTGTATGTTCTTCAAGACAGCCACTGGTTTTTCGAAGACTACATTGCCATTTATCACAACATCATCAGAATCACGAAACATTATATCTTCACTTTTGATACCGTTTATTGTATCGAAGGAAAGGTTCTTCACATCGAGGTCTGTGAAGGTCTTAGTACCTCTCACCGTTTCATTCTTATCTTTCCTGTGAAAAAAGGTACTTTTGATCAGTGTTGATTATTGATGTAGAAAAAATGATGCTAAATTTTGAAATGCACTTAATTTTTAAACAAAAATAAAAAAAAGCTAACAATGTTTTCGAAAAAACACATTTTTTCATCATAAAACATATATCTTCAGAACTACGAGCGTTAGAACAAACTTTTATTGAATGATAGGTGTATACCATCAAATTGTGATAAATATGTAACCCGTCCCCTCCCATCCACAATGTCAAATCGTACAGTAGATCATCCTATCGAGGATTCTGATCATTTAATCGTAGCTAGTTGCTCAGCAGTCCCATGAGTGTTTGGTTATTGTTGAGGAGTACACTGACTTTCTTGCAATTTTGACTGCTTCAGCCCCTATGTGCTCCAAAATTTTTTTACTAAAGCCTATCAAAAGCAAGCAAGACGATAAATTGCCTCTTCTCCTTTGCACTACAAGTTTTTCTCTGCTTCGAAAACTAACATATTTTTTCCTCATGTTTTCAGTGTCTTGGTGAAAGAGAACTGAAATTCCTGAAGAAGTTGAAAAGCAACTAAATCAATTAAAATAACAAAAATGGGTCTCATAAACTAATAACTAACAATGCAACTCTTTGCTAAGAACAATATATTACATACGTCCTTAGCGAGTGTAGTTGTCGAGGTGCTGCTTCAGTTAGAGGCATAGAGGCAAGATTAAGTGAGGTTTTGGTTAACAAATTTTCAAACATCTCGTACCACAATACATTTAATTGGTTGAAATAATTTTTAAAAAGGGCTGTCATACATTTCTTCCCTGCCTCGTCGGCCTTATCGGCAGAACCATTAGATTTTCTGAACAATTCTGCAGCTTTCAGCAGGTTTATGTCGATTTCAGACGTCTCTAGTAATTCCGTATCCATTAAAAGCATGAAGGAATAATATGTTGTTTTTCGAAACAGATCAAAACTTTTTGTGCAAGGGAGAAAAGACAACATCCTCTTGCTTGCCTTTGCCAGGCCCTACTAAAAAATAGTTGGTACAGATAGAGGCTAAACCCATCAAAATTATAAGATGCTCAGTGTCCTCCCGAACATTATCCACGAATCCATGAGACTGCTGAGCAAATTCAATAGCACTGCTATGATGAAATGATCAGCATCCTCAGCAGGACGAGCTATTGCGCGATTTAACATCGTGGTTTGAAGGAATGGGGTTACGTTTTTATCACAATATGATAGTCTACGACTCCTATTCTATGCTATTTCGTTCTAAAGTTCGTTGTTTCATAGATATTTCACATTTTATAGTGAAAAAATGTGTTTTTTTGAGAAGTGTGAAAATTTTCCATATTTGGAAGTATGATTTCTTCAGAACTACTTGTTCAGAATATAATGTCGTAATACATTCTAGATGCAGAATTTAATGCTGAACAGTTTTTAATATGATTATGTTTTTGATGAAGTGCTCAGTTTTGGAGCTATTCGAGAAAAACTTAAAATAGTCCGAAAATTTCGAGGTTTTTTGAACGTCACGAAATACGCTCCACTGGGAAATTGGGGCAAAGCTCAAACTACTCTTATAAGAGGCCTAGAAGAATGATTAAAACAGTTTCCCTAACTCCACCAATTATTTCCAGCCATACCATTTTTTGAAGCTAATTTGCTTGGCCTACTAAGCTTTGTAACCCAATAGGTTCCTATGACGCTTAAGTAAATCACAATTTAGCATTACTATAAATAAAGTAAGATCCTAACCTTACAATGTCTCCTAATATTCCAGGTACAAAGTCCCCATTCAATGATCCAGTGGTCACCTTTTCAACTGAGACATTTTCCACTTGAGTTTTTCCTCTGAGAATGAGCTTCTTGAAGATTCCAGACCTTTCCATTTCCCTCACCTTACCTATCTTCTCTTTCAATTGGAGAAGACGTTCCAGTACTGCATCAATTTTCTCAGTCAAGTTTAAGTTATTTCTTGCTCCAACGGTGGGAGTTTTCCGTTGATTTTCCACACGGATGTTTTTGTCGTTTCTATGTGATGCACTAGTTTCGACAGATTCCCTCTGCCTAGGTTTCTCTGTAGATGCCACTGATTTCGCGGTGACATTCTTCAATCTTTCATCCAGGAGTTTCTGCGATACGAAAAACATTAAACTGCTGAGTTAGGAATAATAATAATAATAATAATGAGTTTATTGATCCCTTGAGACAAAAAAAAAATATAATAAAACTAAATAATTTCCAAATTATCCAACTACGAATCTTTCATCCACCAAATATTCCTTAATACTATAATAACACTTTAATATTAGTTCAAATTCAACCAATTTTTTTAATTCCTTCATTGCCAATATTTTCACATCTGGTGGTACATGATTGAACAAGAAAATTGTTTGATAATGAGGGGATGTTTCAAACTTGGCAATTGTGTGAAGGGGAATACATGGTGTGGCCGAATTTCTGGTTGAATAATCATGGAAATCGGATAGCTTAACAATAACATGTTCATTATCTTTAATATAAAGTGAACATTTACAAACCACAGAGTGTAAAAAGTTTATAATTTCTTAAACTTGGCCTACATGACTCACGAGAATCCAAATTAAAAATGAAACGTATAATTCTTTTCTGGGCAATGAAAACTCTATTTGATTCAAATGAATCACTCCACAGTAAAACATTATAACTAAAAAACTATGAACCAAACTATAGTATTAACTTATTATAGATTGTAAAGGAAGAATATTTTCACCCTGCTGATTACATAATATGAGCTACTGACTTAAATTGCGAAAGAATATCGTTTAAATGGGACTTTTTGATAAAAAATCATATTAATATGGTTTCAAGTTGCAGGAAATTAAATTAATTTTAGCATAGGCCTGCAGCGTATACAGGGTGGTTAAGAAAAATCTAGTAAAATAACGAAATTTTATTCCCAGAGAATTCAAGCATTTCAAGTCTATCAGTACAATGTATGGCCTCAACGGGACTCAAAAACAGCTTGACATCTTCTTTGCATACTACACACGGGGTTGTTGAACATTTCTTCAGCTATTTAGTTCCATAAACGAGGTAGAAGCTCTCTTAGATCATTTAAGGATTCTGAGGTAGGTTGATGATTATCTTATTTTCTTTGGAACATATCCCATGCATGTTTTATGCAATTCAAATCTGGTGAGTGCGGAGGAATTGGTAAATGTGGAATACCAAGCTCCTAACGCGCATTCTCAACTATGGCTGCACGGTGCAGTCTAGCGTTATCGTCTAGAAATTGAAAAGTTTCACCAATAGCAGCGTGAAAATTTGGCAAAACATTGTCGATGACATGCTCGCTATAGTGAAAGGCGGTCATATACCCAGGAAAAATGTGTAGATCCGTTGAAACATATCCCGGCCCATACCGTAACACTACCCCATCGGAATAGATGGACTTCTTGGACGGGTAATGGGTGTGATTGTCCATACCCTTATTCTTCGAGAATCTGAAAATCGTCCATATCTGGATTCATCAGTGAAAAGGACACTACGCCACTGATCGTTCCGATTGATATGTTGTCTTGCCCATTCGAGTCTTTGACGCTTATAGTCACGTGTTGATGGAACTCCTCTTAATTGACGTCTAGAACCTAGATTCACCTCTCTCAAACGTCGTCTGATGGTTTCGATGGGAACTTATACCCCATCTGCATTTTTAAGAGTATTCCATAGCATTCTACACGTAGATGTAGGCTTTCTTCTCGCCAAAACGGTGATGAAACTATTCTGAGCAGGTGCTGTTTTTCGTCGCCCACCAAGTTTTGGTCTTTTCAACACGGAATCTATCTACCTGAATCTATTCCAAAGTCGAGATATCACACTTTGGCTGACTTGGAGCCTTTCCGCTACAAAAACCTGAGTTAGGCTACCCTGTAGCATTCCGATAGCCCTATTAGCCTCGGCGTTTGTTAATTTACGTCTTGTAATTTTTAGAAAGCTAGTTTCAAATCGAAGCCGTTGATAAACTGACTCCATTTCAAAACAAGAACATTCATGAAGCATTTGCAAAAAACCAAACTTCAGAAAAAAGGCGACCAGATTTACGAAATGTCTCATACTGATTTATAATGGATCGATTCAAGTTTTTATTGAATTCTAAATGATTTTCCCGAAGATTTCATACTTTTCAAAACGATCGAAAACGATATCCCTAACTCTTGTGGAGCAGTATATTTTGTTTGATGGAAACGTGACAAATATTTTACCTGTAAATGAATCCTCATCTCTTTCACTTCTCTGATTTGCTCCTGTATCGGACTCTCCACTTCTCTGACTTCGAAGTTTACCTTGAAAAGGTGATTTGAGCTCCTTTTCGCCAACAATAATCCCAAATTATTTCCAAGTGAAATAGCAGCAGCGCCATCTATACCAAGAGACTCGTGTGTGTTGGACAAGCAGTTCAAGTTATTGAATTCTTCCCCAAAAATTTGGCAGGGTATATCATCGTGTTCTTCGAAATTTTCTCCATTATATATGAAGGTTTCTGATGTGAGGGACTTGAGGGAACCGTGGTGTAAAATACGTTGGCCGAAAAGAATGAAATTCTTCCTAATGTTGTTGATTTCTATTGGCAGCCAATATTTCATACCTTCCAGATGGGAGTTTGTTATTGCTTCTAGACGAATTCGGTTTCTTTGATCGAACTGGTAAATACCTGAAATACCATGAGTTCCTCAATACAGGTTGTTTCAAACTTCGTGGCTTATTTGACGTTTTTAGTGAATGTTACAGGATCATTATGAAATATTCCATTCTTGGAAAATTCTGTATGCTCTCTTGGTCGGAATAATTCAAAGTACATAATGCAAAATATACAAAAAAATCACACATAAACAAACTTCGTCCAAATCGAATTAATACCCAAAATTAAACATCCATGAAGATGATTAGATCAACCGTGTAGATCAAACATTTCGATTCATTATTGAGAAGAAACCACGAAAGTGCTGTTTTTTTTAATTTGATTTTTCAGGAAATTACTCAATACTCATCATCTTACCTGCCTCTAAGCCAACCACAGCAAAAAAGGATTTGTAATTCACCCGAAAAGCTACAACTTGTTCAATACCTTCAGCACTTATGTTCCTAAAAGTTTGAAAATGATCTTTCACGTATCTGAATATGTGAAGTTCACCAAGAGATTTTTGTGGTACCAGGAGATAAAATCGATTTTGAAAGGGTATCATGTCAAATGCTCCAATGTGGTCGGACATTCCCAAGGTTTCGGTCAACCTGAAACATCATCAGAGATAGCAGGTCACTTGGGAAGGTAGACAAATATGCTTACCAAAGTTGTCTTTTTCTCACATCGAAATCATAAATATGCATTGTGTTCCTTGATGCCAGAAACAATTGATTTCTGTTTAGTAGGTTGTTGAAGCTGATTTTGATATGGTCAGCATTGTATCCTAAGTTCCAAATCCAGTACACCTCCTGAAAAATTGGAATTATATTAAGTAATTTTGGAAAAACTAGTGAGGAATTCGAAAAGAATATATATTTTGAGCAGTTAAACAACATTATCCTGAATATATAGAAATCAAAACAAAAATAGGACATACCAGAGAATCTATATCAAACCAAAATAGTTTTTCGTTTTGGGAAACACCAACCAAGAAAATTTTGGTGACCTTCTCATTCTCCAATGGCACATTCACCAAAATTGCATCTTTCAAACTTTCACTTATTGCTAGAATTATAACAATTCACATTTTGCTTAAAGAACTTTCATAACAGAAATTTTACCTTTGGATCTTAACTTGATGTTGAAATTATTCGGATTCTCAGTTTTCGAAATGTTGAGAATCACAATATTTTCCTTCGATATTCCAGCAGCGAAGGAAGAATATCTTAAGTTCAAGGATCTCCAATAGTCTACTGTTGAATTTAGGGAGAAATTTTCATCCATCGAAACATTCTTGAGAACAAACTCTGAAAATATCGTGTTTTCACAAAGTTATTGTGTACATACTGGGTTATTGTGTACTTATCCTGAATGCTTACCATTTCTTCGCTTATGAGAGGTTCCCATAAAATTAGAATGCCAAAGTTTCTGACACAGTGAACTCCCTATAAGAAAGTACAAGAATACTGCCTGTTGTAAAAGATGCATTTTAAAATTTTCTGAGAATATTGGGCATTTCTCAGAATATATAGGTTTGTTGTTTCTTCTGAAAGAAACGATAATTCGTCAGGTGTTTGATGTTCTTCTTGTAATGTAAACGGGACAAATGAAAAACGTTAATCTGTACAAGGGTACCATCTGTTGTTGAGATAATGACAATCAGAATATTTTGTAATGGTGGCGTATTTTGAGTTCGAATTATTCACCTAAGAAAAAGAGATAGGAGAAATGAAACACCTGCTTTCTAAAGTCAATAATACAGCTTTTCGAATGCTCCATAGTTCTTGGAGATAAAATTGTTTTTGAGAAATTTATTGAGGTTTCAAAATCACTTGAAATTTTCAATATAATATCTGTAATTTTTTTCTGGAAACTGAAACACATTTTGACAAAAACTACAGTACTCAGCTCATGAGCTTGAATTATTTGTGACTCTACAGGCTGGTCTGCAAGTGGTGAAACACACCACATAGTTTTTCCAAACGAGAATGCTCAATTTTAATTGTCAATATTTATCTGTGGTATCTATAGACGTAAGCAAATGATGGTTCGAATGGTTCAAGCTAGAAGTAATTTTTTCATTGAATTCCCGATAATTTGTTGTCTGAAAGACATTTTTGCAATAAGCTCTTGAAAAATGCCAATAAGTTCATTTATTCAAAGCAGAATATGTTTTTTCATTTTATCAGAATGTATCTTTCCGAATATTTTGATGTTTTTTTTTGGTCTTATTCTTAATTTACATAATATGTAGTATCAAGCAGAGTTGAGTTATCTCGAGAGTTATCTTATCCTGTTGAAACTGTATGCGTGGAAAGTGCACTACACTATACCTTTTCCCATTTAATCTGAATATGGAGCCTCCAAATTCACGTACTAATGAATCATTAGAAACATTTTTCCTGGTAAATTAACGTTTAATTCAGATGTGAGATTCAACAGTTTTCGCAATTAATTTCGATATCAAATTAACTTCTCAATTTATTCATCAATCATTACTTTTCAGACAGTCATTAGTGAATGCTCGGTGATTTTAAACTTGGTTGAGCGATATTTGAGATGAATTATTCGCATATTTCTAACAAAATATGAAGAGGTAGTGAAAGAATGTATCATGGGTTCTAAAATTTTATTTCAACATAAACAATAACAGTGGGAATCACAATAAATAAAACTTATCTAATATCAATATAAAATATAATTAAACAACGAGTGTCAAATTATCTTTGTTCATGTATGTACTACTGATTCAACATAGAGTAATTAAATGAAGAATTCGAAGAATCACCAATAATATTTTTTCAGATTATCTACTATTTCTTCAACAATTGAAGGAGATACTTGTGATCTTTGTGATTTCTCTAGTATAAAGATGGGCTCTTTTTTCTGACGGGTATTGAAACTCTTCAAAATAAATCAGTTCAACGTATGTAGCTCATACAAAATATTCAATTTAATAGGGAAATCGCAGATTTAAAGGGCTGATTTAAATTTCACAAAATCACCGAATCAATTGATACAAATTGAAAACAGAAATTGATCGAAATGATCGCTTATTGCTTTTTAAATGCCATATTTATTTCTGGGTGGTCAGAAGAACGACTTATAGAAGTGGAGGTTCTCTTGACGACCCTTCCAGCAGTTCAACTCATCTACTAGACCATCTAGACTCATTGAGGTGAAAATCTCGGGTGAAAATACATTTATGAATCGGGTCCAGAACAACTGTTCAACTTATCGATGTTCGATATATCGAGAGATCACTGTATGAATAAGTTATTGAAATTGTTACAACAATTCTCTAATATGTGAACAAATTTTTGAATTGCCCTCAATTTCATAATTATTGTATTGTAGTTGATTTTACACAATCATTACAAATAAAAATATGAAGAATCCAGAAGCGTATTTCATTTGATTCGAAACAATGTGTAATCGAAAATATCATCCTGATCAAAAAGCGGAGCCCTGCTTTCGTTTTGTCGATCAGGATGTTTCTTTAAAAGTTCGACAAAGAATACTCAATTCAATGGAAACTTATGAGAAGTATAATTCGAATTTCGCGCTTATTAAAATAGTTTTCTGTTTGGAATAATGTTTTCAGCGCCTCCTAGGTGTCAAAAGTAAGAAATTAGCCAAAAATCGTTGTCGGATTTTGGTACCACAGATATATTTTCTATCTTTCAAACTCTATAATCTTTGGGCTCAATAAGTTTGAGTCAAATCTGTGAATCAAATTCACCAGAGCTATCGACAGCTTCAGTTTCAAATATATGGGAAACAGTGCATATTTTATGTAAAGACCTTTTAGTATAATAACTTATTTGATGAGTTCTTTCAAATGTCAAAAAAAGGCTCCTCATTCAAAACACCCTGTACAATATAACACAACTGAACATCAAACATTTTCATGTATGGAATTGAATCCTTCAACAACTCTTCCAATGTTCAGATTGGAAACAATTTCAACGTTCTCAATAAACCAGGGTATTGTTCCACATTCTATACCAAGGAACTAGTTTTACACATTATGTACACAATTTATCGGGTCTCAACTCTTGTACACCATTTTCCTAATTATTGTTGATAGAATAAAACCTTCCAGGATCGCCTACTTTTGGTTGAAACCTGAGGTTAACATGTGTACCTTTCGTATTATCAACTTCTAAGAAAGTGTTCCAATCTATCATGTAGTACACTCCGCTTGTATATTTCTTCGTTGTTGGCGTATCAACCTCTTCCTCAGGTAACAATCCGAATGATTCTTCCAAAACGACGTTCTTAGATTCCGTAGAATATTCTTCAGTAGGAGCTGGTGTTTCAGATGTAACTTCTTGTCTTTTTGGCTTGGATTTCGGAGCATCATCGAAGTTATGGAGTGGATCTATATCGTTCTCGATTTGTTCGTTGAATTTTGTTACTTGAGAATCGTTCAGTACCTTGGTGAATTCCCTCAAAGTCTCCAAATCGAAATTCTTGAAATCTTCCTCAGTTGCAGAGCCATTAATGCTTTTGAGGGCCTTGATCAACCCCATCAGTTTATCCAACTGTTCTTTTTGATTCTCTACTATTTTCTGGTCAGTGGGATTGAAGACTACACTCGTTGATGTTCCCTTAGTGGTTGTTTCTTTATCATCTACCACTTCGTTGTTGTCACTATTTTGTAAATCATTATCGATAAATACTTCATCTGTAATATTTTCAGGTGAATTCTGGATAGTCGTGTTATCAACTTGCATCTCAGACAAATCAATTTGGCTTGCTTCTGTTGCAAACGTTTTCTCCTCTTCTAAAGTTTCAGGTAACGTTGAATTTTCCTCAGGAATTTCCTCGAAAATCGTTGAATTTTCTTCTAGCTCCCCGTTATTCAACCTATTTATGTTTTCTATATCCTCTGATGAAACTTTACCATCTTCTATCTTCTTCACTGCAGAATTATCCAAGGGGTGAATCTCCTCAAGTGAATTTGGTGTGGATTTCATTCCATCACTCAGGCCTAAATTTTGAACAATACCCATCATGGATTCAGGAACAACAGAGAGATCTATACCACCAGGATGTTCATCTATCCTTTTCTGAATCTTCTTACTTCTTCTGCCACTTCTCCCTAACCCAAAGGAAGCTAATAAAGAATCTAAATCTCTATTGGGGACACCGTCCTCTGGTAATGGTTTAAAACCCATGTAAGATTCAGGATGGACCTCAATATCTCCAGACTTGAATGCAATTTCTTCTTTTTCAACCTTCTTTTTCTCTTCTGGATTGGGTATCAAACCAAAAGTCATCAGGAGACTTCTCATATCTGGACTCAAGTTATCAGCCACTTCTCCAAACTCAGGCATGGGTGTTATTGGGTATCTAGTAGTGGTTGTTGTGGTAGTTCTTGGTAGAATTGTGTTACTTCGGATAGCTTCTTCTAGTATTTTTTCCCTGTTCAAAGTGGAATCTAATTCAAGGTTTCGAATGATGTGTTCGAATCCTTCTGGTATCATAAAACTAGCAGATAATGGTTTGAAGGTTGAGGGAGGTTTGATAGTTGTTTTCTCATCATCCTCAATTAATAACTGGTTTGAAATAGGTCTGAAAACAGGACCAGAAGAAAAAAGCTCATCTTGGTGGTGAAAAGTTGGAATCATATCTCCTAAACCAGAAGATGGAACTCTTAAAGGAGGATCAACGTAAACGTTATCTTGATAACTCTCAGCTATGCTCAAATCAGGTACTTCAGTAGTGGTTGTAGTCGTTCTTCTTGTGAATCTATAAATCGGTGGCCTGGTCACTCTGATGGCGTTTTCTGGAAGGAATTTGTCTATTTGGTTGTCTTGTTTGGTTTCTATGGGAGTTGGGGTGAAATTTGGTCTTCGTCTTCTTCTAGTTGGTCTGGTCGTTGTTGGAGGTCTAGTCCTAGGAGGCCTTACTCTTCTACGAAAAGTGGTAACTTCAATTGGTGCGGTCTCGGTTGTTATTGGAGACGTGGTGTCGTGCTGTATTTCTGGAGTAGGTTCTGTTGGTTGAGTTGTTGGGAGAGTTAATTTGTAACTTGTCTTGGTTATGTTTCTTCCAAATATTCTGTTACCTCCTTTCTTGAAATTGAATGTTGGTTTCTTTTTCCTATTATCTTTTTTGTTCTCCACAGTTGCATTGTCATTATCCACGAGTTGCGTGATAGGTTTCTTCGTGTACAAATCTTCCATAGTCTCACCGTTTTTCTTCGGTGAGTATGGCATAACAAGGAGGACTGATTTTCCGTTCCTAGTTTTATTTAGGTTTCGTAATTTTTCCATATCTTGTTTAGTTATATTCTCGATTAAATCCAGGATCTCACCTTTGGTGAGACGAGGTAGATCTGGACTGGATTTAAGGATGTTTTGGACTTCTTCAAGTGTTGCCTCTAAAGAATTGCCATTGGTGTTCAAGTATCTACTTGAGAGTTCAGGGGTTGGACTTGGTTCAAGGCCGTTTATTTCTTGAGCGGTGGAGAAATCGACGTTGGGCATTTTGAACAAGTTGGTCTGCGGCAAACACAAAGTTGAATGGATGAATATCATCAAGACGTAACATGGAGAGTTACTCTGAAAAAAAATTGAAAGCAATTAATTTGATTCAAAAATGTTAATATTTTATTGAGTTTCCTGTTCCTAGTAGGTCTTCTCATACATTACTGACTTTCACGGTTATCTCGAATAAGAACTTGTTCAATCAATTCTGGACTGAATTTCTCGAGCCTATAATTTTTTAAATAGTTGGAAAACTGACCATTAACTGATGATCTTATTAGTTCAATATTTTGCTCCAATATGATTTATCGATTTCCAAATACGGGTTTAGAAATCTTAATGAAAGCAGCAGATTGTTTTTGTTGATAGCGATGGTTAAACACGTCATTATCTATCAAATCTAATTAACACACTTACTGCCCATATAGTTTACACATATTAATACTGTGTGACTGAAACTTATGATCATTTCACAACTTTGGACATTTTTCGACATATTTGTAAAAAAAAATTTTTGGTGATCAAGAAAAAATTTTCAGTATAATTAATGAGAATTATAAGAAAAAATATCTATCAAGGACAGTTTTCTTGAAAATCATAGGAGGATATCGAGATACACAGTGTCTCCTAAAACTTTATGATTTCAAAATCACCCTGTAGCATCCAAAGTTTAACATACACTGCGCAAAAAAATTAACGCACATTATGGAAATCTCAAATTTATTCTACAACTGAAGGTGTTCTCAATGATAATTATATTTATTATTTATTTTTCTTAAATACAGATGTTTTTTCCCAGCAGGAATAAAAAAATGATGATATTATCAGATTTTGAATGTATTGGCTCCATTCTAAAATCAGTTGTTCTCGAAGGGTGGACATACACAAGAATTGCAGAAATGTTTGGAGGTTCCCATACAATTGTGTCCAGAATGTTGCAGCGATCCAAGGAGACAGGTATGAATGTCCGAAGACAAGGACAGGGTAGACCACGGGTAACAACTGCCATTCAAGAACGTTACTTGAGAGTTTCTTCGTTGAGACAACGGTTTGCAACCTCTCGCCTCCTTCAAAATCAGCTTGAGCAAACTCATGGGGTGCAAATTAGCACTTAGACAATAAGAAATCACCTCAGAAAATATAATTTAAGGCCTCGTGTCGCGGCAAGAGGCCCAGCTCTTACCCCAGCCCATCGAAGGGCGCGTTTTGTTTTTGCGAGAGAGCATATCCCTTGGGAAGAGGCCGATTGGGAAAGAGTTCGCTTCACAGATGAGTCAAGATTCTGCCTCTACCATTGTGATCGACGTTCCCTTGTATACAGACGTCCACATGTAAGATATTCTCAGTGCAATTTCCTGAATACTACTGGTTTCGGGGGAGGATCGATTATGGTATGGGGTGGAATATCTTTGACTGCTCGCACAGACCTAGTGGTCGTTAATAATGGAGCTATGAATGCTGATAAATATATAAGGAGCATTCTTGAAGAGCGTGTAGTGCCATTTGCCCCATACATTGGTGAAAATTTCACTTTTATGGATGATAATGCCAGACTCCATCGTGCGCGCATCGTTCAGGAGTACCTTGAAGAGGTTGAAGTCTCTCGAATGGTTGGCCAGCAAAAAGTCCAGATCTCAATCCGATTGACCTCAATAGAAGGCTGAGAAGTTCAGAAAATCATCCAGCTACTCTTAATGACTCAGGAATCCAACTCGGAGAAATCTGGAAAGGATTAGATCAGAACATTTTAAGATCACTCATTTTGAGTATGAACCGTCGTTGCCGAGCTGTAATTAACGCAAGGGGTGGAAATACCAAGTATTAAATCACTTATCAGCATTTCAGTATTTTGAACATTGTTCATTTCTCTTCTTCCACATAAGATTCGGTGAAATCGTGAATTTTTCTTCCATTCAATGTGTCTTGTTCCGCTCAAAACCTTTCCGAGAGAACATAAAAAATATGTTAAAAAGTCAATGTAGAGTTAACTTTCATTAAAATTGAGATGTTCAGAATATGCGTTAATTTTTTTGCGCAGTGTAAATTAAAAAACTGCAAACACTTTCGAATTTGTGACTTCAAATTATAAGTGCTGTCAGACAGAATATATTTGATAAATTCACTTCTCGCAACTATTAAGAACAGAAAAATGTTTCAAATTTTTTGGTGTTTTTCAACAGGTTATATGTCAGTGAAAAATGGTCGTATGAGAAATAGAAAAATCAACTTTTGAAGCTTGGAGACTCTAGTTTTTGAATTTATTAGTTAACAATTTTTCGGAGTATCGGCAGCCCTCCGAAATCACCGTTTGTCTTTGAGATATCTCCTACTAAAGGCCTAGCAAACCGACAGCCGGTTCCTTCTTTTGCAAAGAATTTCCTACAAAAATTGTTCATGTTTAATTGAGAAAATGTGAAATGTGAAAAAAGAGCAAGAAAATGCCATTTTTGCCATTTGTTGGTTAACGGACTGTATCTTCGTCAACATTGGAGGGAAATCTAAGGTTATAAGAAAATTTCCCAGTGTTTTGAATTTAAGAAAGTAATCACATGCTTCTTATCAAAGCAAAAGGTTACCGTATTTATATTTATATAGGTAGGTATTCCTTCAGTTTATTATTGATTCAATTTCATTCTTCATAATTCACCCCATGAGAATGTTATGAGGCTCTATAAAAAGTTCTTTTCGAATTGATTTCATTGAAAAACAGAAAAAAAAGGACGATACCTAAAATTATTTTCATTAATAATGCTGATTGCCATTATAATAAAAATTCTGCTATAAGTTAGTGAATGTGGTATATTTTGGAGAACTTATGACGTCAAATTCGTGAAACAATCAATGCTTTCTTCAATGAGCCGAAACTTGGTCAAACTTTCATTTGATGCCACTTTCACGGTTCAAGGTCACCGCATGGTCTACTAAGACGAAAGGTTTATAGTAGTATACCTCCCATCAATGGTCTTCGGCCTACGAGTCCATCTTATTATTATACACTTTATAGGAATGAAAGTGAAATGACATGTTATTGTGGACTTTAATCCTGCTGTAATCAATTAAAGAAAGTGTAATTTAGATTCCGAATGACAACAGTAGAAGAAATGGAAAATGTCTTAGAGAATTATATATCAAGGCAAAGTAGGTACTTTGTCATGCAATATTATACTGATGAAAATGAATCGTTTCCATTGAAATAATATTGAAATAAACTACATATATTCAGAAGATTACTCTGAAATGGGTAGACAAAATTGAAGAGCTTATTACAACAAAGTTTTTCTGTAAAGTTCCTCCCAAGAAAGAGGACGATGATTTTCAGAAAAGGACTAAGCTCTACAGCTTCTTGTTTCAGGAAACTGCTTCAAAATAAGGACGTTTCGATATATTTGATGTTTTCTTCAAGCCTTGAAACGATACCATAAAATGAAGAACTTTAACACTAAGAGATAACCAAAATATTTCTGAAAAAGTTCATGGAAAAAATACCTTAAGGGGTTAAAATACTTCCATCAGCCAGTTTTCTCTTTTTCTCTCAAATTATTTATTTTTTTTTTCGTTTATTTTCATATTTATTCATGATTCGGTTTGTTATTATATTGGAAAATCCATTCTCCAAAGTCACCACTTTTTTTTTCATCCATTTTCTCTGGAGTTTAAAGCATCATCATTCCGTGTAATTTAATTTATTAGTTTTGATTTTTCGTTTCAAACTATATTCTCACTCCGATTTCAACATTTTAAGGAAAGTTATTCTTGATATTTTTTGTTGTTTTGTTTGTTCTTTCTTTCATTTCATCGTTTTACAGCCCTGATAAGGATATGAATTATATCGAGACTTGTATTCCAAAACAGTTTTTGAATAGTTTATCATTCAAAATAATCTACATCAACGAAATTAAAAAAAAAATATTTCGCCTGACTAAAACTCTGTCCAAGGTATCCCAAATTGCTTGATTTTGACTGTTTCAGGTACTTCTGGACCAGATAGGTGAAAACTTCGAAAGGTTTTCTGGGCTCGATTTTCGTGAAAACACCATTAGAAAAAACCGTTTCACGATATCTTATTTTTTTTATTTTGAAAAATTATTATTTCGAAAATCTGTCATAACTTTTTATTTACGAGAATATCTTTAAACGATTTAAACTTTCTAGAAGCGCTTTCTCACCGGAAATAAGAAACTATATTCAATTATTTTTTAAACACCATTTTTTTATATTAAATACGAATGCATTTTTTTTCATCTTATATCCTAAAAAAAATTTAAAAATGAGAAAAATTTAAAATAATGTCTTATTCCCAGTGAAAAAGTGCTCGTTGAAAGTTTTCATCTTTTTCAGATACATATTCTAGAAAATGAAAAAGTTATGGCACATCTGCTTAATCGAAAAAATTTCAAAAATTTTCTATATCTTCAAAAAAAATGAAGATATCGTGAAACGGTTGTCACTACTGGTGTTTTCACGGAAATCGAGCACAGAACTCCTTTCAACGTTTTTACCTATTTAGTCTAGAAGTACCAGAAACAGCCAAAATCAAGGAAATTGGGATACCCTGTACATATTTAATTCAATTTTATGGTTGAATTATAAGCTAGAGCACTCATCGAATGCTTTTAAGAGAAAGTTATAAAATTCTGATTATGAGTATGTAAGTGGCATTTCAAAAAATTATATGGGAAATATGTAAAAAAAAATTCTTTTACTTTCGAAACCTTCAGAAAGTTTAAGTTCTACAACTCTTATGCTTCAAAAACTAAGTGTGAAATGTATGGAAAATATTCTTGATTTTATGAAGTCTTCCATTCGAAATGTCATCCTGGGTCATTGATTTGGCAACACTGTAAGTACTACATGATCGATTTTCAGAAAATAAGAAGAATTTAATTCGTAACGAACTGGTTAATGCCGAAGCTATAACTGTTTGTCTTGACCATTTCCTCCTCATAGCCACAAAAAAGATGTTTCATTGATTATTACGGTGTTGACTGCAAGAAGTATTCTCTCATCATGAGTTTCTTGACCTTTACCTCTTAGGCATCGATGAAGATATTTCTACTGGAAACAATGCATTACAGCACAGCGCTGTTCTTTCATTGAGCACAATTTAGTCATGCATATTGAGAAATTGAGGAGACTACATAAATTTCTAGGAAGTTACCAAATTGATCAATTTTCTCCTATGTGAATTGCTCAGAGAATATAAGCTGTTGTTGTATCGTAAATATGTACAAGAGAAAGCTTGGTAATTGGTTCCAATAGACGTTTTGTTGTTATCAGACAAATTGTTTAGGTGACACTCTGTATCAATGAACTGGCAATTCATTTACATTCATAAGCGAGAAAGCATCTGACACATATTTAAGATATAAACTTACTCAAACAGATATAACAAAATTTTTAATTATGAATTTTCTGTTTTAGTTTATTTACTTGCAATATCTGAAATTTCCGTTAGTAAATTATGGAAAATGGCCAAACGGGTTAATTTTTTGTCGTCATTTTAATTTCAATTCGGGGGTATATAATTATGCCCCTAATTAGGGCAGCATTGTCCTAAAGATTTTCAAATCGATATTCGGTTTTTGATAATTTCTGCGTCACTTTGGTGTCCATTTTTCTTTGAAAAGGTGAAGAGATTACAAATGAGATGAGAAACCGAATGTAATCATTATAAGAATTTGTTTCATCTGGAAATTATCACGCATTCGTATTTGTTTAACGAAATGAATTTATTTATATAGCGACCATGATCTGAAATAATTTTGAAATTTTTTCATGAAAAAATTTCAGCTATAGAATTGAAATATGGCGAAGATTTTTAAGAAATATCAACCCCGAAAAAATTGTATAAGCTTCTCTTTTATTCGAATTTCCAGACATTTCCATCGAGTTAGGCTTGCAGCATGTGAGTTCGATGATACAGGGTGTCTCAGAGAATGGATAACCCTGAAACTCCTGATAGAAAAGGTATTGAACGTTCCGGAAAAAAATATGAAAAAATTCCATTTTCAATGAAAGAAATGTTAACTCTGCTTTTTTGAAAGCACCTGCCATTCCAATAATTATCACAACCATTAAAAGTTCTCTGTCATTAAGTTCTAACAAAAGTTTGGTAAAATTTTCTTCGGTTGAAACTCTTTGCTTTTTAGCATTGCAGCCCTACAATGCCTTTTGATTTTGGCAATCAAATTTGTATTATCCAGAAAATATTTCAATAGAAATCAAATTTGTGTATTTTAATGTCTTGTTTAGATTTGGTTTGGATCTTAACATTTAAATAGTGTGGAGTATCTAGAATGTGGATACTTTTGGATCTTCTTTCCCCTCAAAATATGCAAATCACTTTCTCGTTAATATGGTTTATCTTCTTTTCCCCAAACGAATTTATAAAGTATATACGGGCTTATTCACAAATATGGCTCTATAGAATATTTTCAAAAAAGACACAAGATTCAGGATTGAAATTCTAAAGGTGAGCTTCAAGTAAGAAGACGACTCCTCGTATATTTTTTGAAGGTTATAGGTGACATCAACTTTCGTTTTCCAAATGGGAAGAGCCTTTTTTGTTGCATAAATAGATTCTCCATTGAATTCTGAGTCTTTTTCATTACAAAAGTTTTAATTTTCTTGAGAAAATTCTCTTTGAATGAGGAAATACGAAAAAAATCTCAAAATTTAATTCTGTTGAAATACAGACAACTTCGAGGTTTTTTCATTAAAAATTCTCATTTTGGAGAATCTCCGAGAAAAAAGGCGGATGCTTCTTTTCCGATAGCGTGATTTTCAGAATATAATACAGGAGGTCATAAATTTTTTGTCAAAGTTAGAGAAGTTTTTCTTCAATTTTCAATCTCATTTTGAACATTTGCTTCAATGAACCGTTTTCCTTATTTTTCACCTCATATTGTGTCAAGCTCTTCATTTTTTATAGCTTACGATGATTTCCGCAAATTCTTAATTCTGGAGAATTTTTTTTTGTCATGGTAGGATAATTTGAATTTTTCAGTATGTAAAGAAATTGTTACATGTTCTGTTAATTATTTTTTCAGAAGCATTAAAAATTATTACAAATCATTTTTTTTGTATTCTTGAGAATATTTTACGTTGAATTCACTAATACTCACATTATTGCTCTCGCATTACAGATGATAATTCAAGAACTTAACTCGTCTGAACTATAGAAAATATTTTCTCGATAACAGGGATTTCTAAATATTTTACATGACCGCTAATTATTTTCCATTAAAAATCACATTCGGAATGAGATTGAAAATTGAAGACAAAATCGTTTTTCCTGAATATCTCAAAAATGAGAATTTTTAATGAAAAAACCTCGAAGTTTTCTGTATTTCAACAGAATTCAATTTTGAGATTTTTTTCGTATTTCCTCATTTAAAGAGCACTTTCTCGGGGAAACTCAAACTTTTGGAATGAAAAAGACTCAGAATTCAATGGAAAATCTATTTATGCAAGAAAAAATGGGTCTTCCCATTTGAAAAACGGAGGTTGATGTCAATTCCGGAAAAACCGTCCTATAACCTATAATTCACGAGAAGTCGTCTTCTTAGTTGAAGCTCACCTTCAGTATGTCAATCCTTAATCTTGTGTTTTTTATGCATTCAACAGAATTGATTCATGTTTTCATAAAAAAAATTTTCACTCGATTTATTCTTTCAAATTTAAAAAAAATCTTGTATAAAATATCTTAAGAAATGTACATAAACAAAAAATCAGGAATTTCGTAACTGACCGAATGAATAGCTATTTTGTTTTCAAACTGTTGTTGAGAAAAGATAAGTTATGTAGTTTCGAAGATATCTGCTATTTCCAAAAAGATTTCTGATAAATCTCGATGTATTGCTTGGTGAATTATCAAATCAGAAGACTCGGTGAAAATTGGGTACCAATATTTCAAGTAACAACAGCATTTTCTTGTCGAAAAATGCTGAAAAATATAAATTCCAAAAATTGTACGTATTCTAAGGAGCCTCTTAGAATTCTTATTTAATACCAGTGCATTCTTACCATGATTCTAATCTTAAATTATATCCAATTGCACCCTCGATTGCACCACAATAAACACTTCATTCATTCACTCACACCGGTTCATAAAGTTCAGAATAATGTAGTCTCTCACTCTCTAGACTCTAGACAACTCTAGAGTTAACAGGTGCCCTGAGTGTTCTGAAAGAAACGAGAAACCGCGTGGTCTTCGTACAGTATATGACTGACTTTCACAATCTCTCCTCTGCAATAAATATCAACTCGATATTCGTTATCCTGCAAGGAGATGGTAGCTTCATTTTCGGAAGCTGCAGGGGTGATGAAATTTTCACGAATTAGAACAGGAAGGAAGTAATATTCGCAGGTACCTACTGCAGCGAGTAGGAATGGTCCAGTGAACACGACAATTTCACACAACGGTTTTGCTCATTTACGGATGAAGAACGTGACGAAAGAATTGCTCATCGCTTCTTGCATACTTTTTACGATACAGTATGGAAAGACGAATGAATATTTGAACTCTATAATCATTTAAAATGTGGAAAAATTGTTAGACTATTAGAAAATATGCTATCCAACAGAAGGTTTCGTATATTTGTGAATAATGAGAGTAGTAATCAACTATAGAAGAATCATAACAGAATTGTCAGGGGGAGTTTCAGGAAAAATAATGATAGTTGTGATCAGGTTCTTAGCCTCATTACATTAATTGAAACAGGCTTCAATAAAAACTTAAAAACATGGACAGCATTTGTCGATTCATCAGCTGCATATGATAGAGTATTGAAGGATGGATTAATTTATAAACTCTATAATCATTCAAAATGTGGAAAAATTGTTAGACTATCAGAAAATATGTTATCCGATAGAAGGTTCCGAGTTTTTGTCGATAATAATAGTAGTAATTTCGAAACTTTGAATAATGGTCTGCTACAAGGTTCAGTTTTAGCACCTCTTCTGTTCAATTTATATTTATGTGACATTCCAACTACTTCTGACGAAAAATTCATTTATGCTGATGATATTTTGCTCTGGCTTTCCATCATTCTTATTTCAGACAATAGAAAGTACCCTTTCTGCGGATTTGAAAATCATGAAAAATTATTTTTAAGTGCCGTTTGTGCCCGAATAATAATAAAACCGAGGTTTCATGTTTCATTCTAATAATTATCAGAAATATAGAAAATTGATTGTCAGTTCTTCTTCCTTAAAACATAATTTCAATCCTAGATACCTGGGAATCAAACTCGTTTCCTCTCTAAATTTCAACGCCCATTTAGATGATCTGCGTTTGAAACTTAAAACTCGAAACAATATTCTTCAGAAATTAGCTCTGGTTCTTCATGGGGTGCTGATGCAACAACACTTCGTACGGCAGCGCTAGCTTTGGTTTTTTCTGCTGCTGAATATTGTTGCCCTGTTTGGTTGAACAGTATTCATGTAAAAAAAAACCACCAACTCCATGGATACCAGTCCTCTCAAATATTGTCCCTTCCCATATTCGCAGAGAGACAACAAGTTTGAACTTTTGGTACAATTTTAATTCTTTTCCAAATTCATTTCCCATACTCACCTATATTCCAGATAATAAGGTCCCCAGATTGAAGTCACGTAAACGTTTTTGTTCAAATTTTCTATTTGATATGAATAGCAGCGACAAGGAAATTTGGCAATCTGAATGGAATGCATGAAATTTTTTTAATGAAGATATTATTACTGATCCTTCCATCAGAGTTCCTGGTTTTGACCTTCCCAGGAGAATGTGGTCTGTTCTATATCGTATAAGAACAGGTCATAGACGATGCAACAGCATGCTCTTCCGATGGAATTCGGTTGAGAGCCCTAGTTGTGAGTGTGGGGAAAATGAGGAAACTAAAGAACATCCTATGAATAGTTGTCCTATTTATAAATTTCAAGATGGTTTCGAGGCTATACATAAAGTTACAAATGCATTTCTGAAATAGGTGTTTAATTTCAAAATAATTTAATTTATTCTAAATAATTGATTTCATTTTCGCTTTTGTTTTTCTTCATTCCAGATTAAGAATTGCGAGTCGTTTTGTGAAGAATCTGTTAATCTGAGTCCATAGACGGATAACATGAAGATGTTCTATTAGATCACGCTGGATGTTTTTAAAGATTTCTCTGATATTTAATATCTTTAGTAAATTTTTTTTTCACGGGCGAGGTAAGGTTTTTTTCAGCTGAGGTTTTTCTCTTCCTCATTTAATCATACTGCAGACCTGTATGGTTTTCATGTGTTGCACCAACCTCAGCTAGGTACCTTTTTGTTTCAATATGTATTGCATTAGCTCTCTGAATGAAAAGAATATATATATTTGTACGGAGCTGTCACATATGAGCAACCAGTTTAGTAAGTCTACCATATGGAAAAGAAAAAAGTTCATCAAAAGTAAAAATGTGTTAGGAATTTAACCTCAAATTAAAATCTGAAACATCAATATGAACTAAGAAGTTGAAAAATTATTGCGAACCTATTCTTCTAGATCTTAAATATTTTCTACAGTTCCTCTGCTGGGTAAAATGAAAATATTAGACTATTTAAAAGTCAATCAAATTTTGACTTCAATAAAAGGTACATACCATTATTGTTATTTCTGGAGTATGAAAAAAATTCAACATTCCGTAGTGCTGATATTCTGTGAAGTACAAACTCAATAAATTGGAAAATAAAACAAAATTTTTATATTTTGCTATTATTTACAATCAGGAGTAATTCATTTTTGACTAAAAATGACCAAAAAACAAATATTCATTGGAATAGAATTGAAAAATTTTACACTTGAATAATTTTTTAGGAACATTGAAAGTTAAAACATTATTTAAATGAGCAACAAAATGATAAACTAATGCAGTTAGCGACATAGATAACTGCCAAATCCCAATTCCTATCATAACTTCTTGAATTTATGCTCAGAATGAAGAATGATAAAAAAATTAAAAAAAAAACGAAGTTAAATATTCGTTAAATAAATAATAATTTAAATACATTAGGGAGTTTGAATGTTGAAGAACCTCTTCGGATCTCCTATTTTCGGTTGAAACCTCAGGTTCACCCTGGTTCCTTTCACATCATCGACGTCCAAGAATGTGTTCCAATCGAACAAATAATAAAACCCTGTTTTCCTTCTTGGTGTTGTGGTCTCTGGAGCGGCAGTTGTGGAAGTGGTTGAACCTCCGAAGGACGCTTCGAGGTCGCTCAAAGGTGCGTTCTGTGGTTCTTCAGTGGATTTTTCGGATTGGGGTGCCGCTGATGATAATTGTATCACCAACAACAGAAGACAAAGAAATGACACCTTGAAAACATGAAAGGTTTTTTATACATAAGCTTTTTTGAAAAAAGAAACAAAAATTAAAATGCGAATAATTAAAACAAAATAATAAAATTAATAACGGTAACAGAAATTATTTTTCACGATACATGGTACTGTCTAGCAGTCGCTTCAATTCAAGAGAGGCTTGTGAGAATTTACTGTAACCTTTTGCCAATAGGGTGAAGGACTTCTATGAAAAAGGTATAAAAATATAACCTTCAAAATGACAACAACTTATCGAGCAAAACGTCGCATATTTGACAGAAATCGGATCCTTCAATCTATGGTAATTAAAGCCATACCGTTTTTCTTTTTTCATGAAAAACTGAAGGGGTTCTTTTTAAAATACTTAAATGAGTCATGAAATGTCTGTCACCGCGTAGTCCGTTGTAACTTCTGAGAAATATACCACTTCTGTCTACTATTTGGGATTTATTAAATATACTGCTCCACTAGAGTTAGGGATATCGCATTCAATCCTTCTGAAAAGTATGTTACCTTCGAGAAAATCGTTGTGAAATCATTTAAAACTCGATAGCAACTTGAATCGATCCAATGAAAATCAGTATGAGACATTTTGTAAATCTGGTCGCCTTTTTTCTGAAGTAAGGTTCTTCGCTTATGCTTCATAAATGTTCTTATCTCGAAATGGAGTCAGTTTATCAACGGCTTCGATTTGAAACGAGTTTTCAGAAAATGCCAAGACGTGAATTAACAAACGCTGAGGCTAATAGGGCTATCGGAATGCTACAGGATGCCCTAAACTCAGGTTGTTGTAGCTGAAAGGCTCCAAGTCAGCCGAAGTGTGATATCTCGACTTTGAAATAGGTTCAGAAAGACAGGTTCCGTGTTGAAAAAACCAATGCTTTGTGGGCGACAAAAAAAAACACCTGCTCAGGAGCCTACATCTACGTGTAGAATGCTACGGAATACTCTTCAAAATGCAGATGGGGTCCAAGTTTCCATCGAAACTATCAGACGACGTTTGAGAGAATTGAATCTATCCATTCCGAGGGGGTAGTGTCATGGTATGGGCTCGGATATGTTTCAACGGGCGCACAGATCTACACATTTGTCCTGGGAATATGACCGCCTAACACTATAAGGAGCATGTCATTGACAATGTTTTGCCAAATTTTCAGGCTGCTATTAGTGAAACTTCACAATTTGTAGACGATAAGGCTAGACCGCACCATGCAGCCATAGTTGAGAATGCGCGCGAGAAGCTTGGTGTTCCACTTTACCAATACCTCAGCACCATATTTGAATCGCATAGATCATGCATGGGCAGTGGCGTAACGTACACCCCCCTAGCCTCCCCGTTGGGGGGGAGGCCGCGAGGTCTGAGGGCCCGATTGTTGACCTTTTATTTAATTTTTTCTTCATCTTTTTAAGACAGTAATAATTTATTTTCTGCTAATGTTATTTATTTTCATATAAATTTGAAATTATTTGTGAAAATGTTGAGGTATTAGGCTTATAAGACAGCAAAAAATTATAAATGTTTGATGTGATTGCTCATATTGCGTCCAGTGGAGCCTAAAAATTAAATTCAAATAACAGTAAAAACTTATTTTCTGCTAATGTTATTTATTTTCATATAAATTTGAAATTATTTGTGAAATTGTTGAGTTATTAGGCTTATAAGACAGCAAAAAATTATAAATGTTTGATGTGATTGCTCATATTGCGTCCAGTGGAGCCTAAAAATTAAATTCAAATAACAGTAAAAACTTATTTTCTGCTAATGTTACTTATTTTTATATAGATTTGAAATTATTTGTGAAATTGTTGAGATATTAGGCTTATAAGACAGCAAAAAATTATAAATGTTTGATATGATTGCTCATATTGAGTCTAAAAATTAAATTCGAATAACAGTTAAAATGATAAAATAGATGATCTTATAAATGTGATTCATAACTAGATCTTCGAAGTATATATCGGTTCAAATTAATGCAATTCGTTTTTTGGATATAATAATGCACTACGGGACTGAAGGATTAAAGGATCAAAATGAAATCGAAATTTTTTTGTATCGTCAGTAGTTTTTGAAAGAAATCAGAAAAACCAACAACAACAAAATTTTTTTGGCTAACCGCTATAATATACTTTCAGCTTTAATTTCCATTTTTTAGATCTTCATACGTCCTTTTGTTTTTGATTATCGACGTCGCAGCAACCATCAATGATCACACAGAAAGTTGTCGGTTGGTTTCGAGAACCAAGATGAATTCCCTTCATTGTCTTTTTATTGCTCTTCCGAGAATATTTTTTTTATCTTTTTCACATGAATTTAAAAATGAAACGAAAAGAGGGCTTCTCGTGAACTTTTAGAAAATCAAGCGCTGGATCGAACATATTGAGAAAACCAATAATGTAAAGTGTGCTTTCTACAGTTTAATAGGTTCACAAAAACCCTGCAAAGAGCCAAATCTTCTCTCGATCAAATTTTCGAAAAAATCAAAGAATCACGATTTTTGCTATGAAAAGCTCATAATCTTCAAAAAATTTTCGAGCTTTTTCCACAATTCCATTGCAGATAGTACTTTCATTTTAAAAAAACGAAAAATTCGAAATTTTCAAGATAATAGTTACCGCCGGCATTAGCTTTATATACAAAGCGTACTGACCACATGTGGAGGTTGGGCGGTCGGATTTTCGCTTCTTTGTTTGTGTTTTTTTGTTTGGGGCATTGAGCTTTCGGAAAAAACCGTTTAATGTATAAATGAAAAGTATAGAAGAACAATCTACGAGAAGCGTGTGAAATAGGACGTATTAACTGTTTAAAAATCAATTATAATATAATAATGGAATGCAACGGCAGAAACGAGTGGAAAATTATTAGTTCTTCAACTTTGCTAAAGTTCTTCCGAAAAACAAATAAAAAATAAAAAAATTTTTTTTATAGGGATGGGGCCCGGAAATAATCATGGGGGGGGCCTGGCTGAGAAACGTTACGCCACTGTGCATGGGATCTGCTCCGAAGAAGATTAGATAATCATCAACCTACCCCAGAATCCTCAAATGATCTGAAAGAGCTTCTGCCTCGTTTATGGAACCAAATTCCTAAAGAAATGTTCAACAACCTCGTGTGTTGTATGCAAAGAAGATGTCACGCTGTTATTGAGGCCATAAATTACTTAAAATGCTTGAATTCTCGGAAAATAAAATTTCGTTATTTCACTCGATTTTTCTTAACCACCCCGTATACGCTGCGGACCTTTAGACTGAAATTAATTTTATTTCCCGCTACTTGAAATCATAATAATATGAATTTTCATCACAAAATCTCATTTAAACTATATTTTCTGCAATTTGAGTCAATATCCCTAACTCATGTGGAGTAGTTTAATTAATATAACTCTTGAAACCAGGTATACAAAAAATGGTCATTTCACCTATTTCTGTACACTCTTGTCTAAATACTTCAGTGTTGCCAACAAAAATCGACAAATACATGAATCACCGATATATCTCACCCTTAGATAATCATTATTTCCTCATTGAACATTGAACAATTGTTCTAAATAACCAACCTCCAAATTCAATCCCTAGTTTGGTAACATCTAACAGCTGATTCAACCTACGAATGAGCAACCAGCTTTTCCTATTATTTTGAAATCAAATTGATCACAAACAGAAACTTCAGAGTCCAATAAGTGGAAAACAAAACCTCATCGGTTAAAAATTTTTCCAACATTTTATCAAAAATATAAGGCTGTATGCCAATTCTTCGTCTGGAGCATTAAATCACCCTGCATTACGCAAATTATAAGCTCATTAGTTCAAAGTTTTAAAGTGAATTCATTGTTGTACAACTTCGTTTTTAACTTGTTAACTTTGAGTAGGAATTCATGGTTGAGTATTTCCATTTTTAATTCTTTTTTAAATTTAATGCCGAAGACTGGGAATGATATGTCCAGAAGGTAAAGAAAAGATGACACTTTATCATTATATTTCATGGGAAACATCTAATGTATATACAAAAGTTCAAGCATTCGTTTTGAAATATAATAAATTATACATTCATTCATGGAATTCCTTTATTGAAATAATCAATGATAATGATTTTCGCGTAAGATACTCTGAATTACCTTTCGAAAAATTACAATGATAAAGGTCTTAATAAACCGGAAGGAACCCATCAAATTATAACATTTCCGTAACTACATTTATGTTATAGTGATCAGAAACATTGAAAAATTATTACTCGTTCACGAACGATTTGTTTTGATACACGTAATAAAACAAATAATTCCACACACATAGACTAAACTTTCACTGACGATGGAATACATTCATCTGAGTTTCGTTACATAACACTTAAATGGACCAGGAATCAAGTAATCAATCCAAAAACTCTCAATTTGATATAACATCTTCAGTACTCACCTTTTTCGTCATTTTCGTCGTTTCCTAGAATATTTTCGGCCACTTTCTCACCTCTACTGCTTCGGTGAAGTGCTTTCACGCAAATGGGTGTCAATTCCTCAAGTTGCAAGAAAAACCCCTTCTATCGGTGACTCAAGGTTAATAGTTTCATCATTGAATGTTTTCCAATGATTCAGTAATTACGACGAATTAAGTTCTGCATTAGCAAACCCTCTCTCTTCGGACAGAAATGCCGAAAAATGTTGTAATAAGAATACACAGCATTAATGAAGACCTGTCGTACGATTAAAATGATAAATTTATTATCAAAAATTTCAATTGAAATGCAGCTCCGAATTCAATGTATTTTTTCATCATTGAGTTTGACTGTACGTAACTTCTTTTCTATAATTTTTCTGTATATCTGTATCGTTTTTTCAGGTTATCCATGTATAATATATTCTTATGAATTGGAGAGCTAAAACAAAACGATAAATGTTGAAACAAAAAGTACATAAACTGAGGTGAAAAACCATAACATTATTCGTATGATACTATGGTATCATACGATACTGTCATCACTAGTATCATACGATACTATAGAGCCGGGAAAAAAATATTATTGTTGTATCTGAATATTTTATATTGGAGGACATCACAATTATCGGAACGGCTCTTCGGAGGAAGGATTTCCGAACACAAACTTCAACCTGAAAATAAAAAAAGAAAGAACAGCAAGAGAATGCCATTTATATTTCATCAAATTGATCTAAAATTTTCAACCCATTGCAAAAATGAATTTGATACATTGTGTATGGCTCTAATGCCATCTTGAAATTTATGAATCGAACAATTATTAATTAGGTGTTCAACTGTTTCCTCTTATTCACCACATTCACACTTAGGACTGTCAACTGAATTCCACTTGAAAAGCATGCTATTGGTACGATCATTCGATTAAGAAGGGACCATATTCTCCTGGGAAGGTTGAAACCAGGAACTTTATTCGATGAATCAGATTTAGATCTTTATTAGATAAAGAGCATGCATCCCATTCGGACTTCCAGATTTCCTTGTAGCTGAAGTTCGAATTCAGAAAGTTGTTCGACCAAATAGGTTTACAGGATTTCAGTTCATATGAAGTCAAGGAAGGATGTCGGCAATACCAAAAAACGCTCGGACAGGTCAAATTTTGTTGAAAGATAGACAACAAATTTGAAAAATCTGCAAAGAAATTTCTTGAAAGATAAGGCTTTATACAGTTCCGAGGAGTTTTTGTCCGAAAATTTTGAGGAAGATGACAACCATGATCAATTTTTTGTCGGATCTTATCTGATTTTGTGTTTTTTTTTACATTTCTTCACTTGTTTTGACTTTGAATTGTTAAGTTTTCGTTGCAACTATTTACCAACAAATTCTCTCTAGCTGCAACCCCTAACAGCTTTCATTTTTGATTAATGAACAGAGGTCGAGCAGCACCTTGTTGGAAAGGCAATTAAATTTCCTGCATGGGTGAATTTTTTTCATCGCTTTATTATGATACAGAGTGACTCATTATTCCATCATTATTTTTCACACGCCGAATTTGGATTTTTGAGATGGAAAAAACACTCGGAAGGGTCAAAAAATTAATTCGATATCACTACCCCTCTAGCCGATACCACTTAAAGTTATTTTTCTTGAATAGAGATAAAAGGTCGAGTAGCTTTGTTAAAGAGGTAATTGAATAACCTACATGAGCGTATTATTTTTTTCTCGATCGCACAACTATTAAACAGTGTGGAAGGGGTGGTGATATCAAATTCATTTTGTGGTATATCTCCCCTCTTGGTTCATAATCAACTGTAACACTTGTTTTTGGTTGGAGTACCTGACTTGGCCTCTATCGCATCATTCTCTAGATGGTAGTTACAGTTCACATTTTGAAAATAAACTATTACGAAATGAGTTGTGTTACTTATCATGGTTATTAAAATTTGAAAAACTTCAGTCTCATTTTTTTCGTATTTGGACCAATTATCTTATCAACAGAAAATTATAAATTGGTGCACTTAGAGTTTTATCTGGATGAGAAATAATTACAGAAATTTGTTTTGAGTACCTGAAGTTACTGTAAAAATATGTAGGTTTGAAATTAAATGTAGAAACAACCAGCTTATACATTTGTGTATAAGGGGCTGAAATATGTACGTTCTGAAATTTCTCATTATAGTTGTAGGTTTCATTTACATTGAAGGTATTACTATTTGAATATGAGATAATTGTCCTTCATTTCATTATTTCACAATTTTCAGGGATAGATATCAAATTGAAATATTGTAGATTTCGGTGTAGTAACTCTTGTGAAACACCCCCAGACAAATCAAATCCTATTGGAATTGCCAAACCCCCAAGTGGTAAGTTGCCAAGTAAAAAGAAATATTGACCCCTACACTTTTCGCAAAAAATATTTTACTTTGTTAGGTACCTAACTCTATAATCTCAATAAAGGACAGAGTTGCTTGAGCCAGAATATTAAAGAAATCGATGCCAAGTAGGCAGAGATGAAGTAGTGATAAAAATTACCAACGTCGTTATTAAATGTGTTCAAGCAAATGATTCCGAAAGCATAATGTTCAATTAACTATCTTGATGTTAGGAAGTTATTTTTTTATTCCATTTTTAGGGAGTCACGTCTTTATTTTTTTTCTTGAAGACTGCATAAAATTTTCCGAAATGAAAATCTTTACAACAACTAGAAGAAAACGTATTACACATTCTTAAGTTTTTATTCCTGACTTATGTAAATCTGAAAACAGACACAGCTTATCAATTCTAAATTTTGCATTGTGAAAATAAATATTTGAAATATGCGTGCTGATTCAAGCAACTCGAAAAATGAGATGATAAGGAAAATCGGAAATTAAGACTTTTTTGCAGAAAGATCCATATAAAATCATGAATCATGAAATATTTTTGGGGGATATGATGAACAACTATCGCTATCAATTATTAAAGATCAATTAAATTGTGAAATACTTTGCAAATTATAAAAAATTAAAGTAATGAGCTTTGAAATGATATATCACATAACCAATCTTTGCTATTAAAAATTCGCGAGAGATCCAGCTTAAGGGATGACTCTTATTCTTCCAGATAAAATTTTATAAGTACTTATAATTTTATAAATTTTAAACTGAAGAAAAAATCAAAATTTCAAGAAAATATTCCTGTTTGAATCAGAAAATATTCTCATGTAATATTATGAACAAATGTTCGGCAAAACCATGGCATCATCGACAAATAACAGAATGAATCAAGATTCTTGTTTTGATACTTGAAATCTTTTTTTATATTTCATAGCGTATTACTGGAGGGATTTCTATGGCGTTATACCTCCTGATGCGTATCCTATAGGTTCTCCCTCTCAATTTCCACAAACCTACATCGGTCAGGTGTATGATCCGATGAGCAATGGTACGTTCGCTACTACCATTTTCGAGGGCTTAGGCTACGTTTATACAGCCCTGAACGGTTCTACAAGACAAATACAGGAGCATATACAGGTAAACTATTTTACTCTTTCTGAGTAAAGTATTCGTCCCATTTTTGTAACTGTGTCCTAACTGAAAATATCATCTCCCTATATATGTAAAAATAATAACTTTATTTCAATTCGTCTCTCTTGAAAAGATAAAGATACTTTTTTAGGAACAAGGTAGTCCCCGCAAATTTTCATACATCAAAAGTTACTATCCTAGGTTAACATGGAGATCTTTGAGATTTATAAACATAGATATAATGAAAAGCAATGATGAAACACCCCTGGTAAATAGCACATGGTTGCCAGTCTTGGACTGGACCAGAATTAGAGATATACTGTTTCACATGTTTTCCTACAACCAGGACCAATCTGCTCTCACAATCCCTGATTGAACTTATGTGCCGAATTTTCAATCATATTGTATTGATTCGCTGTCATGTATTGTTAGACGGTACTATATGATTATAGATTATTCATGATTTTTTTTCATTTGATTGTGTAATCATTGGTTGTTTATATATTTGTCCATCAGTTTTATATTCAATTCATTTTTGGTGTTTAGTTTAAAAAAAGGGTAACAGTCTAATACAACTTCATGATCTATTGTGCCCCCTTAGAAAGCTGTGTTCATCACTCTTTTCACATCTTGCCTTCCAGTTGCAGAAATTTGATAAATTCCAAGACATTATTTCCTTTCGCTTACAATAACAAAGCATTATGTGACTAGGTGAATAGGAGTTTCTTCCTCCTCCCCACAAAATCTACATTCGTCAGTGACCGATGACAGTTGCTTCAAGAGGCGACAATACCCTGAAGGAAAACCAGTGAGTAGGTGTTCTTGATTCTTACCTACATCCATCAGATCTCCTTTGGAACTTGAAGTTTCGAAGAAACTTTTGGAGTGATCCATTCTTGGGATCTCAAAAACTTCTATTTCTCGAAAGAAAACAAACTATTCTTAATGACATTCCGGGCTTATTGGGCGTGGTTTATAAGAAATTATTTCACATAACGTTTCGCCTACAACTGCGGTGGGCATCTTCAGAGGATTCTTGGTCTGAGATTGTAACTCGACCGTTGAATTTCCGAAAGTGATGTTGGATTCGATTCGTTGGCCTAACTTATACCCTGAATAATGGCGGGAGAAGGTTGTGGGTTTGAGCGCGAGATGTTGATTGTTCCATCGCTACCACTTCGCATTGGCTTGATTATGGTCTTTTCCAATACCAGCAACCATGCGCTATGTACCAAAGGAGTTTCTTCCCTTCTGTTAATGTTGTTGTTATGTTTATATATCTCAAAGACTGTTCATCCTAGGATAGAAACTTTTGATGTTTGAAATAGCCTCTGCCTTTGAGAAAACAATATTATGTACATCCAGCATGTTCCGCTAGTACGCATTTTCTGTCTGATTGAGTCGAAAGCATCGTTCATGCTCCTTAATTCACTTCGTTTCGTTGTACTTATGTAGACTTTGCCGCAGTCACAAGGTATCCTCTAAATACTGGGTTGTGAAAGTAGGTCGATTTTGTCTAGGGTGGTTTTGATCAATAGGCCAAGGTTTCGGTAAGATAGCTCTTCCAGTGGGGTGACTTGTGACGTGTGTTATCATCACGTGTGGAAATTTTGCCCTCTGAATTTTTTTGGCATCATATCCGTTAACGACGAATGCATGCTGTATATGTTCAAGTTCATCCTCTAGATCGCACAATCGTCGGGCTCTGTGAACGAGTGTTTTTATAACTCCTCGTTTCTATTGAGGGTGATGATTGCACTGCTTCTGTAGATATCTGTCAGTGTGGGTTGGTTTTCTATAAAATTTGTGTCCTAGCTTCCCATTAGGCTTTCTAGTAACCAAGACGTCAAGAAACGGTAGAGCACCATCCTTTTCAATTTCCATAATGACTTGAATATTTGGGTGTCTACTGCTAAGATGGGATAGGAAAGCATCCAATTCTTCAAGTTCATGACTCAAAACGACAAAAGTATCATCCACATAACGTAGCCACGTGGGCGGTTTCTTTGTAACCTCTTCAATTGCACTTTGTTCGAATTTCTCCATGAAGAAATTTGAAATTGCAGGACTTAGAGGGTTTTCCATGGCTCAACCGTCCTTTTGCTCGTAGAATTCGCCTTTCCACTGAAAATGGCTGCATGATAGGCAAAGATTGAAGAGCTTTTTTATGTCATTAGGAAATAACTCATACACGTAATTGAGCGATTCCCTGATGGAAACTAGTGTGAACAAAGACACAACATCAAAACTAACGAGTCGGTCATTCGATCCCAACTGAATGTTTTGCAGTTTTTCTACAAACTGAGTAGAGTCCTTGACGAATGTGTCCGTATTTCCCAAATAAGGTCTCAACATTGTCGTTGAAACTTTGGCCAAGTCGTATGTTGGTGGATCAATGATACTAACAATCGGTCTCAATGGGACATTATCCTTATGAATTTTCGGAAGTCCGTATATATGCGGAACCCTTGCTTCACTCTTACAAATCCTCTTCTTCAGTTTTTCATTGTGAGAAGAAACATTTATAAGAGCCTGCTTGTATGAGGCTGGACCAGGTTGGATCTCTTATAAGTTTCCTGTAGTTTGAGGGGTCAAACACCGCCCTCATTTTGAAATCAGTCATCGTCGCGTTTCCTTTGTCAGCTGGAAGGATCACAATTGATGTGTTCACATTGAGACTCTGATTATTCATAACATCAATATTGAAATTATTTTGAATGGCGTAGTTCTCTCACCAAAGAAGCGTCTTTAATTATGTTTCTCTGTAGATTCTATGCACGAAGTCCCCTGAGGAATTGCAATGGTTGAAGCTGACGCCCGAGAACTACAAAACTTTTGTTGGCTACTCTCATGTGATAGCGTCGTACCATGTAGAGTTCAAACCTGGCAAGCCACATGTCTATTCAAACCGTCGATTCCTCACCCACTTTATTGTAAAAACTAATAAGTGTCATATAACGTACGCTGGACATTCAAGCAGTTTGACCAGCATGTTGGAATACGCTCTGATAGATGGTTCATATGATGTCTCCGATGACTACTTGTGGTTGATGTACAAGAAGCAAGAACCTACTGAAGATGGAGATACTACAAAACCAACGAAGTCTAAAAGTTTTTTCAGCCACTATTCTGAATTCAAAATTCAACCAAGTAAGTAGATGATTTTAAGAGATTTATCAGTGTATTGATTCTGGTTTGCATATGTTCACAATTATTTGTATACAATTTACGGAGCAATAGAATGAAACAGCACCCCACAGGTAAGGTGTACTCTCGGGTGTACTAAGTCTCAAAATCTTAATTTGTCAGAAGAGAGATTCTTCAGGTTGATTATTGTTTCGAAAAATGTTAACTGTCATTTTTTAGTGAATTAGTGTACTTATATTGAGTTGAAAATGTGTTCCACTAGCTAGAATTTACTGATGTGAATCCAATATTGTAGAAAACTCGTGTCTGAAAAAATGTGACTTAACACACTTTACCTCTGAGGTGCTGATATTATTAATTGATTTATTTCATGCAAAATATCTGTGAGAAATCCAGACAAAGACAAATAAAATTAGAGTGAGGGAAGCCAAAAGCCAAACAAAAAATAAAAATTCCCAAAACTTGTCGGTGATTTTGTGAAGGAAGTTTTGGTCAATTTTCTCTGAAGAAGGGAACGTCATAGGCGGAAATAGGAATATGAAAAAATGTTACAGCGTTTTATAAATCAGCGAGTTACAATTCAATGAAAGTTAAGATTGGATATACCTCATGTTTCAGAAGAGAATTTTAAAAATGCCAACCATTTAGTGTTTGGTGTAATGGTGATGAGTGTATCAGGTTCTTGATATGTTCAAAGCTGAAAGTGTCGCAATATATGGAAATTTGACTGATTTCAATTGTTATAGTTTGTTCTCAACTACCAACGTTTGTATTTTAAACACGTGACTGATGCCCAGTGTAGTTTCGGCAAGTTTTAGTCAATAAAAACTCAGTTTCTACTTGATAGTCCGTGACTGTAACGTCCTGTGTGTTTGGTGAACGTTAAGCTGCCATTTTCAGTAATAAAAATCTCTCAATGTCTAATCTAGTATATGCTGATGATGGTTTCCTGGTCTTCTTCCTGATGAAAGTATTATTTTTCACTTGTCGTCTTATTCTTTCAACAATTTCTCATGAAGTTTTCTCAACTTATTTCAGATTCGATCATACCTAAATTTTACAAGCAACTTACCATAGGAGCATGCACCATAACGTGTACCAATGAGAACGAGGGTGACAATAACAAAATCAAAAATGACGAGAAACTGTCAACATCTATGGGTGAGTGTCACCTACAGCATAAGCTTACGTATAATTGCATTCTCAAGATTTCCTAAACATCGAATTATAATGCTCCTCCTCTTCATTTTTTTTAGCTTACTATTGGAAGCCCAAATCAGTTTTCGATGGAAAAGAGGCTCCGACGGTTAGAAAATTCAATGAGGATTATTACGTCGGACAAATATTCATACAAGAAAATTATTGGGATGTTGGTGAGGCACATGGATCCTCTATTGTGATCAACCTGGGGTCGTATTCTCTAGATTTAGGGAATAATTTTCAAGTAAGTGCCCAATTCTATTTTTGGGATTTGTCCTATGTTGTGCTCAATTTGCGTGGAATTCTTTCAGATTCAGCCTAGACGAAAAGATATAGCCATTTCAAACTTTCCTTTAAACTCAGGAATCATAAAATATACAGGGTGTTTCAAAAGAAGTTGACTTCCTCTCTAGAAAAGATAGAAAACTGAGAAATAATAATAGTTTGTTGAGTAAAAAATGTTCGTATTGCCACCCATATTTAAGATACACAGCGTTGAAAAAAAAATAATATACACATTTTTAACCATTTTGCCGGAACTACTGGTAACATTGTAATGAAATTTTATACGAATATGTTTTGCAAGTTGATACATCTAATGAGTTAATTTTGATGTCTGACTCTTATAGAGGGCGCTAGTTACACGGTTCGTACCAACTTTTTTGATATTAGATTTATTAAGCTAAGTTTTGAGCGATCTTAAACATTTTCATTTTTGAGGATCTCCGAAAAAAAAGGCTAGTGCTTTTCTTTCGATAGCGTGATTTTCAGAATAAGATACAGGAGGTCACAAATTTGTTGTCAGAGTTAGAAGTGACGAAAAATCAAAAAATCGTTTTTTTCAATGTGGAACTCCACTTTTTCAAGCATTTTCGAAATCTTTGTCAAAAAATTTGAAGATTTTTATCCCAAAATGAATATTTTTTCGAGATATTCTGAAAAAACGATTTTGTCTTCAATTTTTAATCTCATTTCGAATGTGTTTTTTTACTGGATAATAATTAGCGGTCAAGTGAAATTGTTGGAAATCTCCATTATCAAGAAAATATTTTATTATAGTTCAGGAGAGTTCAGTTTTTCTTTATTTCATAAAGCTTAGGATAATTTCTGCAAATTCTTAATTCTGGAGAATTTCTTTTTTGTTATGGTAGGGAAAATTGAATTTTCAGTAATGAAATTGTTACATGTTCTGTTGATTATTCTTTAAAAAATCATTAAAAGTTATTACAAATAATATTTTTCTGCATTCCTGAAAATTTTTCAGGTTGACTACACTAATACTCACATTGAGAACTTTAAACCAATTGTTGCTCTCGCATCACAGATGGTAATTCAAGAATTTAACTCGCCTCAACTATTTTTTTTTTTTTGACAATTTTCGAAATCAAACGACAAAATTTCTAGCTCCTCCAAGGATGGAGGTTTGGTCGTTGGGCCAGCAACTCAACACCAAATAATTTCACAATGTTGCTGAATTTCTCATTCACAAGCCTCGGAATAGGACTGGTACTATTCAACGACGAACGAGTGAATGAACTAAATATGAGAATGATTACTTGAAATGTACAGGGACTATTGAGCACCAGGAGATCATTTTTGCTGGGGTTGTTTGTTAACGTAAGAGTTGGATTGGAGATTGAATATGAAGTAGCAGGGTAGTTCGGAGAAATACAAAGGATTGAAAGGCTTGATGAAGAGAAATGGGTATACGGCATCAAGCTGTTTCTTGATGATATGTATTGTAGATTGCATATTGTTGAGCCCAGAATATTCAATACAATACAACTTTGAAAAATATTTTCTCGATAACAGAGATTTCCAAAAATTTCACTTGACCGCTTATTATTTTCCATTAAAAAAACACATTCGGAATGAGATTGAAAATTGAAGACAAAATCGTTTTTCCTGAATATCTCGAAAAATCTTCATTTTAGGATAAAGTCTCGGACGTATGCTCCTATTATTTTTTGACGAAGATTTCGAAAAAATGGGGTTCTCATTTGAAAAAAATGTTTTTTTGATGTTTGCTCACTTCTTACTTTGACAAAGAATTTGTGACCTCCTGTATCATATCCTGTTAATCACGCTATCGGAAAAGAAGCATCAGCCTTTCTCCTCAGAGATTCTCAAAAATTATAATTTTTAATGAAAAAACATCGAAGTTTTCTGTATTTCAACAGAGTTCAATTTTGAGATTTTTCCGTATTTCTCCATTGAAAGAGAATTCTCTCGGGAAAATTCAAACTTTGGGAATCAAAAAGACTCAGAATTCAATCTATTAATGCATTAAAAATGGGTCTTCCCATTCGAAAACAAAAGTTTCGGAAAAACCGGAAGTAGTAGAACCTTCAAAGAATATACGAGAAGTCGTCTTCTTACCTTTAGAATTCTAATCCTGAATCTTGTGTCTTTCCTAAAAATTGAGCCATATTCGTCAATAACCCTGTATAAAACAACATAATATACTCATCACCATATTACGTCAAACACTAAATGGTAGGCATCTTTAAATTTTTCTTTTGACACATTAGGTATACCAGAATTGGGATGATTTTCAAAACTAGGGTTTATTCAGAGTAATAAAAATCATGGAGAAAAAAGAAATGTTCTAATTTACATATATTGAGATTTTTGGTTAACCATTTAGAATAATTTTAATCAGGAGCGATGATACCATAATCTAGGATGCATATGGGCTGAAATCGCTATCCTTAATCATATTCTGGCCTGCAATAAAAAAAAAATTCGAAAATCGTCAACATTAGGTATACTAATTAAATTCTAATTATTTTTAAATTTTGGAAATGGTACAAATTCTCTGTACTGTACAGGGTGGGCATATTTCGATGTTTTAGCACTACAACTTTTGAACCAGAGGAGATAGACAAAATCTGATACCCCATTCTCGATCTCTTTTTCGGAGAAAATAACAAGAGTTTTATTGATTTTTGGCTACCTTCTTTTGTTTTCGAGTTATAAGCGAAAATTGGAAAAATGGCGATATCGAAAAAAATGTATATCTCCGCTAATACTGATGATAGAGCTCTGAAATTAAAACATTATACAAGCACCATTTTCAATTACGAAGCTACGCTACGATCCAAAGTTATGTTTTTTCAAATGGAAACACTATATTTCTGTGACATTTTCTGAAAGCTTATTTTTTTCTGATTTCAAAAATATATAACATCGTAGAGTTTGTATCAATATAAGTATAGAAATTGGTCAAAAACTTCATGTGAGTCTCAATACTTTCTATGGTTTCAACTGTTGATGAGCACAGAAAAATGTAGCTTCCTATAACAAGAGCATAGAAATGAAAAGACTACTAGAAAGAAATTGTGGTAATTATAGGATACTAAATTTTTCGTGATTATCGACAATTGAAACCATAGAAAGTATTGAGACTCAGATGAATATTGGTTCTTGACCAATTTCTATACTCATATTGATTTTTTGATACGAACCATATGATGTTGTATATTTTTGAAATCAGAAAAAATTAAGCTTTCAGAAAATGGCAAAGAAATCTAGTGTTCCTCTCCAAAAAAAAACATAACTTTGTGTCATAGCTTACAATTAAAAATGCTGCAAAAAAGGCGAGCATGCCACTGGATTCTACGTAGAAAAGTGCCTGTATAATGTTTTAATTTCAGAGCCCTTTTATCAGTATTGGCGGAGATATAAATTTTTTCCGATATCACCATTTTTCCAATTTTCGCTTATAACTCGAAAACAAAAGAAGGTAGCCAAAAATGAATACTACTCTTGTCAGTTTCTCCGAAAAAGAGATCGAGAATGGGGTATCAGATTTTATCTATCTCCTCTGGTTCGAAAGTTGTAGTGCTAAAACATCGAAATATGCCCACCCTGTACTGGTGTGATTCGATAGTACCTATTCGGTCTACTGTATACTATATATATATATATATATATATATATTCTTATGAAAAAGAGAGCTAAAATAATACAATAAATGTTGAAACAAAAAGTACCTAAGCTGAGGTAAAAAAAGAACGGGGTATCATAACATTCTTTGTATGATACTATAGAATCATGCGATACTATCAACACTAGTATCATACGATACTATACAGCCATGGGAAAAAACCTCAGCCGAAAAAACCTGCCTCCCCGTAAACAAAATAACATAAAATATCAAATATCAGGAAAATCTTGAAGGACATCAGTGTGATCATCTTCATGTTATCCGTCGATGGGCTCGGATACACAGATTCTTCCCAAAACGACTCGCAATCTTAATCTGAAATGAAAAAAGGCAAAAGTAGAAAAGAAACCGATTATTCAGAATAAATCGAATGCATTTTGGAAATGCATTTGCTACTTTAAAAAACATTAAGATTTCTTGGCCAAATAATGTTCGGAGGTTTATAAATATTTATGACAGAAATGTCACAAAATTTGAAAGAAATTGAAAAAAAAACTCCATCACTTTCCCCTTTCCGAATCAGTTGAAAAATTACGAACTGATAATTTTTTAACATAACAAGCTAAACTTGTAAAAAATCAATTAATACATAACTTTCAACTGTCCTCTTTCACGAGGATTTTTTTTCTGTTGCCGTGTGGGTTTCTTGCAGAAGAATCTCTTTGATACCATGTTCATCAGCTAATTTGGAGACGTAATCACACTTTCCTTTCGAAATTCCTTCGATATTCAAATTCAAAATCCACAAATTGTTGCTCTCTGATCGTGAGGGTTTTTTCAAACCAGATACGACCTTTCAGGTGATGATTTTTCGGCACTTCAGATGCTTGAAGACCGCTACGGGACCCCAATGAAAGGCAATCATCTCCCATAGATAAACCAAACATGTTATAACACAAGAAAACAGAATATTTTTCAGGACCGAAAACTAAGACATATTACGAGAATTGACAATACTGTATTAACAGCGCCCTTTTCAATCTCATTGGTCGGCACATAGCGTATATTATTGTATGTTATTCCAATTATTATTTTAATAACTTCAGGGTACATGGTCTTCTTGGATTGTCCGCCTCAACCCATGTTTATAACTTGATACACTACTGTCACTACTAATTTGCATTGTTGCTTCCAGGTGTTAAGTACCAATTACCCCGAAAAGGTACGATGGGTCAGTGCAACGCCTGAAACTTTCGAGCAGATCGATAAAAACAAATTGGTACCAGGAGGTGCAGTGTTCAATGGTACTGAAACTTTTGTTTGCAGATATGCTGCACAAGGGAGTTATTTCTTCGGGAGTGCAAGAGTAGTGCCAGAGGGAACTTATTGCTATGCTCAGTTTGGTCCAGACGCTAATTACGAGGTCATCACAATACAACAGGGCTTAATCAATTAATTCAACAATTATCCTTATCAGATTAAACTATCCAGTAGAATTTAAACATTATTAAAGCACCTTATAGATCTTCCCGAGTTGTTTTTTAGCGAAAAGTGAGAATAATTTCCATTCTAATCATATTTACAAAATAGAGAATGGATTAATAATGTGGCAAAATCAGGTGGAAAAAATATAAACTGATTCAAGCAAAATTTTTTCGTCATAATCGAAAACAATATTAAATGGAAAAATGCAAAAAAGAATGAGCAATAATGTATTAATGTATAACAGGAAAATAGCATAAAGTGTATTCTTCAATAATCGCAAAATCATAAAACAGGAAAACAACATAAAATCAAAATGTTCTGATAATCATAGACATAACTATTTCATCCAAAAGAAAATGCCAAACTTAAATCATCATGTTATATGAAGTTCGACTAGAGATTATAAGTAGAAATCAAAATAATACTAGTGACAGTGACAAAGATACAGTTCCGTGAATCATTTGCTTAATAGAAACGATAATTTGACACGAGGCCTTTTCATTCTTCTCGAAAACTACGAAATGTTGCAATTTATTACCAAAGATAATGATGAGCAACAGAAAAATTCCAAATCATAATTTTAATCGTACTGAAAATTAACAAGGCCATTTAACTGTATGACAGATGAGTGATCAGAGCGAAAAAGGCGTATTGCGAAATGAAGTTATTTTCGCAGTCATTGTATTCGAACAGATGTATCAGAAAAAAAAATGCGCAAAGTTCTCAAAAGAGAATAAATCACCTATTTGGATGAAATAACTTCATTCTTTAATGACAGTTCCTAGATAGTCATGAATATCGAAAGAATCTGGCAACACTCATTTTGCTGATGTCCGGTTCGGTCGCATTCCAGAGTACGATATACAGGGTGTACCAAGTTCGACGGCCTACTTGGCGTTTCTTGAGAACTGGACCTATTTGAAACCTCAAAATTGGGATTATGATATTGTTCGACATTATCTACCGAGCTAAAATATTCTTGCAGCCTGAAAATTTTCAGTTATACAGAAAATAAAAAAAAATTTTTTCTATTTTTTTTTCGATTTCGATAAAGTATTCAATTGTGAATACATTCGTATTCAAATCTTTGCATTCGTTGTAATACTTTCTAAAATATCGGGAATTTAGAATAGGAACAACATACAAACACGTTACATCGCCTGACACTTTTGTGGAGTTACATTTTCAACATGAAATAAAATCTTCAATCTTCATTGTGATGTCGCATATGCGTCCAAAACCTATTAATTTTGTGATATCGCTTTGTTAACGAAATGTGGAAGAAAAATTTTCAACATTTTGACGATGAATAAAGATATCTCAAATGTGATTCCCAAGCGATGCAAATATTCGTTCGTATTGTGACTCATAGCCAAAGAGTGTTGAGTTATATAATATAAGGATTTTTTCGATCTTCAACTGTGGAGAAACTACCGCATCTGGTTTTTACTGCCCCTAATTACATTCGGCCGGGATATTTTTCGCTCGAGAACCCGGTTTGGACTATGGAATTCGCAGTGGTGAGTAGAAAGGGGGTGGTTTTGCGTCTGACAAATTCAACGAAAACAATTTTTACACTTGAGTTTTTTCTTTTGGATCCATGATTCATCGTCATTTTGTGACTAGTGTTCGCTTCGAGAAGTTCGCTGTTCGTTTGATCCGATATTGAAATTTTTTGGTTTTCTGCAATTAGTAAGTAAATTCTTTTAGTTATTGTTGTGAATCAAATATTTTGATATTTCATTTTAGCTACATATAATAATTGTATAATGAAGTCTTAATACGTGTGTTGGCGCAGAACTTTTTCATCAAAAAAAAAAGTTTTGTTGTGAGATTTGTCTTGATTTTTGCAGTTGAATATTTTTTATCCCATTTGTTTCTGGAAATATTTCAAAAATCCGTAGAATAGGCAATCCTAGCACTTTTCAAAATATTGGGTTTTAATTAACGTGTCTGAAATAGTTTGTGCTGTACAGGGTTGGCAAAATTGGTGATGTTTTCTGCGAAATTCGCAATAACACAATGAGGAATGTTCACAGGTATGCAAAATCGATCGAAACTTCGTCACAGTATAACCTATATGTATATGAAATCACTAGTTTTTGTTTCAGTCGAAAAGACCTAGTAGTTCGGATTTTACAACCCCGTGAATATTCAATTCCTCGCGGCGATGTGACGTCATACCACATTCGCAAATCGCACTCCGTGAGACGAAAAGCCCTTATATTGGACCCGGCTACGTACTGAACCTCGCAAGTCGTTGGATGTAAAGTGACGTCACACGGATCCATCGAACTCATGTTTATAACTCGATATCTCGGGCGCTATTTGAAGTATTCAAATAATTTTTGGACACAGTATTTTCATTTTCTACAGAGAATAGGAATATGTAGAAATTGAAAAATGTGAACATTCCTCATTGGAGCATTTGAATGGAATTTTAGTTTTGGTATTCACAGAGTGAGTATAATTGAAAGAAACTACTCCTTCTAGTGTTCCTTTGGTCCAATTTTTGAGAAATCATCAAATATAGGAACAGATTTCTTAGTAATTCATATCACCATATTTGGAAAGTTTATATTTGATCTAATTACATATTTCTTTAGTGAAACTGCATTAAAATCCGATCTCATCAAGAATTTTCATGTCTTATAATTTCAAAAACTTAATTTCTAACCTTATATGAAATATACCTTTTCCGTAAAAACCATATGAAGCCGTTGCGGGTAACAGCAACAAGGATTTCGTGGTAAGTTGGTGAGATGTCTCAAAAGAACCCTCACCGATGAAACGGCTGAACTTTGTTCACGGACATGACAAGGGTCTAATTACAAAACAGCTGAAAGTCCCGTTATGAAGATTTGATTCAGTGAGTATTTGATTCGAGGTGTAGCCGCGACACTGTCAAACACAACCTTTGCAGTTATTCGAATATTTCTTGTGAATTTGTTGTCCAGAAATTTTTCATTGATTTTGACACCTATAAGAACGTAGTAATTGTTCGCAGTAATCGCCGTTATATCTTTATCTTCTCATTAATTGAAATAAGTTGAACTAATAAATTGAATAGTGGAACAAAATTGATAAACTTGCTCAAGTTAAAAATTACTGTTCCTTAATCACTCGTCGACTGATGGAGGAGAGAAATGTACAAAACTCCTATTATCTGATATTATTTCTCAAATAATCGAGCTTATTACGATGTTGCTAATAAAAAAAGAATTATTTTAACTTTCACTTTCATTCCTTTCAGATATGGTTAGGAATAACATTGGAATTTCTGAGAAGGACTTCGAAATCTATGTGAAGGAAAAGTTGAGATTGAAAACCCAACTACATAATTAATTCTCAGACTTATATTGTACATTTTTCTGTTTCGTTTCTTCCTTTTTTTGTATTCTAATGTTTTCTATCTTGACTTTACTAATTATTATATTGTTTGTTCGAATAAATTTTTTCAGTATCCTCCTGCAATCATTGAATTAATAACACATCAAAAATGAGTATAATAAAATATGTCTCAAATGCGATTGGAAATGGCTTCCTATTTGAAGATATCTTCTAGTATCACATCAAAATTCCTACGCGACGTCGGAAGGAAATAAAGAAAAGTGGTCTCAAAATTAACTCGCATGAGCGTCACAAATGCGACAAGAAATGGAGTATCTTTTGTGATCAGTTTTACGTTCGCATATTCAACTACTCATTTTTCCGAAATGCGTACTTGATGTGGCGGACATTTGGATGCAAATGCGAGCGCCTGGGGAAGTAAACAGTACATCGCATAAGAGTTACATTTGCATCGCCGTGTTTGCTGGGGCCCGCTCACCTCGCTTCATTTTCTTCCGTCCATCATTTCTGTAAAATTTTCTTTGTAGCTATTTTATGTATATTGTTAACTTTGCTGCTTTTACCTTCGTTTTCTTGTAACACCGTCAATAAATTGCAGCATTGCGTGTACCATTAAAGTATATGTATTTAGCAATATATTGTGTCTCGTCGAAGTGCGTTTATTTATTTAGCTCAAAGTCGCTCCTCTTCAGTGGAAGAAATAGTATCATATCAATCGCTACCACCCCAGATTGAATCTAACCTTGTCTCCAACTGTAGAAAAGCTAAACAGGTGGACAACTGTGAGCGACGTAAGGAATTGCAACCTTATAAAACCCATCGCAATGAGGAATGTTCACAGGTATGCAAAATCGATCGAAACTTCGTCACAGTATAACTTATATTTATATGAAATCACTAGTTTTTGTTTCAGTCTAAAAGACCTAGTAGTTCGGATTTTACAACCCCGTGAATATTCAATTCCTCGCGGCGATGTGACGTCATACTACATTCGCAAATCGCACTCCGTGAGACGAGAGGCCCTTATATTGGAACGGGCTACGTACTGAACTTCGCAAGTCGTTGGATGTAAAGTGACGTCACACGGATCCATCGAACTCATGTTTATAACTCGATATCTCGGGCGCTATTTGAAGTATTCAAATAATTTTTGGACACAATATTTTCATTTTCTACGGAGAATAGGAATATGTAGAAATTGAAAAATGTGAACATTCCTCATTGGCGCCCAAGTAAGCTTGGAAAGGTAGTGGTAGGTGTAAATCGCAACCCAGAGAAAAACGCCGTCACAGAATATAAAAATTTTTTTAAAACAGAATGATCTCGGGGCACGAAGTGTTTCGTCGTATTTTTAAACCCTCATAACTTGAGATTGGAATATCGTAGACAAACTCATACCCGCGGCTCCGCTCGCGTTATATTTCAATTTGAAACGGTACTGATAGGTCCGCAACTTCACATTCATAACCTCGTATCGAAGGAGAGACAGCACGTGTGTACATGACAAAACGATGTCGCGTATAGATCATAGATAAATAAGTAGAATAGATCGGACACTGACGTACTATGATTAAAACAACTTTTTGGAACCCCAAGCGGTTGTTGTCTCAACTAATATTTTACAGGTTACTACTTTATCACATTTTTCGGCAGGCTCAGCGCGAAATTCAAATTACGTTCTTATTTTGCTTTCTAGGATTTTCAGTAGGCTTACCTATTCTGAATTCTAAGCAATTGAAAACAATAGTCCTTCACAAATATATATTTATTACTGTTCTCTATACAAAAATATACAAATATAATATAAATATACAGAAAATGGGGTAATTGTCTACACTGACCCGAAAATCTCAAAAATTGACGAAAAATTCAGTAAGCACTAACCTTGATATGCAGAATCTGTTTTCAGGTCTTGGTTTTTTTTTCTAAAATACTCAAAGCCATTGAGGGTTATCCTAAACGAACACTTCATTTTTCAAGTCTGTGACGTGGACTTTTTGCCATTATGAATACAAAATTCTCGATTTTTTCTTAATTTATAGCCTTCTTTATTACTGAATTTCCCTAAAATGTGATGATTCCTAAGTGTTTACAATCCGGTGATATGAATGATATTTGTCATCTACTCATCTTCATTTCTACGTCAACAGCGCAATATAACGTGATTTGTATGACGTAGCAATGAAGATGGCCATCATATCACCGGATTGTACACACTCACAAATCATCAAATTTTAGGGAAATCCAGTGATAAAGAAGGCTATAAATGAAGAAAAAGTCGAGAATTTTGTATTCATAATGAAAAAAAAGGCCAAGAAACTGAAATATTATAACGGACTTGAAAATTGAAGTGTTGATTTGACCGTCAATTAATTTGAGAATTTTTTCTAGAAGAACCAAGACCGACCAGATAAATCTGAAATAAGATTCCTCTTCTGCATATTAAGGTTAGTGCTTACTGAATTTTTCGTCAATTTTCGGATCAGTCTAGACAATTACCAAAAATAAACATATATGTATATTTAAAAGTTTTACCAAAACTGACACAGGGTCGCAAAAAATGCATGTCTCAATAATAGCTGAGATACAGTGCAGTCACACCCAATTTGGGACACAGTGTACATTTAAAAAGTTGGCTTCTCAAGATTTGCTTGTTCTCTTTTTCCTCATAGAGTTTTTGCCTGAATTTTTTTCGGGTTTACAAGTGCAGCACTTAATCTTTCTTGATAGTCCTTGATTTGATACTGCTTCTGGTTTAATTGTATTTTCAGTTTGTAAATCATGTTGTAGAGAAAGAATCTGTTCCTGTGCCGTCAAGTGTGTTTGTCTCAAACAGTTCAATTTAGAAAGTATCACAGCTCTTTTACCTGTAAAGAATAAATTTTTTCTTAATCACTGAGTAAAAAACATAAATCTGAAAGATTCAGCCAATAAAAAAAGAACAAGAGATGAATGTGAAAAATTATAATTGTACTCACCTGAAGAAATTCTTCTCTCTTTCATTTCTTGGAATTTTGTCACAGATTGTGTTTTACAATGATGAAGAAAGTGGATAATAACTCTCCAATATTTAATAAATAACTAATAACTATCTTCTTCATATCCATTTGAATGTAAATACATAATGTGATCAATAATTGTGTGAATTATGTCAATAAAACACGACTAAAAACCTCAAACAGAGTCATCTATTGACGATATCACTAAATATTGGCGTATGCAGCGACACGAGTATTTGTTGTCTCAACTAAAAACACTATTTGGGGTGGGGGTAGGAAGGTGTCAAGACCCTGGTATAGATTCAATAATTTCTTGCTCAAATTCACATTCGTTCAACCTACTGTAAGTATATTCATTAGAAAACTATACTGTAAAAAGCATTTTTCATTAGGAACAAATGCCGCAGATAACAGGCACATTCATTTTTATATTGATTCATTCCATGCCAGTCAAGAGCCCTCTTCAATTTGATCATTATTTTGGATTGAATTGAAAATGTTAATAATGGCTATCGTGGTTTGTCTTCGGCAGTTAGACATATCCCGTCGCGGACTTTTCTATAGAACTTTGCGAGCACTACAAAATCGTCTCTGACCATGTTTCTCTATCGCTTATAGTAGTACCGGGATTTTTCATGAAAAATCGATATTTTTTCTTATTTTTTCGTTATATAGGAATGAACCTCACATGTAAACCTCCCAAAAAAAATTCTCCACAATATAGTGAAAGTTTCATCAAAATCGGTCATCTGGTTCCTGAGTCCATAGAGGACAAACAAACACATAAACAAACACACGGACATTCACATTTATAATATGAGTATGGAAGTATGGACTAGTATGGATGAGCAAAATTTTCAGAATATAATGCCAGTACTGAATTCATCAAACGTGCAAAGTTTCAAGTGCATAGCTCGTACACTTCAGATTTTATGGATATTTAAGAACCCCCGATTTCGTCACTCACTCACTGATGATCATAAAAACTGTTAGGGTACTTAGGACATTAGGAATTCTTTCTAAGGTGGCATAATTCTCTTCATCTCCTCAGATTCAAATCTGGCCAATCTTGGTTTTTCGAATGTAAACCTATGTCATGTGTGGGCTCGTTTGAAAGCTTATGATAAAAGGATTATAATCATATCCTCAGATTATTTCTTAATCATGCAATCATCAAAGAAATTAATAAATAGTGGAATGCAAAGTTCAATTCTGAATAAGAGGACTAATTTTATTTTTCTTTAATAATGATCAGATCCGTCCTCAGAATTTTGATGTTATTTCAATCTAACAATCTTTATTCGCAATCTGGGATCTACTAACTTCTTTTCATATTTGATGTTGCTTTTATATTCACTCTCCTTATCTTTGAAGGTTTTTATGTCTCACCTGTATAAGTTTGTCGTTAATTCTGCTACATACTGTAGAACAAAATCGTTCGAAAATATTTCGTTCTAGCACAGTTTTCTTGGTGATATTTAATGATGACGTGTTGCCAAATTTATAAGAGGCAAAACAGCTCTGCCATTTGATATATTTCAATGCGAAAATATCTTGACGATACTCAAAAACTAGATGAATTAAAAAAAAAACGTGTAATACTCGTACAGAAGGCTCTTTCTAACACTCGTTCATTGAAATCACGGAATTCTTTCGGAAATCACGGAATTCTTTCTAAAATCACTGAATTTTGTCGAAAATCACTGAATTCCCTCGAAAATCACGAAATTCTGTCGGAAGTCACGGTTTTCTATCAAAATTGACGGACTGAAGGGCTCTTGATTTTTTATTTTCGTTCTGTTCGGCGCTAAGGTGGCATAATTCTCTTCATCTCCTCAGATTCAAACCTAGCCAATCTTGGTTTTTCGAATGTAAACCTATGTCATGTGTGGGCTCGTTTGAAAGCTTATGAAAAATGGAATGTCATCATATCCTCAGATTTTTTGTTAATCATGCAATCATCAAAGAAATTAATAAATAGTCAAATGCTAAGTTCAATTCTGAATGAGAGGACTAATTTTATTTTTCTTTAATAATGATCAGATCCGTCCTCAGAATTTTGATGTTATTTCAATCTAACAATCTTTATTCGCAATCTGGGATCTACTAATTTCTTTTCATATTTGATGTTGCTTTTATGTTCACTCTCCTGATCTTTGAAGGTTTTTATGTCTCACCTGTATAAGTTTCTCGTTAATTCTGCCACATACTGTAGAACAAAATCGTTCGAGAATATTTCGTTGTAGCACAGTTTTCATGGTGATATTTAATGATGTCGTGTTGCCAAATTTATAAGAGGCAAAACAGTTCTGCCATTTGATATATTTCAATGCGAAAATCTTTTGACGTTACTCAAAAACTAGATGAATTAAAAAAACGTATAATACCCGTATAGAAGGCTCTTTCTAACACTCGCTCATTGAAATCACGGAATTCTTTCGGAAATCACGGAATTCTTTCTAAAATCACGGAATTTTGTCGGAAATCACGTCCTATCAAGTTGAAATTTGGTATGTGAGCTAGTTTCAGTACACAAACAACGGAAAAATTCTTAAACTTGAAACTTTCACTCCCCAACCCTTAGAAACAGCTGATGTATAAGTTTGTACGAGACTTCCGCCAATTTTGATGCTAGTGTTCTGAAAATTGAACCTAGGTAGATAAAGGTAAAATTCTATTCTTCGGACATTGTTGATTCTGAACATAAATTGTGAATTAGTTTGACTCGAAATAGATCTCGCAATAATTATATTTCATTTAATCAACCAAAAACATTTTCATGTAAGATATTGCCAAGACAAGGCTGATTTTCTAACATTGTCGAAAAGTTATAAGATCTCATGTAGAGCTGAGCTACTAACTCTACTCTCTTGGTTTACGCGACTTCAATCTGGGGACCTTATTATCTGGAATATAGGAGAGGTAGGTAATGAATTTGGAAAGGAATTAAATCAGTTCCAAAAATTAAAAGTTGTTGCCTCTCTGCAAATATGGGGAGGTACAAGATTTCAGAATACTGGTAACTAAGGAGTAGGTGTAGAGGTCAAGGAGTAGAGTTCAATCTCAAAAAATGATCAGGACACTAAAATTTTAATTGGTTAAAAATCGAACAAGAACAAAATATGTGAATTCAGTTAATTATCTTCTTTTACTTCAACGTTGGTCCGTTGACTAGAAAATACTCATCGGCATTACTAGATCGATAGGTCTTCCATTTCGTGGTTGCACTTCCCTAAAATTGGATTCTAATGATCCTCCGTCCGAATCTTTCACTGTTTTGAATTGCATCACCTGGAATTCAAGATGATTAAAGAGGACAATTATTGTGGACATAGTAACAAAGCTCACACAGAACACAGCCATCCTTCTAATTCGCCTAATCTTTGGGGTTTCATACGAAAAGAATTGAAGGCAAGCAAATTACAAATGAAAATACAAAAAAGTTATTTTCAGTTAACAAAAGGGACTATTTCTCTCTGAGACTATTTTAATTTGACTAGGGTAAAGATCTTCAAATTAGTCTCATTTTTAAGTCAAAATTGAAAAGAAATTGCTGAAGCGTTATTAGAATAGTATATTATAATATTAGGATTAAAAGTGCAAATTTTTTACGAGCAAAATTGCGCGTAAAAATAGGCACTTTTAGCCCGTATGATATAAACTATTTTTCCTCCAACCAAAACAATTAGTTTTATTCAAAAATCGTTAATAATTTGTTGATAAATTTGAACACCTATTAATTATGACAGCGATTGCAAGTCGGTAGTCATGGATATCTGGTATTGTTGGTGAATATTGATTGTCAAGTTGACGTCAGTAGACGTACTAATCATATAATTTTTGTTGTAGTTTTTACGCTGCTTTCAAAATGAATCCCGAACACGATGAAAATATACCTGCGGATATATTGGAAAGTGCCGCAGCAGTATATCTGAATCTTTTGCCACCCAAATCTCGCCAGGTTAATTAACTTGCATATCAGCGATTCATGGATTGGTGAAAAGAAAAAAATTTGCAAAACTATGCGGAGAGTGTTCTTCTGGTGTTTTTCTCAAATTTAACGAAGACCGTCAAGCCATCCACTCTTTGGTCACAGTTTTCAATGTTGCGATCCACACCGGACATCAAAAATGGTGTGGATATTAGAAAATATTCAAAATAACGAGCATTGTTAAAAAGGCAAAGTGATGATGGATATATACTTGAAAAGTCTGGGGTTTTTACAAAGGAGGAAGTGGATCGGTTCCTGGATATGACACCTGGAAATGTATATTTGATGATAAAGGTTATTCTGGTATTGGGAATTCTAGGTGCCATGCGTTGTGACGAACTAGTTCATTTGAAAATTTATGACATCGAAGATATGGTCTCTGTCCTGGTCGTAAAAATTTTGCAGACAAAAAACAAGAAACCTCGTTTGTTCGCCATTCTAGGCGATAATTATTTGCGTTTATTTCGAAAATATGTTGTACTACGACCATCAAATGTACAGGAACGTACTATGTTAATGGGAAGTGTCAAAATGGTTGTTGGTATTCACAAAATTAGTGCCGTGCCGATAGAAATTGCAAAATTTCTGAAGTTAGAAAATTGGAAGGAGTGAACTGGACATTCGCTAAGAAGAACATCTGCTACACTTCTTTTTGATGGTGGCGGTGACTTTACTTGTCTTAAAAGACATCGGAAATCGAGTACGGTAGCAGAAGGATATATTGAAGAATCACGTATCAACAAAGAGAATACTGCCAGAAAAATATTGCAACCTGACAAAGAAGGTACGAGTACCTGTTCAGATAGTTCCTCGAATGTTTCATCAACACTTACGGAGAATATTTTGAGTTGTTCTAACATTAATGAAAATCTTTTGAATTGTTCGAATATTGTTAGAGATAATTTCAGTGGTGCTTTGAATTTTAGAAATAATTGTTCCAATTGTACATCCAATATCACTATAAATAACAAATAAATACCTATATACAGTTGCCCAATTAGTTTGTTTTACTAAGTTTGTAAGAGACAATGTTTTTTTCTTCAAATTTCAATGAGAGAGCACAAATGTATTCACTTTCAGTCCTAGGATTGAAAGTAGCGTTTTTAATCCTAGGATAGTGTTGCAAAGCAACGAGCAAATTTTTGTACGGTAAGGGAATTGATGGCTTTTGCACCTGAAAATAGTTCAGAAATTTCAACATTTTTTCATGGTTGGAGATAAATAATATTATTTCTCTATTTCAGTATCGTAATGAGTTCATTACAGTACTAAAAGTAGTGCTGTAATGAAACTCATTACAGCATTGTTTTCAGTTATATTTTTCGTTTTGTAGTTGTCAGTACTGACCCCCGATCGAATCAAGTTTCGAATCAAATCAATTCAAATTTCGTAATCTGTCAAATTTCGTACGTCACACCAACTGCCAAGATGAAATATAAAAGTCACTAACCTGAATTTTTATTTGAATTTCGAGAGTATTTCACAAAACTTGACTGAAATAGAGAAAATATCGTCTAATACTCGTTGCAGAAGGCAATTCCAACACTCATGCTATCGAAAACTCGCTCCTTCGTCGCTCGTTTTCGAACTTCGCATTCGTGTTGGAATAGGAGCTCATTCTGCAACTTGTTTTAGAATATACTATTTCATTTTTGATCTTTTATACAGGTTGTCCCGAAGGGACCACGTCAAACAAAAATGAAATGTAGATTAGAATGTCTGTGATGTGAAAAAATTGTTTAAATGAAAGTCTCACAGTTTTCGAGATATTTGATGTTGTATGAAAATGTTAAATTTTTTTACTTCAAATACTTTCTCTCATGCCATAGCTACAATTTCATACTTTTCGAATCAGTTTTTTGCGTTAATATAGTTGAATGATTGCTTCAATTTGAGCACTGAAAAGAGCACAAAATCTCATGCAGTTTAAAGTTTAAAATTCACATTTTGGAGAAATATATTTTTTGTACCGAATTCGATATGAGGTAGTGTAAAAAATAGTACTGGACCTTTTCTGCAAACTACGTTGAGAAGTTGCCTATTCTCTGATGATTTCGAAAATGTACCATTTCTGTGAAAAACTGGTTTCGTCCTTTTTTTCACAGAATTTTTCATTTGTACACCTTGCCGAAAATAATCAATCAATTGATATTTCAGTCCATGAACGCCTCGATATTTTTTACATTTTATTGTTTCATATTGTAACAAATTTTTTTTATATTTCGATTTCTGTACTAAAAATGAACTCTTAGTGTAAAACTAAGATTACTCACTTGGGACGATGATATTTCTGGAGTTTCACTGAATATGGTCCACAGCACCCCATCATTACAGTCAGGAGTCGTTAATGATCCTTCATATCTGTAATATTTACCGGTATCTACTGGAATGAGCGTTTTTGGGTTAATCTTTATCAATACACTGTCTCCGGCATTTTGAATTTTTTTCAAATTATTGACGATGGGATCGAAATTATGATTCGGGTTATCAGAATCCTGAAAGCATTGAAAAATATGTTTGAATTCCCAACAACTTTCTTCATATTCATTGTAATGAATGATTTCAGCGCTAGAAAACTCATGAATATAGGTACAAACGATGAGAGTCTTACGATTAATTAATTGACAGAAACTAAAAGGGGAACATTCTAATTGAAGGGGATGATATTATGTTTTCTAGGTAGAGAATCTGACAATACCAACATAAAATTTTGCCACATCAAGATCTCCTGTCTTTTTTCATAGATGCAGATTGACTGACAGGTCATGGTACAACAGACTGACAGATCCAGGGGAAATAATCGAGGAAAGTATAATAAATTCACTGTTCGCTGCTGACCAACTGAGGTCGCTATATCGAAACTATAAGAATTTGAACCCCCAAAAGAAAGCTTTTATACCATAGATCCATGAAAAGTTAAAAGCATTTAATTCAAATGATGTCGACTTTACTTTTTTGCTACACCATTTGCAATTGTAATTCAGAAATCGTCAATTGACATTCAGAAAACATCACTTGTATTTCGGATCAGTCATTTGTATTTCAGAAAACATCAAATGTAATTCAGATTAGTCATTTAAATTTCAGAATATGTCATATTAAATTCAGATTAGTCAATTGAATTTCAGAAAACATCAAATGTATTTCAGATTAGTCATTCGAATTTCCGAAATAATGAATTGTATTTCAGAAAACATCAAATGTAATTCAGATAACACACTCAATTGAATTTGAGATATATGGTCAATTATATTTCAGAAATGGCAATTTGAAATTCATTTCAAAAGCAATTTGATACCAAATTGCATTTCAGAAAATATCAATTGTGTGTGATGCAGAAATAAAACAATGATAATAAATAAACTCTAATTTTCACGTGAAACATTTAATCTTCAATATAAAACTGAAAAAATTTGAAGCCATACAGGCATATGTCTGCCATCGTAATTGCATCTTAGCTCGGTCAATAATATTTTTCAGGTATGATAGTCTTTTTTCAATAACCCCTAGTGGCACACTGTTTGGAATTCTGAGGTTTGTATTTACGTAAATTCTTATTTTGGACCATGAAATTTCAATTGGATTGAGCATGGGAGAATAAGGGCTTATTCACAGCAGAACTGCTAATGTTTGGGTGATTACGGTCTCCAATCTCGTATGGCATGCAGCATTATCACAGACGATAACTCAATCTGATAACTGGTTCCTAATATCTTGCAAATGTTGCAACAAACCCTCAAAAAGGGCTGTGAATTAACCTCGTATCTCCATGGCTTATACACCATCTGCAGATACTGTTGTCAATTGCATCTCCAATTAAATATTTACTCAATTTGACTCTTTCTCATTGGGTGTTATGTGCTTCCTGAAGCTACGGTGTTTGGTGAGGAATCGATTGAGAAGGTTTATCATATTTTTACTAAAATCCTGTGTTCAAGAAAAGAAAGCGCCAGAACCAAGAGATTTCACCAGATTATATTGGTTTTATTCATACATGGAAACATACCTGATTGAATATGATATATGATTGACGATATGATAACCATTATGAAAATGAGTAATATATGACTGAAAATCCGACTTGAATTCAAATAATATTCGAACTTTCTAAATTTCAAATTAAGATTTCTGAAATGCAATTGACTAATCTGAATTTCATATGACATATTCTGAAATTCAATTGACCAATCTGAATTACATTTGATGTTTTCTGATATTCAATTGACTGATCTGAAATTCAATTGACGCTTTCTGAAATTGAAGTGACTAATCTGAAATACAATTCTGAATTACATTTGGGAATGTTGTAGACCAGTTTTGAGGTTGTCATTGTTTGACGCTGAAAAATTCTCATGACAATAAAAGATCCAATATTGCACAGATATTTCTCGAATATGGTGACGATAGTGGAGAAATATCGAGATGATAAAGTTCATATTCGGAAAGAGTAAAATCTGAAAGATTCCATCTGATAATGTCATCAAATGACACCACCTCAGTACTTTGTAATATTTTACTCATTACTTCACAACCAATTGCTATAAATTCTGAAGTTTTTTATGAAGATTTTGTCCTGAGATGTGCGGGATACTGATGAGGCCCAACAAGGCCGAAACCGGTATATCTCTCATCTCAGTGACAAAATCTAATATCATTTCTCCAACCTCATGATAAAAGATCTCTGAGCCTGGAAATTGAAAATGGTATTCATTTCGATGATTACTATTTTGAATTCATCTATGTTTCAAAAATGTTCTCGATGTGCCTTCGTAAAGGCAAAGAATTTTCTTTTTCTTAAAAACATCAGGCTTCACAGTCACAAAAAGAATTGGGCGTTTCCATCACTTTGAGAAACTAGCAAGCGGGCCTGAATGGAGCCACTGCTGAAATCTCATTCAGTGAAAGAGGAAGTACAGATTTCTTTTTTTGCATTTGATTGGAGATGTGAAACTTCATTTTGTCGCAATTGGATGTCACCACCTTAGTACTTTGTGATATTTTACTCATTACTTCACAACCAATTGCTTTAAATTCTGAAGTTTTTTATGAAGATTTTGTCCTGAGATGTGCGGGATACTGATGAGGCCAACAAGGCCGAAACCGGTATATCTCTCATCTCAGTGACAAAATCTAATATCATTTCTTCAACCTCATGATAAAAGGTCTCTGACCCTGGGAATTGAAAATGGTATTCATTTCGATGATTACTATTTTGAATTAATCTATGTTTCAAAAAAAAATTACTATTATAGTTCAACTATCAGTACTTCATCATCAACCTGAATTATTATTCTAGATTTTATTATAAACAAAAAAAATGAAGATATTCACTTTATATAAAACACCTAGAACTGCTACACCCATGTCACCTATTTCGTTTTTCACAGCTTCCTCTAACGATCCATTATGACATTCATGGGTGGTGACAAAATGCGCTTCAAAGGGATACCTAAGGAAAACTAGGAATTGGTATTTGATATCAATGAAAACAAAAAATCAAATATCTATCGGATCAGTATGAAAATGAAGAAATCATGGAATATTGATAATGTTCCTACAAACAATCATGAATGATGGTTATACAGGGTTGGGATAAAGTATGGAACCAAGTAAATATCTTTTAAACGAAAAGAACGATATTTATGAAAATTTGCAGGTAAGTGCAATGGAACAAAACGCATCTGGTGTACATTTTTTTGATAATAATATACTTCCGGTTTAACCGGAAATGCCATCAACTTCTTTAATTTAAATGGGACACGCTATATATATTTTAACAGATTTTGAAAGAGCTTGTTATTTTGAATTCATACATACTGAGTTCAGTGTAAAAACGAGGAATAACTCACTGTTAGTAGAACAATAGATGTACATTTCATTATTTTAGAATAATGAGAAACAAAATTACTTCAAATGTTGCCTCATCGGAAAAAACTATGCTAGAAGCAAAATTTTCGTTGACATTACAGATGTCCATTAGCCGTTCGCAAAATTCCAGCCGTCGGTCAAAATCATCGTATGACAATTCTTGAACCAACTGTACCTTATACGGATGATACTTTTCACTTTTTAATATCTTTCCTACAGAACGTCGACTGATACCATGGTTTAGTGCCAAATTTGTGGTGGAAGATTGAGGTGATTCTTCTAAATCGATTGCAATATTTTATTTAACAGTTTCGTTCGTTGCAGTCCGCGGTCTTCCAGGTTTTAGCAAATTTTTTACCATCCCAGTAGTATTAAAACATTGTAATGTTTAAGTTACTGTTGAGCGTGATATAGGATTTCTATCCGGATGCAAATTATTAAAAATATGACACACTTCTTCATGAGTTAAAATTTCAATACGCTCTTTTTCACTTAATTGAACCATTCTAAATTGTTCGATTTATTTCCGTCAATTAGAATTTGACACTTGAAGAACTAAAGACGTACTAAACAGTACTTGTTTATTTGTTACTATGCATAAAAACAACATCAATTAGTTTATCTAAATAGTTTTTTGCTCTAATGCAAAAAACTCAAAGAAGGTTGGTTAAAGTGCTATATTCCTCGTTTTTACAATTTTTTTTACACTAAACTCAGTATGTATGAATTCAAAATAACAAGCTCTTTCAAAATCTGTAAAAATATATAGGGTGTCCCATTTAAATTAAAGAAGTTGATGGCATTTCCTTTTAAACCGGAAGTATATTATTATCAAAAAAAATGTACATCAGATGCGTTTTGTTCCATTGCACTTACCTGCAAATTTTCATAAATATCGTTTTTTTCGTTTAAAAGATATTTACTTGGTTCCATACGTTATCCCAACCCTGTATAAAGAAGAAACAGCAAAACTTCGAGTAGTTGCTAATGCTAAAGATGTTAAATTCTTAACTTCGACACACTGTTTATCAAGGTTCGGTTCAACTTACTGATTTCCATTTATTGTATGTTCACTGCCCCAATGAAAATGGAACTGAACAAGGTGGTATACACCTGGGAGTCCTCCTCCTGCTATTCTCAGAGGGTGCACATCGTTTGGTGTCACAACGACTGCAATTTTTATCATGGAAATAATTGGAATTCAAACGTATATGAGATGTGTTTTTTCAGCAAACTTATTTATTTTATTCATTTATTTATAATTTTCCAAATACTTACGGGATCTTTCAGATCTATGGATGGCATCAGAATATCTGATATAACCATAATTTTCCGTCTGGTTAATTCAGACATTAAAATAGTGGTTGAATAAGAAAAATTACCGAGGAGTCAAATTTTAGTGGAGAGCTACTGTCAGCAACTGGAGGGGGGATGATCCTCCCCAATGTTGAACGAAGTTGGCAAACTTTCGAAGCAGTCAAATAACAGTTCCTGAAAATTTCATCTTTTTGGCGTGAAGGGAAAATAAATAGCTGAAAATTCAAGACGAAAAACAGTTTTTTGTGAATAACTCAGAAAATATCCACTTTAGGGCAAGGGTGTGATGCATACACTCACATTATTTTTTAACGTAGATTCAATATCTGCCATAAAAAAATGGGGTTCTAATTTGAAAAAATTGATTTCTCACGATTTTGTCATCCCTAACTTTGAAAGCGATTTTTTCACCCCCTGTATCATGAATCGCGATTTCGATTTTTAAAGTGGATACATCAATCTTACATCTTGAAAAATCCCAAAAATGAAAATTTTCCATCCAAAAACCTCGAGTTATTCTTGTTTCAGCGGAGCTCTATTTTCGTTTTTTTTTTCGAATTTTCCCGCTCAGAGAGAATTTTACAACCAAAACTGAAAAATGTTACATCAAAAGAACTTGAAATTTTCTAAGGAATCTATTTCCGCAATAAAAAAATGGTGTTCTAATTTGAAAAACGGAAGTTGACGTCATTTCCGGAAAAACCGGAGGTGCTCATGCCTTGAAAATATTTTAGATTTCATCAGCATCGTGAAATACTTATAAGTGCTGAATTTCATGAAAATACGTTCAGTAGCTTCCCGTATAAAAAAAATTAACGCACATTATGGAAATCTCAAATTTATTTTACAACTAAAGGTGTTTTCACTGATAATTATTTTTATCAGAATTATGCATGCATATGTCATCCACTTTCAACGTTTTTCTTCAATACAGATGTTTTTTCAAAGCAGGTATAAAAAAAGATGACATTATCAGATTTTGAATGTATTGGCTCCATTCTAAAATCAGTTGTTCTCGATCTCTTCTAGTGATCAATAGTTTTTCTTTCATTTGATTTTCTACACTCGATCGCTATGCAACGCGAAACACGCAATTTGACCCAAGAGGAATGTACCCAAGCGGTAGTTTTGCGAGAAGAAGGGTGGACATACACAAGAATTGCAGAAAGCTTTGGAGTTTCCAATACAAGTGTGTCCAGAATGTTGCAGCGATTCAGGGAGACAGGTATGAATGTCCGAAGACCAGGACAGGGTAGACCACGGGTAACAACTGCCATTCAAGAACGTTACTTGAGAGTTTCTTCGTTGAGGCAACGGTTTGCAACCGCTCGCCTCCTTCAAAATCAGCTTGAGCAAACTCATGGGGTGCAAATTAGCACTCAGACAATAAGAATTCGCCTCAGAGAATATGATTTAAGGCCTCGTGTCGCGGCAAGAGGCCCAGCTCTTACCCCAGCTCATCGAAGGGCGCGTTTGGATTTTGCGAGAGAGCATATCCATTGGGAAGAGTCTGATTGGGAAAGCGTTCTGTTCACAGTTGAGTACAGATTCTGCCTCTACCATTGTGATCGACGTTTCCTTGTATACAGACGTCCACATGAAAGATATGCTCAGTGCAATTTCCTGAATACTACTGGTTTCGGTGGAGGATCGATTAGTGTATGGGGTGGAATATTATTGACTGCTCGCACAGACCTAGTGGTCGTTGATAATGGAGCTATGAATTCTGATAAGTATATAAGGAACATTCTTGAAGAGCATGTAGGGCCATTTGCCCCATACATTGGTGAAAATTTCATATGTATGGACGATTATTCCAGACCACATCGTGTGCGCATCGTTCAGGAGTACCTTGAAGAGGTTGAAGTCTCTCGAATGGAATGGCCAGCAAGAAGTCCAGAACTCAATCCGATTGAGCAGGTTTAGGACAACCTAAATAACCTTACCTAACCTAACCTACCCTAAATAGAAGGCTGAGAAGTTCAGAAAATCATCCAGCTACTCTTAATGACTTAGGAATCCAACTCGGAGAAAGCTGGGAAGGATTAGATCAGAACATTTTAAGATCACTCATTTTGAGTATGAACCGTCGTTGCCGAGCTGTAATTAACGCAAGGGGTGGAAATACCAAGTATTAAATCACTTATCAGCATTTCTGTATTTTGAAAATTGTTCATTTCTCTTCTTTTACAGAAGATTCGGTAAAATCCTGAGTTTTTCTTTCATTTAATGTGTCTTCTTGAGAGAACATAAAAAATAAGTTAAAAAGTCAATGTAGAGTTAACTTTCATTAAAATTGAGATTTTCAGAATGTGCGTCAATTTTTTTGCGCAGTGAATTTGTAGGTATATAAGAGAGAGATAATCATACATGTCTTTAAGTGCTTATCTCAGGAATGGGATAGATGTCTCAGAATTAGGACATAAATCATCATGATCATTTCAGTAGAGAATTTTAAGATCTACAAATTTTGTTCGTTGTTTTTTATTTAACTTACCGTTTTCTAGAAAAATCCAAAAAACCTGAAACTTTGACCTTTGACTCCGAATGACTTTTTTCTCACACATAGGAACGATCGGGTTTTTTGGAACTTCATTCAAAACTAGCTAGTAAAACCAAGCTCTATACTAAAATTGGCTCCCTGGCAATTTTTGTTATTTGATCTCTGTTTTTATGTCTCCGTTGACCGGATTATCAATATTTTGCTGTTATTCTAATTCTGGCTTTGGCGGAATCCTTCAAATCAAAATCTACGCGCGTCACAATATCTCCAGGGTTGCGTTCATAAACTTACTCAGAGAGTAGAGTAAGAGTATGGACATATGATCAGAAATATATATATTCGGTCTTTACTCCACACTCGTCGTTCACAAACTTACTCTGACAAATGTCATTCAAAATTCAAACATGTGTATAGGTTATGAATAATACTTTTGCATCATATTTTTTATATATCATTTTTATATTGAATTGTTGCTATCATGAATGAATAATAGAAGTTTAAGAGAAAAATTCTCTCTAGTCGTACATTTTCAGTTGTGTCTTCGCAATATAGTCCATTTTTCTTTTATTTGAAAAGCAAAGCACAACCGTGTTTTTTTGATGATTGTAAGGAAACTGATAAATGTTCTCAGGACTTTGAATATTACTTTCAATGAGACAGAAACATTGAAAAAGGATATTATTGTCTATAATCTTCTCTTGCAAGCAGAAAATTAAAGATGTTATTACATGTTTTGTTGTTTTATTGACTCTACGCCAGAAAAAAATTAAATACTTCGTAACAAGAAATAGTTTCATTTGAGGAAGCTAACAAAAAGAAGTTGAAAAAATATTGTATGAAAGATAAAGCAAAATATGAATGAATCTTGACAGATCTAAACTCTCGAATATAACAAAATATCAACGTAGATTTCAAATCAGGTACAAAAAACAGTTATTGTGGGACTTTTCATGTCTCGATTTATTTGAACTTTAACGAACCACTCTAGGTTCTGTAATACAGGGAGAAACTCTTTTTTTCTCTACTATTATCTCTTGGTAAAGTTCACTTCGAGCTTCGTTAATTCACTGCTAGCAATTTCATTAAATTTATTAATCATTGAAGTAATTCTTTCCTATATTTCTTTATTTCACAGAATAGTTGTTTCACGTGAAAAATTAATTGTTTCGTATTTCGTCATTGAAATGAAACAAGACTAGAAATAAATATTCTTTCGAATAATATTCAAGTTTCGAAAAGTCTGCGGGAGCAGGACAGAATGAAAATCGTACGTCACAACTGTCAGAGTATGTGTTTACTCTCCCAAATAGCAGAGTATGCAGAGCTTACTCAGAGGAAGTTTATGAACGCTCACAGAGTATACTCCGAGGAAGACAAAGCAAGTTTGTGAACGCTTCAGAGTAAGGGGAGCTTGCTCTGAGTAAGTTTATGAACGCAACCCTGATATACATAAACTCACCCGTATGACCATTATTAGTCAATTTTCCTTCAAGAATTCTATCCCAATTCTCCAAGTAAAGGGCTTCCATCCCGCGAGGTTTCAATCCGCTCGGTACGATATCGATTGGGGATTGACTGATGGAAGTGCGGCAGTATGTTTCAGGCCAATCATCTGGAAGTAACCACAATAATAACTTTCCAGTAAAATGGTCGGCACTGTATTAGAGGGTTACTGCATGTCAGAATGACAATTCCCGTAATATGTCTTAGTTTTTGCTCCTGAAAAATATTCTGTTTTCTTGTGTTATAACATGTTTGGTTTATCTATGGGAGATGATCGCCTTTCATTGGGGTCCCATAGCGGTCTTCAAACATCTGAAGTGCCGAAAAATCATCACCTGGAAGGTCGTATCCGGTTTGAAAAACCCTCACGACTAGAGAGCAACAATTTGTGGATTTTGAATTTGAATATCGAAGGAATTTCGAAGGACAAGTGTGATTACGTCTCCAAATTAGCTGATGAACATGGTATCAAAGAGATTCTTCTGCAAGAAACCCACACGGCAACAGAAAAAAAAATCCTCGTGAAAGAGGACAGTTGAAAGGTTATGTATTAATTGATTTTTTACAAGTTTAGCTTGTTATGTTGAAAAATGATCACTTCCGTAACATTCAACAGATTCGGAAAGGGGAAATTGATGGATTTTTTTCTCTTCATTTCTTTCAAATTTTGTGACATTTCTGTCATAAATATTTATAAACCTCCGAACATTATTTGGCCAAGAAATCTTAATGTTGATGTTTTTTAAAGTAGCAAATGCATTCGATTTATTCTGAATAATCGGTTTCTTTTCTGCTTTTGTCTTTTTTCATTTCAGATTGAGAATTACGAGTCGTTTTGGGAAGAATCTGTGTATCCGAGCCCATCGACGGATAACATGAAGATGATCACACTGATGTCTTTCAAGATTTTCCTGATATTTGATATTTTATGTTATTTTTTTTACGGGGAGGCAGGTTTTTTCGGCTGAGGTTCTTTCCCCTGGCTGTATATAATCGTATGATACTAGTGTTGATAGTATCGTATGATTCTATAGTATCAAACAAAGAATGTTATGATACCCCGTTCTTTTTTTACCTCAGCTTAGGTACTTTTTGTTTCAACATTTAATGTATTATTTTAGCTCTCTTGATCAAACTTGAATATCTGAAATTGAGATGGTCTTCTGGGCTAATAGGCCGTGGTTTATTAGCAATTATGTCACCTAACGTTTCGCCTACATCTGCGGTAGGCATCTTCAGAGGATTCTCCGTCTGAGATTCTAACTCGCTGAATTTCTGAGAGATTCCACTCTCAGAAATCCAGACGATCTTGAATATTTTCCCGTCATTCAAGATGCTATAATAAAATGCCTACAGGAGATGAAAGAGTATACCCTCTTGTGAAGACCAACCAATGAAATATACTGCTCCGCAAGAGTTAGGATATCGTATTCAATCGTCTTGAAAAGTATATAATCTTCGAGAAAATCGCTGTAAAATCATTTAAAACTCAATAACAACTTGAATCGATCCAATAAAAATCAGTATGAGACATTTCGTCAATTTGGTCGCCCTCTTTCTGAAGTTTGGTTCTATGCATATGCTTCATGAATGTTTTTATTTTGAAATGGCTTCGATTTGAAACGAGTTATCTGAAAATGCTAAAACGTAAATTAACAAACGCCGAGGCTAATAGGGCTATCGGAATGCTACAGAATGGCCTAACTCAGGTTTTTGTAGCGGAAAGGCTCCAAGTCAGCCAAAGTGTGATATCTCGACTTTGGAATAGCCCACCAAAGCTTGGTGGGCGACGAAAAACAACACCTGCTCAGGATCGTTTGATCACCGTTTTGGCCAGAAGAAAGCCTACACTTACGTGTAGAATGCTACGGAATACTCTTCAAACTGCAGATTGGGTTTAAGTTTCCATCGAAACCATCAGACGACGATTGAGAGAGGTGAATCTAGGTTCTAGACGTCCATTAACAGGAGTTTCATTAACACGTGACCATAAGCGTCAAAGAGTGGAATGGGCAAGGCAACATATCAATTGGAACTATCAATGGCGTAATGTCTTTTTCACTGATAAATCCAGATATGGACGATTTTCAGATTCTCGAAGAATAAGGGTATAATAGAGCATTGTCCCTTTCGTTACTGAGGTAATAAAGTAATCCTTACGTCTGTACCTCAGATTGTATAAGAAAATTTAATGAAGAAAATTTAAGTTTCCCTGTTCCCTGGGTTACTTAATTACAAAAAATCCAAAATAACCTAACATTAAGGAAATGTAAGTTGTGAGCAGATAGGAGATGAGAAATTTGTATTAGTATTTGTATTTGTATTTTCCATGCATTCTGGGAGATGACAAGACTTTTGGACTTGACTATTCTCATCAAATAAAATTGAAAAATTCTGACCTTGATCTCTTTCTTATAATTTGGCTTTTCTCCACTGGTATCTACGAAACGATCCTTCCTCTTTGATCAACTTCCGTGCACCGCCTTCCCTTCACGCACTTCCGTTTCGGTTTCGTGATTTACCGACGAGTACGTGACTTTACAATACAAAATCTAGAAGTCTCCGCTTGAGACTGACTGTGAAATTTTCTATTTCACTCCCAAAAATAAACCGCGAGCCGAACTCCGCGAGCACGGGCCTTTTTGGCCCATAATCATAAATAATACCTCCTTATGTTTTTCTCAAGTGTGGAAGTGTTAGTTTTCATGAGTTTGAAGATCATGAACTCTAATAAATCCACAACTTTTATTTATAATAAACTATTCGAAAACGACCATTTTCGAATATTTATCGTGACGGGGTGAATAGTTTATATTTGTGACAGTTTGATTTCTTTGCGTCTCGTAGTTAGACTGCGCTGAACGGATTTATTTTAATGCGTGCTGATTGAATGATGATAACGTAGCTGTTGAACCGATATGCATTCCTCGGATACAGTGCCTTATCAAGAGGTTTCAGTATTGAATTGTTAATGAGGAAATTACCAATTTCCCCATTTATTACAAGGGTATGGACAATCCCACGCATACCCCGTAATCCAAGAAGTCCATCCATTCCGAGGAGGTAGTGTTTATGGTATGGGCCGGGATATTTTTCTACGGGCGCACAGATCTACACACTTGTCCTGGGAATATGACCACCTCACACTATAGAGAGCATGTCATTGACAATGTTCTGCCAAATTTTCACGCTGCTATTGGTGAAACTTTTCAATTTCTAGACGATAACGCTAGACCGCACCGTGCAACCATAGTTGAGAATGCGCACGAGGAGCTTGGTATTCCACATTTAAAAATACCTCCGCACACACCAGATTTAAATTGCATAGAACATGCATGGGATATGCTCCAAAGAAGATTAGATAATCATCAACCTACCCCAGAATCCTTAAATGATCTGAGAGAGCTTCTGTTTTTATTGATACCAGTGGAGGCCATACATTGTATTGATAGTCTTAAAATGCTTGAATTCTTTGGAGAAAAATTTCGTTATTTTTATCGATTTTTCTTAACCACCCTGTATACGCTGCAGGCCTACAGGCTAAAATTAATTTAATTTCCTGCAACTTGAGATCATATTATTATGAATTTTCATCACAAAATCTCATTCAAACTATATTTTTTGCAATTTAAGTCAATATCCCTAACTCATGTGGAGCAGTTTATTAACAGACGGATTACGGATTAACAGTGGTGCGAATTTTAATGCTGTTTGCTGACAAAGTTAATGGTGGATTTCACAAAACTCTGATTGTGTAATCAAAAAATCTTACATAAATTCGAACCAATCGAATCACTTGAAATAAAACTTAAACGAATCAATAACTCCAATCAATTTGACAGTGCTTGATCATTATCAGACAATCAAAGTTTTGTGGAAAGCATCGTTGAGGTAAGAATTGATTGCTTTCACGAATCCAATGAAAAAGAAATGGAGCACATTATTACATTATGTTGCCATTATCGATATATTGTTATGGATGTAAAGATATGAAAAAAAAACACTTGAGTATAACATTGATTGAGTTGTGAAGTAATTTTAAAGGTCTTACTTTGATGCTGATAGTTCCAATGATGATGATCGGAGGCTGATGTAAAGAAAATTCCTTAAAAAATCGAAACTTGAATTTGAAAACGTTTTTATTTCTCTACTGTAGTTACTTCTCACCCATCAAAAAAGCAATCAAGTTATGTTTCATGATATTAGAATGGCAGAAAACTACTATACTCTGAAATTGTTCATTCAATTACCGAATATCTGAGAAAAAAATTTATGATTTATATACGCAATGAATGAGTGGGGAAGAATCAATTAAGAAATAAATCTTAATTAATGCTTGATTTTTATGAACAATTATTATTTCGTCTGAAATTAACGTTCTTGTGGCTGAAGCAAAAATTTTCCTTAAGTGGAATGTTACTTCAAATTGGAAGTTTGAGTTCCTTCATTAATCTTTTCATTGATTGGGAGAGTATACCTCAAAGATATCTTTACAGTATTTTCAAAATAAGGTAGGTATTGGAATCTGTTAGAGACTCCTATCAATTTTTGACACAAGTTTATTCATGTTTTCATTCATCAAGATACCCACTCCCAAGATTACTTTTCGCATCTTCGATGTTTAATCGAAGGTCTGAATTTTTGTTCAACAAAAATTAATCTCGGGGGTAGTGCAGCCCAATGGCTTCCCTCCTGGTTGCGCTACTGCCCACTCCCCTTTTATGTGATTTGGTTCTTTTTTACTATGAATTAGTTCATGACTGGACTGTAGGACTGAACAATTTCTCCAGAAATTCTATTCGGTTTTCATTATGAGTGGAATTTTTTGGTCAGACTACCTTTTGCATTTGTTTTTTTAGTCTTTTCTGGTATATATATATATATTCTTATGAAAAAGAGAGCTAAAATAATACATTAAATGTTGAAACAAAAAGTACCTAAGCTGAGGTACAAAAAAGAACGGGGTATCATAACATTCTTTGTATGATACTATAGAATCATACGATACTATCAACACTAGTATCATACGATACTATACAGCCAGGGGAAAAAACCTCAGCCGAAAAAACCTGCCTCCCCGTAAACAAAATAACATAAAATATCAAATATCAGAAAAATCTTGAAAGACATCAGTGTGATCATCTTCATGTTATCCGTCGATGGGCTCGGATACACAGATTCTTCCCAAAACGACTCGTAATTCTTAATCTGAAATGAAACCGATTATTCAGAATAAATCGAATGCATTTTGGAAATGCATTTGCTACTTCAAAAAACATCAACATTAAGATGTTCGAAATCGGCAGCCCAACCCCTTGACCGATTTACGAACAGCCCTTGTTGAAGAACGGGAAAATATTCCCGCAGAAGCTATTCGGAAATGCATTGAAAATATGCCAAGTCGTATGGTAGAAGTGATGTGAAAGCGAGGTGGAAATACACGCTATTAATTTTCAGATGTTTGTTTATGTTTACTAGTCGATAAGGTATTGTAATGTTTTAAATTGTTATAAAAATTGAAAAAATGCAACACTTTCTTTGAAAATGTGTATCTTTTTTTCTAAAGCAGATACTGGCGTAAATCAAAAAACATTTTGTTAAGAAAGGTTCACACTTCAAATTAAAACTGAATGATATCAAATTTTCCGCCTCAAATTCACCACAGGGTGTTAAGAACTGAAGGGTATAAAACAACGTTTTGTTTCACACTGTATAACGGCTGAATTACAGGTATTTTCGCAAAGTAAATGGTTAATATGACAAGACCCAAAACTATACCTGGTGAAAATTTCAACAAAATCGGAGAAATACGAAAAAAGATACAGGGTGTTGAATTTGACAAAATTTTGCCTGTCCGGAATTTATTGACGAGGAGTGTGGTAGGTAGGTAGAAGCTATTCGGAAATGCATTGAAAGTATGCCACGTCGTATGGTAGAAGTGATGAGAAAGCGAGGTGGAAATACACGCTATTAATTTTCAGATGTTTGTTTATGTTTACTAGTCGATAAGGTATTGTAATGTTTTAAATTGTTATAAAAATTGAAAAAATGCAACACTTTCTTTGAAAATGTGTATCTTTTTTTCTAAAGCAGATACTAACGTAAATCAAAAAAAATTTTGTTAAGAAAGGATCACACTTCAAATTAGAACTGAATGATATCAAATTTTCCGCCTCAAATTCACCACAGGGTGTTAAGAATTGAAGGGTATAAAACAACGTTTTGTTTCACACTGTATAACGGCTGAATTACAGGTATTTTCGCAAAGTAAATGGTTAATATGACAAGACCCAAAACTATACCTGGTGAAAATTTCAACAAAATCGGAGAAATACGAAAAAAGATACAGGGTGTTGAATTTGACAAAATTTTGCCTGTCCGGAATTTATTGACGAGGAGTGTGGTAGGTAGGTGCGATTGTACTGACCTCTTTTGTTGTTCCATGCTAACTTTCTCCTGATTCTGTTGATCATTCTGTTCTGAAAGCTTGTTCAGGAACTTGTAGCCGAAGTAAACAAGCAACAATATGAGGGGAATTATAACAGCCAGGATAATCCCAAAAGTTGTTCCTGCCTGTCTCAGCGAATATTCTTCTTGCCCTTATCGATTCGAAAATACATATGAAATTTTGCACACGAACATAAATTCATTTTATTCATAAATATACATAAATGAATGAGCTGAAACATTTATTAGTTGCTTTTATTTGAGTGGTTCCGTTACTTTAGAAAACAAAATGAAAAAAGGAAAAATTATTTAAGAAAAAGAAAATTCTTTGCCTTTACGAAGGCACATCGAGAACATTTTTGAAACATAGATAAATTCAAAACAGTAATCATCGAAATGAATACCATTTTCAATTCCCAGGCTCAGAGATCTTTTATCATGAGGTTGGAGAAATGATATTAGATTTGTCACTGAGATGAGAGATATACCGGTTTCGGCCTTGTTGGGCCTCATCAGTATCCCGCACATCTCAGGACAAAATCTTCATAAAAAACTTCAGAATTTGAAGCAATTGGTTGTGAAGTAATGAGTAAAATATTACAAAGTACTAAGGTGGCGACATCCAATTGCGTCAAAATGAAGTTCCACATCTCCAATCAAATGCAAAAAAAGAAATCTGTACTTCCTCTTTCACTGAATGAGATTTTAGAAGTGGCTCTATTCAGGGCCCGCTTGCTAGTTTCTCAAAGTGATGGAAACGCCCAATTCTTTTTTTGTGACTGTGAAGCCAGATGTTTTTAAGAAAAAGAAAATTCTTTGCCTTTACGAAGGCACATCGAGAACATTTTTGAAACATAGATGAATTCAATATAGTAATCATCGAAATGAATACCATTTTCAATTCCCAGGCTCAGAGATCTTTTATCATGAAGTTGGAGAAATGATATTAGATTTTGTCACTGAGATGGGAGATATACCGGTTTCGGCCTTGTTGGGCCTCATCAGTATCCCGCACATCTTGGAAAAATTATTTCCCTTCACGGAGGCCATACCGAGAATATTTTTGAAACATAGGTAAGTTCAGGATGGGAATCGTCGAAATGAATACCTACCATCTTCAATTTATAGGCTCACAGATCTTTCATCAAATGAGTGTAAATAACTCAACACAGACAATAAAAAAATACACTTCTATGTTTTTGTTTTCGAATTAGATAAAATATCCAATTGTGAATACATTCGTATTCAAATCGTTCCTTATAATACTTTCTAAAATATCGATAAAAAAACTGAAGAAAAAAGGGAGCTAAGTGTATTCGGTATTATGTTTGATATTCCTAATTTAGATATCTTAAGCACAAACTTTTTTCACATTTTTAAAGTCAAAGACTATGGAAATATTGTACATTTTCAGAAGTTTAAAAAACTCGTCACAGGATGTTTCGAATGTTGGGTCAAAAATTGGGATTAAGATTCGCCCATGACTTTCATTTTTCAAATTAGAACCCTATTTTTTTTATAATTGCGTTGGATTGTGCGAAGAAAAATGATGATAATGTTCCAACATGTAAATGCTCCTAAAATTATTAATTCTCAAGTTATTCAGGATTTCCTTATTTCATATCGTACGTAGCGTCAGATTCTTAGACTCGTTGACCTGGGTCATAGAATATAAATTACCAATAACTCACCAGTGACAAACCTCTTTTCTGAATTCATTTATCACTGTTGATATGGAACAGATTTCATGAATTTGACGCTACGTACGACATAAAATCAGAAAATCCTTATAACTCAAGAATTATTAATGAGGAGCATTAACATGTTAAAACATTATCATCATTTTTCTTCGCAGAATTCAACGCAATCATGAAAAAATAAGGTTCTTATTCGAAAACCAAAAGTAATTGGCCAATTTGATCCCAATTTTTGACTCAACATATTTGGAACACCCTGTGATAAGTTTTCAAAATTCTAGAAATGTACAATATTTTCACAATCTTCGACTTCAAAAATGTGTAAACGGTTTGTGCTTGAGATATTTAGAATATAAACAACAAACATGATACCGAATACTTCTATCTCCATTTTTTTTTCAGTTTTTTCTCGATATTTTGGAAAGTATTTTGACGAATGCAACGATTTGAGTACGAATATATTGAAAATTGCATACTCTATCTAATTCGGAAACAAAAAACAGAATTTGTTTTCAAGTGGTCAGACTCCAAGAATATAATATCAAACATGATCCCAATTTTCAGATTTCTAATAGGTCCAGTTCTCCAGAAACGCCTAATGGGCCGTCGAACTTGGTACACCCTGTATATTCCTTTTACATAATTTTTTTTTATTTTCTCTTTTTTTATCTTTGTCTTTCATTATCATTTCCTACACCTATAGATTTTACATGTAATTTTTGAATTCGATTTGGACAAATTCTGTTTGTGTAGAATTTTTTTTGCCAGAGTAAATCTGCATTTATTTTTTCGAACAGGTCCGGTTATTTCAGCACCTTTCATGCATTTGTGTAGGCTGTAAACAATATGAAGTATTCCAATTCTAACATGAAAATAAAAAACTCCAATAGCAAAACAGTTTTTATATTCCGAGATTACAATTTCGTCGAAACTATTGCAAGAATAAATATAACATGGGATTTTCGTAGCACTATCGATAAATAATAATTATCATACAAAATGTTGTACATTAGATGGCAAGCTCTATTTCAATGTATGTACAAAAATCAAACAATAACATTAATACGAAAAGTTGGACAGAATTCTTGAGCAAATTTATCTGGATCCAGTATTTCTAAGAGGTTATACCTATTTGAAAAAAACTAGTAGTTTGTAGAAGTATGAATACATGAGTGAATTGTTAACATCGTGTATGAAAAGCTACTAATGCAGAATAAATTAAATCGTTATAAGTGTAAAAAATCGATGCATCAATAAATAAATGGTTCCATCCGCTAATCTTCAGACATTTTTATATAATCAGTTTCGTCAATTAAAATATTTACATCATATATTTACAAATTGCTTTCATAAACATTTCCTCTTTTGGATTTAGTACAACTCAGAATTTCGCACTGAGTGACATGGATCCTTAATAAAACCTAATTACATATCACCTTCGTAAAACGTTCCTCAATCTCACTAATAATTTAATTTCACTCACACGATCTCTCACGCACTAATCGATCAAACGCAATTCTCGCCAGACGTAGAGTATTCCTTCGATTTCTGTTTTCTGTTTCTGTTCTTGTGATTTTTCCTCTCTGTGGAGTTACAGGAGGAATCCCCCTCCACGCCACTGTCCGGGGCGCTTGTGTTATTGTTTTGCGTTGTGAGGCAGGTGAGCTCAATTATGTTTTGACTCTGGAAAAAATCCGAGCTAGAAATTTCTGGAAATAAATGAAATTATCCTAAGTTTAGTTGTGAGTAGGCAGCGGAAATACAGAAGCACAAAATAAAATATTAGTTGTTAGTGAAGCAGTGGAGTGCGGAAGATGAAGAAATTGCGAAGAACATATTACAATCTAATTGAATTTTCTCGGTCGTTTTACTTTTTTGTCACTGTATATTATATATTTATATTTTAATATTAATATAATTTTCTTTCACTTTTACACTTGTGTAATTTTACACCATCTGTAAATTTTAAGAAGAACTGATATACATATTATTATTATAATTTATCTTCAAACTTTCTAATTACTTTCCAACACAATAAATAACTTATCTTTTTTGCTCAACTAAATACAAGTGAACTCTTTATAAAATTATAACTAAAATGAAATTTATTTACAATGAATGAAATGTGAAGTCTAACTGTTCATATGTGAAGAGTTCAGATTATCCTAAATAGGGTTTGTTGTGAATGAAGTGAAATTAATGCAAAAAGGTGTATTGATTAAAAAAGGTGTGCAACTTTCGTCAATAATTTTTGAATTTTCTTTATAGTGGCAGGTATACAGGGTTATTCACGAATATGGATGGCTCTATAGAATATTTTTAGGAAAGACTTAAGATTCAGGATTGAAATTATCAAGGTGAAATTCAAGTGAGAAACGACTTCTCGTATATTTGTAAGGTTCTAGGACTTCCGGAAAAACCAACTTCCGTTTTTCAAATAGGAGGAGACCCATTTTTTATTGCATAAATAAATTCTTCATTGAATTCTGAGTATTTTTGATTCCAGAAGTTTGAATTTTTCCGAAAAGATTTTCTTTAAATGAGGAAATACGAAAAAAATCTCAAAATTGAACTCTATTGAAATACAGACAACTTCGTGGTTTTTTCATTGAAAATTCGCATTTTTGAGAATCTCCGAGAAGAAAGGCTGATGCTCCTTTTCTGATAGCGTGATTTTCACCATATGATCCAGGAGGTCACAAATTCTTCGTGAAAGTTAGAAGTGACAAAACATAAAAATCGTTTTTTTTCAAATTGAAACCCCATTTTTACGAAGTATTTTTGAAATTTTCGTCGGAAAATAATCGGAGCATACGTCCAAGACTTTTATTCCAAAATGATTATTTTTCGAGATATTCAGGAAGAACGATTTTGTCTTCAATTTTCAATCTCATTCCGAATTTGTTTTTTCACTGGAAAATACTTAGCGGTCAAGTGAAATTTTTGGAAATCTCTATTATCGAAAAAATATTTTCTTATAGTTAAGACGAGTTCAGTTTTCTTTATTTTTCGTAGCTTAGGATAATTGCCGCAAATTCTCAATTCTAGAGAATTTCTTTTTCGTCTTGGTAGGGAAATTTGAATTTTCACTAATGAAATTGTTACATGTCCTGTCAATCATTTTTTCAAATGCATTGAAAATTATTACGAATTATTTTTTTCTGCATTCCTGAGAATTTTTTACGTTGACTTCACTAATACTCACATTGAGAACTTTAAACCATTACCGATGATAATTCAAGAACTTCACTCGTGTGCACTATAGAAATTATTTTCTCGATAACCGAGATTTCCAAAAATTTCACTCGACCGCTTATTATTTTCCGGTAGAAAAACACATTCGGAATGAGATTGAGAATTGAATAAAAAATCGTTTTTCCTGAATATCTCGAAAAATATTCATTTTGGGATGAAGTAAAGAATTTTATTCGTCATATAAAACTATGCACTTATGCTCCTATTATTTTTTGACGAAGATTTTGAAAATGCTTCGAAAAAATGAGGTTCCAATTTGAAAAAAACGATTTCTTGATGTTTCGTCTCCTCTAACTTTGACAAAGAATTCGTGACTTCCTGTATTATATTCTGGCATCAGCCTTTTTTTCTCGGACATCCTCAAAAATGAGAATTTTTAATGAAAACACCTCGAAGTTGTCTGTACTTCAACAGAGTTCAATTTAGAGATTTTTTTTCGTATTTCCTTATTTAGTATAATAGTATAGATGGTATAGTGTTTATTGATCCAAAAGACACAATCTTTACAAGCGTATATGACAAATCAAGTATTAGGTAATTCAATATAAATACTAAAAAAATACAAGTGTTGAATTAAATTCTTGTATCACTACAGGTAAGTGATTAAAAAAATTTATGCCCTGATATTTAACGCACATTTCAAATTTGCTGGTTCTATGCTTTGGAATTCTCAGTGAATTCGAAGATCTGGTTTCATATGTACGCTAATTGTAATTTCTGATCATGAGTGTGTCATTAGTTTTCATATATAAAAAAACATTTAAAATATAAATACAGGGAAATGTTAAAATTCCAAATTTTATAAAAAAGGGTTTGCAAGATTCCAACCGCTGTAAACCAAAATTGTTTCTCATTACTCGCTTCTGTGATATCAGAATTCTCTTGCTGTCTACAGCATTTAAAACTTTTGGAATCAAAAAGACTCAGAATTCAATGGAGAATCTATTCATGCAATAAAAAATGGGTCCTCCCATTTGGAAAGCGAAAGTTGATGTCACTTCCGGATAAAGCGGTAGTCTTAGAACCCTCAAAAATATACGAGAAGTCGTCTTCTCCCTTGAAGGAAGCCATATTCGTGAATAAATATAGTTTGATGGTTAAGTTGTAGAAACCTTATCACCTCTATTTTTCAACTTTGTTAATTTCCTTTAGTTTTCACATATTGTTTATGCAAGAAATAAAAGTATTCAGAGAACATGCATCATCTTTATCTTGTCGTATTTGGCGTATGTTATTTTTAGTTGTAAGATTAAAGTATTCATCAAATTAAATGACAAAAATTGCACTTTAGCGAGATCAACAGCGATATGAAAAAAACCTCACCTTATTTTCAGTATCGGCCAGAGGATTAGGAGTTATTGTTATCCTATTAGTAGGTAACACACACCCGTTAGTTCTGGAAAGGGTACGAGGATTGACGATGTAGTCATTACCGTCAGCTTGGATATGATGCTGTTCTTCTGCGCTAGGCTTCTGGCGTTCGCCTACAAAAAGTTAAAAAGTTTACATAACTATAAGTTGAACAATACGTAGTGATGTAATGGTCAAGAAAGTAAGTACTGAGAAAAACTTCAGTACGATGCTATGCAGAAAAGAGGAATGGTAGCGGGAATACACCGACCAAAATTTCAAATAAATACTGTTAAATAGTATACAGATGGTTCTAAAACCAACACGGGAGCTGTCGCTGGGGTTCACGGGGCCAAAGCCAAGTGTGCACTATCGTTAGGCTCCTGTGTGTGTGTTCTGCAAGCAGAAATATTAGCAATCGAAAGATGTCTAGACATTAATCTAGAGAGAAACTATCAGAATTGCGACATAGCTATTCACTCAGATAGTCAAGCTGCTATTAAAGCACTGAACTCCTATGTCATCGACTCAAAGTCGACATGAGAATGCCGGATCAAACTCAATGAGGTAGGCAACAAAAATAAGGTCTTTTTGATCTGGGTTCCTGGTCATTCGGGAATCATAGGTAACAAAGAGGCTAATAAACTTGCCAGAGAAGGTGCTCGGAAATCACTCACAGGCCCAGAAACTTTCTGTGGTATAGGAAAATGTACATATAAGAATGAGTTTTTGGAGAAGGAGAAAACTGAAAGAGAAACATTCTGGCAAAATCTCATAGGGATGGATCACTCCAAAAAGTTCCTTCGGAATTTTGAAACTGCAAGATCCAAAAAATATTTGGAACTCAGTAAGAACCAACTACACCTCCTCACTGGCTTTCTTACAGGGCATTGTCGTCTCAGAAAGCACTTGCTGAGAATGGGCGTATCGGACACTAACAAGTGTAGATTCTGTGGGGAGGAGGAAGAAACTCCTATTCACCTAGTCACAGAATGCCTAGGCATTGTAAGCCAAAGGAAACAATGCTTTGGTCAAGAGACCTGTAGGAGTGAGGAATTAGCCTCACTGAAGCCTTCCGAGATATTGGATTTCATAAGATCTCTGGGACTGGAAGGCGAGCTGTAAAGCTTTGTCAGGGGGCTCAATAGACCATCAGGTCGCAGTGAACTGTAACCCCTTTTAAACTATTAACTCTTAACTAATACGTAAGGTTAAAAAAATCGGTGTTTAACCTGTTGAGGAATATGATTTAGACTCCACAACATTACGCTTCGGAGTTTCTGTTCATTGTTAGGCAACAATTTCTTCTTGTAAAGTTTTGGCCCCTGACAAATAAGTGCTCAAATTTTTATGCAGGGGCCTTTCTTCTATTATTTAAAAAAATTTTCTAATTGTTTCTTGTTTCAGAAACTGGGAGAGAAAACCCAAATTAAGGATTCAGGAATATGCAAAGACCTCCCAGACAATATTTCAATAGATACTACCCATAATATACAGGGTGTCCGAGGAATAACTGTACATATTCTTACCAGAGATAGAATTGTATCAGGTGATTACTGATTGACTATAAAAAATTAAATTATGGATTTCCCTAGAAAGCTACAGGGTGATTTTCCAACTTCATGGAAATACTTAGACCATCATAAAATCCAATTTATTGACGGATATTATTGAAACTTGGGAGGTTATTGGCACATGCTTAGGTCGAGTCAGAAAGATATCAATTATTTCATTATTCCAGGGCCGGACTCATTAATCTTCATTTAAAGTGTTCAGGGTAAAACAAACACTTTGTGTTTCGAATTACAAATAATTGATTTGCTTTTTAGAAAGATGCTTAATTATGCTTCGATTTGTGGTATTGCTTGAAGTTGCCACATCAACAATTATTTTTTAATGAATTTTTTAATTTGGATAAGGTTCGAAAAATTGAATTTATTCACCTAAACAGGACTTAGTCATCTTGTGGAGGTCGAAAATAAATAATAAATTTTCTTAAAAAAGTTACTGCAGGTGAGGAAGACTATAATAATTTGTTGATATACTGGGTGGCCACCCCAAACGCCGATCTCATTGCGGAGTAAATGAAGGTATATTTCGAGAAAAAATGGTGAAGTGTATAGGGTATACATAGGCATATTTCAAATTCATTCGTATGTATACCGGGTGTTCAACAACAAAGATATAGCCAAGGTGACACTTCTTCCAATGTAAAAACCTCTAACTGAATTAGTAAATCGAGGAGTACCTCCAGATTTCAACCCGTTAGATTATTTTTATGGGGAAAATTGAAGGATATGGTATATTGTGAAGAATTCCAGTCAAGAGAACAGCTGATGAACAGAATTATCAACTGTTGCGATATTTAAGAAATATAGTCCAAATAATGTACCAACAAATATTCCATTATCAAGAATATCTCGTTCACATATTTAAGAAATAATTGCGATACGATTCGCAAGGCTGTATCCAATGTGAACATTCGGCAAGAGAAATGTATACAAGCTGGCTTTCATTTAGAACCACTTCTGAAATAATGTTGACTTAGTAATTCATTCGTTCCTATTTTCATTTTCATTAGGTACTATTCACTGTATTCTAGTTTCTTTCATTTGTTATTGTTTCGTTTTGAAATGTGCCTATTAAAGCTCTGAACTCTCTAGAAAATTTTCAACTAATATTTCCGCAATTTATATTCAAACATGAGATTTTCAGTTCTTTTCATGTTGAAAAATTCAATTTTTCGTACTTCATTCAACTTCAAAAATTCATAAAAAAATAATTGTTGATGTGACAACTTTAAGCGATATCACAAATTGAAGCATAATTCAGCTTCTTTCTAAGAAGCGAATCAATTATTTGTAATTCGAAATACAAAGTGTTTTTTTTACCCCGAACACTTTAAATGAAGATTAATCAGTCCGGCCCTGAAATAATGAAATAAATGATATCTTTCTGACTCGAACTTAACATGTGCCAATAACCTCCTAAGTTTCAATAATATCCGTCAATAAGTTTGGATTTTATGATGGTCTAAGTATTTCAATGAAATTGGAAAATCACCCTGTAGCTTTCTAGGGAAATCCAGAATTTAATTTTTTATGGTCAATCAGTAATCACCTGGTCCAACTCTACCTCTGGTAAGAGTATGTACAGTTATTCCCCGGACACCCTGTATTTGAATGGATATTTATTAGTTATAGCAAATTGAACATAACCTAAACTTACTATCGGAGTTCATCTTCTGCCATCTTCTGCAACCAATCAGCACCAAACCGACCAGTACCACGCCACCACCAACAACCGCAACCGCTATGAAGACATAAAGGTTCTCCACCCCAGGATCAGCTTCTGACGACGCCACTGTAGGTCCAATCACAGACGGCGTTTCCGTACTTGGCATCGCTGAAAATTCACGAGATCAGACGTTTCCCTGAACAGAATTTCCACAATGCGATAACGAATTAGTGTAGTGAGGAAATGTATGCCAAATTATACAGGGTTATTCACGAGTATGGCTCTAAAGAATGTTTTTAATAAAGACACAAGATTCAGGATTGAAATTTCAAAGGTGAGCTTCAAGTAGGTAGACGAGTTCTCGTATATTTTTCGAAAGATCTAGGACTTCCGATTTTTTCGGAAGTGACCTCAACTTCCGTTTTTCAAATGGAAAGACCCATTTTTTATTGCATACATAGATTCTCCATCGAATTCTGAGTCTGTTCAATTCCAAAAGTTCGAATTTTCCCGAGAAAATTCTCTTTGAATGAGCAAAATACGAAAAAAATTCTCAAAATTGAACTCTGCTGAAATACAGACAACTTCGAGGTTTTTCATTAAAAATTTTGATTTTTGAGAATCTTCGAGAAGAAAAGCTGATACTTTTTTTCCGATAGCGTGATTTTCAGAATATGATACAGCAGGTCACAAATCCTTTGTCAAAGTTAGAAGTGACGAAATTTCAAAAAATCGTTTTTTTCAAATTGGAACCCCATTTTTTCTAAGCATTTTCGAAATCTTAGTCAGAAATAAAAATAGCATACTTCCAAGACATTTATCCCAAAATGAATATTTTTCAAGATATTCAGAAAAAAGATATTGTTTTTAATTTTCAATCTCATTCCTAATGTGTTTTTTTACTGGAAAATAATTAGCGGTGAAGTGAAATTTTTGGAAATCTATGTTATGGAGAAAATATTTCCTATAGTTCATACGACTTAAGTTCTTGAATTATCATCTGTAATGCGAGAGCAACAATTGGTTTAGAGTTTTCAATGTGAGTATTTGTGAAGTCAGAGTTAAAAATTCTCAGGATTGCGGAAAAAAATAATTTGTAAAAATTTTCAATGCTTTTGAAAGAATAATTAACAGAACACGTAACAATTTCATTAGGTTTTGAAAAATCAAATTTCCCTACCATGACAAAAAAGAAATTCTCCAAAATTAAGAATTTGCAGAAATTATTCTAAGCTTCAAAAAATAGAAAAAAAACTGAACTCGGCTGAACTATAAGAAAATATACTCCCCGTCAATAAATTCCGGCAGGCAAAATTTTTGTCAAATTCAACACCCTGTAATTCGGAAATGCATTGTATGCCACGTCGTATGTTAAAGTGATGAGAAAGCGAGGTGGAAATAGACCCTATTAATTTTCAGATGTTTGTTCATGTTTACTAGTCGATACGGTATTGTAATGTTTTAAATTATTATGAAAATTGAAAAAATGGAACACTTTCTTTGAAAATATGTGTATCTTTTTTTTTTAAAACAGATACTAACGTAAATCAAAAAACATTTTGTTGAGAAAGGGTCCCACTTCAAATTTTAACTGAATGATATAAAATTTTGGGCCTCAAATTCACCACAGGGTGTTTGGAATTGAAGGGTATAAAACAAGGTTTTATTTCACCCTGTATAACGGATGAACTACAGGTATTTTCGCAAAGTAAATTTCAGGTTAATATAACAAGACCCAATACTATACCTGGTGAAAATTTCAACAAAATCGGAGAATCACGAAAAAAGATACAGGGTGTTGAATTTGACAAAAAATTTGTCTGTCCGTAGTTTATTGACGAGAAGTTTATTTTCTCGAATATTTCCCTCCTGTCAAAAACTTCATGTAAATAGAATGCAATTATCGAAAATTACAGCGATAATTGCATTGTAAAGAGCGAAAGATCCCTGCGATAATTGCACTGCTCGTATCCATAGCAATTTCGGGAAATATTCACCCGAATTACACTCGTGCACCAAAATGACCTGATAATTCTGCATTCCAGCGTGTTGTCTTTGAAAAACTGCATTCGGTTTTCAAAAATGAAAATGAACTCATGCAGTTTTTAGACAACACGCTGTCATGCAAAATTATCGGTAATTTTGATGCACTTGTGCAATTACTTCCGATAACAGAGATTTCCAAAAATTTCACTTGACCGCTAATTATTTTATAATAAAAAAACACATTCGGAATAAGACTGAACATTATTCGTTTTGGGACGTATTCTCCTATTATTTTTTGACGAATATTTCGGAAATGCTTCGAAAAAATGGGGTTCCAATTTGAAAAAGACGATTTTTTGATGTTCCGTCACTTCTAACTTTGACAAAGAATTTGTGACCTCCTGTATCATATTCTGAAAATCACGCTATCGGGAAAGAAGCATCAGCCTTTTTTCTCGAAGATTCCCAAAAATGAGAATTTTTACTGAAAAAACCTCGAAGTTGTCTGTATTTCAACAGAGTTCAATTTTGAGATTTTTTTTCCCCATTTAAAAAGAATTTTCTCGGGAAAATTCAAACTTTTCGAATCAAAAATACTCAGAATTCAATGGAGAATCTATTTATTCAATCAAAAATGACGAAAGTTGATGTCACTTCCGGAAAAACCCTCCTAGAACCTTCAAAAAATAAACGAGAAGTCGTCTTCTTACTTAAAGCTCACCTTTGGAATTCCAATCCTGAATCTTGAGTCTTTCCTAAAAATATTCTATAGAGCCATATTCGTGAATAACGTACGTATTGCGTTTTCCCATGTGAATGCCAAATAGCTTGATGGTTTAACAGCAAAAGAAGGAAGCTTGAACGCAGTTTAACTCGAGTAAGTGCGGGAAAGTAGCATGAGTTGGGTGCTTGTTTAATTATGTTCCTACGTGAAAACAGTTAAACGAAATAATTCCACAGTTAGAACTTACCCACAGGGGTTGATATTGTCTTTATTATATCATGTTCTGAAATATCGAAAAAGTTTGAATTATTGTTCTGATTCACTGATCCGCTGGTACATTCCTCATATATTTTTTTATTTGAACGAATCTTATTCGATTTGTAACGAAAAAGAGGATAACTATAGTATATCCAACAAGAAGCGATAGCGCCAGTAAACACCCCAATGTACGCCTACAGGGTTATGTATATTTTCATTGGCTGGCGTTTAGTCTTCTCCAGATCTGAAATTCTCAGTTGCTTGCGACTAAATTGAATCCGGTTTTGGCGCGCTATCTCTTCTCGTTGGATAGACTATAGTGTCTTACGAAATCAGTCAAATTCAACGAATGAAACTCACCTAAGGTTTTGGCTTTCATGGTCTGGCTGTATTCGCTGGCAGCTTTCGAATTGAAACTCTGCAACTTTATGTCGTATACAGTATCAGCTTGGAGGTAGCCTAAAACGTAGGAATTGATGTGATCTCCGTCTACAGTCACTCTGGTATAATCTCCTGCCAGACTTGCTGATATGAAACTTATGTAAAATCCGTCGACGGTTTTGTTAGGAGCTGGAATATACTGAAAGAATTGGAGGTTAATACAAGGGTGTCTAAAACTTGTGTGGGGTATTTGTATCTTCTTCTGTATATAAAAATGAATTGCTGTGCGTTAAGTACGTTATAACTTGAAAACGGCTGGACCAATTTGGCTAATTTTGGTCTTGACTTATTCGTGGAATTCCAGGGAAGGTTAAAAAGGTGAGAAATTGAGGTGACCGACTATCATTGATTTGCGATGATCATTGATGTTTGACAATTTAACATCGATGTCTTAAAACTGATTTTGCATAATTTATATCATTGTAACATCTTTTTCTCGGTTTCAATAATTTCTTCAAGTGAGGACGACGCAAAGTTTGCACAAAAATCCAATGTTATCAATTGATAATATATAATTGATTAATAATTCGATAAATATCGAGTTTCATGTTCGGTTATCTATGTCAGTATCGGCTTCGGTGATAATTTGTGAAAGTGACATTTCAAGCTACAACAAATCAGAAGAAGAAGTCTTTATTGAAATTTGGACAAGATTTTGGAAAATTGAGTGGCAAATATTATGTTGTCGGAATGCACTTACAAAAAGGGCTAGTTTTTATCTGAATAATTTGAATTTACTCCCTTAATTTTTTTATCACACATTTTTTAAATCCGTCATTTTGCTTTGAGTCTCATCCAGAAGACTCAATTTGTTTGACAGAAGTAAGAAAATTCTTTATGTCAGGAAGCCATGCTAGAATGAAAAATTCTGACAATTTTACCGGCATCTGTCAATGGATATATTGAATTCCTTTTTTTTTATTTATCAATTTTCGCGTAAGTTTTTACTTTATCTCCATGCGAATTTTTTTCAATAAGATATTTTCTCGTCCCCAAAGATTATGGAGTATGGGAAACGAAGCGACTACAGTGATGTGAGTGACATCTGTAGTTTCATAAGTAAACAGGTTATGATTAAAATATTTAGTTAGGTTCCATTTGGCAAGATTATATAGAGATTATTCGTAGGATGTTGTAAATTTTGAAAGAAATACTTGAATGAATATTCTTGATGAATAATTGTATTTTCTCGTATACACGTATTTTCCACTGAAATATCTCGAAATGTACAAGAGTAGCACCTAGCTCACTCTATAATCTTTGCTTGTGTGTTTTTCTGTTATAGATTTTGTGTTAAAAACTGCCTGACTTTTAAAATGCATGGTAATCAATTGCAGAAATAATAGAAAGAATAATCCTGAATCTGCATTCTTTTCATTACCAAAGAGAATGGGAATATAAGTTTTGAAACTCGTATCATGTAACTGTGTTGTTCATTATTTTTTATTTTCAGTGCTGTCAAATGGATAGAGTTTTCGGGGCAACAATATATTGTTCTGGATAACGCATAAAGAACTCTTGCTGGGCTGACCTACAGGTCTTGTTGTATGTATACCTCTGATATTTTTCTTTCATTGTTGTTCAAACATTCTGTAATTAATATACAGTGGACTCTACTTGAGTCGAACTCCTAGGGACCAAAAAAACTGTTCGACTTATCTAATGTTCGGCTCACCAAACATTTGAGTTATTCAAGTGGGACTTCACTTCATTGAGAGAAAAACTCAGGTGAACACGAAATCATCATCAATGAGAAACGAGCGTCTGAACAATGGAAACATATCCTTAGAGGTCGAAAAATCTTATATTCATCACGGGAGGTGATTTGTTTGCAAACCGAATTTTCTTTGGTCTCATTCACTAGATCAAAAAGTTCCACTCATAGAGGCAATGGTGGTCAGAAGAACGACTTATAGAGGTGGAGGTTCTCTTGACGACCCTTCCAGCAGTTCAACTAATCTACTAGACCCTCTAAATTTATTGAGGTGAAAAAACACTGGGTAATATAATGGATGAATCGGGTCCAGAACACGAGAGTTCACTGTATGAATAAGTTCTTGAAATCGTCATAATAATTCTCTAATATGTGAACAAATTTATCAATTTCATTATTATTGTATTGTAGTTGATTTTACACAATCATTTCAAATAAAAATATAAAGAATCCAGAAGCGTATTTCATTTGATTCAAAACAATGTGGAGATGGAAAATATCATCCTTATCTTGAAGAGGAGCCCTGCTTTTGTTTTGTCGATCAGGATGTTTCTTTAAAAGCACGACAAAGACTCAATTTAATGAAAATTTATGGGAAATATGTTTCGAATTTCATGCCTTTGATAATAGTTTTTTGTACTGAATAAAGTTTTCAGCGCCATCTAGGTGTCAAAAGTAGGAAACTAGCAAAAAATCGTAGTCGGATTTTAGTACTACAGATATAAGGGCGTTTCCTATCTTTCTAACTCTATAATCTTTGTTCGTCCTGTGATATTGATTGGAACTGTTTTTCTTATAAACTCCTTGTTGCAGTTTCAATATCATTTGTTTCAGGGTGAATACAATGTGCAAATGTTCATTCTCTTCTGGACCAAACTGAAAATACAAAAATGTTCAAAGAGGTATCAACTTACCTTCCAGTAAATCTTCACAGCAGTAGTATTAATGGCTTCTGTATGCGTGATTAGAGGCGCTGGAGGCTTATTATCTTCATCAAAGTCCATTTTTCGAAGGAAGAACTTGTCTGAGTTATTGCTGAGTTTATTATCGTTGTTACTATAAACAGCCGCGATTCTAAACCTGTACACGTGATCTGGTTTTAGGTTAGTCACGTCGTAACTTCGAATATGAGGAGCTATATCCTCATTGCAAGTCTTCCACCTAGACCCCTTGTTTCTATGATGTTCATTATGTTGAAGAGGTCCTAATTCTCTATATTGGACCTTGAAGAACATTATTGGGAGGCCATTATTCGAGCCTACCGACCATCTCACAACCACAGCTTGATCGTTCAGTCTGGTAACCGTTGGTTTATTCGGTGGGATCATCTTAGGAGGTTTGAGAGGTCGAGTTGGTTTCCTTGGAGGCTTCTTACCTCCATGACGGTGATTGGAGGGTTGCGTTGGAACGTCTAAACTAGTAGCTATCGGTATGACTCTCAAACTCATCGCGCTGTACACTGTTTTCACGGAGTTGCTGGCGAAACACTGCAGATTTCCAGCGTGTCTTTTCTCAACAGGACTTATCACAATTTTGCTCCCGGTTGTTTCAATCGCAGTGTCGTTTTTAACGCTATATCCGTTGAGGAACCACGCTATTTTTGGTTCTGGTATTCCTTTAACGTTGCATTCTAAGTCTAGCCTGTCGTTTTGTTTGACGTCTGTGGTGTTTAAGAAGCATTCAACGCTTGGTTCTTCGAAGTATATAAGGGTGATAGGATGGGAGATGGTTCCGTAGTTGTTTGTGTGGTTGCAAATGTAAATACCCTCGTCGGATGCTGTGATGTTGTTGATTTTTAATCCTCCGCTCATCAGCTCTGTTCTGTGTTGAGGTAGTTGACCGTTTTGTTTGTACCAGAATACTCGAGGGACGGGGTTGCCAATAGCTGCGCATTCGAGGAAAATTGAGGAACCTGTGAAAAAAAGTATATTAGGTATAGAGAACGGTAAGGGCATTTTACCGATCGAAGATAATAGTTTGGAGGAGGAGCGCAACGACGACCCCAATTATTGTCTGAGATCGGTAGTCCTCAACGTTCGAGATACTTATAGCGTGTTTTGCACGATAGACACAATTTTTACTCAATGTAAAAAATAATTATCTGACGAATTCATTTATTCGTGGCTTTATCAATGCTGTGTAGGAATATAATCTAAGGCGTTGTCTTGTTGATGAAAACTTAGTAGATTGTCAAAGTGGCAATAATTAATTGAATTTACTAGCGTTGAAAAATGAGCGATAAAAAATCTTCGGAAGATAATGAAATTCAAACAGCCTGAGAAATCGGCTGTTCTTCAGTTATTTCTGGGAAATCTAAAATCCGCTACGAGAGTACATACAATACTTTCAAGGAATGGCTTCAGACTAAAGGCAGCCAAATCAATGAAAAAGTGTTACTGGCCTATTTTGTTCGAACAATAGAGAAGCTGAGATCGACTGGGAGTCTTTGGGCGGAATATTCAATGCTGAAGAGCACAATATTTTGGAACGACGGTATTGACATATCCAAGTTTGCAACGCTTATAGCATCCCTCAAAAGAAAATCCATTGGTAACAAACCCAAAAAAATCGGCTGTATTTACAAGAGAAGAACTAAATAAATTCTTAAAAGAAGCACCAGATGATATGTTTTTAATTATTAAGGTGTGCTTTTACTAATATAAGAGTGCTTTATAAACTTATTATGTCTTTTCAGTTGGGAATGATATTAGGTATATCAGGGGCGTGTAGAAGAAAAGAGTTGTACAACATGAGCGTCAGGGACATAGAAGATCGGGAATCGTTTTTAATCGTGAAAATTCCCAACACAAAAACCAACATTCAGAAAACATTCACAGTCATCGATCGAGATAATATAATATATAATGATATCAGGTGGTGTACAGGGTATCCCAAATTGCTCGATTTTGACTGTTTCAGGTACTTCTGGACTATATAGATTAAAACTTCGAAAGAAGTCCTGGACTCGATTTTCGTGATCATACCATTAGTGAAAACCGTTTCACGATATCTTAATTTTATTTTTTTTTAATTTTGATATATTATCGATTTCGAAAATGTGCCATAACTTTTTTATTTACTAAAATATCTGAAAACGATTAAATCTAGAAGCGCATTTTCACCGGGAATAAGAAACTATATTAAATTTTTTTTCTCGTGGAAAAAAACCAGTTTTTTATTTCAAATGCGAACTCTTTTTTTTTTTCATCTGATATCATAAAAAGATTAAAGATAAGAAAAGTTTCAAATAATGTCTTATTTCCAGTGAAAAAGTGATTGTTGAAAGTTTTTATCTCTTTCAGATATTTTCGAAAATGAAAGAGTTATGGCACATCTTCGAAATCGAAAATATACTGAAATTTTGTAATATCATGCGGTTTTCGCGACACGTGTGTAACTTCTTTGTTAAACCTTTGAATCTACAAACAGAAATATTTCCACTACTTTTGTTTCTGAAATACAGGGCGAAAACGAAAATATGCACTTTTGGAGATGTAATTAACTTGGTATTTTCTAAATTTATATTTCAACGTCAAATTTTTGCATTTTTTTCTGAATACATTAAGTTATCAGCTAAACCTCAATAAACTTCAGATTCGAAAATCAGAAGAATCCACAATTATGTTTGTTTTTTTAATAGAAGGCCATGAATTCCTTAATAACAAATGCAGTTAGTTATTATTTTCTTGAAACGCTATGTGACTTAAACCTATTTATTTTATTATATGTTGGACAGAAATTTAAAATACTGTTCTTCAACATGAACTTAAAAATGTTGAAAAAAAAAAAAAAAATTTAAATATTAATATTGCAATTTTTTGATCAACTTCTATGAATGTGTGAAAGAATTCATGTCCTACTATTAAAAAAACAGACATGAATATAGATACTTCTGATTTTTGAAGCTAAAAATGATTAAAGTATTCAGAAAAAAAATGCCAAAATATCAAGTTTGAGCTGAATCTCAAAAACAGTGTTCTGAAAAATTAACGACATCACTGATTTCCACGTAAAAACATCTATTATATAAGCATTTTACATTTTTTTTATCTTATAAATAATAACATCTCCAAAAGTGCCCATTTTCGTTTTCGTATTTCAGAAATAAAAATTTGAATATTTATGTTTGTGAATTTAAAAGTTTTACAAAAAATGACACAGGGTTGCGGAAACCGCATGACTCTGTCTTCAATAATAGCTGAGATATAGTGCAGTCTCAACCAATTTGGGACACAGTGCTTAAGAAATGTAGGTGCCAACATCCATAAAATCCTACTTGAATATCGACCGGGAATATCACAATAAAAATCTTAAAAGATATGTAATGAAATATTTTATGAAAGGCCTTAGTTTTTTCAGAGTTTTTTTCCCCAGCTTTTGAAACAAAAACTAATATGAAAAAAAAAATTATTATGATTACCAGAGAGCAACAAGAAATAGTCAAGAACAACCAATTTTATTAAATTTGATTCCTTATGTTCATGGACTTTCTGAAAAAAAATTTTAAAATTTGTGCTAAATTCAACATGAGAACGGTTTTCCAAACACAAAATATTTAGAGTCTGTAAAAACAAAAACTGAACCTCCTAATGGAAAACTAAGGTCGAAAAATTGTGTTTACAATATCCCTTGAATTTGGGGAAAAACTTATACAAGAGAAACATCAAGACCGCAAGAAATAAGGAAAGGTGAACATAACAATTACATAAAAAATAGAGATACTGGTAGACCGCAGATTGCAGATCATGTGTGTTCCCATACCGGCGATCATATGATGGATTGGAATAACACAAAAATTCTAATGACGGAACCTAATAGGTATGGATGAAACTAATAATCTGGCCAATTGTTCGATGCTGAGAAGAGAATTAATTTCAGGAAATTTTGAGATAATGTAGCAATGTCACCATCGTGGTATTCATTATTAATCTATGGTCATCATGCATTGACAAATGTCAATTGAAAAATAAAAAAATTCTTACGATTCCCAAAAGTTTCATGAAGTTGAGAATTTGTCTGACTAACGAACCTGATGTAGACTCCGAAACGTTAAGAAATCCAAAGTGTTGTTTCTTTATCATTGTTAGGCAATTTTTTTCAAATATTTGACCACTGACAAATGAGGCACAGGTTTCCTTTAAAAAAAAATTCAAATTGATTTGTGTTTCCGACATTAATGCGAAAAATAATTAACATTTTCATGTGTTATGTAAAATTACAAGTCTAGCCCTTCATTTCACTTTTATATTAGTTCTTTCGTAAATTTCATCTTCAAATAGGTGAATTGTTTTCTCTCTGTTATTTTTTCTATAATTAGCAAAAAACTTTTCATCCGAATACCCCTCGAATAAATGCTCGAAATTTTTTTATTACTTTCCCAAGTTTCTTGCTCCTCTTTTTCGAACACTTATCAATGTCCTTCGGTGTTTACTACTGAAAATAAACCCAAAATGATAAAATTCAAATTACCTTTGACCACTGTGTAGTTACTAGGAGGTTTCACTAGGAAATAGGGAGCTTTGCCCCCCATATAATTCGTTACCCTCAAATTAAGCGACTCTTTCGACATTCTTCTAGTCACAGTTGGCGAACTAGCGCCGCATTTGTAGACTCCAGTACTGGAATACGTAACATTCTCGACTACAACAGCTTTGATGATGCTAGAGAGCTCTGTCGGTTCCAAATATTGCCCGTCCTTGAAGTAGTCGACGTAAGGGTCTTGGTTGTAATATGGCAATTCGCATTTCCAAAGAATGGTGTTTCCTGGTACTACGTCGATTTTCCTCTCCTCTACTTTGGTGAAGTTGTCCAAGGTGGCTATGGTTACCCTAGAAGGAACTGATGCTATCACAGATGCTCCATAGTATGCTAAGCACTGGTAGTCTCCGGCTACCCGCTTTTGGTTATCCTGAAAAACGTATTAATTTATTCATTGTAAATAATAGAGATATAGTATAAAACATTACTAGAAAGGTAAGAGGGTTTTTACTGGCGAATGGAGGATATAACTGACGAGCCGCAGGCGAGTCAGTAACCTCCTTGAGCCTGTAAAACCCGTTACCTTGCGTGTATTGTTTTATATTTTATTTGTTTCTCATTTGTAAAAAGGTTAGATAAATTGCAAAAAAATCTCAATAATTTGTCGCAAATGTCGTAAGTTATGGAAGCGTTGCCATGAATATGTCTGTTTATTTTTCTTTACATTTGTTTTGGCGAAAGCGAAAATGAATGTACCGAAAGAAAATATTGAGGCAACCAGCAGTATAGCATCAAATTTATTACCTGCAAAATCAGCTTCAAGGTACGAGCGAGAATACGACGACTTCAAAAAGTGGCAAAACAAAAATAGTGTGATTGGGTTAACTGAAGATGTTTTGTTGGTCTACTTGAATCAACTATCAGATAGATTCAGCCCTAATACTTTATGGGCAAAATGGTCTATGTTGAAAAGCTGCTTGGAAATGAAAGAAAATGCCCCTATTCGCAGGTTTGTTTTCCTTAAAAAATTTATTGAAAAATATGACGTTTTGTTGTCATTTGCAGATTTCAAAAGGTAATAGCTTTTCTGAAATGAAAAAATGAGCGTTATACGCCAAAAAAGGCCAAGGTTTAAAGTAAAAAAAAGGCTGAACAATTTCTTTTACATGTGGTTTCTGGCGAAAATTGTAACAATATTTATGATTTTTGGATGTTTTCGATGTGACGAAATTCTCTTCTTAAACATAAGTGATGTAGAAGATATGGAAAAATACGTTATTGTGACATTGCTGCAAACAAAAAATTCAACAACAAGAAGATTCACCATAACCGATGATGGCTGCAGCTTCAAGCCCTGCATGTTATACAGAAAATATGTAAATCTTCGGCCTCCTGGAACAGAAAGCCTAAGATTTTTTTTAAATACCGACATGGAAAGTGTATTTCCCTCAATGCTGGCCAGCACACTTTTGATGGTGTCCCAAAGCAAATAGAGAAATATTAAGGTTTAAAAGACTCAGACCGGCCACTCTTTTCGCAGAACTGGAGCCACTATGGTTGCGAATTCGGGTGGAGATATTTTAGCTCTAAAACTTGCAGGAGGGTGGAAGAGCACCGAAATTGCGATGAGTTATGTCGATGATTCGGTCAAAAAAAAATCGAAATGTCTAGTAAGGAGAATACAAATGCTCTGCAGTCCTCGAGTTCAGCAGTTTCTGAGTCAACAGATGGATCATCATCATCAGTATCAACTCTTTCATCATCAAAAATCTGTGTTACTGGAAATAACAAATGTACCATAATTTTCAATATATATGACGATAAAACAAAATTTTCTAATGTAAATAATACTACTAATTTTAAAAAATTTTGCAAGTTAACTGTCAGTTTTGCAAGTTAGTGACTTGATAAAATAACTTTTCTGATTAATATTGTATTTTTGGAAACTGAAGTTTACAAATGAGAAACAAATAAATGAACTAAAACCTGACGGCCCTCAAACTACAGAGGTACCTTCAGTCATCCTACATACACTGCGCAAAAAAATTAACGCACATTATGGAAATCTCAAATTCATTCTACAACTGAAGGTATTCTCAATGATAATTATTTTTATCAGAATTATGCCTGCACATGTTATCCACTTTCAACGTTTTTCTCAATACAGATGTTTTTTCCCAGCAGGAATAAAAAAAGATGATATTATCAGATTTTGAATATATTGGCTCCATTCTAAAATCAGTTATTCTCGATCTATTCTAGTAATCAATAGTTTTTCTTTCGTTTGATTTTCTACACTCGATCGCTATGCAACGCGAAACACGCAATTTGACCCAAGAGGAATGTGCCCCAAGCGGTAGTTTTGCGAGAAGAAGGGTGGACATACATAAGAATTGCAGAAAGGTTTGGAGTTTCCCATACAAGTGTGTCCAGAATGTTGCAGCGATTCAGGGAGACAGGTATGAATGTCCGAAGACCTGGACAGGGTAGACCACGGGTAACAACTGCCATTCAAGAACGTTACTTGAGATTTTCTTCGTTGAGACAACGGTTTGCAACCGCTCGCCTCCTTCAAAATCAGCTTGAGCATACTCATTGAGTGCAAATTAGCACTCAGACAATAAGAAAACGCCTCAGAGAATATGATTAAAGGCTTCGTGTTGCGGCAATAGGCCCAGCTCTTACCCCAGCCCATCGAAGGGCGCCTTTGGATTTTGCGAGAGAGCATATCCATTCGGAAGAGGCCGATTAGGAAAGAGTTCTCTTCACAGATGAGTCTAGATTCTGCCTCTACCATTGTGATCGACGTTCCCTTGTATACAGACGTCCACATGAAAGATATGCTCAGTGCAATTTCCTGAATACTACTGGTTTCGGGGTAGGATCGATTATGGTTTGGCGTGGAATATCTTTGACTGCTCGCACAGACCTAGTGGTCGTTGATAATGCAGCTATGAATGGTGATAAGTATATAAGGAACATTCTTGAAGAGCATGTAGTGCCATTTGCCCCATACATTGGGGAAAATTTAATTTTTATGGGCGATAATGCCAGACCACATCGTGCGCGCATCGTTCAGGAGTACCTTGAAGAGGTTGAAGTCTCTCGAATGGAATGGCCAGCAAGAAGTCCAGATCTCAATCCGATTGCAATTTCCTGAATACTACTGGTTTCGGGGAAGATCGATTATGGTATGGGGTGGAATATCTCTGACTGCTCGCACAGACCTATTGGTCGTTGATAATGGGGCTATGAATGCTGATAAGTATATAAGCAACATTCTTGAAGATCATGTAGTGTTATTTGCCCCATTAATCGGTGAAAATTTCATTCTTATGGACGATAATGCCAGACCCCATCGTGCGTGCATCATTCTGGAGTACCTTGAAGAGGTTGACGTCTCTCGAATGGAATGGCCAGCAAGAAGTCCAGACCTCAATCCGATTGAGCAGGTTTGGGACAACCTCAATAGAAGGCTGATAAGTTCAGAAAATCATCTAGCTACTCTTAATGACTTAGGAATCCAACTCGGAGAAATCTGGGAAGGATTAGATCAGAACATTTCAAGATCACTCATTTTGAGTATGAACTGTCGTTGCCGAGCTGTAATTAACGCAAGGGGTGGAAATACCTAGTATCAAATTACTTATCAGCATTTAAGTATTCTGAGAATTGTTCATTTCTCTTCTTTCACATGAGATTCGGTGAAATCCTGAATTTTTCTTTCATTTAATGTGTCTTGTTTCGTTCAAAATCCTTCCGAAAGAACATAAAAAATAAGTTATAAAGTCAATGAAGAATTAACTTTCATCAAAATTCAGATTTTCAGAATGTGCGTTAATTTTTTCGAGCAGTGTATCTGTATAGTTCCTAGCTAAGGCATTTTTTTCTATGATGCCATTTACCTACACGAATCATCGAAAGACAGAATGAGAATATTGTGATAATTTTCTCCACTTACCTGAACCTTAACATTCAAGAAACTTTTCCTATCTTCTACGTGATCAGGGTTGATCAAAATGTAAGGAGCTGTATTGAGATCAATGATTGCTTTTGAGTTATACATATCCCTGTCTGAGAATGGGTAGAACTTCCAAAGGAATTTGTCCGGCACTATGTTCATTTGACACTTCAGTTGGGTCTCGAAATCTATTGGTACTATCATGTTTTCTGGTTCGTTTACCATATACTCGTGATCTGGAAAAACACTCATCTTCATTTTTTTTAAGGATAATATCAATATGAACATAATGTAGCGTTACAGCTGCAGCTATAGGGGCTCCATATTAGGAAATGTAAAAAAATCGAATCGATCCTTTTTTATTCTCGTAACCCTCATTCTATTAGAGTATTCAGTATTCAACAGACGACTGTGAAAAAATTAGCCCCAAAAATGAATATTCAGGGATCACTCTGGAATATTCTGAACACAGTAGTTTGTTCTCACGTGAAAATATACTGTCTGTTTCATAAAAAGATGACCCCGTCTGAAAGATAGGTAAAAACTGAAAAATTATCAAGGTTTGCTAATTAGAAATTTTTGTAGAGTCATCCATAATGAAGATAAGACGCCGTTAAAAAAAATGGCAACATTGTGATGAAATTGTATACGAATATGTTCTGGGAGTTGAAACATTCCATGAATTCTTACCAGGTACGGTTGAACATAACATTTTCAAGGTTTGGTCCCTTTATTGAGACTTCAAGTGAAAGTTAAACATCATTCAATTTTAAATCAAAACGGAACCCTTAGAAGTTTATACTGTGTATTGTTTTTGAAATATTAATATTTAGAAATTGATAAGGATTAGTAATAACTGATGCTGGTATAAAATAATTGGTTATAAATTATTATCATTACTCAGTATGCATTTTGTTAATTGTAAATTTTTTTTTAAATAAACAACAATTTTTTTTTGGTTTTAAAAATTATCTGTTGAAATATATATCAAATCAAAGACATATTAATCGGAAATTTCCTCAATTTTATGTTCACAGACAAATGCATGAATCAAGCGCTTTTCAAAGCAAATTAAAAAGTGAGAATTCTCAACCTTATTCGAAATAAAAAAATTTCTCACCTGAGCTGACGGTCGTTACCCACATCGCCAAGGTGAAAACAACTGCACACAAGTCTCCCATTGAACCGTCCATGTTTCTGCATCCCTGGAACAAAACTGAAGGTTTGAATGATGTCACATACACTTTATATGGCTTAGCATATCCTTTCCTATGTCAGATACGGACCACCCCAACTTCGTCAAAGCCACTGACAGTATATTGAATTACGTACAACCCCCATTATTGCAATACCCACCTCAAATTGATTAAAATCGGGTAAAGACAATGCGAGGTAGAGCGCGAGTATTGAAAATCAAGTGCCTTTTCACTCGGCACTTCTTTATTCCGTTCTGAATTCAGTCTGCAACGACCTTTTAATCAGGCGGAAGCCAATATGGAATGAAGAATAAATTGTCATCTTTGGATGCCATAGCATGAATGATCTAGGTATTGAATTGGCACTTTTTTTATTCCAATTTTTTTGTGCTACTTCATTCCGTTGAAATATTGCTTGTTTTTCCGCAATATTAGTAGAAGAAATTGTGGGTATTTACTTTTTATTAATAAAAATATATAATATAAGGGACACTTTCAATGACAGCATACAATCTTAAAATTGATTGTTTACGTGGAAGGGTGTTAAAAATATTTTTAACATTGGTGTTGAAAATATTTTAAGCACTTCATTTTCTCATGATGAAATCAGATGAGAAAAATTCAGCAATTGCAAATTTTTATTATCAATATTTAACAATCATTACTTATGAACATTAATATTAATCGTAAAAATAGAACAATTACTAACATTAATGCCCTGTGACGTTAGGGAGCTTTGCAACACATTATTAGAATCCTCAGCACCATCAGTACTTGTAGAAACCTGAAGTACAATATCGGATGATGATAATCCAGAATGTGTTCAGGTTGAGTGAATTTTTTCAGCAATGACATTTTCATATACAATGGAATGATCAATATAGCCCTCGGCTACCGTCGTAGACTTCCATCCACCATGTTTTTTTATATCCGTTATATTTGCTCCTGATTCCGCTAGCAATGAAGCGGAAGATCTTCCAAAACAGTGTCCTGTATATTGCTTTGGTTCTGGCAGTTTGAGGAATTCGGCAACAATAGATGGAATTTTCCCAATTGTATTAATACCAACTGGATTGGCAGTGCATTGACTATTCATGTTTTTCAGGAAAAAACGACGATGTTTTATGACAGATGGGCGCAGTGCAAAGTACTTATGAAAATACTCTACATACTTCCTAATAATACTGAAAGAACGACTGACTTTCGTTTTTGTATTTGGAAATTGTGTAACCAATGATTTATTTGTTATTTCGATGTCTTCCACAGATAAATTACACAAGTCTTCACGCCGAAAGGCTCCAAATAATCCGAAAATAGTTGCAACCTTGACCATCAAGTATTTCTCATTTGGTGCCTCCTTTATAAACTTTTCAACTTGTTCACGAGTGAGAATTTTGGATTTCTTGGGACGATATCCTTCACTTTTCCCTTTTAAATATGCTATTACCTCAAAATAATGGACAGGTAAATTTCGAAACAAAGTTATAGTGATAATCAAGGACTAACAAGAAACCGTCAAGAACAACCAATTTCATTAAATTTGATTCATAGAAAAAAAGAGTAAAATTGGATCAACATAAAACATAGGAAACGTTTTTATGACACAAAATGCTTTAATTTCTATACTAACAAAAACTAAACCTCTGAATGAGAAACAAACGACAAAAAATTGTGGTTACAACAATGCCTGTATTCGTGGAAAATCTTATATGAGAAAAATACTTAGACCCTAAAAATAGGAGAACTTGAACATCAAATTAAAATAAAGATTTTCATGAATTTAGGAATTTGTTTGACGATGTAGACGCAGATCCGTTACAAAGTTTGAAGTGTGTTTTTCTTATTCAACAATTTTTTTAAATGAATTGATTTCTCTTTCGGAGAATGGGACCCTTGAAAAATTTCCCCCAGGGATAGGTACAATATCTTTGTTTTTTCAATTTTCTGTCAATGAGGTATGTTTATTCTAATCTCGGAGACTGGCAGAGAAAATTTCAAATAAACCTGGTTTGAAAAGTTGCCTCTTCAAATTTCCATTCATGAGGAATCAAATCAAATCTTGCGTAGCAGAATATTTTCATGAACCAAAGTTCTTGACAGCACATAGCTGAACAATTATTATTATTATAACACAATTCTGAAAATCAAACAGTAGTGGGCCAACTTCGGACAAGAATTATAAATCCTATTGAATTTATTTTTTTCCAATTATAGACCGAACTGATCTTATACCAGCAGTATCGGAATATCAACGTTTCACTGGTTGGTGCCCACATGTTACATTAACCTGAATAACTCGGTTACTCAATACGGCAATCGATACCTTAAGACGTACGATACTTGTCTTTATGAATCGAGTGTCGCAACCTCTGTGGGCGACAGGCATTAGATACTGTTCCTATCAGTACGTATATAGTCACGAAAATCGGCTCTGATCTAGCATTAAAATCACCAGACACGTGCTTTAGAGAAAGGACTTCCGTATTTAGAGGTAGGCAGACTGAAGTTAATCTCATAAAGGCTACGGAAAAGGAAATTGTCAATGGATTTTGGATCTTTGCACCTGCTGCTGGATAATTTAAAAACTTACACACATTGTCAAAAGTCTTGGACCACCTAGGTTTCCTGAGGAATAAACAATCTGTGAAATTTTGAAATGATATGAATATTTTCCGCGACCGTGAAGCCAACTGTTTTTAAAGAAAAGAATGAAACGAAAAGAATACTTGGCTTCACGGTCGCGAATAGAATTGGGCGTTTCCATGAATCGGAGAAACTTGCATGAGGGCCCTGATTTAATGCCACTGCTAAAATCTCATTGAGTGAAAGAGGATGAAGGTTATGTTTACCGAATATCATATTTCTTGTGCCGTAATTAGAAAAATCAATTTTGAACTTTGATGTGAAAAGGATATCTATTGAAATATTGTCTGGGAGGTCTCTACATTTTCCTGAAAACTTATTTTGGGTTTTCTCTCAAAGTCTCTCAAACAAAAAACAATTACAATTTTTTTTATCTTTTTTTAAAAAATGTGTTCAGAAAAAAGACACACACATATCGATATCTCAATTTTTATTCTAATCATCAAATGAGTGTTGAAAGAGGTATTATAAAAACACTTTATGATAGAGCGCAATTAATTTCATCGTCAACTGAAATACGGAATAACGAAATTAATTTCATTAAAGATATTCTTGTGGATTAATATCCAACTAATTTCATAGAAAAAACTATTTCAAATTTAGAGACAACAATTTTGCGTCAAAACGATAATAACAATCAGGAACCAACAACAAACCGTCAAGAACAACCAATTTCAATAAATTTGACTCCTCATGTTCATGGACTTCCAGGAAAAAATTAGAAGAATTGGTTCTAAATTCAAAATAACAAGTGTTTTCAAAACAAAAAATGATTTACGATCTTAATTAACAAAAACTAAACCTTTGAATGAGATCCAAAAATCAAGAAATTGTATTTACAATATTCCCTGTATTTGTGGAAAATCTTATACAGGAGAAACATCAACACCAGTAGAAATCAGAGAACGTGAACATGAGAATAACATAAAAAATAGAGATATTGATAGATCGCAGATAGCATATCAGGTGTGTTCCAATTCCGGCAATCACATGATGGATTGGAATGGAACAAAAATTCTAATGACGGAAATTGATGGTTATAAAAGAAAAATCAAGGAGTCAGCTTGTATTTTGTTGGATGAGGCTAATAATCTCAACAATTATTCAGTAGGAATAGATCGAATTCGGATGGATTTATTGAAAAAAGAACTGATTTTAGGGAACTTTGAGATAAAATAACGATATCAAAATCTAGTAATCAATATTGATCTATGTTCATCATATATTGACAAATGTCAATCCAAAAATCAAAAAATTGTCACGATTCTTCAAAGTTGAATGAAAACTAGTTATTGTCTGACGAAGGAGTCTGATTCTGACTCCGAAACGTTACGCTTAAAAGTTGAAAGTGTTTTTTTTTTGTCCATTATTAGGCAACCATTTCTTCTCGTGAAGGTTTCGGCCCTGACAAATAAGTGCTCAAATTTTTACGCAGGTTCCTTTCTTATATAAAAAAAATTCTTATTGTTTTTTGTTTCAGAGACTAGGAGAGAAAACCCAAATTAAATTTTCAGGAAAGTGTGAAAAGGTCCTTGATTATAACATTATTTATTTGAAATGCTTAAAAAAATAGACTTCAAACATTGAATTTTTGTCACACTTCTGAAGATACAGAAACATTAAAATACAAGAAGAAAATAATATAAAAGCCTTGATGACAAACTTCAGTCTTGATATCCCCATATTATAAGTAGATATGATAGTGACACTAGTGACAGTGACAATGAAACAATCTCGTGAATCTATTATTATTTGCTATTGATAGAGATGATTTGACAAAAGGCACTTTGATTCTTGCCGAAACTAGGAAATATCTTAATTTATTATTAAAGATAATGGTGGGGCACCGAAAAATTTCTAATGATAAATTCAAGCAGTTTGACAAAAAGACGCAATCCCAACGAAAGTTATTTGAAATTCGACCACACGGCAATCAGCTTTCGAACAAAAATAAAGACAAAATCGGTTGATCCAGTCGAAAGGTTTGAGATAACGAACATGGAAGAATATAGTCCAATTAAAAACTTGCTCCTTTTTCTTTAGTCGGTAGAAAATAATATGTAGGACTATCCCATATCGTAATTAATTTTCAATTAAGTTTCACCCTCTAACATCTTTCGCATAAGTTTAGAAGACCTCTGTATGCACTGTCTTTTCGATATGCAGGGTTACGAAACTTGTATTTCAATCTACGTGTTCAATTTTTTTTTAATTTCCGTATTAGAAGAAGTTCCTTTTGCTTCTCTTTCGGCCCATAAAATCTTTGCGATTGAATTTAATAGACCGGTGGGTGGGATCTAATGAATAAAAACGAAAATAAATTTAAAAAATTGAGTACAGTAATTGAAGGCATATTTACTTTATCGCTTTTCGACTCGAAAAATGCATGATTGTAGATAAAGTTCCGTTCGTTCGTGAAACCTCGAGTGTAGTCAATTTAAAAATTGAAAATTCAGTTTCATTAAAAAAATTAACTTTATCGCCATTAATTGGTGGACATTGGTCATTAGACACTTGAACTTCGTTGAAAGTTTCTTCAGTCCCAGTGTGAATGAACATAGGGAACTATGGGAAAGTTCGAAGTTTTTCTATTTTTGACCATATTTTGGCACATTTGTACCAGTTTGCGTGCTCAGTTTGGAGTAAGGACAAATGGATATCACGCTTCGGTGAATTTTGGTGTGCAATTCAAATATTGTAGGTATTTATGTTTGGAAAAGTGCAGCAGTACCTCTAAAAGAAGCGCGGATGCTGTAGAGGATAAATCTCCAATACCATACGGTAAAAAGTTCATTATTTTTTTTTTTTTCAAGAACATTAGATTATAAACCAAAGTAGAGAATGTTGAAGCGAAAAAAAAGTAAAAAACAATTTTTAAAATGATAAATAATGGATTAAGAATTTCACTATGATTATTGTGAGAGTAAAGCGAGTTTTCACCAAATTTCCTTAAAATAAATATTACTTGTGAAAAACTAAAATTTAGCTATTGATTTTTTTCATGGGAAATTTTTACAAATGGTCACTATTTAAATGCATTTCAGGCTTCTATTGGAGGGATTTCTATGGAGTTCCTCCACCAGATGCCTTTGCACTGGGTGGTTCTGCTCAGAATCCTCAAACATACATCGGCTTGGTGTATGATCCAGCTCATAATGGTTCTTTCGTGACCACAATTTTCAATGGTTTACCCTATGTTTATAACACTTTCAATGGAAAAACTTACAAACTGACGGAGCACATACAGGTGAATCATTTCAAGTTTTTCTTATAGTAAACATAAATGAAACAAAATGAAAACAAATTGCGTACTAAATAAGTGGATGCTCAACATAAACTCTCCTAGCATAAACAAACAGCTAGGAAGAAGTGATGACAATAGAATATACTTGTTTCATATATGTTCTAAAAGTTACTGCAAAACTAATAGATATTTAAGATATGAGTGTTAAAAGTGACGTTTTATTTTGTGAGTGAAAAAGTTTGCGAATTGAACAATTTCACGAACAAGATAAAATCACTTTTAACACAGATAAGATACAATGTTTTTTCGTACAACTGCCCTATTTTGATAATGAAATGGGCGAATTTGCAATGACAATAAACTTCGAAATGCATTTTAAAATTCGAATAATCAGAAGGTTGTTGTGAATGGCAGACGTTGCCAACGTTATGATTACTAACAAATGAGAAAACATAAAAAGTCCACAAGAATAGCAAATCTGGAGCTCCTACCTAAAAAATCTGTTCAGCAGTACGATATTGCATAATGCAATTTCCTGGCCTGGTGTAAATTGAAAAATGTAGGAGGGAACGTCAGTGAAACTGTTTTTCTGGCATACTTAGAAGAAAAATCAAAAATAGGGAGTTCATCAACTTTGTGGAGCAAATTTTCAATGATGAAGTCAAGTGCCCTTGTTGAAAATGATGTGGATGTTAGTAAATATTTGAATGTAATAGCATATTCAAAACAGAAAAGTGAAGGATATCGTCCCAAAAGATCGAAAATTCTTAGTCGTGAACAAGTTGAAAAGTTTATATAGGAAGCACCAGATGAGAAATAATAATAATAGTAATAATACTTGATTGATCCTGTTAGACAATACATATTTAGGATAAGTCAGAGGAGAAACAAAATCAAAATTAGAAAACTACTCAAAAAAATCAGAAAAATATTCAGCAAGAGAATAAAAACATTTACTAATACAATTTGAATTGCTTTTTTGAATTCGTTCAACTTGAGACTTCGCAATGCATTAGATAATTGATTAAAAATTTTAATACACTGATCCATTGGTGAGAATTCGAATCTAGAGGTATTATGCTTTGGTATACACAACAATCTCTAATTTCTTGTACCATAGCTATGAAAGCAAGAAAGTTTGGTGAATTTATTTTCCTTTTTTTTTGGTATAAACTAAACATTTCAGAATAAAAATCGAGGTTAAGATTGCAACTATTTTCGGATTATTTGGAACCTGTCGGCGTGAAGAATTGTGTAATTTATCAGTGGAGGACATCGAATTAACAATAAATCATTGGTTATACGAAAACGAAAGTCAGTCGTTCTTTCAGTATTATAAGGAAGTATGTAGACCATTTTCATGAGTACTTTGCACTGCGCCCTTCTGTCATCGAACATCGTCGTTTTTTCCTGAAATACATGAAAAATAAATGCACTGCCAATCCAATTGGTATTAACATTTGGGAAAATTCCATCTATTTTTGCTGAATTCCCCAAACTGCCAGAACCAAAGTAATATACAAGACACTGTTCTCGAAGATCCTCCGCTTCATTGCTAGCAGAATCAGGAGCAAATATTACGGATATAAAAAAACATGGTGGATGGAAGTCTACGACGGTCGCCGAGGGCTATGTTGATCATTCCTTTGCATGTAGAAAAGTCACTGCTGAAAAAATTCTCCCAACCTCAACAGATTTTGGATCATCATCATCCAATATTGTACTTCCGGTTTCTACAAGTACTGATGGTGCCTCGGATTCTGATAATGTGTTGCAAAGCTTCCTAACGTCACAGGGCATGATTTTTCGTTAATTTTTTTATGCAAAAAATTTTTTTCATTGAATTGCATTTCGAATACTAGTTGTAATCCGATGTGATAATTTTCCAGATATTATGCACGTTGGAACCCCACAAATTAATATGGATGGAACTGACCCAAGAAAAGGCTGCCAACCTCAAAGATATGAAAAATGTAATGGGAGGATATCATTTTGAGATCAATGATGAAAATCCAAAACTGAGCCTCCACTATATTGCGAAAGATTCTTCGAATCCAATAACATATGTGGGCGCTGTAAGTGCTCTCAATGAGACCCTCACATACGCGAAAGCTGATGGTAAAATCGGTGCAACAAATAAATTCATGTTTCTCCTGTTCATTACGAGAGATACGAAAGGTGGGACTGACCAAAAATTGGAACCCAAATGTGGCCATTACTTCGATTTTACCTACAAATTAGGTGAGTTTTTCAGGTATTCAATGAAATTTTATCCAACGAAACACATTTTCATGTGAAGTATTGCCAAGACGAGGTCGTATTGCTAATATTGTCAAAAAGTTATCAGATCTCATGTAGGGCCAAGCTACCAACTCTAGACTTTTCATCTTCACAAGTCCTTATTCCACATACTCTTTGCCTTGGTTGAAATAAGTGACTATCTACACCGCGCAAAAAAATTAACGCACATTATGAAAATCCCAAATTCATTCTACAACTGAAGGTGTTCTCAATGATAATTTTTTTATCATAATTATGCATGCATATGTTATCCACTCTCAACGTTTTTCTTCGATACAGATGTTTTCTTCCAGAAGGAATAAAAAAAGATGATATTTTCAGATTTTGAATTTATTGGCTCCATTCTAAAATCAGTTGTTCTCGATCAATTCTAGTGATCAATAGTTTTTCTTCTACACTCGATCGCTATGCAACGCGAAACACGCAATTTGACCCAAGAGGCATGTGCCCAAGCGGTAGTTTTGCGAGAAGAAGGGTGGACATACCCAAGGATTGCAGAAAGGTTTGGAGTTTCCCATACGAGCGTGTCCAGAATGCAGCGATCCAGGGAGACAGGTATGAATGTCTGAAGACCAGGACAGGGTAGACCACGGGTAACAACTGCCATTCAAGAACGTAACTTGAGAGTTTCTTCGTTGAGACAACGGTTTGCAACCGCTCGCCTCCATCAAAATCAGCTTGAGCAAACTCATGGGGTGCAAATAAGCACTCACACAATAAGAAATCGCCTCAGAGAATATGATTTAAGCTCTTACCCCAGCCCATCGAAGGGCGCATTTGGATTTTGCGAGAGAGCATATCCATTGGGAAAAAGCCGATTGGGAAAGAGTTCTCTTAACAGATGAGTCTAGATTCTGCCGCTACCATTGTGATCGACGTTCCCTTGTTTACAGACGTCCACATGAAAGATATGCTCAGTGCAATTTCCTGAATACTATTGGTTTCGGGGGAGGATCGATTATGGTATGAGTGGAATATCTCTGACTGCTCGCACAGACCTATTGGTCGTTGATAATGGAGCTATGAATGCTGATAAGTATATAAGCAACATTCTTGAAGAGCATGAAGTGCCATTTGCCCCATACATTGGTGAAAATTTCATTTTTATGGACGATAATGCCAGACCCCATCGTGCGCGAATCGTTCAGGAGTACCTTGAAGATGTTGAAGTCTCTCGAATGGAATGGCCAGCAAGAAGTCCAGATCTCAATCCGATTGTGCAGGTTTGGGACAAACTCAATAAAAGGCTGAGAAGTTCAGAAACTCATCTAGCTACTCTTAATGACTTAGGAATCCAACTCGGAGAAATCTGGGAAGGATTAGATCAGAACATTTTAAGATCATTCATTTTCAGTATGAACCGTCGTTGTCCAGCTGTAATTAATGCAAGGGGTTGAAATACCAATTATTAAATCACTTATCAGCATTTCAGTATTTTGGAAATTGTCATTTCTCTTCTATCACATATAATTCGGTGAAATCCTGAATTTTTCTCCCATTAACTATAAAGTTAATGTAGAGTTAACTTTCATTAAATTTGAGATTTTCAGAATGTGCGTTAATTTTTTTGCGCAGTGTGTTTAATCCTGTTCTCACTGATGATGTTCCAAGAGGGTTCACTGATATCCAGAACAAATAATTGTAAAGATGCTTCTAGATTATAACTCCTCAACTAACAAAACTTCAAAACCTCCTCTTGGTAAAAAGACTCTCCCCACCACTTTCCGACCACGTTTCGCCAATACTGGCGCCCTATTCAAATCAGTAACTTTCCCTGCTTTACCCAAATTCCCACAAAACCTTGTTTATGATTTTTTTTTGTGACATACTATCGAATTGAGTATATTAAATTTAGGGTAATTTCGATTATTTTCCCATTCGAAGGAACAATACCAAAATTCTTCACGAACTTCAACTTGGCTACCTGTTCATTCACTTGTTCTCAGGGTGACCAGAATCAGATGGATAAATTCAAGACCGATAAAAAACTGAGAACTTCTATGGGTAAGTTGGTTACATAATTATTTTTCCGACTCACCCTACATAACCTACTTCCTAAAATTTTTTGTAGAATATCACTGGAAACCGAACATAGCTTTTAGAGAAAATGAGGCACTCTTGGCTGGATATAGCGGCATCTATCCGAAATTGTATATAGCTCAAGCATTCATCTTGCAAGATATATATGATGTAGGTTATTCGCCTACGGGTAGTTACGCCTATGTAAAAGAGGGTACAGGTTATATAACAGGCCAAGGATGGACCTTTCAAGTGAGTTTTTTATCTGCTGAGCATCCACACAGACGAAACTGTTTTGAGATACCGGTAAAATAGGGTAACTTTGAACAAAAAATTATTTTTGTTATATCGACTTATGGTGAAAAAACCATTAGATTTAGCTACATCTGGTTTTCACTACTCAATTCGTAACACATTCAAAAATGGCACGACATCATTCACATGAAAATAAGTTCAGAGACTTAGCAATACTGACATGTTACTTCGAACCTAAAATATCCACGTTCGATGTGGTTTGAAAACTTTTGTTGCTGAAACCGTAAGTATTTTCACTATATTCTCGCAAAATATATCTACTACAACAATACATTATCCTTGCAACAGTATAGCTTAGTCATCGTTTTCGGTAACTTCGTACGTGTTCAATGAAGCTAAAGGTTTGAAACTAACTCGGGTTTTTCTCAAAGAAAATTTTCAGCTCTTACAAAAGAAAACATAGTTCAGAAAAATATGTCACTTATAGTTCAGGTTCAGATATCTCAGGGAAAGCTCCCGGTGAAATAAATTGAGAAAAAAAAATTCTCTGCGTGAGTTTTCCTGATAATAAGTACCCGATGAGGGAATTTTACTGATCACCGAATTATTCAGAGCTCGGCAAGACCTCAAGGTAGGCAGAAAACGAAGGAGGCTTATTGTTTAGTGCAAATCATCTTCACCCATATCCTAAAAGTTGGACTAGATAGTTCAGTCCCATTTATTGTTTTCTTATACCTATTTTTTCTATTATTACAAAATATTAGTTCAATTCATTTTATATCAACTTCATTTTACAAGTAAAACTCCGGTTTTTTTATTCATTTTTTGTGATAATTAATGCCTGATACTATTTCGAGACAAAAATTATTTTTAGTATATTATGTACATATTTCTATTCCACATAATATTTTTTGAGTATTTTTAAGTATTTTTAGTATTGAGGCGTTCAAAGAAACTCTCTCAATGGTTTCTTCATAGTCGTTCAAAGTATTCCCGATCGTAGGGTAACTTTGAACACCCATAATTAAAAAGAAAGGTTATTGATCATTTTGAAATAACATTTTTCGTCAGCAGCAAGCTATTACTGATGCCCGGGATATACAGGGTGTTTCCTAAACATGCGGCAAAAATTCAGGGAGCTGTTACTTGGACTATTCTAAGAATATTTTGTCCTTTGATGTTTTTGGAAAAACCTCTTTGTTTCGAAGATACAGGGCGAACAACATTTTTCATATTTTTAAAATTGATAATAGTATAAATAAAAATGCGTACCGCACTGTGTTTACTAAGTAGGTACAATTTATTTTTAAATGTGTTTGACAACTATAAAAAACGGCCAGTTTTTTGACTTAAAATTGATAAGTTCAGATGGTAAAGGAATACAGATTAAACACGGTTTTCATTTGAATTCGTTTTGTGATGTATTAGCAATTAACATTTTATCTTTCACTGTCAATGAGGAGAAGATTGGATGCTTGTATGCTGGCTGGAGGTGGTCATTTTCAACAGTTTTTGTAGGTTAAGTTAAATTTTCATGTAATTTTTCATAATAAAATGTTATTATCGAAAATTTTGTTTGCCCTGTATCTTCGAAACAAAGAGGTTTTTCAAAAATCATCAAAGGACAAAATATTCTCAGAATAGTCCAAGGAACAGCCCCCTGAATTTTTGCCGCATGTTAAGGAAACACCCTGTATATTTTCTGCGATTTCTCATTAGCCTCCTTATCAGAGATATATAGCTTTGAAAGAAAAAATCGTTCAAAGTTACCGCTTTTTACGGTAATGGTTATTTATTAAACGAAGTGTCCACAAAGGGAATGGGGTATTTGTTTATTAAAAACAAAACATCAAATTAGAAGAAAAGTTCGGCTTTATTAAAATTCGGTCAAAGTTTTGGAATATTGAGTGGCAAAGATTTTGTTGTCCCAATGTTAACCCTCTGTTGAAAAGAGCCCTACCTTCGAAAACACCCTCAATTTAGTCTCTATGTTCAAGTCAAGACTCGCTACTTATAAATTATCTACCTTAGGCCTGGTTTATTCACTTACCGGTAAACTGTCTGATGGTGTTACAGAACAGAAAGTCCTTGTTAAACGTATAGTATATTCACCTCCTAATAGATCGAAGTCTACTGTAAATTTTGGTTACCGAGCAGGTAAATTTACAGGACACTTCGACCTGTCAGTAAACGTCTACCAGAGGGATTCTACCTCATAATTTTGTTTGTAAAATTTAAACTCGGAGGTAGTAGCTCAAGTTGTAGGTTAGGCCCATGATACTAAAACTACAAGGTAAACCCACGCGCATATCAATCTTCTATCTCTCTCAGATCTGTGACGTCACGAAGAGACCCATTTCATATTTTTCAGGCGTTGATGGGTTTGTTCATTGAAAAAGTTCAATTAATTATGAAGTAAAAGCTTTTTGGCGAATTTCGATTGTGTGTTATAATGTTTTTTCTTGAATTGTGCTGGTTTTTGGTTAGTCTACCCATATTACAAATTATGGTTTGTTGTGTCGTGGCAGGCATTTCTAGCAACAATAAAATATAACACAAATATATTTACAAACTTTCAAACTATCCATTAGGCATAAGGTCAACAATAATCATATCAGCAATAAGACCCCCCAGATTTGAAAAAGAATATTGACCAGGAAATTTTGTCCCTGAACAGTTCTAGATTTATTATAGTACATATTACTTCTTATCGTCCAACTGATTCAGAATGCATTTTACCTCATAACATAACAATAATATTCGACAAAATTGATTTGGTGGTCGAAGCTATCTCTCAGAGTTTGTTGAATTTTATCACGAATATTTGAGTGTCACTTTTGCAATTGGGTACAAGTTAGATTTTTTTAGATCGGATATGATAGTTTCGGCATTATTCTGAATATAAACGTTAAATTCACGCGATAATTTGGCAGATATGATTTGTCCATCTAAGAAATAAGGTTTGAAAATGAGCGCTATTTCTCAAATAGGTCTCATCGTGACGTCATGCGCGAAAAGGTTCAAAACTCGTTCGTCAAATGATCTTATCTGGGTTGTTGTAGTATCATGGGTTAGGCCAGACAGAGAAGAGATAAGAGAGAATACATGAACATGGGGATGAAATACAACTCACCTGGTGAACAAAAGATCCTTGCGGTCAAAGTTCCCGGAAGGCTGAACGAAGCCACAACGTCTCCTGTTCAGGATAATAATAATACTTGGTGGCCGACACAAATTATCACGATCTCTCTTACACGATCATTTTGTATGAGCTTATCTTTGTCATCGAATATTATCAACCGTTTAAAAACATTAACTCTCTTGTATATCTTCAGTAGCTACCGAAATGATAAATGAGCATGAATATACCCAAAATATCCTACAGGTTATCTGTAAATTGTAGTTAACATATACTTTACAGTTGAATATATCGGGCCTTAGATTCTTAAAGTAGTGGAATTTGATGAAAGTGTTCATACTATCGATCTTTCGCTTTTGAAACATAGATAAATTGATGTAGAAAAATTCAGTAGAAGAATTATCAAACAATACTGAGGATCTATGAGGATCAGTGAAAATGTTCAATGAGCATTTTTGGAATTGATGAGGAAACTCAACTTAATAAAATTGTTTTTTTCCGCAGATTTTCAGTACGACGAGCCCTGAAAAGTTCGAATGGGTCAATAGTACTTCGAACCGATTTCGCCAATTTGGATAAAGATCTGCTTATACCCGGAGGTGGTCTCCCTAATGGTACGAACACTTATGTTGGTAGAGAACCACCAAAAAAATCAACTTTTCCTGGGAGCATTCACGAAACACCTGGGGGGGCTTTTCTGCAGTCTTTCTACAACTCACCTCTTGAGTTTCAAGTGCTGATGTTCAAAGGTTGAACATTGTATGATTCAACTCGAATATTTTTGATTAAACTGAGTTTGACTGGAAACGAGGTTTTGATAATGTACCCTATACCAGAGCTGTAACAGATGACTGTGATTCCAAGTTCTTTCGAAAAGCTGTGCTTAGTGCTTAGTAATTAAAGCACTGCACCAAAGGGTTAGTGCTTAGTGATCCCGAGCACTGCACCAAAGGGTTAGTGCTTAGTGATCCCGAGCACTTCTGCGGATCACTAAGCATTAAGCCCTACAGTGCGCAAAAAAATTAACGCACATTATGAAAATTTCAAATTTATTCTACAACTGAAGGTGTTCTCAATGATAATTATTTTTATCAGAATTATGCATGCATATGTTATCCACTTTCAACGTTTTTCTTCAATACAGATGTTTTTTCCCAGCACGAATAAAAAAAGATGATATTATCAGATTTTGAATAAATTGGCTCCTTTCTAAAATCAGTTGTTCTCGATCAATTCTAGTTTTTCTTTCGAATTGCAGAAAGGTTTGGCGTTTCCCATAAAAGTGTGTCCAGAATGTTGCAGCGATTCAGGGAGACAGATATGAATGTCCGAAGACCAGGACAGGGTAGACCACGGGTAGCAACTGCCATTCAAGAACGTTTCTTTAGAGTTTCTTCGATGAGACAACGGTTTGCAACCGCTCGCCTCCTTCAAAATCAGCTTGAGCAAACTCATGTGGTGCAAATTAGCACTCAGACAATAAAAAATCCCTCAGACAATATGATTTAAGGCCTTGTGTCGCGGCAAGAGGCCCAGCTCTTACCCCAGCGCATCGAAGGGCGCGTTTGGATTTTGCGAGAGAGCATATCCATTGGGAAGATGCCGATTGGGAAAGAGTTCTCTTCACAGATGAGTCTAGATTCTGCCTCTATCATTGTGATCGACGTTCCCTTGTATACAGACGTCCACATGAAAGATATTCTCACTGCAATTTCCTGAATACTACTGGTTTCGGGGGTGGATCGATTATGGTATGGGGTGGAATATCTTTGACTGCTCGCACAGACCTAGTTGTCGTTGATAATGGAGCTATGAATGCTGATAAGTATATAAGGAACATTCTTGAAGCGCATGTACTGCCATTTGCCCCATACATTGGTGAAAATTGCATTTTTATGGACGATAATGCCAGACCCCATCGTGCGCGCATCATCCAGGAGTACCCTGAGGAGGTTGAAGTCTCTCGAATGGAATGTCCAGCAAGAAGTCTCAATCCGATTGAACAGGTTTGGGACAACCTCAATAGAAGGCTGAGAAGTTCAGAAAATCATCCAGCTACTCCTAATGACTTAGAATTCCAACTCGGAGAAATCTGTGAAGGATTAGATCAGAACATTTCAAGATCACTCATCTTGAGTATGAACCGTCGTTGCCGAGCTGTAATTAACGCAAAGGGTGGAAATACTAAGTTTTAAATCACTTATCAGCATTTCAGTATTTTGAAAATTGTTAATTTCTCTTCTTTCACATGAGATTCGGTGAAATCCTGTATTTATCTTCCATTTAATGTGTCTTATTTCGTTCAAAACCTTCCCGAGAAAGCATAAAAAGTAAGTTAAAGTCAATGTAGAGTTAACTTTCATTAAAATTGAGATTTTCAGAATGTGCGTTAATTTTTTCGCGCTGTGTAGATTTCTCAAAGGCGGCGATGATTTCCAATATCAAAAGTTACTATCCCAGGCTGAACATGAAAGCCATTGAAAAAACAATATAAACAGAAAAGAAGAGACCCCTTTTTTAGATAGCGCCTGGTTACCGACCATAGAAAAAACAAAGATCAAGCCGATACGAAGTGGGAGGCCAATCAACATCGCGCACGTAAACTCACCACCTTCTCCCGCCATTAACCGGGGTGTAGATAATACTTTCAGCGTTCGAGGTACAATCTTAGACCAAGAATCCTCTAAAGATGCCTACCGTAGTTGTAGGCGAAACGTTAGGTGAAACTATTCTAATGGACCACAGCCAATAGATCCGGAAGATCTCTCAATATCTGCAATATATTTGATAGAAAATCCTTGTTTGTTACTCTTTGCTTCAAGCAGGGGGGACAAAATAGGAAAAATGAGATAAAAATCCCAATACGCCTAGGCAACCCACGAATATTTTATACAGGGTGGCCATTTGAAAACGAAACAGACGAGATTACAGACGAAATAAATTTTTTCGATAGAAATGCTCGGACAGGTCGATTTCTGTTTAAAGGGGGACAACTTAAGATGTAGGTTACGGACGCATAGCGCTTCAACCCTTGCTACTACAACCCTCACCCCCAATTTTTGAATAGGAAGATGGGGTGAGTGACACCTCATTTGAAAGGTATTTTTATACTGATTTCAGCACAGTAATTGTTTTTTCATTTTATGCATTAGTTCTCGAAATATTCTTGACTAAACATTTGAAAATGAAGTAGTGTTTTCATGGCACTTGTAGTGTTTTTTTGTGAGAAACCTTTCAAATGAGGTATCACTCACCCCATGTCCCGTATTCAAAAATTGGTGGTGAGGGTTGAAGTAGCAAGGGTTGAAGCGCTATGCGTTAAGTTGTCGCCCTCGAAACAGAAATCGACCTGTCCGAGCATTTCTATCGAAAAAATTTATTTCGTCTGTAATCCCGTCTGTTTCGTTTTTAAATGGCCACCCTGTATTTCGAGAACTAATGCATAAAATTAAAAAACAATTACTGTGCTGAAATCAGTATAAAAATACCTTTCAAATGAGGTATCACTCACCCCATCTTCCCTATTAAAAAATTGGGGGTGAGGGTTGTAGTAGCAAGGGTTGAAGCGCTATGCGTCCGTAACCTACATCTTAAGTTGTCCCCCTCGAAACAGAAATCGACCTGTCCGAGCATTTCTATCGAAAAAATTTATTTCGTCTGTAATCTCGTCTGTTTCGTTTTCAAATGGTCACCCTGTATTTCACATTGAAATATCAGTTGTGGTGGCAATAATTCTCAGGACTAGTGGGGTAATTGTTTTTCTATTATGAATTTCAGCACCGAGATATTGTTGTCGTTACAGATACCGTTCGATTCCTTAGAGTAAAATTTGCGATATAATGTTTTTTTCTTGCAGTTGTTACTCTGTTACTCTAAGGGCAGGTACCCAAAAAATTTTTTGTAAGACTCTTCCATATTTCGTATAACTCTTGAAGCACTCTGTATAAACTGTAAGTGTTTTCGAGATATTTAGTTATCACCCATGTATGAGTGTAGATAAGGTTTTGTTCGCTCCTGAAATTAGGAGTACATTCAAATTAAAAGAAAATTCACCAACAGAAAATCGCACCAATCCTGAAAGTGGTAACGATAAGATCCAAATACAATTACTTACAAAAAAAACATGCGAATTGAAAAAATTACTTTTATCGCCATTAATTGGTTCACATAGATAAATAAAAACTACCGTTGAAGGTTTTTCTTTTCAGTGTGAATGATTAGAAGGAACTATGAGGAAGGTTGAAATTTTTCTTGTTCTGCCATTATTCTGGAGCATATGTAACAGTTTGAGTGCCAAGTTTGGCGTCAAGACGAATGGATTGCACGCCTCGGTTAATTTAGGTGTGCAATTCAAATATTGTAGGTATGTATGTTTGGAAAAGTGCAGCAGTAAATCTAAGAGAAGCGCGAATTCTGTAGAAGATAAATCTCCAATACCATCAGGTAAGTAATTCATTGGAATTAACTTCTTAAAGAATATCAGATTATAAACCTGAGTCCATGATTTTGAAACAATAGAAAAGTCAAATATAATTCTCGAAATAAACTCAGGAAATCAATCAATGAAAAATACTGCCATTATGATGAAAGTAAAGTAATCTTTCACCAACTTTGGTCAAATTTTTTTTTTGTGAAAACTTGATTTTATGTGAATTTCGAAATAAACTGTTTTCCACTCTTAGAACCTCAACCTCTTCATTTTTATCATATTTTCTTCCTTTCAAAATGGGTTTCATTGTTTTATTCTTTTTTTAATCCCAACCAGACTTGGTATATTATTGGATTTTCAATCCAAACTTGAAAATTATTAACAATGGTCACTATTTTGATGCATTTCAGGCTTTTATTGGAGGGATTTTTATGGGGTTCCACCACCAGATGCCTATGCACTGGGTGGTTCTGCTCAGAATCCTCAAACATACATCGGCTTGGTGTTTGATCCAGCTCATAATGGTTCCTTCGTCACTACAATTTTTGATGGTTTACCCTATGTTTATAACACTTTTGATGGAAAGGCTTACAAAATAACGGAGCACATACAGGTGAACAATATCAAGGTTTTTCACAGCTGACACAAATGGAACGAAATTAAGACAAATTTGCAAACTAAATTAGTTTATGCTCAAACAAGTAATTTCTTAAGAAAAAAAGAGAATACCCTGTATGTTGTCAATTTTGTGGAAACTGTATTTTTATTCTCTTCTGAAAATACCTGAGTTTACTTTTGTGAGAACTTTTACACATTGCGTCGATGAAAGTTTTTTAGGGACGTTCGTTGCATCTTCTTAAGATATAAAACTAAGTTGGCCATTTTGTTGGTTATACCATTTATAACTCAAGATTGGATGAACTGTTTGTTATAAAAGATTTTTTGTTGGATTCTTCTAGGGTGGGGTTAACATAAAATACATTAAAAATCTGAAAAATTTGATGAAATGAAAAAAAATTGGAAATAATTTTGTTTCTTGCGAATAACGCTAATAGGTGTCGCTACGGTACATTTCCTAATAATATTAACGCATTTGTGTCCATGTGTTATTACACCTATCTTTCTGCCGAACACTACGGAAAATTTTATAACGAAATGTTCTGAACAAATCCCCATTCTACAATTAATTACCGTCATTATATGGCAAACATGGATATAGATAGTTATCTATATCTATGATGAAAACAATTACTGTGTATTTTGAGTTGCCTAAACGTCCGAATCAAGACATTGAAATTTTCTATCGAACTATCGAACACACAAAAATACAATGGGTGATTCCAAGTGACTTCCTTTGGAGCAGATATAATTGGAGGACGTGGATTCAATCCAACATCCCAGGTGAGAATATAATATTAATATTAGTGGTTTCAAATCACTTATTTTGTCTTCCCTTTCTGCTATTCAGATCCAAGGCCAGATTCACCATCGAATTGGATCATTACAACCACTTGAAGATACACATCATAAATTCCTCCAAATTTACTTCATATAGGCAATATGGATGATCAACGTCAATCAATTAATGCAGATGTGAGAAGAATAATTCTTCAAAATCTGTAGCAACTATTCATGAACATCATGCATTGGTTCGATTGTTTAAAACTGCTTTGGAACTTGTGATCAGTGCAGATAAACGACCTGTTGGAGCACATGACGCCAATTCAACCCCCCTACAATAGACGAAGTGGCAATTGAGATTGTAGGTGAAAACTTGGAAACGCGTGATAATGTTCTTACGCGTCGCAATACTGGAGAATTGGAACGAATATATGAAATACACCGTTCATACGATACTCTACAATACCCGCTAATGTTTTGGAGAGGTGATGATGGATATTACTTCAATATCAAAGTGATAAATCCATTTAATGTGAGTACCTTTATTAAAATTTAAAATGTCTACTTAATACAAATTTGAATTATTTGATTTTAGGCCAAGAAATAACCAAGAAAGTGAGCTCGTAAATTATTATTCATTTCGTTGAATGGTTCGTTAAAATGCTGATAACTATTTGCTGAGATTTCGTCGATTGTTGCAGCAGTATTTTGTGGACATGTATTGTGAAACTAGCTGACCCGACAGACTTCGTACTGCCTCAATCGATAAATAAAAAAGCAACTTTAACATTATAATAAACTATTGTGGTATAATGTTGGCTAAGAAGTGTTTAGAATCATTTCCTATCCCAAAAACTAAAGAGCGTAGGGGATCTGGTGGTGGGACCAATTGTGGAAATTGGCAATTAGATGAGGTAGCTGACCCGGCGAACTTTGTTTCGCCTTAGAGATGAATAAAGTTGTACTAATCATTGGTTTTTTTTAAAAAAAGGAAATAGATTAGGTGGAATACAAAAAAGTACAAAATATACAAAAAATTTAATTGCATTGAAATAGGTATGTACAGGGTGGGCATATTTCGATGTTTTAGTACTACAACTTTTGAACCAGAAGAGATAGACAAAATCTGTTACCCCATTCTCGATCTCTTTTTCGGAGAAACTAACAAGAGTAGTATTCATTTTGGCTACCTTCTTTTGTTTTCGACTTAAAAGCGAAAAATGGAAAAATGGTTATGTCGGAAAATATTTGTATCTCTGCTAATACTGATGATAGAGCTCTGAAATTAAAACATTATACAGGCACTTTATTACGTAGAATTCAGTGGCATGCTCGACTTTTTTGCAGCATTTTTAATTACGAAGCTATGACCCAATGTTATGTTTTTTTGAATAGGAACACTAGATTCCTGTGCCATTTTCTGAAAGCTTAATTTTTTCTGATTTCAGAAATATATAACATCGTATGGTTCGTATAAGTATAGAAATTGGTCAAGAACTTATATTCATCTGAGTCTCAATACTTTCTATGGTTTCAATTGTCGATGAGCACAGAAAAATTTAGTATGGTATATTTACCACACTTTCTTCTAGTAGTCTTTTCATTTCTATGCTCTTGTTATAGGAAGCTCCATTTTTCTGTGCTCATCAACAGTTGAAACCATAGAAAGTATTGAGACTCACATGAAAATAAGGTTTTTGACTAATTTCTATACTCATATTGATACAAACTTACGATGATATATATTTTTGTAATCAGAAAAAATTGAGCTTTCAGGAAATTGTTCAAAAATATAATGTTTCTATTTGAAAAAACATAAATTTCGGTCATAGCTTCGTAATTAAAAACGCTGCAAAAAATACGAGCATGCCACTGAATTCTACGTAATAAAGTGCCTGTATAATGTTTTAATTTCAGAGCTCTATCATCAGTATTAACGGAGATATAAATTTTTTTCGATATCGCCATTTTTCCAGTTTTTGCTTATAACTCGAAAACAAAAGAAGGTAGCTAAAAATGAATACAACTCTTATTAGTTTCTCCGAAAAAAGATCGAGAATGGGGTATCAGATACTGTCTACCTCGTCTGGTTCAAAAGTTGTAGTGCTAAAACATCGAAATATGCCCACCCTGTACATTGTTATTCATACATCAAAAAAATTCTCTATATTTAAGAGGTAAAGAGGGAACTTTTCCTAATATTTCATCGATTGAGGCAGTACGAAGTCTGCCGGGTCAGCTAGTAAATTATAAATTATGTAACTTCTTTCATAATCTCAACTCTTGATTTCCATAAAATAAATCATTCAATGCGTTCTGTTCCCAGATATTATGCACGTTGGAACCCCACAGATTGCTCTGGATGGAACTGATCCCAGGAAAAAATTACAACCTGGAGGGTATGAGAAATGTGTTGGCCGGATATCATGTTGAAATGAAAGATGGAAACCGAAAACGCTCTTTCACTATATCGCGAAAGATTCCTCGCAACCAATCACGTACGCGAGCGCTGCTAGCACTCGCAACTCGACTTTGGTATACGCAAAAGCTGATGGCACAATCGGTACAACAAATAAATTTATGTTTCTCATGTTCATAACGGAGGAGTCAAAAGGAGGATCTGGCCAAAAATCGGAAGCCGAATGTGGGTATTACTTCGATTTTTCCTACAAATTAGGTGAGCTTCTTCGGGGATTCAATGAAATTCATATCGTGTACCTTTTGGTATTTCAATCTGCACTCCCCGTCAATAAATTCCGGACAGGCTAAATTTTGTCAAATTCAACACCCTGTATCTTTTTTCGTGGTGCTGCGATTTGGTTGAAATTTTCACCAAGTATAGTATTGGGTCTTGTTATATTAACCTGAAATTGACTTTGCGAAAATACCTGTAGTTCATCCGTTATACAGGGTGAAACAAAACCTTGTTTAATACCCTCCATTTATGAATATCCTGTGGTGAATTTGAGGCGGAAAATTTTATATCATTAAGTTTTAATTTGAAGTGTGATCCTTTCTTAACAAAATGTTTTTTGATTTACGTCAGTATCTGCTTTTAAAAAAAAGATACACATTTTCAAAGAAAGTGTTGCATTTTTTCAATTTCAATAACAATTTAAAACATTACAATACCTTATCGACTAGCAAACATACACAAACATCTGAGAATTAATAGCGTGTATTTCCACCTCGCTTTCTCATCATTTCTACCATACGACGTGGCATACTTTCAATGCATTTCCGAATTGCTTCTGGAGGAATATTTTCCCGTTCTTCAAGAAGGGCTGTTCGTAAATCGGGCAAGGTGTTGGGCTGCCGATTTCGAACACGTCTACCTAGCATATCCCATACATGTTCAATTGGATTTGAATCCGGACTCTGGCTGGCCACACACAATCGTTGAATATTCGCCTCTTCCAGGTATTCTGTTACAATGTGAGGCCTAGCATTGCCCTGCATTGACAGAAATTGTTGGGGAAAAAGTCCCCCAAAAGAAATTCTTAACTGCATTGTATGCCATGTCGTATGGTAGAAGTGATGAGAAAGCGAGGTGGAAATACACGCTATTAATTTTCAGAGGTTTGTTTATGTTTGCTAGTCGATAACATGTTTAAAATTGTTATAAAAATTGAAAAAAAAATGCAACACTTTCTTTGAAAATGTGTATCTTTTTTTTTTAAAGCAGATACTGACGTAAATCAAAAAACATTTTGTTAAGAAAGGGTCACACTTCAAACTAAAACTTGATGATATCAAATTTTCCGCCTCAATTTCACCACAGGACGTTTGGAAATGGAGGGTATTAATCAAGGTTTTGTTTCACCCTGTATAACAGATAAACTGCAAGTATTTTCGCAAAGTGAATTTCAGGTTTATATCACAAGACCCAATACTATACCTGGTGAAAATTTCAACAAAATCGGAGAGCCACGAAAAAAGATACAGGGTGTTGAATTTGACAAAAATTTTGCCTGTCCGGAATTTATTTACGGGGAGTATACATCCATTTAATCCGGCTCTCACTGGTGCTTGCTGATTGAAATAATAAATACTTGTTGAGATGCTTTTCGATTAGACCTTCTTAACTAACAAAACTTAGAAATCCTCTCCTCCTTTTACGACTCTCCCCACCACGCCTAGCTAATACTGGCGCCCTATTCATATCAGTAACTGTCCCTGCCTACCACAATTCTCATAAGGCGTAATTTATGTTCTTCTTCGACATCATATTGAATTGAGTATCTTATATTAAAGGTAATTTCGATTATTTTTCCATTCAAAGGGACAATACCAAATTCTTCTTCAAGAAAATCAACTTGGCTGGCTGTTCTTTCACTTGTTCTCAGGGTAGCCAGGATCAGATGGATAAATTCAAAACCGATAAAAAACTGAAGGCTTCTATGGGTGAGTTGGATGCATACTTTCTTTTTCTTCATATGCTAACGGATTAAACAAATTATATCAGGGTGTGTCACCTATCCACGCTTTAATCAAAGCGAGTAAGAGTACACGGTGAGCAAATTTACTGAAACCTGAACTACAACTACAACTTTTTAACCCATAGAGATTGAAAAAATGAATGACATATTACAATTTACTTTTTTGAGAAAGGTTTAATGATATCGATTGCTTTTCTCTAATTTGTTTGTTTCAACATTGTTCATTATCCGATTTTCTGTTTATGCAGTTTTTGCTAAGTTGTTAAAATGAAAACCTTTTTTTGTACAACTGCCATTAAAAGTGACACTTTTAATGACAGCAACCAATGTTAAAATTGATTTTTTGCGTGGAAGCGTGTTAAAAATATTTTAACATCAGTGTTGAAAATATTTTTAGCACTCCATTTTCTAATGATGAAATCAGATGAGAAAAATTCAGCAATTTCAAATTTTCATTATCAATATTTAACAATCATTACTTATGAACATAATTATTAATCGTAAAACTAGAACAATTACTAACATTAATGCCCTGTGACGTTAGGGAGCTTCGCAACACATTATTAGAATCCTCAGCACCATCAGTACTTGTAGAAACCGGAAGTACAACATTAGATGATGATGATCCAAAATCTGTTGAGGTTGGGAGAATTTTTTAAGCAATGACATTTCTATATGCAATGGAATGATCAACATAGCCCTCGGCCACAGTCGTAGACTTGCATCCACCATGTTTTTTTATATCCGTAATATTTGCTCCTGATTCTGCTAGCAATGAAGCGGAGGATCTTCGAAAACAGTGTCCTGTATATTGCTTTGGTTCTGGCAGTTTGAGGAATTCGGCAACAATAGATGGAATTTTCCCAAATGTATTAATACCAACTGGATTGGCAGTGCATTTATTATTTATGTATTTCAGGAAGAAACGACGATGTTTGATGACAGAAGGGCGCAGTGCAAAGTATTTATGAAAATAGTCTACATACTTTCCAATAATACTGAAAGAACGACTGACTTTCGTTTTTGTATTTGGAAGTTGTATAAGCAGTGATTTATTGGTTATTTCGATGTCTCTCACTGATAAATTACACAATTCTTCACGCCGACAGGCTCCAAATAATCCCAAAATAGTTGCAACCTTGACCGTCAGGTATTTTTCATCCGGTGCCTCCTTTATAAACTTTTCAACTTGTTCACGAGTGGAAATTTTCGATTTTTTGGGACGATATCCTACACTATTCCGTTTTAAATATGCTATTACCTTAAAATATTTACTAACATCCACACCATTTTTAACAAGGGCGTTTGACTTTATCATTGAAAATTTGCTCCACAAAGTTGATGAACTGCATATTTTTTTATTTTCAGTTTCACTGAAGTTCCCTCCTACATTTTTCAATTTACACCAGGCCAGGAAATTGTTATCTGCAATATCGTACTGCTGAACCGATTTTTTAGGTAGGAGTTCGAGATTTGCTCATCTTGCAGACACTTCAATATCCAGAGGAACAACCAGATCGTCACTTTTATTAATGAGTAGACTCTCGACAAACATATTAAGCAGTTAAAAACCCAAGACGACAATTGGACAGGAACGAAATTCAAATGACAGCGTCTTTTCTCATTTGTTAGTAATCATAACGTTGGCAACGTTTGCCATTCACAACAACCTTTTGATTAGTTGAATATTGAAAAGCATTTTGAGGTTTATTGTCTTTGCAAATTCATCCATTTCATTATCAAAAAAGGGCAGTTGTACAAAAAATATTGTATGGTATTTGTGTTAAAAGTGATTTTATTTTGTTCGTGAAATTGTTCAATTCACAAACGTTTCACAAACGTTTTCACTCACAAAATAAAAAGTCACTTTTAACACTCACATTACAAATAACTATAATTGATTCAGTGACCAAAATTTCGAGACCAAAAATTCATGACGAAATAAACAGTGCAGCTCGGTGCTTTTCTTGGAAAATAGACGGGACAATTGGAAGATATCAAAACGATTTTGGGGTTTTTTCGATGTCAGTAGAGGTCGAACTGTGAATGGTATTCTCAATATCTGGTTAGAGAATCTGATATTGCGACTACATTAGTCGTACAAAATGATGGCAGGGTGGTTGTGATGGCAAGAGAAATAAACGGTTCAGAATCGCGAATAGCAACAATTGCTTCTCAAGCGCTATTCAAGCACTGTTATGCACATAAATTGAAATTAATTATTAAGATACGACTAAGAAAATCAGTGAATGTCGATAATAATAAATAATGAAATATGAATGTTTTAAGGAAAAAGAATAAAACGTTGAACAGAAAATTCTGTTTGCCTTAACGGTGGGCACATCGAAAACATTTTCGAAAAAAAACAGAAAAAAATCCACGGAGCCGTCACTGTTATCTTATATTTTCTTTGTATCTTTTACATTCTTTTCAGATTCCATTAAGTCATATTTTCGGAGTACTAAATTTCCTTGCGTGGTGAAAATTTCTCGGAATTCAATTACTTTATAGACTTTCTTCCAAATACTCAAGGTTGTTGCAATTAACATTACAAATTTTTCGTAGAATATCACTGGAAACCAGGTGTAGCCTTTAGAGAAGATGAAGCTTTTTTAGCTGGATATAGCCGCATCTATCCGAAATTGTATATAGGTCAAGCTTTTCTTGATCCAGATACATTTGATGTCGGATATTCCTCTAAAGGGACTTCCGTTTACGTGGAAATGGAGTCGCATACTATAGGACAAAGCTGGAGTTTTCAGGTGAGATATTCATTTCCTGTCCTGAGTATGTATCGAGACAGGATATCATTGAAAATCTTCCAAATACAGAGTTGGGATAAAGTATGGAACCAAGTAAATATCTTTTGAACGAAAAGAAAAAGAACGATATTTATGAAAATTTGCAGGTAAGTGCAATGGAACAAAACGCATCTGATGAACAATTAAGTGAAAAAGAGCGTATTGAAATTTTAATGATGATCGGTTATGGTGATCGTGTTAGAACTCATGAAGAAATGTGTCATATTTTTAATAATTTGCATCCGGAGAGAAATCCTATATCACGCTCAACAGTAACTAAAACATTACAACGTTTTAATACTACTGGGATGGTAAAAAATTTGCTGAAACCTGGAAGACCGCGGACTGCAACGAACGAAACTGTTAAACAAAATATTGCAATCGATTTAGAAGAATCACCTCAAACTTCCACCACAAATTTGGCACTAAACCATGGTATCAGTCGACGTTCTGTAGGAAAGATATTAAAAAGTGAAAAGTATCATCCGTATAAGGTACAGTTGGTTCAAGAATTGTCATACGATGATTTTGACCGACGGCTGGAATTTTGCGAACGGCTTATGGACACTTGTTATGTCGACGAAAATTTTGCTTCTAGCATAGTTTTTTCCGATGAGGCAACTTTTTGTTGAAATGGAACAGTTAATCGCCACAACTCAAGGTATTGGTCAAATGAGAATCCTCATTGGATTCATGAAGCACATACTCAGCATCCACTGAAGTTAAATGTTTGGATGGGAATTGTCGAAAATAAGCTTATAGGCCCATTTTTTATCGACGGAAACTTGAATGGTGACAAGTATTTGGACCTACTAAATAACGAAATTATTCCTGCACTTCAACAGAATGGGCAATTACCACAAAATATTTGGTTTCAACAAGATGGAGCACCTCCCCACTATGATAGACGGGTTAGGGATTTTCTGGATGCGAATTTTCCAAATCGATGGATTGGACGTAGAGGATTCATAGAGTGGCCTGCTCGTTCTCCGGATCTTAGCCCGTTAGATTTTTTTCTTTGGGGAAATGTACATCTATTGTACTACTAACAGTGAGTTATTCCTCGTTTTCACAAATTTTTTTACACTAAACTCAGTATGTATGAATTCAAAATAACAAGCTCTTTCAAAATCTGTAAAAATATATAAGGTGTCCCATTTAAATTAAAGAAGTTGATGGCATTTCCGGTTAAACCGGAAGTGTATTATTATCAAAAAAATGTACATCAGATGCGTTTTGTTCCATTGCACTTACCTGCAAATTTTCATAAATATCGTTCTTTTCGTTTAAAAGATATTTACTTGGTTCCATACTTTATCCCAACCCTGTATACATTGAATTAAAAGAAAAACGTTACACATGATATGGTATGATATGATAATTATTTCGGTAAAAAAATTCAAAGTAATGAATTTCAACAGGAAGAAGAGCAATTAATCTTTTTTCCATATACCTAACAGTCAATGAAACAGATCTTATTGAGTCTGCTTTTTTCATGAAGAGTTTCTTTATGTAACTCGTAACTTGAGAGACACTACTTGTTTGTTTCTTCAGTTTTGTAGCTTTTCTTTACTTCATGGAATCTGGGAGCGAAGGCAAGGATCATTTTCATCAGAGGAAATATTTTTTTTAATCTGTGAAAGAAGTAAATATTGGGAATGTCCAGTTTCAATATGATGAATTTCATCAAAGTGGTTATGAATTAACGTTGATTTTCCAATTACCCAAAATTCAATTATGTGAGTCTTTCTATTTTATGGAATCATTTTTTTTTGGCGAGAAGTACTTTGAGACAAACTTCTCGTCTAATTTCATTCCTTGGTGTATCTCAAATTTTCAAGCATCATAAAACAAGATATTTTTCACAAAAAATTAGATTCCATGAAATAAAGAAATATACATGATTGAATGTTGGGTAGATGAAAAATCAAAGTTAATTGCTTACCATTTGGAGGAGATTCTTGATATTGAAACTGCTTATCCCTAACATGAGCCCATTTCACGGAATAATAAGAACAAAATGTTCAGAAAATGTATTTCGTTTGATAAAAAATGAGCCTTACTTTTGCTAACAGATTCCATGAAATAAAGAAAAGCAACATAACTAACGAATAAAACAGAAAATGTGTGTCAAAGTTGCAAACATCATGAATCAAGACTTAAAAAAAAACAGATTCCCAATTCAGTAGGGAAACGGTTTCGATCTAAATCTGTCATATCGAAGAAACAATTTTGTCCAGAATTTCCTAATTTGAGTTGGCGATTTCGAACTAATCGCAGAATTATTGAAATTAGTGTTAGGAAATGAGGATATATTTAGTGTTTTCAACAATTTTTGTTGTGTTGGATTGGTGTTTCGTAGTTAATTTCAGATTTCATAATTGAAAAAACAAAATACAAATAGATATTTTAATTTTCTCTCACAATTGTTGTCTTTTGTGTATTTTCTGTTCATGATTTTTTTTAAGGAATTTTTTATGGGGCACCATACACCACATAACACAAACTTCACTTTGAATCTTTTTCGGTTCATTTTTTTAAATCATTTACACATATTGTTTATTTGAAAAACTAAAACAAAATGTACGAAGAGTGTACCTAATGATGATTCTGCTTATCTGATGAAAACATTTTAAATATATTATGGTTTTTTCATGACACAGTCCATGCGAAGTAACTGAAAAATTTACTAAGTACTGAGTACCTACTTCTTGAATCCGCATATCTTCAAACACTTGATGGTAAAAAAAATGGGTTGAATACCATTTATGGCCGGCTACACATACAGGGTGTTTCAGAATAAGGTTCCGTAATTTCGGAAACTTAATCCTCAGAGGATTTCATGATATAAAATTCCCATGAACCATGGGTCTCTGACGCACTGTTTCTGAGATACGGGGTGTTAAAATTTGAAAAAAAATGGTTTTATGAAATTATTTTCTACTCCGTACACGATTTCTTTTTGCGTTTTGGCACGTTATCAGTACGCATTAAGACACATTTTTTTCGATACGAAACGATGTTTAATATTCACCAGTGGCGTGAAAAATTGGTATGCCAATGATTTTTTCAAATTTTGCTTCAATACCGACTAATTTTCAGACTATGGTTCCGTGAATTCGGAATCTCAATCCTCGCATGATTTCATGATATAAAATTCTTATGGACCATGGGTCTCTGACGCATTGTTTGTGAGAAACGGGGTGTTGAAATTAAAAAAATGTTTTTCGAATTCATTTTCGGCACGGTACACATTATTTTGCGTTTTGGTTATCAGTACGCTATACGCCATAAAACACATTTTCTTAATTTCGTGAAGTAATCAAAAAATTTCGTAACTTTCCTAGATGAAATGGCATTTTGGAAGTAATCAAAGAATTTTGTAACTTTCTTAGGTGAAATTGCATTTGATTTTTTTTCTCAGAAAGTATTCGTCGCAGGTGAAAAACTCAAAAGACCATTCTTACTGTTTATTATGTGGAGGTTACGAAAATAATTAAAAATTTTAAAAAAATCATTGGCGTATCAATTTTTTCACCAAATTTGTTCGGACAAAAGTCCGTACGGACGCCACTGGTCACCATTAAACATCGTTTCGTATCGGAAAAAATTTGTGTCTCAATGCGTACTCATATCGAGCCAAAACGCAAAAAGAAATCGTGTACGGTCTAAAAAATAATTTCATAAAACCAATGTTTTTTTTTTAATTTCAACAGTACGTCAGAGACCCATAGTTCATAGGAACATTCACTGAGTTGCAAGAACGTCCATTAAAATTTAATGCCGCATTATTTCTCCCTTAAACGGAATATCCATAGACGGTAGCATGGATACGTTTAATGGAGAATGAGGAATGTTCACAAGTATGGAAAATCGATCGAAACTTCGTCACAGTATAACCTATATGTATATGAAATCACTAGTTTTTGTTTCAGTCGAAAAGACCTAGTAGTTCGGATTTTACAACCCCGGGAATATTAAATTCCTCGCGGCGATGTGACGTCATACTACATTCGCAAATCGCACTCCGTGAGACGAAAGGCCCTTATATTGGACCCGGCTACGTACTGAACCTCGCAAGTCGTTGGATGTGAAGTGACGTCACACGGATACATCGAACTCATGTTTATAACTCGATATCTCGGGCGCTATTTGAACTATTCGAATAATTTTTGGACACAATATTTTCATTTTCTACGGAGAATAGGAATATGTAGAAATCGAAAAATGTGAACATTCCTCATTGAGGCAGCATTAAATTTAATGGACGTTCCTGCAACTCAGGGTTTATATCATGAAATCATCTGGGGGATTAAGATCCCGAATTTACGGAATCTTATTCTGAAACACCCTGGATATTTTTAGGTACTGATTGCAAACTTGTTTCTTCCAATTCAGATTCTTTCGAATTTGATAACTCTCGCGCAACTATGAATTTCAACTGCTTTGAAATTTTACCAACTCTTTTGAGCTTTTTTCAACTGCTCTGGAATTTTTTTCAACTGCTCTGGAATTTTTCCAACTCCCTTGAAAATCATCTGATTGATATGAAAATTTGCTAACTTCTTTCAACATCCGTTTTTTGTTCCCAGATATTCAGTACGACAAGCCCTGAAAAATTCGAATGGGTCAATAGTACTTCGACCGATTTCGCAAGCTTGGATAAAGATCTGCTTATACCCGGAGGTGCTCTTGGTAATGGTACGAACACTTATGTTGGTAGAGAGCCACCAACAACATCAACTTTTCCTGGAAGCATTCACGACACACCTATAGGGGCTTTTCTGCAGTCATTCTACTCCCATCCCCTTGAGTTTCAAGTTCTGATGTTCAAAGGTTAAATATAGTATGATTCAACTCGAATATTTTCGATTAAACTGGGTTTCACTGGAAACAATGTTTTGATAATTCAACCTATACCAGAGCTGTACCAGAGCACTGTGCTTTCAAGGTTTTTTTAAAAGCAGTGCTTAGAATTGAAGCACTTCATCAAAAGGCTTTCATTAAGTGCTCGCGAGTACCTAGGATCTAGATTTAATATTCAGTCGAGTGATAAACACCTCACGTTTGTGTGTGACGTTAGTGTGCAGTTGCAAAGATCTAGTAAGTTTATTAAACGTGCTTTCGAATTTTGTGAAGATCTGTATTCAATTATCAATACAAACAGTACACTATGAAATCCCATAATTGCAAAGCTCATAACTTTTGACATGAAAGTAATAGAATGGTCATTTTGCATGATATTCCTTTCATTTTCAAGTCTTTACTGAGATGAGAGTTGAGGCTCAGTTTTCGAGAAATTGATGGAAGAAGTAAAATTTTCGACCAAATAATGTTTTTTCATATGTGGAAGAAAAGTTAACTACTTGTTAACAATATTTTCTAGAGAATTAACCATCAAAATAAATTGTCCTAGAAGTTTTGATTGATATGAATGCTTCTGAGAGGGGATAATCGACTTTGAAGTTCCTATCAACCCTACATAAAATCTGTTTCCTGAGGTTTTTACGTCATTCGAAGCTGTATATACAATTTTCATTCCGATTGAAATAACCGCACATACAACACTCCCAAAAAAAGTGCTTAGGGCTCAGAGCTGAAAAAATTGAATAACTTTCACAAAGTGTTTAGTAATCCGGAGCATTTTGTGGAAACCGGTGCTTAGTGCTCAAGACTCCGGAGGTCTTTTTTCCATATTCAGTGCTGAGTACAGCTCTGCTCTAAACCTACAAATTTCCTATAATTTATTGACAAAAATGAATGCACACAGGTGAATAAACACCCAAAACAGCGAAGCGACAAGTTCAGGGTTCCAAGAACATCCATTAAAATTCAATGGTTAATTGAAATTTGACCCTTTATTGAACAGAAAACTCCACAGTTGTGGATATCTCATTTAAGGAAGAATTAGGAAATTAATTGACCGAAATTGAAAGAATCTTCTGGGCTTATTGGCCGTGGTCTATCAAGAATTATTCTACCTAACAATTCACCTACATCTGCGGTAGGAATGTCTGTTTTTAATTATTTTTCCTCACATGGATGTACCAAAAGAAATTATTAAGGCAGCCAGCAGTGTAGCATCAAGTTTATTACCTGCAAAATCAGCTTCAAGGAACGAGCGAGAATACGACGACTTCTGAAAGTGGCAAAACAAAAATAGTGTGATTGTGGTACCTGAAGATGTTTTGTTGGTCTACTTGAATCAAATATCAGCTAGATTTAGCCCTAATACTTTATGGGCAAAATGGTCTATGCTGAAAAGCTGCTTGGAAATGAAAGAAAATGCCCCTGTTTGCATGTTTCTTTTCCTCAAAAAATTTATTGAAAAATATGACGTTTAGTTGTCATTTGCAGATTTCAAAAGGTATTAGCGTTTCTAAAACGAAAAAATGAGCGTTATACGCCAAAAAAGGCCAAGGTATTAAGTAAAGAAGAGACTGAACAATTTCTTTTACATGCTCCTGATGACCAGCGGTTGCTGGCGAAAATTGTAACAATATTTGGGATTTTTTAGATGTTGTCGATGTGACGGAATTCTCTCCTTGAACGTGAATGATGTAGAAGATATGGGAAAATACGTTATTGTGACATTGCGGCAAACAAAAAATTTAACAACAAGATGATTCACCATAACCGTTGATGACTGCAGCTTCAAGCCCTGCTTGTTATACAGAAAATATGTAAATCTTCGGCCTCCTGGAACAGAAAGCCTAAGATTTTTTTGACATACCGACATGGAAAGTGCATTTCCCTTGATGCTGGCCAGCACACTATTGGTGGTGTCCCAAAGCAATAGCGAAATATTTAGGTTTAAAAGACCCAGAGTTATACACCGGCCACTCTTTTCGCAGAACTGGAGCCACTATGGTTGCGGATTCGGGTGGAGATATTTTAGCACTAAAGCGTGGAAGAGCACCGAAATTGCGACGAGTTATGTCGATGATTCGGTCAACAAAAAATCGAAGTGTCTAGCAAATTATTTGGTACTAAGGAGAGTACAAATGTTCTGCAGTCCTCGAGTTCAGCAGTTTCTGAGTCAACAGATGGTTCATCTGAGTATCAAAAATCATCAAAAATCTGTGTTACTGGAAATAACAATTGTACCATGATTTTCAACATATATGACGATAAAACAAAATTTTCTAATGTAAATAATACTACTAACTTGTAAAAATTTTGCAAGTTAACTGTCAGTTTTACAAGTTAGTGACTTGATAAAATAAACTTTCTTGATCAATATTGTGTTTTTGGAAACTGACGTTCACAAATAAGAAACAAATGAAACAGTTAAACATGTTATTAAAAGCACTGCGCATGCACTATAGTTGGCAAGAATTTCGTGCTGAAGTGAAAGCTTGCAAGAATTTTTGCCGACGTCGAATTCCGTGCTACACATGAATTTCATTATGAATGGTAACAAAAAACTCCATCTGCTTAGCTTCCGTGCCAACGTGCACTTCGGTTCGCGAATTGATTACGAATGCAGCTTCACTCTCTTGGAATTTCAACCCTATCCAATGAAATTTTTCCAACAGCTTCGAAATTTTTCCGACTGCCTTGAAAATTCGCCAATTTGTTCCAACATTGGGGGAATCATCCTCCACTTCCTTAGGTCCGTCCCTGAAGAATGCGGATCATTTTGTTCGACCTCTTTCATCGCCGAATAGCATCTAGTCGAATCGATGTAATCTAACGGACTTTATCAGCAACACAAAGCTAAAACGGAACAGAAATCCACAAATTCTACCTGTGCTGACGGTCAGGTAGCCTGAATAAAAGGAACCAGGAGTAAAGAACATAACGACTCACGATATTTCATCTCTAATCTCGAACACAGATTCCGAAATGACGGATTGACGGGGTCTATCACTTCTTAAGCCGCCTTTCCGGTGAACCAGGAGAAAGATCTAGTGGTAGATGTCTGGTTTAGTCCTTTTTATGAACGTTTGTTTGGTACGTGAGTACCTGGATGAATTAGTCGTAATGGTCCATTTCAGAATTGAAATGTTTTCGTTAAACATCCAACCCTTTCATCACATCTGAAGGGTTTTTGTGACAGGCGCCGCTGATCTAGATAGGAAACTAGTGATAGTGGTATGGTTTAGGGTTATCTGAAAAAAATGAACGCCCAAAAGTTTTCATCTCTTTGTCAATATTGCCAAGAAACGCATTGGTCATAATTCAAAGCAAGGATTCAATTTTTTAAGCTATTGCACAGCTTTTATCTCAGGCTTTGAGCGCGGCGACCGAATGTAGAAATTCCGTAACGAAAGAACCTAACACAGCCGTGTATCGTTGGTTCAGTTCGGCAGACTTCGGCACGGTGTTTGGGTGCTTGCAACTAGACGGATGCGTGCAGCCACTCTAGCAGTGCAGAATGGAGTCGGCAATCTCGCTGTTCCCATTGAATTACGAACGGCAAATATTTCATCAACATCGGATGGAAAATGTATAGCCAAACGCAAACATTTTCCATTAACTTCAGCTCTTGATCTAACTATACATAAGTCGCAAGGTGGAACTTTTGACGAAATAGTATACGAGTATAGTAAATCACATTCTCAGGAACTCGTCTATGTTGCACTCTGTCGAGTGACTAATATTGAAAAATTGTATATTACGACAAAAAATGATGATTCTTTTATCATAATCGGAGGCAAGCTGCATCGACTGCATCTTTGTTGCAAGAATTCAAAAGATTGTCTTGAATAGTATTCAGACGATAGCTCAAAGTGTCTTAGATTTCATTAGTAATAGAAATGGCATTTTAATAATGACTTTCAATTTCCAAAGTTCACATAGTCACAAATACGATTTACAAGATTCAGTTGCGGGACAAACCAATGTGTTACTTCTTACCGAAACATGCATGACGCGTGACAATCCGATTGAAATACCTGATTTCAATTATTGTATTGTTCAATTCAAACTGTTACTAATATTATGACTCCGAATATCGAAATAAATATTGAAGACGTTAGCGATGTTAATGTTAGACGCTCATTTGTTGGAGATATTTGTGCATGCTTCTGCAAACTTAGAAATGGCCTACACATAGTCATGGTAGCAATTTACATTTCTCCGAATCCAAAATTGGACGAGGTAGAGCATTTTATCCATCGCACTTTACTGGAGTACACTGAAGAAGGGTCGAAAATACTTGATACAAATGGTAATAAATTTCCACTAATCTTGCCTGGCGATTGCAACATTACCTTCGCTGATAAAAAATCACAGCGGTTTACAACTTTTCTTTCGGAAAAATTGAATTTAAAAATGAATAGTGATCCACAAGAATCCACAACAAAATATGGGACCACAATTGACGCGGTATTTTCCAGATATTTTGAAGACATTAAGTCTCAAACTTATGTTTCTTATTTCAATGATAAACATTCCTGAATAACCTACATGTATTGTAAGATAAATAAATATTTTAAATCAACAATATTATCTTTTAATTTTTGAATATATGCTATGCAATAGCTGCGGCAGTCCTCGAGTGCCACACATGCTCTTTTCTTATTTGTTTTGACATCTTTAGTTTTTTCCCAAGCAACTTGCGGTTTTCAGCAATTTATGTTTCTCAAAAACTAGAACATGACTTGTATATTACTTCTGTTCTCTCTTGCTTAATTCAGGAGATGTATGTAGTACTGAAACATCCAAATCTGACAACTCTGTACAACAAATCATGTACTCCAATACCAAACCGCACAAATAAATCGATCTACTCAAATCGACAACTACGCGCTGAAGAAAGAACTTATCTCTCTCTTTCTAGCTCATCCAGAAGGAACTACACAAATTACACCAGCATTTCGCTTTTTAAATCCATCGTGAGTTTGCACTTTTCAACAAAAGACGTAGCATAACGAATCGTCGTATATGAAAGGGGATAAAAGGCTTCAGTCATTGAACAAAAAGTTATAATCTAGCAGCATCTTAACAAGTATTTGTTATTGAAATTGGTAAGCACCCTTGGCACAGCATCAGTGGGGGCCTGATTAAATTGATGCGTCATCATGCAGGCTGAACTTTTAGGTTATAAGAGCTAAATAGTCTACAACATTTCCAAATGTAATTCAGAAACCGTCAATTGTATTCCAGATTAGTGACTTCAATTTCAGAAAGCGTCAATTGAATTTCAGATTAGTCAATTGAATATCAGAAAACATCAGAAATAATTCAGATTAGTCAATTGAATTTCAGAATATGTCTTATGACATTCAGATCAGTCACTTGTATTTCAGAAATCTTAAATTGTAATTCAGAAAGTTCGAATATTATTTGAATATGAGTCGGATTTTGAGTCATATATTACTCATTTTCATAATAGTTATTATTTCGTTAATCATATATCATCATATTCAATCAGGTATGTTTCCATGTATGAATAAAACCAATATAATCTGTTATTGAAAAAAAACCAACGTACCTGGAAATAGTTATTTACCTAGCTAAGATGCAGAATTTTTTCAGTTTTGTGTTGAAGATTAAATGTTCTGAATCACCTAAAATTGTTATTTTCTTACATTCAATGTGCTTATGAAATGAATTTCAAATTGCAATTTCTGAAATAAAATTGACCATATCTCAAATTCAATTGAGTGTGTTATCTGAATCACATTCGATGTTTTCTGAAATACAATTGATTATTTCGGAAATTCAAATGACTGATTTTGAATACATTTGATGTTTTCTGAAATTCAATTGACTGATCTGAATTTCATATGACATTTTCTGAAATTCAAATGACTAATCTGAAATACAAGTTATGTTTTCTGAATGTCAATTGACAATTTCTGAATTACAATTGAAAATGGTGTACTCATTTTAGTCAAAATAGAGTCGAAATCTCGGAATCCGAGATATTTGGCTGTAAATTTGTGAAAGCCTTCATTTTGAAATTTTGAAACTGCATCTGTATGCATCTATAAAATTCTTCGAGTCAAAGGTTAGAAAATCGACTTTTTGCAAGTTTTTTCGAAATATCTCGATTCCTATAAAATTTTCGCCATTTTGAGTCATTATAAATATTGTGAAGAAATAAATTTCCTACAATTTTTGTTTTCAAACTTTTTTTGTAATTTGAACTGTTTTTGTGATAGACTTTTCGCAAGTTTTTCGGAAATATCTCAATTCCTATAAGGTTTTCGCTATTTTTATTCATTAAAAATATAGTAGAGAAATGAATTCTTCACAACTATTGCCTCAGTGAGCAGTGTTTCATTATATCGAGTATCATTCGAGCTCAGGACATATATTACTCCACAAGAGTCAAGAATATCGTATTCAATCGTTTTGAAAAGTATGTAATCTTCGAGAAAATCGCTGTAAAATCATTAAAAACTCAATAACAACTTGAATCGATCCAATACAAATCAGTATGAGACATTTCGTCAATCTGGTCGCCTTTTATCTGAAGTTGGGTTCTTTGCATATGCTTCATGATTGTTCTTTTTTTGAAATGGAGTCAGTTTATCAACGGCTTCGATTCGAAACGAGTTTTCTGAAAATGCCAAGACGTAAATTAACAAACGCCGAGGCTAATAGGGCTATCGGAATGCTACAGGGTGGCCAAACTCAGGTTGTTGTAGCGGAAAGGCTCCAAGACAGCCAGAGTGTGATATCTCGACTTTGGAATAAGTTCAGGGAGACAGGTTCCGTGTTAAAAAGACCAAGGCTTGGTGGGCGACGAAAAACAACACCTGCTCAGAATCGTTTCATTACCGTTTCGTCGAGAAGAAAGCCTACATCTACGTGTAGAATGCTACGGAATACTCTTCAAAATGCAGATGGGGTCCAAGTTTCCATCGAAACCATCAGATGACGTTTTAGATGAATCTAGGTTCTAGACGTCCATTAAGAGGAGTTTCATCAACACGTGACCATAAATGTCAAAAACTGGAATGGGCAAGGCAACATATCAATTGCAACGATCAATGGCGTAGTGTCCTTTTCATTGATGAATCCAGATATGGACGATTTTCAGACTCTCGAAGAATGAGGGTATGGACATCCATTCCGAGGGGGTAGTGTTATGGTACGGGTTGGGATATGTTTCAACGGACGTTCAGATCTACACATTTGTCCTGGAAATATGACCGCCTTACACCATAGGGAGCATGTCATTGACAATATTTTGCCAAATTTTCACGCTGCTATTGGTGAAACTTTTCAATTTCTAGACGATAACGCTAGACCGCACCGTGCAGCCATAGTTGAGAATGCGCACGAGGAGCTAGGTATTCCACATCAACCAATACCTCCGCACTCACCAGATTTGAATTGCTTAGAACATGCATGGGATATGCTCCAAAGAAGAGTAGATGATCATCAACCTACCCCAGAATCCTTAAATAATCTGAGAGAGCTTCTGCCCCGTTTATGAAACCAAATTCCTCAAGAAATGTTCAACAACTTCGTGTCTGGTATGCAAAGAAGATGTCAAGCTGTTATAGATGCCCGTGGAGGCCATACATTGTTTTCATAGTCTTAAAATACTTGAATTCTCTAGGAATTAAATTTAGTTATTTTACTCCATTTTTTTAACCACCTTGTTTATGCTGAAATTAATTTTATTTCCTGCACTTTGAATTCATATTAATATGAATTTTCATCACAGAATCTCATTTAAACTATATTTTTTGCAATTTGAGTCAATATCCTTAACTCAGTGGAGCAGTTTATTGGAGTTCAGGTATCACCAATTTTGCTCATCCTGTACCATCGACTGCAATCAAAATAATCATGTCTTTACGTGAAGAATTACGATGGTTAATAATGATAATGATTTACTAATTGCAGTAATCGAGGATATTCGAAAGGTGATGGTACTCTCGGACTAGACGGTACCAAATTCCATAATTGTCCTAGACTCGAGAACCTCAACACAATAAACCGGATGGCGGTATCTGAACACATAGAATTTTTATGATTACAAGGTGCGACGTAGGATCTAACCCCCAATAAAATTATGGTTTTATTGTACACGTTCCGAGGCACTCTCCGAGACGAGATATCGAAAACCCCTAAAAAAACTATCTTTAGATGACTCTGCAGGTTGCTTCAGAACGGGATAACTTCAACAGGCGTTTCAATCGATTTAATTCTTCAGACGGTCTCATTAAAATAGTCGGTGTTGGACAGAAGTCATTTAGGATTTGAATATCATTATCATTAACTTTTTCGAACGAGATCCCAAGGTTGGATGCTTTCTGTCGCGATTGTGGTGGTATTTGAATTGGAAAGGTTGGATCCAACCAAAAACATTTTCATGTAGAATGTTGCCAAGACGAGATGTCATGTACAGGGTGGGCTAAATTGCTGATACCTGAACTACAATTTTTTAACCGTGAGAGATAGGGGAAAATGAATGACACGTTACGGTGGTCTTTTTTAGAGAAACTGATAATGCCATTAACTGCATTCCTCTATCTTATTTTGTTGTCGAGTTCAAGGCGATATATGAAATTTGGGCAATTTCAACTTTGGCCATTATCTCCGTTTCTGTTTGTGCTAGGATGTTGAAATGAAAACATTTTACTGGTACTTTTTTCATAGCAATCCAGTAACGTACTTCGTTTTTTCCCAAGAGGTTCCCTTGCTGAGCTATAACATAAAGTTGTGTTTTTTCTTATGGAAACTATAGTTTGAAATGGCTTAGAAAGAATTGTCATTTTTTTCCCGTTTCAGAAATGTATCATACATCGCCCTCAGATTGATTCAGATATCATAAAAAATATAGTTTGTATTTGAAATTTTAATTATTGAGTATTAAATAGGCTGAATCGCAGACATCTACGCATGAACGCATGATGTCATTATTATTTTGCCATTGAATTCTTGATTCAATTCTCAGTGGTTTGATCTCTGTTCAGAACAACTGTCAATTATTAGAATTCGAAGTCATTCAAAATTAATAGCGTGTATTTCCACCTTGCTTAGTTTTCACTTCTACCATACGACGTGGCATACTTTCAATGCATTTCCGAATTGCTACTAACAATAATGATGAATTGTATGAATAAAATTATGTCAACTTGATGAAAATAAAACAATCAATTTTATGAATACAAAACAGCACAAACTCTATACAAAAATTATAAATAAGATCAGGCGAAACTGTGGTATACCAACTTATCAAGCTAATTCAGACTCATAAAAATGTTATTTCTGTTACATAGATACCAAAGACCAAAAAGTGGCAATTTGTCGTTGCAAAGTTAATGTAGCCTTGCATTGTACTCCATTATTATTATACTTTCTCTTTACACCCAGGATATGAACAAACCAGTCAAACAATTAGAAATCCCTACAAACGTGGGTGTTGAGAATATGAAATTGTTTCACTCTTATAAAGTCCATTACTATAATCGTTAATATTTTGTCAATTCCTAATTATTATTCAAGCGAATTTTATCGATTTTTTTTTGTATATGATATGGGATCTATAAGTTGATCATTTTTTTTTCATGTAGTATTAGTATATGCAATTGAAAACTACAATTCGGGACAAATATAGATCAGATGGCAAAGGAATGACATTCAAGTGGGCAATACCTATTTACGTAGGACAACCGACTTACATTCAGCTCTGTTAATTATTGGAAATTGGTATCTGGAGTATCAAACGACTGCTCGATAATTCTTTTCAGTATATAGTGGGTAGTTGAAGTTGATATACACTCTGATATGGAAAGTGAAATCGCAGAAAAACTATTCAGAAAATTATTAGATTAGGTAAAAGTTTGGGAACTGAATACAAACATAACATAACTGTATGCCTACTTGAATTTTGTCTCTTATCTAGCAAATGTTCATGACTTCATGAGTAATATTTAGTCACAACATGCTCAGATTAAAAATAAGACTTTTCATCAAAATTTTTTATTATGCAAACCTTCTGGTATTTCAAAGAAAAACCACTAAGAAATTTTGTTATGTTTTAGCTCACAGAATTGTTATATTCCGAAGTGGATTTGTTATGAAAACACGTTTGCGATGATTATTTATGCAAGTTTCAAAGATCCTTGGGTGCCTTTTCGTATATCATGACCCACCGACTTGTTTGAACTTCTGTTAACGTTCTCAACAAGAAAGCAATTGGCGTTAGGTTGCAAATTGAGGAGATTCCATTGAGTTGACTTGTTTCGTCTGGCAAAAACTTATTTGTAAATATTGATACGATATGCACATTGTCGATCGGAAAGGTCGGATTTGTTCAGGGGACTCTTAATTCCGTTACCAAATAAAGAAATACCGTCCAATAGAATATAGCGTTTTGGTATATAATTATGGTTGAATAATGAATAAAAAAAATTTAGCTAATCAAAGCGAATTTTATACATACAGTGCTTGATCGATCGATAACTGGAAATTTTGTGCTAGAGAATAATTCCAAGTTTTTTCAAATGAGAATGACCAATTTGTATATCATTCTTATAATCTTCGTGAAATTCTGCACTTATGCAGGGTAAATTTTCTCAAAAAAGAGAATGTGTTAACATTTGGACAACATAATCTTTGGCACTCAATTTTCCGAAACCTTGTCTTAATTTTAATAAAGACAAGCTTTTCTTTTCATTTGTTGTTTTGTTTTTATTGAATATACAAAAACCCCAAACTTTCTTATGTTTGGTGGAGCAATATATATCGATGTGTACGTACAAATACAAATAGTAAAGGAACCAGTTACAGTTGTCTAGTGAAGGCAACACAACCTCATCGTAATTCAGTACCATATCTCCGTTTCTTGTGTACACATTGGTCGACGTAAATCCAACAATTTTTTGTATCGATAATGAAATTCCAATATTTCGATATGCGACCTTTTTATTCTCTTCGACGTCTAGCAATATATCTTTCCGGTTTGCAGCTCTAGACATTTATTTTTTCCGTTTCCTGTTGTGACACGCACTTCTCACCGATGTTGCATGTCAACAAGTTGCACGGATATTTAAGGTCCGAATTGGGATAATGAATGGTTTTTAAGGGTCGCATTCTTTCTATTGTGTTTCTTTGTTAATGCTTTCCTGTCGGAGGCATTGAAAATATTGATGAAACTGACAGTTTTGCTGTAGATATTCTAGATGTTGAAAGAAACTATCAATTTTTTTTTCTTTTTGATTCTGGAACGATTTTGCATTTTCTGCACTGATTTTGAGTTTTCTTCCCCCAGTCTCGGAATTAAACTTGAATATCAAACTCGTCCTCGACTGGTAAATGTTACTTAAATCTTTTATAGTCTGAATAACTATTTTTCAATGTTTTCAGGAAAATTCTTTCACCATTACGCATGTTTAAACACAGGCGTAGAGTTTATGAAATAAGGACTTTTAAAGTTAAAAAGTGTAGACTTAGCTACTTAAGTGTACACTGTGTCCCAAATTGGTTGAGACTGCACTGTATCTCAACTATTATTGAGGATAGAGACATGAGGTTTTCGTGTACCTGTGTCACTTTTTTGTGAAATTTTTAAATTCACAAACAAAAACATTCCAACTACTTTTGTTTCTAGAATACAGGGCGCAAACGAAAATGTTCACTTTTTTGAGATGTAATCATTTCTCAGGCACTGTATGAGATAGAAAAAAAAATAAAAACTGCTTTCAATAGATATTTTCAGGTAGCCGTTAGTGGCGTATTTAAAAAAATTTTTTAGAGCACTGTTTTCGAGATTGAGCACAAACTTGGTATTTTTCAAAAATAACACCTGCATATTTTAACGTCAAATTGTTGCATTTTTTTTAACACATTGATGGATCACAACCTAACCTTTGAAGAATTATTGCTCCAGCAATCAGAAAAATCCATATTAATATTTGTTTATTCAACATGAATTCTTTAACACATGCATGAATGCTGAATGAAATTGCAATATAAATAGTGAACTTTTTTCGTTTTCACCATTTTAAGTTTATATTGAAAAGTGATATTTCGAATTTATCATGAAGAAGAGGAGTTTCAGGCACATGGCGTTTAAAAAAGTAATAATTAAATGCATGTGTGAAAAAATTCATGGCCTATTATCAGAAGAAAAGTAAATATTGATTTTCTTCTAGAACTAGTTTTTATTGAAGGTTAAGTTGTGAATTATCAATGCTGCATTCAGAAAAAATTCAAAATTATACAGTGCCTGAGAAATAATTACATCTCAGAAAGTGAACATTTTCGTTTTCACCCTGTATTTCAGAAACCAATGATGTTGGAATATTTTTCTTTGTGTATTTAAAAGTTTCACAAAAAAGTAGCGAAGGGGTCGCGAAAACCGCATGCCTCATGTCTCTATCTTCGATAAAAGTTGAGATACAGTGCAGTCTCACCCAATTTGGGACACAGTGTACAGGATGGTCAAAACTGGTGATACTTGAACTTCAACTTTGAGTGAGCAATAGAGGAAACTGAATGACAACTGCATTCCTCTATCTTATTTTATTTTCGAGTTAAAGGCCAAAATTGAAATATGGGCGATTTCTACTTTGGCCATTATCTCCGTTTCTGTTTGTGCTAGGATGTTGAAATGAAAACATTATATAGGCGCTTTTTTCATAGAAATCCAGTAGCGTACTTTGTTTTTTCCAAAAGGTTCCCTTGCTGAGATATAACATAAAGTTGTGTTTTTCCTTACAGAAACAATAGTTTGAAATGGCTTAGAAAGAATGTTCATTTTTTCCCCGTTTCAGAAATATATCATACATCATACATCGCCCTCAGATTCATTCAGATATCATGAATAATATAGTTTGTATGTGATATTTGAATTATTGAGTATTAAGTAGGCTGAATCACAGAATAATATGTCTCTACGCATGGTGCCATTATTTCTTTGCGATTCAATTCTCCGTGGTTTGATCTCTGTTCAGAACAACTGTCAATTCGAAGTCCATTATTGCCGCTGAAATAAAACATTTCAACATTTCATATTTCTCGTAGTTTTCGAACAATTCCATATTGCCGGCAATAATGACTTCGAATTCTAATAATTGACAGTTGTTCTGAACAGAGATCAAACCACGGAGAATTGAAAAAATGCAACACTTCCTTTGAAAATGTGTATTTTTGTTTAAGAGCAGATACTGACGTAAATAAAAAAATTTTGTTGAGAAAGGATTTCACTTCAAACTAAAACTTAATGATATAAAATTGTCCGAATCGAATTCACCACAGGGTGTTTAGAAATGAAGGGTATAAAACGAGGTTCAGTTTCTCCCCTATAACGGATAAACTAAAAGTATTTTTGCAAAGTAAATTTCAGGTTAATATAACAAGACCCAATACTACACCTGGTGAAAATTTCAACAAAATCGCAGCACCACGAAAAAAAAATACAGGGTGTTGAATTTGACAAAAAATTTGCCTGTCCGAAATTTATTGACGGGAAGTATATTTTTAATAACATTTAAGAATACGTTTCAATTTTTCGTGAATAATAATTGAACCTTCATTGCTCAGGTTTTTTCTATTATATGATCAAAAAAATATCGCGAATCAGCATGTTCAATAGTTAGTTGGGGCCCCATTTACGGCTTTTCGTTCGGATTGGAGGCCCGTTTAGTACCAAGGACACCACTGTAGCTGGTCCAGAACCTTTCTGTGGTATAGGAAAATGTACCTTTAATAATAATAATAATAATTTATTAATCCTTTGGGACATGTGAATACATGTATAGAATAAGTCAAAATACAAAAAATAAACTAAGTTCTGATACAATCATATAAGTATTCATTTACAGTATAATAGCATTTTTCTAACAATAAGCTTTTAACATTTTTCTTAAACTCGTTATAATTAAGATGTCTTATACTAAATGGCAGATGATTGTAAAGTTTTATGGACTGATACGTAGGAGACATTTCAAACTTGGCAGTCCTATGTTTATGTAGCAATCCCTCGCTTCTGGTTTTATAATTATGAAAGCTAGATAGTTTAATCATGTCTGCTTCATTTTCTTTCACATGTAGAAGACATTTGAGTATGAAGATAGAAGACAAGGTGAGTATACAACTTTCAACAAATAACGCTCTGCATGACTGACGCGGAGGGATATTGTACGTATATCATACGTAAAATTCGATTCTGCAAAATAAAAGCTCTGCCAACATCCGAAGAATTTCCCCACAGCAGAATATTATATGACAAATGGCTATGAACCAAACAATAATAGATATTTCTTAGACTTTCTGGAGGAAGGAAATCTTTTATAAGAAGGAGAGAGCCGAAATGGAAACACTCTGGCGGAATTTCCCAGAATTCGATATCGTCACCGCTAAAAAGGCTATTGATCACCTTGTTTGTCAGAATTTTTCGCCAGTGGCACCCGTTAAACACTCCAAATTCTCCCTACCTGCCCAGCCTCTCCAGTTGACTCACATGTTCCTCGTGTTCCCGACCTCGCGCATGTTTTCTACCTTCTCTTTTTTTTTGCGATTGACGATTCAATTCAACAGGGGGCCGCGCTTGACGATTCTCGGAACGTTTCGCGTTTTCCTTTTGTTGCGCCGCTCGACCGGCTCGTTTCTTTTTCGGCTGGTGACATTTTTAACTCAATTTAACAAGGTTCCGACCGCTTTTTTCGGGGGCCCCTCTCTCCGATCGTTTACTTATCGAAATTCGCTGACCGTTTACTGGAATGTCGAATATTTCCATCTACCGGATCGGACGGTGAGCTGCCCGCGGAGATATGGGGAGATACGCTGCACAAAAATGAAAATGGATGATTAAGAATGTTCACATTTTGAATTTTCAGATAGGTATTCATATCCTTCGTAAAAATGAAAATACTATGTGGAAAAAATATACTCCCCGTCAATAAATTCCGGACAGGCAAAATTTTTGTCAAATTCAACACCCTGTATCTTTTTTCGTGGTTCTCCGATTTGGTTGAAATTTTCACCATGTTCAGTATTGGTTCTTGTTATATCAACCTGACATTTACTTCTGTAGTTCATCTCTTATCCAGGGAGAAATAAAACCTTGTTTTATACTCTCCATTTCTAAACACCCTGTGGTGAATTTGAGGCGGAAAATTTGAAATCATTAAGTTTTAATTTGAAGTTAAACCCTTTCTTAACAAAATGTTTTTTGATTTACGTCAGTATCTGCTTACAAAAAAAGATCCACATTTTCAAAGGAAGCGTTGCATGTTTTCAATTTTTATAACAATTTAAAACATTACAATACCTTATCGACTAGTAAACATAAACAAACATCTGAAAATTAATAGCGTGTATTTCCACCTCGCTTTCTTATCACTTCTACCATACGACATGACATGCTTTCAATACATTCACGAATTGCTTCTGGGGAAAGCAATAATTTCTGTTAATGCAGAACAACGCTAGGCCTCACGTTGCACGGGTTGTAACAGAATACTTTGAAGAGGCGAATATTCAACGATTCGTGTGGCCAGCCAGAAGTCCGGATTTAAATCCAATTGAACATGTATGGGATATGCTAGGTAGACATGTTCGAAATCGCCAGTCCAACACCTTAACCGATTTACGAACAGCCCTTCTTGAAGAACGGGCAAATATTCCCCCAGAAGCAATTCGTAAATGCATTGAAAATATGCCATGTCGTATGGTAGAAGTGATGATGAAGCGAGGTGGAAATGCACGCTATAAATTTTCAGATGTTTGTGTGTGTTTGCTAGACGACACAAAAGAGTTTTTCCTGATATTTCTACATCAAGTTCATGTAACTTTTGTCGAGTAATTCTCAATCGTTTCATCAAGATTTCATGAGGAAAATAGTTGCACTCATTTATGACCTCTTATTTCTCGTATTATCTCGATTTTTAGCACACTTTTTCGCAGGAAATAATGACAATGTTCCCAGCTTTGACAAAGTCAAGCAGTTTTCACAAAACTTATTTTTTGCGCTTCACTGGACGCAAACCGCTGCAAATGACGCCTAGTATATTAACATTAAAAGAGTCTTCCGGGCTTATTGGCCGTGGTCTATTAGGAATTATAGGAATTATATATATATATATATATATATAACAATTGAGGTGGTAACTCCCAGAATTATAATAATAATTATAATAAATATAAAACCTTTCTTATTATATATATATATATATATATATAAATATATATATATAATTCCTAATAGACCACGGCCAATAAGCCCGGAAACTCTTTTAATGTCAATATATCCGGTCGTGAAAGCCTGAAACTACCTAGTATATTAGTCAAATTACCAAACACCCTGTATATACATAAATGATTCAAAAGTAAGTGCAATTTTCGAGAAGATATTAGATGTAGCACTTCCCCTCAAACTAAACGATTACTATATTTATTAATAAAATGCTTCACAGGGATATTGACTCAAATTACAAAAAAATATAGTTTGAATGAGATTTTGTGATAAAAATTCATATTAATATCATTTCAAGTTGCAAGAAATAAAATTAATTTTAGCCTGTAGGTCTGCAGCGTATACAGGGTGGTTAAGAAATATCGAGTAAAATAACGAAATTTTATTCCCATAGAATTCAAGCATTTTAAGACTCGCAATACAATGTATGGCCTCCACGGGCATCAATTTTTTGAGGAATTTGGTTCCATAAACGGGCAGAAGCCGTCTCGGATCATTTAAGGATTCTGGGGTAGGTTGATGATTATCTAATCTTCTCTGGAGCATATTCCATGCATGTTCTATGCAATTCAAATCTGGTGAGTGCGTAGGTATTGGTAAATGTGGAATACCAAGCTCCTCGCGCGCATTCTCAACTACGGTCTCGAGTTATCGTCAAAAATTGAGAAGTTTCACCAATATCAGCGTGAAAATTTGACAAAACATTGTCAAAGACATGCTCCCTATAGTATAAGGTAGTCATATTTCCAGGACAAATGTGTAGATCTGTGCGCCCGTTGAAACATATCCCGGCCCATACCATAACACTACCCCCTGGGAGTGGATGGACTTCTTGGACATAGTGACGATTACGGGGTATGCGTGGGATTGTCCATACCCTTATTCTTCGAGAATCTGAAAATCGTCCATATCTGGATTCATCAGTGGAAATGACACTACGCCATTGATCGTTCCAATTGATATGTTGCCTTGCCCATTCCAGTCTTTGACGCTTATGGTCACGTGTTAATGGAACTCTTCTTAATGGACGTCTAGAACCTAGATTCACCTTTCTCAAATGTCGTCTGATGGTTTCGATGGAAACTAGGACCCCATCTGCATTCAGAAGAGTATTCCGTAGAATTCTACACGTAGATGTAGGCTTCCTTCTCTCCGAAACGGTTAAGAAACGATCCTGATCAGGTGTTGTTTTTCGTCGTCCACCAAGCCTTGGTTTTTCAACACGGAACCTGTCTCCCTGAACCTATTCCAAAGACCAGATATCACACTTTGGCTGACTTGGAGCCTTTCCGCTACAACAACCTGAGTAAGGCCTCCCTGTACAAGTCCGATAGACCTTAAGTCTCAGCGTTTGTTATACGTCTTGACATTTTCAGAAAACCCGTTTCAAATCGAAGGTGCTGACAAACTGACTCCATTTCAAAATAGGAACATTCATGAAGAAACCAAACTTCAGAAAAAAGGCGACCAGATTGACGAAATGTCTCATACTGATTTTTATTGGATCGATTCAAGTTGTTATTGAAGTTGAAATGATTTCACAGCGATTTTCTCGGAGATTACATAGTTTTCAAAACGAATTAATACGATATCTCTAACTCATGTGAAGCAGTATATTTCGGACTTACACTTGGGCACGCAGTACTTCATGTTTCCATGTACTCTGTGTTAACAAATTTTGTTTGATTTACAATTTTATATCTTAATAAATGAATAAAAATTATATATTTTTTTTTGTTAATTTTATTTGTCATTTTTATCGAATGAATATGATGTTTGTGATTCCACTTTTCTTGAGATTCCATTCCTTATATTCGATTTTTGTATGTGACTCTTGTGGAGCAGTATATTTCATCTGCAAACATAGTTACGGAGCCATCGCTTTTCTTCACATCTGTACATTGTTGTCTTTTAACATTGGATTTTGAATATCTGCGAAGTCTGTTCGTGGCAACAATCATTTCTGCTGAAGAAAGCTTTAACGTGGATACCAAGCCTTGAGTCTCGGCAGACAAGTCTGGTATTTCTGAACCAGGAGAGATTCCCATGACCCTGGCATGCGATCTGCTCGACCATTGCTGTACCGGATTGTTCGATCTGGTTGCTCACAGCACTCTTGAAAGGTGCGGCTTTTCGGAACGTCCATCTCGGAGTTTTAGCGGAAGATGAGTCAACTTCCATAGAAAGAGAGGTGTTACAGGTGTTGAGCACTAATAAAAAGCATTCCTCACAGGATAAACAAATTTAAGTGGCTGTATTTTTTTTTGGAATATATAGTTAAGGTAACATGGATCAAAAAAATTTTAATATTTCTCGAAACTTCTCCTATATGTTAAGTTAATTCAGACCGTTGTTTTTCCAAAAAACTCTTGTAGAATGTAGGTGCCAGAGATTTATAAGGATGATTCCTTGGCCGAAAATGGAACTATGTATTTTCTCATATAAAACATTTTAGTTTTACGTAAGGGCCTTCCTTCTATCATTTATATATTATCTCTATTTCAGTATCGTAATGAGTTCATTACAGTACTAAAAGTAGTGCTGTAATGAAACTTATTACAGCATTGTTTTCAGTTATATTTTTCGTTTTATGGTTGTCAGTACTGGCCTCCGATCGAATCATGTTTCGAATCAAATCAATTCAAATTCCGTGATCTGTCAAATTTCGTATGTCACACCAACTGCCAAGATACAAAACAAAAGTCACTAATCTGAGTTTTCATTTGAATTTCGGGAGTATTATACGAAAATTGACTGAAATAGAGAAAATACCGTCTAATACTCGTTGCAGAAGGCAATTCCAACACTAATGCTATCGAAAACTCGCTCCTTTGTCGCTCGTTTTCGAACTTCGCATTCGTGTTGGAATAGAAGCTCATTCTGCAACTTGTTTTAGAATATAATATTTCTAATTGATTCAGAGACTGGGTGAGAAAATCCTAGGAAAACTTTTAAAAGAATTGATTTATGTATATGATTCTTTTGACGATTCGAGTTTTTGTAGTTTTCTCACTTTGTTATTTGTTACAAATGTGGGGAGTATATATTATTATTTTCTTTCACAGATTGTAACAATTTTTCTATTTTCTTTCTGTACATTTCCATTTATCGATGTTTCAGATCAGAGTGATAAAATTTTGCCTTATTTCGTTTTTTAAACTTTTCAAATTATGAGATAACTAGCTTACCCGGCAGACTTCGTACTGCCTTGTGGCCTTGTGCCTTGTGGCAATTGGCAATTAGATAAGTTAGCTGACCCGGCGAACTTTGTTTCGCCTTGGAGATGAATATAGTTGTACTAACCATTGGTTTTTCTTTTGAGAAGGAAATATATTAGGTGAAATACAAAAAAATACAAAATACACAAAAAAATTCATTGCATTAAAGTAGGAATGTAAATGGTGATTGTTTATATTTTACTGAATAGCTATCTCAGTTAATATTGGTCGTACAAAAACGTATGAATGGGCAAATTTGAAGTATTTCTTATGGGCATTGAGAATTCAGTACTAAGAAATTCATAAAGGCATCGAAAACCTGAAAATTTGTTGTGAACTATTGTTTTTTAAATGGTACACCCTGTATTTTATTTTTCTAATAGGTAGAGCTCTTTCTTCTGATTTCAAATATATATACTTTATTGAGGTTAATTTCGGCAATTTTTGAGAAATATGGAAAGTTTCTTCTAAATCTAAAGCAGCTGTGGAATGCCACACGATAACGATACGATTTCTTCATATCAAAGGAACCGTGGATAAAAAAAAATATTCATATACCTATTAACTAAAAGTTGAATTAAGTGTTCAAAAGACCCTCATATACGTCTACACACAGTCGAGTTGAGGTTTTCAATTATTTCTTCCTCTATCCTGAAATTAATCTCTATTTTGTGGAGGGGCCATATACATTTTATATTTCAAATATCCCCATAAAAAAGTGTCCAAGGAGGTTAGGAAGGGATAATCAGAAGGACATAGAATATAGAACTTCGATATAAAGAAATCACAGCCTTAGATTAAAACGAAAAACCCTATATTTTTCAAACACTGCTGAAATTAACTTCAATAAAGTATATATATTTGAATTCAGAAGAAAGAGCTCCACCGATTAGAAAAATAAAATACAGGGTGTACCATTTGAAGAATAATAGTTCACAACAAATTTTCAGGTTTTCGATGCCTTTATGAATTTCTTAGTACTGAATTCTGAATGGCCATGAAAAATACTTCAAATTTGCCCATTCCAACGTTTTTGTACGACCAATATCAACTGAGATAGCTATTGAGTAAAATTTAATCAATCACCCTGTACATTGTTATTCATACATCAGAAGAACTTTCTTCATTTTCATATTTTACAATTCCTTCATTTATTATACCTTGTGATGAACAACATTTTTAGTTTTTTTTTCCGAGAATGCTAGAATAAATAGGGCAGATTGCTGATTGTCCATTGTCAATCGGTACGTATAGGCAACTCAAAATATACAGTAATTGTTTACATTGCCGATAATAGCAGAATGGGGATTTGTTCAAAGCATTTCATCATAAAATTTTCCGTACTGTTCGAAAGAAAGATAGGTGTAATAACACATGGACTCAGATACGCTTATATTATTAGAAAATGTAGTTCACCGAATTAATATCAAATATAATACTTACACTAAAACGCTATTAACCGTAGCGACACCTACTGGCGTTATTTGCAAGAGAGAAAATTATTTCTTATTTTTTCTTCCATTTCATCAAATTTTTCAGAATGTTAATGTATTTTATGTTAACCACGCCGTAGAAGAATCCAACAAAAAATCTTTCACAACAAACAGTTCATCCAATCTTGAGTTGTAAATGGTGTAACCAACAATATGGCCGACTTAGTTTTATATATTAAGATATGACCGTTCGGTTAAGTAAAAGTGAGTTGAAAAATAGGTAACGATGAAGAATCGCTCTGAAAGAGATAACGATGTATTCAGTCCTAGGTGTTTCAATTTCGCGAAGAAGCAGCTTTGTAGAAATAAAGATTACTTGATGAATGACCGGTGGACGATGCAAGACGTCATAAAAACGTCGGCCTTCACGCTGGAATCCAACGTGATGGCCATAATCCAAAACATTCTTCTGATCGAGAAGGCATTCGCGATGTAATGATATGGTTCGCTTTTTAAAACTCTAATTGGCTTAACGCACCGACGAATATAAAATATATTTGCAGAAGGCAGGCAGAATTTTCAGCGGCAGACGCCGATTATGCTCTCCTTGAACCTGGAAGCAGACTCCGCTCTTCGGAACGAATCTTGCCACGAAGCTTCGATCGATCGTGGAATTCTTCTGTCAAAGCGTCCAGTCTCTATTAAAATTTTTTTTAGAATCGAAACACTCCTGCATCAATTATTGCACTTATTTCTCGGCAACAAAACAGTCCGAAATAGTTGTTTCTTGACAAAAATAGAACAGAAAAGCTTAAAATCACAAAAAACATTGAAACAAATCGACTAAATAAAAAAAAATTTTTTTGATTTTTTCGCGCACAGATGGAAAATCGGAATTCTGATGTTGGGGTATTTAGTGATTTCGCCTGAGGAATCAAATGCGCCCATCAGATTTGGGGTTCTAAAGGGTTTTATACGAGATACTAGGCGCAACTTTGAAATTTCAAATGCAAACTCTTTTTTTGTATTGCAGATTCGGATTGAGCGAGAAATTTTTCATCCGAATTGGTTGAAACCAAAACATTTTCATTCATATTTCAGCGTTATTTTTAATAATGAGAGTAAATTATAATTGTAATTCTGGAATGACCCTTTGAATAAGAAGAATCATAAGAATAGTATCTTCTAAAACAAGTTGCAGAATGAGCTCCTATTCGAACACGAATGCGAAATTGAACCTTAGAATTGCCTTCTGTCTCGATATTTTCTCTATTTCAGTCGAGTTTTGTGAAATACTCTCGAAATTCAAATAAAAATTCAGATTAGTGACTTTTGTATTGTATCTTGTCAATTGGTGTGACTTACGAAATTTGACAGATTACGGAATTTGAATTGATTTAATTTTGAAATTGATAGTATCGGATGTCAGTACTGACAACCACAAAACGAAAAATAGAACTAAGAACAATAATGCAATGAGTTCATTTCAGCACTACTTTTAGAATTGTACTATTTTTACTCTTCAGAAATTAACTCAGAAATGTATGCAAGTAAAGAAGTAAAAAGTTTTCTGGAAGAAATAAATATAAATGTATTAATACAAGGTGTTCCAAGTTTGACGCCCTATTAGGCGTTTCTGGAGAACTGGACCTATTTGAAATCTGAAAATTGGGATTAGGTTATTTATTGTTTGACATTATCTACCGATCCAAAATATTCTTGGAGCCTGACCACTTTCAGTTATACAGGGAGTGAAAAAAAATTTTCAAAAATTTTTTTCTGCTGTTTTGTTTCTGAATTTGATAGAGTACGCAATTCTGAATAAATTCGTGCTCAAATCGTTGCATTCGTCGAAATAATTTCCAAAATATCGCGGAAAAACTTAAGAAAAAGGGAGATAATAAGAGTATTAGGTATTATGTTTGCTATTCCTAACCTAGATATCGTGACCACAAACCGTTTTCACATTTCCGAAGGCGGATACTGTTGAAATATTGTACATTTTCAGAATTTTGATAAAACCCGTCGCAGGGAGTTCCAAATGTTGGTTTAAAAATTGGGATCAAGATTGACCCATAACTTTCGTTTTTCAAATTAGAACCCTATTCTTTTATGATTGCGTTAGATTGTGCGAAGAAAAATGATGATAATGGTCTCACATGCTCCTAAAATTAATAATTCTTGAGTTATTCAGGATTTCCTGATCTCATGTAGAATCTGTTTCATATCAACAATGATCTTGATCATTGTTTCTTTTCTGCTTTTGTCTTTTTTCATTTCAGATTAAGAATTACGAGTCGTTTTGGGAAGAATCTGTGTATCCGAGATCATCGACGGATATCATGAAGATGATCACACTGATGTCTTTCAAGATTTTCCTGATATTTCATGTTATTTTGTTTACGGGGAGGCAGGTTTTTTCGGCTGAGGTTTTTTCCCCTGGCTGTATAGTATCGTATGATACTTGTGTTGATAGTATCGTATGATTCTATAGTATCATACAAAGAATGTTATGATACCCCGTTCTTTTTTTACCTCAGCTTAGGTACTTTTTGTTTCAACATTTATTGTATTATTTTAGCTCTCTTTTTCATAAGAATATATATATATATATATATATATATATATATATATCATAGAAAATAAATTAATCAAATAACTCACCAGTGACTAACTTTTTTCTGAATTCATTCGTCATTTTCGATATGGAACAAATTTCATTAATTTGACGCTACGTACGACATAAAATCAGAAAATCCTAAATAACTCAAGCATTATTAATTTTAGGAGCATCAACATAATGAGAACATTATCATCATTTTTCTTCGCAGAATCCAACGCAATCATAAAAAAATAGGGTTCTAATTTGAAAAACGAAAATTATCAGCCAATCTTGATCCCAAATTTTGAAGCAACATTTGGGACACCCTGTGACGGGTTTTTCAAAATTCTGAAAATGTACAATATTTCCATAGTCTCCGCCTTCAAAAATGTGAAAACTGTTTGTGCTTAGGATATCAAGGTTAGGAATAACAAACATATTACCTAATACTCTTATCTCCCTTTCTTCTTCAGTTTTTTCTCGATATTTTGGAAAGTATTTTGACGAATGCAACAATTTGAGTACGAATGTTTTCAGAATTGCATACTCTAACAAATTCGAACACAAAAAAAAAAACAGGAAAAAAAAAAATTTTTTTTTCACTCCCTGTATAACTGAAAGTGGTCAGGCTCCAAGAATACTTTTGATCGGTAGATAATGTCAAACAATAACATAAGCCAAATTTTCAGATTTCAGATAGGTCCAGTTCTCCAGAAACGCCTAATAGGCCGTCGAACTTGGTACACCCTGTATAATAATTGTAACCTGTGAGGTGGTCTCTAATAACCCACGAGGTTGATGAGACTTTAATCTTGTAAATAAAAGAAATATAATTTCACTTATAAATGTAAGGTTTTCAAAAATTTATTGTTTTAAATCCCGAGTTTAAGATAATTTATCAATATCTATTGAATGGGTGTTCCTAAAAAAGTGTCCCGAGTTCAAAGGACCTCCTGTATATAGTTTTAGAGATAATTTACTATCCTAAGTTAAATGCCACACCCTGTACATTATGGAAGTTTTCCATGCAGAGAAGAACGACTATCAAAATATTTTCGTCAAGTTGAATCATCAGATAAGTGAAATTTTCCCATTCATCTCGTGGTGTCCTCTTTTTGAAGGGTTTATTAATAAACATCAACATCCAGTTTTATAAATAAACTTGGCGATTTCCCTTTCAAAATAAGAGATATATACCCGGAATTCTTCTAGATTCCTCCATCATATGTTTACATAATTTGACGAAAAGATATTTATTCATATTTCGGAGCCACTCGTTTTGCTTCTTTGATTTATCTTTTAGATTTATTTGCCAATCCTTGGCGACTATCGGAGTCATATTTAATTCGGAATTAAGTGGAAAATTATGTGAATGGTTATGGGTAGATAACGAAGTTATTCGCTGATTGATTTAAGAAATAGTTTTTTTCTACTTATGATATACCTTAGGGGGGCCATCCACTTTTCGATGGCAAGATTCTTGCGTTTTCTCATAAAAAATAAAAGCCTACACTCTGTTCAAACCCAGAGTTTCCAGGTCAGGACCTGAAGGAATAATAGTAGAGCACTATTTATGATAATTAAAGTTTGATTACTTTCAAAGCGTAATTGGAAAATTTTTTAATGAGTCAAATGCACCTACTCCTAGTGTTGCACTTATTTGTTAGGAGCAAATTAGTTCGGAAATAATCTTGCCTTGTAATGAACGAACAACAAAAATTCGAACAATTAATAAAGGTGAAAGACTCGATTAAATCCGAGACCATATCTTCAGAATTATCATCTAATGAAATTAGAAGTTTACCTCTTCAATTATTGTTAGGCAACCATTTTTCGAAATGCTTTGTTCTTAACAAGTTTATGCAAGAATTCATCCAAAATCAATTCGATTATTTGAAAATTTTTCACTTGGGACTTGAATAAATAACAACAGCTGAATAAATATTAGAATAAAGTCTCCCAATTGAGTTAAACCTTGTATAATATAAATATGATTCCTTACCTTGTAGTCAAAATGTAGTCAATTTAGAATTTCAATGCGCCATTATGAATCTGAAACATAAAAAATAATATTATTCCTTTCGCAACATGTATGGAAATAGTATATTATAAAACAAGTTGCAGAACGAGCGAGTTTCCGAAAGCATGAATGTTGGAATTGACGAATTAGACGATATATTCTCTATTTCGGTCATATTTCGTGAAATACTGTCGAAATCAATGAAAAATTCAGATTATATATCCTAGTGACTTTTGTATTGTATCTTGGCAGTTGTCGTGACTGTTACGAAATTTGACAGATTACGGAATTTGTATTGAAGTGTGTTGAAAATTGATAGGCTGTCAGAGTTGACAACCACGAAACGAAAAATATCACTTAAAACAATGGTGTTATGAGTACATTACAGCACCATTATTATTGTCCATTCATTTTAGAGTTTTCACTTCGTTATTCGAGATAATTGGCTGTAAACTTGTGCAAACCCTTATTTTGACATCTCAAAACTTGACTCAAACCCTAATGAATGAAGGGTGTCCGCGTCTATAACATTCTAAGGGTCAAATGTCAAAAATTCCACTTTTGGCATTTTTTTCTCTAATATCTGGGTTATTATCAGCTTTTCGCTATTTTTATCTATTATGAATATTTTAGAAGAATGAATTCTCCACAACTCTTGTTCTGAAAGTTTTTTTGTACCTCGAACTGTTTTTGAGATAGATGTTTGAAAATTGTTGATAAATATGTAATTCTGAATAATTATCAATTTGAATTTACTTTTTTCTTATATTTTATAACCTTTCTCCATTAATTAATTATTTACTAGTACTAACCTGCTCGTAGGTAAATAAAAGGAATCATTATTTAAAATATTTTTTTTTCTTTTTGTTTTTTAGGAAGAATGAATTATAAATTTAATCAAAATGCAATGAAAATGTTTCCCTACCAGCAGGTAATTGCTATTAAATAAGTAGAAACTTAATTAATGAGAACAGTTATGAAACATAAAGAAAAAGTTACTTGAAAATCATAATTATGCATAATTACATATTTATCAACAAGTTCCAAACATTTCGGAACATATGAAAGAAACTTCCGGCGGAGCCTCGAATTATTCTAGACATTGTAAAACATTGGCTTTTATCTCAAAAACAATTTAAAGTCCAAAAAAACTTCTTGAGCAAAAGTTGTAGACAATCAATATATTCCTCTACAATATTTGTAATAGATCTGATTTCCGAGATTTTGACTCTATGATTAAAATGACTGTACTACTTTCAGTACTGTTATGAACTCATTACGATGGTGAAATAGAAGAAAGTTTATTATAAATATATAAATGATAGTTGATGGTTGATAAATTATATTATCATTATTATATAACAAGTTGCAGAATGGGCTCCTATTCCAACACGAATGCGAAATTTCAAAACGAGCGAGTTATCGAACGCATTCGTGTTGGAATTGACGAATTAGATGATATTTTCTCTATTCCGGTAATGTTTCGTGAAATACTTTTTATCACTACCATGAAAATAAACTAACTTTATATTCATGGTAGTGATAAAAACTATCGTTTGCAATCTGACATACATGATTATAATACAAGAGACCAATATGACATCAGACAAACTTCTCTGAGATTGGAAAAAACTCAAAAAAGTCCAGAGTACTGTGCGATTTCGCTTTATAATCGACTACCCCTTGGACTCAGGAACCTGCCAAAAGAAAAATTTCGGAAAGAATTGAAAAACATACTAGTCAGCAATGTATTTTATTCAGTAGAGGAGTTTGTGTCATTTTGGAGCACATTATTTTTTTTCTGAATTGTTCACGTTATTGCTCAGGTAGTTGTATAGTTTGCACTTATTTGTCTGTACAATCTCACTAGGTTTGTGCATAACGTCCTTCCTTATTTGTACATTTTAAAGTGTAACTTGTTAATTTATTATTTTATTTATACACCTTATTTATTATTTTATCTATAATTTTAATTTATTTTTTTATCTCTACATTTAATTTAGTATTTTATCTATACATTAATGGTATTAACTGGGTGCTGTTCCATTCATATGTATACGTACCTAATTTATCAATACTACAAGCATGGAATTGGAATTGCCTTCTGCAACGAGTATTAGACGATATTTTCTATATTTCAGTCAAGTTTTGTGAAATACTCTCGAAATTGAAATAAAAATTCAGATAAGTGGCTTTTATATTGTATCTTGGCAGTTGGTGTGACTTACGAAATTTGACAGATTACGAAATTTGAATTGATATGATTTGAAAATTGAAAGGATCTGAGGTCAGTACTGACAACAACAAAACGAAAAAATATAACTGAAAACAATGCTGTAATGAGTTCATTACAGCACTACTTTTAGTACTGTAATGAACTCATTGGGAAACTAAAATAGAGAATCCATGTTATCATGCAAACAACTTCCCACTCTTAGTTTGTGTTTTTTTTGCATTCCTCAAATGTTCAACAGAAGGAATTCCGACGATGCTGTTCCTACGGAGCAGGTTCAGCGACGCGCAGTGTACGTCCCGATACCATTCGCTTCAGGTCGAATCAAGCAACATGCGAACGAATGTTTCCCATGAATAATAGCGCCGAAGAAACTAATCATACAGCTATGGCCGTATCGCCTTCTAGAAACACGTCCGATATCCCATGAATGCGCGTCAGGATCATCAATTCATGTCATATAAAACTGCAGAAGAGAGGGGCTATGGTCGTTATCATCAATTTCCCATTATTGCGGAAAAGAGGCCGGCGAAAGGTCATGTCTGGACATCGGAAGATGCGTCTTGGACAAAAGGCGAATTGGAAGAGGAATTTGCGGGCAGAATTAGCGTCATTAGCGCGGTGGTACGCCGCGAGAGCGTTGTTGTTCCTCGATGGATGCCCCCATTAAATTTTTCCCACTTCAATACGACATCAATGGTTTATATCCTTACTAACTGCTCTTATCATCATCATCTGAAGTTCTTAAATGGAACAGTGTAGTTTCAAGCATGAATTTCACGCATTCTACACTCCCCGTCAATAAAATCCGAACAGGCAAAATTTTTGTCAAATTCAACACCCTGTATCTTTTTTCGTGGTTCTCCGATTTTGTTGAAAATTTCACCAGGTATGGTATTGGGTCTTGTTATATTAACCTGAAATTCACTTCGCGAAAATACCTATAGTTCATCCGTTATACAGGGTGAAACGAAATCTTGTTTTATACCCTTAATTTATAAACACCCTGTGGTGAATTTGAGGAGGAAAATTTGATATCACTCAATTTTAATTTGAATTACGACCGTTTCTTAACAAAATGTTTTTTTGATTCACGTCAGTATCTGCTTTAAAAAAAAAGATACACATTTTCAAAGAAATTGTTGCATTTTTTCAATTTTTATAACAATTTGAAACATTACAATGCCTTATCGACTAGCAAACATAAACAAACATCTGAAAATTAATAGCGTGCATTTCAACCTCGCTTTCTCATCACTTCTACCATACGACGTGGCATACTTTCAATGCATTTCCGAATTGCTTCTGGGGGAATATTTTGCCGTTCTTCAAGAAGGCTGTTCGTGAATCAGGCAAGGTGTTGGGCTGCCGATTTCGAACACGTCTACCTAGCATATCCCATACATGTTCAATTGGATTTTAAGAAAGGGTCACACTTCAAATTAAAACTGAATGATATCAAATTTTCCACCTCAAATTCACCACATGGCGTTTAGAAATGAAGGGTATAAAACAAGGTTTTGTTTCACCGTGTATAACGGATGAACTACAGGTATTTTCGCAAAGTAAATTTCAGGTTAATATAACCCAATACTGTACCTGGTGAAAATTTCAACAAAATCGGAGAACCACGAAAAAAGAAACAGGGTGTTGAATTTCACAAAAATTTTGCCTGTCCGGAATTTTTTGACGGGGAGTATATTACACCTCAAGTGATGACATCCAGTGAAATTGACCCGAAATAAATAATAAAATTAAAAGTCAAGGATATAAAGAAAAAATTACACACATTTAGGAAATCAGCTCAAGCTGTACAAATTATATCGAAACCGTTCAATCTTGATGAACTGAAAGCAGCTATTAAACGCACGAAATCCCGTTAAGCTGCGGGTTTCGAAGGAATTTGTTTTGGAATTTGTTTGTTTTTTTAAACATTTAGGAAAAAGGGCATTGCTGTGGTTGTTATCCTTTTATAATAACATTTTGTGTACTGGCAATTTTCCGGTTGAGTTTAGCAAAACTAGGCATTTTGAAACGTGGAAAGAATCCTTCCGAAGCAAGTAGTTGTAGGCCAATTAGTTTATTGAGTGTTCCTGTGAAAATTTTAGAAAGGTTGATTCTCGTCAGGATTGAACCTACCATAGAGGATGTTCTTCAAAATTATCAGGGCGGTTTCAGGAAAAATAGAAATTGCAATATTCAGGTTTTCAGTTTGACCACACTTATCGAATCAGGTTTCGATACCAAATTAAAAACAGGTTCAGTTTGCATAGATTTATCGTCTGCCTACGACACGGTATGGAAAGATGGTTTGATCTATAAACTTTATACATATCTTAAATGTGGAAAGATGATTCGGCTATTTGAGAATATGTTGTCGGATAGAAGATTTCCTATTGATGATAATAGTAGTAACTTCAAAACTTTGAACAATGCTCTTCCACAAGGATCTGTTATAGCACCCCTTCTTTTCAATTTATATTTATGTGATATTCCTTCCTTATACTTCATCTGAAAAATTCATTCACGCCGACGATATTGCACTCGCTTTCCGACACTCTGAATTTCAAAGTATTGAGGAAAATTTAATTTCTGATCTGAATATTTTGAAAAATTATCTTTTCGAATGACGTTTGTGTCCAAATTCGAATAAAACCGAGGTTTCGTTATTTCATTTGAATAACCAACAAAAATTCAGGAAATCAAATGTCCATTTCGGACACTTTCCTTTGAAACATAATTTTACTCCCAAATACTTAGATGTTAAATTAGATTCCTCTCAGAATTACAAAGCACATTTGGATGACTTACGAATGAAGCTGAAAACGAGAAATAACATTCTACAGAAACTTGCTGGTACGTCATGGGGTGCTGACCCGACTACTCTTCGCACAGCAGCCCTTGCCCTGGTTTTTTCCACCGCTGAATATTGTTACCCTGTTTGACTCAATAGTGTTCATGTTCAGAACACGCACAGCTCAATTTATCAATGAGAATAATTACTGGAACCATCCGATCTACACCTATCCAATGGCTACCAGTACTATCAAATATAGTTCCTCCCCATATTCGAAGACAGTCTGCCATTTGGAATTCTTGGAATATATTCAATTTATTTCCGGATTCTTTTCGTACGTGCCAGAAAATAGAATTCCAAGACTGAAATCCCGTAAACCTATTTGGTCGAATAACTTCCTGAATTCGAACTTCTACAAGGAAATCTGGAAATCCGAATAGGATGCATGTTCTTTATCTAATAAAGATCTAATATCTGATCCATCGGATAAAGTTCCTGGTTTAAACCTTCTCAGGAGAATATGGTCCCTTCTTAATCGAATAAGAACAGGTCATGGTCGTACCAATAGCATGCTTTTCAAGTGGAATTCAGTTGACAGTCCTCATTGTGAATGTGGTGAATCAGAGGAAACAGTTGAACACCTAATTAATAATTGTTCGATTTATAAATTTCAAGATGGCATTAGAGCCATACACAATGTATCAAATTAATTTTTGCAATAGTTTGAAAATTTTAGATCAATTTGATGAAGTATGAATTGCATTCTCTTGCTGTTCTGTCTTTTTTTATTTTCAGGTTGGAGTTTGTGTTTGGAAATCCTTCCTCCGAAGAGCCGTTCCGATAATCGTGATGTCCTTCAATATTAAATATTCAGATACAACAATCTATTTTATTTTTTTTCACGGGGAGACAGGTTTTTTCGGCTGAGGTTTTTTTCCCCTGGCTCTATAGTATCGTATATGATACTAGTGATGATAGTATCGTATGATACTGTAGTATCATACGAAGAATGTTATGGTACCCACTTTCATAATCCGGTATTTACAGGATAAGAATTTTGTCCCCACACAAATATTCTTTTATACGTCATCCTCGTCTTTACAAATTTACGTAATGCAGTTTTTTGAAAAGTTGAACATCGATTTCATCGGATTATTTCATGATTGAATGTGGTAGGGGTGATTTTCACTTCATAACAACGCAATAAACATGGTATATGCAAAATTTTACGATTTTCGACGAATTTAATTCGAAAAATGACTAAGAGTGTTTCGATGAGAAAATTGCTTAATCATCAGTGAGATTGATGAACTCATGTTTTCGTGAATCCGTCTGATGACTTCATTTTAATGATAAAATAAGTGTGGAGGTTTCTGCGAACCTTTTCCTGTAATTCAACTTGAATTTATTCAATTTTATTATGTCGCCTGCAACATAATAAAGTAATATTATTGAAATTAAACGATGTAATTCAGTCGTGTTTTCTCATTGTTTCAACACTGTTGGTTTTTCTTTTTCATTCATTTGAAGCTTTCAATTTTAATTCAATATATGAATCGGGTCCAGAACTGTTCCACTTATCGATGTTCGATTTATCGAGAGTTCACTGTATGAATATGTTCTTGGAATTGCTGTAATAATTCTTTAATATGTGAACAAATTTTTGAGATGTTCTCAATTTCATAATTATTGTATTGTAGATGATTTTACGCAATCATTTCGAATGAAAATATAAAGAATCCAGAAGCGTATTTCATTTGATTCAAAACAATGTGTAGATGGAAAATATCACCCTGACCAAAAAGCGGAGCCCTGCTTTTGTTTTTTCGATCAGGATGTTTCTTTAAAAGCTCGACAAAGAATACTCAATTTAATGAAAATTTATGTAAAGTATAATTCGAATTTCACGCCAGTTAAAATAGTTGTCTTTACTGAATAACGTTTTCAGTGCCCTCTAGGTGTCAAAAGTAAGAAACTAGCCAAAAATCGTAGTCGGATTTTAGAACCACAGATGTAAGGGCGTTTCCTATCTTTCTAACTATATAATCTTTGATTTCGTGATAATTGAAAGCTGATTTCGGCAATTCTGTCAAAGTTCTGCGCAGATTCTTGTTTTCATTACTTTGACGACATCAAGCTTTCGAAAATATGCATTTTAGCGATCTTTGAACTAGTTACGTCATATAGAAAATATTTCAAATATTCTTGAACCTAATTTCAACGCGAAAATACAGCTTTGGTCTGATGGAGAATTCTGATCTTAACTTTGACGAACGTTAATTGTTTTTCTTGTTTGTTGTTTGCTAGACAACAAATTGAACTGATTTGTTCCAACAAATTAATGTGTTCCAGAAACTGAGAAAAAAAAGCACGTATGGCACTCGAGGCCTGCCGCTGTAAAGATATTGCATGGCATCTATTCAAAAATAAGAATATAATATTGTTGATTTAAAATATTTTTTTTATTTATCTTACAATACATGTAGGTTATTCAGGAATGTTTATCATTGAAACTATAGGTTTATGGTAACTGAAATAAGAAACATAAGTTTGAGTCTTGATGTCTTCTAAATATCTGGAAAATACCGCGTCAATAGTGGTCCCATATTTTGTTGTAGATTCTAGTGGATCATTATTCATTTTTAAATTCAATTTTTCCGAAAGAAAAGTTGTCAACCTCTCTGATTTTTATCAGCGAAGATAATGTTGAGATCACCAGCCAAGATAAGTGGAAATTTATTACCATTTGTACCAAGTATTTTAGACCCTTCTCCAGTGTACTTCAGTAAAGTGCGATGAATGAAATGCTCCACCTCGTTCAATTTTGGATTCGGAGGAATGTATATTGCTACCATAACTATTTGTAGGCCATTTCTAAGTTTGCATAAACATGCACAAATATCTCCAACAAATGAGCGTCTAACATTAACATCGCTAACGTCTTCAATATTCGGAGTCATAATATTAGTAACATTATTACTATTTTGGTAAATAGCTATCAGAGTATCTCGTTTGAATTGAACAATACAATTGAAATTAGGTGTTTCAATCGGATTATCACGCGTCATGCATGTTTCGGCAAGAAGTAACACATTGGTTTGTCTCGTAACTGAATCTTGTAAATCGTATTTGTGAATATGTAAACTTTAACAATTGAAAGTCATTATTGAAATGCATTTTATATTACTAATGAAATCTAAGACACTTTGAGCTTTCGTCTTAACACTATTTAAAGACAGTCTGAATTCTTGCAACAAAGATGTAGTCGATGCAGCTTGCCTTCGATTATGATAAAACTTAAATGCAGAATCATCATTTCTTGTTTATACATTTTCTATCCGATGTTAATGAAATATTTGCAGTTCGTTATTCAATGGGAACAGCGAGATTGCCGACTCCATTTTGCACTGCTAGAGTGCACGCATTTGTCTAGTCGCAAGCACCCAAACACCGTGCCGAAGTCTGCCGAACCGAACGATACACGGCTGTGTTAGGTTTTTTCGTTACGGAATTTCTACATTCGGTCGCCGCACTCAAAACCTGAGATAAAAGCTATGCAATAGCTTAAAAAGAAGAATGAATTTGACACACACACTAAAAAAGCTTTTATTTATAGAAACAAGCGGCAACAACTGTATTCTCATAATAAATTACCTTCGCAAGCATTCTAAATCGTTTTGCGAATAGGGCAATTAAAAGAGAAATCGAAAATAGAAAAAAATTCGAACCGTAGGAGCAATCACATGGTTTTCTCCGAAGATGTCATGAAATTGATTAAAACGTAAATTGGCAATCAGAAAAAATCGTAAGAACCATCACCATCACCAACTCTACTTTTCTTCGAATCGAAAGGGTTACTACCATTCGTCGCCTGTAACATTAACTAAGAAAAAATGAAATTTTGCCATTTTTTGGTTAATGGACTGTATCTTCGTCAATATTGGGGAAAAGTTTAGGTTATGAGGGAATTTTACAGCCTGATGTTCCCCAAAGTCCCCCCTTAATCAGTGGATCGATCTGTTTAGCGATTTTCTTGGATCGATTGATTGAAATTTTGAAAAAAATTAAGGGAACAAGGTTTTTGTTCCTTGATCTAATCTTTTTAAATCGGTGTGTTTTCCGAATAAATGGACAAATTTTCAAGAAAACTGTTTTTTGATACGTTGTGGCTCTACAGAAAACGGAAAACTTTTGTCGCTCATAATTTCGCTCAACGAGTTCCGTGGGCAGATTAGGGCTATCAACTTTAACTTTATTCAATGAATTTTTTTCTGAGAAAAATGAAGGTTCAAATGTCCATAGCTTCAGTGGAGGTGAAGAAGAAATGGTCTATTGTATTCTCATAATAAATTACCTCAGAAAGCATTCTAAATCGTTTAGCGAATAGGGCAATTAAAAGAGGTATCGGAAATAGAAAAAAATTCCAAACGTAGAAGCAATCACATGGTTTTCTTTGAGACGTCATGAAATTGATTAAAACGGAAATTGGCAATCAGAAAAAATCGTAAGAATCATCACCAACGCTCCTTTTCTTCGAATCGAAAGGGTTACCACCATTCGGCGGGCAAACTCGCAGCCGTAGAAGCGGCAACAGGGCTTGAAGGCCAAGGTAAGGCCCGCATAACGAGCTGCAGGGCAAGGGACCCAGAACGGCATTCTTGTGATCCGGTACTACGGAGATGGTGCCATAAACTAAGCGTTCCCATCTTGATACGGGCATGGCGCCGAACGTTGCAATACATTCGACATAATAAACTCTCGCGGACTATAAATCGGAGAATTCTAGGTGCGTGGATATCCGATGAATACCTGGATAAGGTCTGCGAACCGAGATTTCACAAGGCAGAACTTGGTCTTGAATGATCTGTGAGAAAAAACTTGGACCTTGCGGAAATGTCGTACCCGAATGATATTGTTGTTTTGACAATTTCCGTTTTACGTTGAAATTTCTGGTTCAAAACTTTTTCAGCAGAGTCTATAGTTTCTTTTCCAGGGAGTCCTCAACAGTCGAAGACCGCCATCAACCTTGTCGTTTTAGTCCTAATACATCTACTTCCTTATTAGCTAAAAATGTGGCCGAAGTGCGTCTAAATGAGTGGCCAGTATAGGCATTTGGATTAACTAAATTCAAAAAGGTTGAAATTTTTAACGGCCAATTGTCCAATTGTCCCTTTGCCTATTACTTGATTAGTGCATTCTCTGTTTTGATATCTCAAGAATAAATGCTCGCTCTTCGCATTTTGTGGACGCAGACGGAAATATTTTCTATATTTATATTTCCAGGTAATTGATATCATTATCTCGATCGATGACTGTGAATGTTCTCTGAATGTTGGTTTTTGTGTTGGGAATTTTCACGATTAAAATGATTCCCGATCTTCTATGTCCCTGACGCTCATGTTGTACAACTGTTCTCTACTACACGCCCCTAATATACCTGATATCATTCCCACCTGAGAAGACATAATTAGTTTATATTATATTAATAAAAGCACACCTTAATAATCAAAAACATATCATCTGGTGCTTCTTTTGAGAATTTATTCATTTCTTCTCTAGTAAAAACAGCAAATTTTTTGGGTTTGTAACCAATAGATTTTCTTTTGAAGAATGCTGTAAGCCTTGCAAACTTGGATATGCCAATACCGTCGTTCAAAAATATTGTGCTCTTCAGCATTGAATATTCCGTCCAAAGACTTCCAGGCGATCTCAGCTTTTCTATTCTTCGAATAAAATGGGCCAGTAACACTTTTTCATTGATTTGGCTGCCTTTAGTCTGTATCCATTCCTTGAAAGTATTGTATGTTCTCTAGTAGCGGATTTTAGATTTCTCAGGAATAAGTGAAGAACAGCCGATTTCCTAGGCTGTTTGAATTTCATTATCTTCCGAAGATTCTATATCGCTCATTTTTCAACGCTAGTGAATTCAATTGATTATTGTCACTTTGACAAGCCACGAATGAATAAATTGGTCACATAATTATTTTCTCTATTTCAGTATCGTAATGAGTTCATTACAGTACTGAAAGTAGTGCTGTAATGAATTTATTACAGCATTGTTTTCAGATATATTCCTCGTTTTTGGTTGTCAGTACTGACTTCCGATCCAATCAATTTTCAAATCAAATCAATTCAAATTCCGTAATCTGTCAAATTCCGTGAGTCTCACCAACTGCCAAGATACAATACAAAAGTCACTAATCTGAATTTTCATTGGAATTTCGAGAGTATTTCACAAAAAGTGACTGAAATAGAGAAAATATCGTCTAAAACTCGTGGCAGAAGGCCATTCCAATACTCATTCGCATTTGTGGTGGAATAGGAGCTCATTCTGAAACGTGTTTTGGAATATGCTATTGTACATTGAGTAAAAGTTGTGTGTATCGTGCAAAAAACGCTATAAGTATCTCGAACGTTAAGGAATACCGATCTCAGACAATAATTGTCTTCGATTGGTAAAATACCCTTACCGTTCTTTATACTTAATATACTATTTTTTACTCAGTCCAATCTAAGTTTCAGCTTGTTATGTTGAAAAATCATCAGTTTGTAATGTTCAACAAATTCATGAAAGGGGAAATTGATGTAGTTTTCTTCATTTCCTCCTAATTTTGTGACATGATTTATAACAAATGCGTTTCTGTAATGGGTGGTTAATTTAAAAACAATTTAATTCATTATACACTTCGCGCAACATTTAAAGAAATAGACAAATTTTCAAAATCTTTTTTTGATTTTCAACAGGCTGTATCTCAGTGAAAAATGATCGTATGTGCAATAAAAATGATTACTTTGGAAGCTTGAAGACTCTAGTTCCTTGATTTATAGGTTAGCAATTTTTCGGAGTTCCAGTGGCCATGCAATCTTCGGATAAATCAGGAAGACAAACTTTTCAAAATTTTTATTTTTTTTTTACGGAGAATTTTTTTGAGCTTTACCGATGCAAACTTTACATAGCCTGTTTATTTAGCTCTAATTTGCTTATTACCACCCTCGGATATAACCATTTGTCTTCGAAATATCTAATTTTGAATGCAAAAAGATCCTTTTTCACAAAGCTGCCAATATCTCCGCAACTACTGAGCGCCTAGCAAGCTGACAGGCAATTTCTTTTCTACACACAATTTTTCACAAAAATGTATCATGGTTAATTAAAAAAAACATTTTTTTCGCCTTTTTCACAAAGCTGCCAATATCTCCGCAACTACTGAGCGCCTAGCAAGCTGACAGGCAATTTCTTTTCTACACACAATTTTTCACAAAAATGTATCATGGTTAATTAAAAAAAACATTTTTTTCGCCTGTAACGTTAACGTGAAAAAATGAAATTTTGCCATTTTTTGGTTAATGGACTGTATCTTCGTCCATATTGGGGGAAAAGTTTAGGTTATGAGAAAATTTTACAGTTTGATGTGCCCCAAAGTCCCCTCCTGAATCTATAAATCGATCGGTTCAGCAGTTTTTTTGGACCGATCGATTGAAATTTTGAAAAAATTTAGGGAACAACGTTTTTGTTCCCTGAGGTAATCTTTTTAAATCAGTGTTTTTTCCGAATAAATCGAAGAGTTTACAAGAAAACTGTTTTTTAATACGTTGTAGCTCTTCAGAAAACGGAAAAATTCTGTCGCTCAGAATGTCGCTCAACGAGTACCGTGGACAGCTTAGGGCTATCAACTTTAAATTCATTCAATGATTTTTTTCGGAGAAAAATTAAGGTTTAAATGTATTCATAGCTCCAGTGGAGGTGAAGCAGAAATGATCTCTTGTTTTTTCAAATCCAAAATTTATTTTTCAAATTACCGGAATTCTTGAAATAAAAAAAAATTTTTTTAATAATTCATCTTCAAAAAAAAACCAATTTGAGTAAAGAATGAGGTAATAATGAAATTATTGAATGATTAAAAAGATTAGGTCAAATTAAAGGAACAAGAATCTTGTTACCCTCAATTTTTCAAAATTTCAATCAATCGGTACGATAAAACCGCTGAACCGAACAATCCACCGATTTAGGGGGGACTTTGGGAAACATCAGGCTGTACAATTTCCTTATATCCTTAGCTTTACCCCCAATATTGACGGAGATACAGTGCATCAACCAAAAAATGGCAAAATGATATTTTTTGCTCTTTTTCACGTTGACGTTACAGGCGGAAACAATTTTTTTAACTTAACGTAACAGATTTTTGTAGGAAATTTTCCGCAGAAGAAAAAACTGCCTATTGGTTTACTAGGAGAACAGTAGTTCCGGAGATATCGGCAGTTGAGCGAAAAAGAATCTTTATGCATTCAAAATTGGATATCTCGAAGACAAATGGTAATATTCGAAGGTCGTGAAGAGCAAATTAGAGCTGAATAAACAGGCTATGCGACCTTTTTATAGGTCTAGCTCGAAAAACAATTTCCATGCACGTAGAGCAAAAATGATAATTTGAAAAATTTTGAAAATTTTTTCTTCATGATTTATCCCAGTATTGCATGGCTACGGGTAATCCTAAAAATTTTTAACCAAGAAATCAAGAAACTAGAGTCGTCAAGCTTTAAAAGTAAGTTTTTTCATTTTCAATACGACCATTTTTCACTGAGATACAGCTTGTTGAAAATCACCAAAAGATTTTGAAAAGTTGTCTGTTTCTTTAAATGTTGCGCGAAGTATAAATATTGTTTTTTTTCTTTCATATTTTTTATTTCAGATTAAGAATTTCGGGTAGATTGGAGAAGACTCTGTTTTCCTCTGTCCATAGAACAATTGCATTAAAATATTCTTCTAGATCTCTGATATAGTTTTTGCTTCAGTCGGAACAAAGACCGAAAATATTCATTGTGTACCCGACAACGACCACAAAAATCTACAATACAAAATGAAGACATCAACGGTCATTTTTCTGAGTACAACAACTCGGTGTCAACCGATTAGCACCTTCTTCTTAGGAAGGTTCAGGTTATGAGATACCTGCAACGTGCGACCTTTATAGCAGAGGCACCCAATAAATACGAAACCCGTGAGTTCGAGTACCATTTAATATTCCGGGATCTCCATAAATATCTCTGAATCCGTCCAACCACTTCTGGCAATGGAATTCGAGTTTTTAATCGTGCTTGGAACGGAGGGAATGTTGAAATCTTCTGGTAATTACTCAGGGGCTTGAAAATGTTATTGTTCGCAACTCACACTCTGTTATAGTACTCATATGAGAGGATTTATAGTCCATGAAATTGCAGTATCGATTCAGGGCCATCAACGTCTTTATTTTGAGTACCCTTCTACAGAACTAACAGTACCAAGAATTCGCCGTTACCCAGAATGTTAGAGAATTTTCATGTAGACAAAATTGATTTGTCTCCAAATAAAAGATAATGTTTTTTGTGATGATTTCTGGATGATCCTTATTTTTGGCTATTTGTGTTAGTAGACTCTTCTGTGTTAACAGCTGTTATCGTTTTTTCTGCCTTATTTGAAATAAAAAAAAGTGATTCCATTCGAAATAAAGAAACATATTTTTCCTACAATAATATAGTGGGTAGGTTTTTAGAGGAAACCTACAATTGGTCATCCACTTGTCGTCATGTGCGAGCTTAATTAAGTATACTGTTCCACAAGAGTTAGGGATATCGTATTCAATCGTTTTGAAAAATATGTAATCTTGGAGAAAATCGCTGTAAAATCATTTGAAACTCAATAACAACTTGAATAGATCCAAGTTTGGTTTTTTGCATATGATTCATGAATGTTCTTATTTTGAAATGGAGTCAGTTTGTCAACGGCTTCGATTTGAAAAGCGTTTTCTGAAAAAGCCAAGACGTAAATTAACAATCGCTGAGGCTATCGGAATGCTACAGGGTGGACTGAATCAGGTTGTTGTAGCGGAAAGACTTCAAGTCAGCCAAAGTGTCATATCTCGACTTTGGAATAGGTTCAGGAAGAAAGGTTCCAACGCAATCATAAAAAAATTGGGTTCTAATTTGAAAAACCAAAGTTATGGGCCAATCTTCATCCCAATTTTTGACCCAACATTTGGAAGACCCTGTGACGAGTTTTTTCAGAATTTCAAAAATGTACAATATTTCCAGTCATCGACTAAAAAAATGTGAAAACGGTTTGTGCTTAAGATATCTAGATTAGGAATAACAAACATAATACCGAATACTCTTATCTCCCTTATTTCTTCAGTTTTTTTCGATATTTTGAAAAGGATTATGACAAATGCAACGATTTGAATACGAATGTAGGTATTAACAATTGGATACTTTATACAATGAGAAAACAAAAATATTTTTTTTATTTTTTTCATCTCCTATATAACTGGAAGTTGTCAGGCTGCAAGAATATTTTAGCTCGGTAGATAATGTCGAACAATATCATTATCCCAATTTTGAGATTTCAAAATATGTCCAGTTCAATAGAAACGCCTAATGGGCCATCGAACTTGGTACACCCTGTATACGAATCGAACTACTGCCCAACTCTGACGAGACATTCAACTTAAACTTAGAATTAATTTTGAAACTTCTCTGAGAAAACTGAAATTGAGGCTCAGATAAGAGTTTCAATGAATACACTACACTTCGATGTCTCAGATTACCATTCTTCATTTTGTTTATTATAACTACCGAAACATTAGGATAATCAATGTATTTCATTTTGTCGTTCATTTCAGAGGAGAATTCTGAGGCAACACTTTATGACTAATGGTCTATATTTTTCTGAAAATTGTAACGACATTGATATATTATGAAGTCTGCTGAAGTATAATTTATTCGCCATTCACACTATAGTTTGGGGTGGACAATTTCGAAACATCGTTTGTTCATCACGTTCATTATTGGAGATTACCACCTTTAGACTCGAACAACCTTGCTCCTAATTCTTGGAAGACTCCATTAAAACGAATGCAATATATCTTCACATTGATATCTATATTAACTTTATTCCGAGTAGTCTGTGGAAGTGATTTGAAGATAACCTGAATCAGCAATGCTAACAGCACTGAAATCCAATCAAGCTCTTGCGATGTGTGTTAGGATGATTATACAGCATCTAGCATCACATGAGGATCACGTCTATCTTTTCGATACCGACCTGTTTCTATCAACACCAGTCTTTGTATATGACTTTTCGGGTGATATACCCTACGATATTCTGTCTATAAAACCAAGTGTTTATGTTTTCGATCTCAGTAAAGTCGATTTGGGCCAAGCTATTTCAACATTGAAAAAAATGTCCGTATTCAATCCCAGAGCTGATTTCATCTTGATTTTCGAAACATTGAAGCCAGAACTCGTTGAATTACTATCCAAAACATTTGTGTGGAAAGTGTTGTTTGTTGATTCAAACTCGTTAACCATAAGCACTTATTACCCGAATAAAAGTAGATCGCTTCGAGAATTCGATACAGAAGTTGTGGGAATTGGAAACTGTTCCAGTTTTATCAGGAATAACGATATGGTTAACTTATCTCGTACAAGTGTTCCTACTTTTTCGAAAGGATCTGTCATCAAGATGTGCTTCTTGTACGAACCAGGATACTCTTTGGGTCCTGACCAGAAACAGGTGGGTATAAACCTAGAAATATTCAATCTCCTCTGCGAAAGGCTCGGTTTGAAAGCAGAATGGAGCAGGACAAAATTCCCGGACGATGGTAATTTCACCAATTACAAGATTGATCTCATGAAGACCAATGAAATATGCGACTGTCACGTAAATCTTTACCCAAACTTCGCTCTGGATTATATGATGCCGTATCTTTTTGACGACGTCCACTTCTTCGTACCGGCACCTGTTAAACTACCAAGATGGCGGTATCTCTTGAAGCCAATCACCTTCGAGATTTGGTGTTACTGGATTGCTACTTCAGCTTCACTGTCTTTCTTTTGGATGATTGTTTCCATGGTTCTCCACAAGAAGAAGAGTCTTTTGAAACCGTTGGTAATGTTCTGGATGAGCTGCGAGTACTTCATAGAAGGGTCGACTCCTATACGTAGAGACAGAGCTACCCTAGAAATATTATATGTCTTAATTGTCCTTCAAGCCTTCTTGTTGAATATGATATTCAAGTGTAACTTCAATCAGGTGTTGACTGGGTTAATCTACGAGGAACCCATACAGAATCTGAAAGATATCGTAGATAAAAAAATGATTTTCGGCGTTTTTGAAGTGGAGGAACTAGATCCAATAATACAGGCGATAGGGTCTAGAGATTACATTGAAAGCCACTATGAAGTATGTGACACCTCGTATTACTGCCTGAATAAAACCAGGTACGAAAGAAACATCGCTGTTCAAAACACACGAAGATTCTTCAAATACTACGAGAAATTTTTTTTGGACGAGGATGGCGTTCCTCTGGTTGTGAAGCTTGAGCCACCGTACCAAAAAATCAGTTTGGCTGCAATCTTACCATTGGGACATCCTTTGACCGAAGTTTTGGATAGATACATGGTCCTTGCTACCGTTCATGGTTTTGTAGCTCACATTCTGGACAAATACGACAACGAAAGGGAGAATATTTTGCCTTACAGTTTGAGGATTTCCCAGTTGACCTTGGAGCATATCATAGCACCGTGTACTATACTGGTTGGAGGTATTTTTGCAGGCGTTATCACCCTCATTATAGAGATCAAAATGGGAAAAAGACGAGATTTGGAGGTCCGAAGAGAGAATAAACTTTTCGAAGACAGAGAAGTAAACCGTGAGCGTCAAAGTATAAAGAATTAGATTTATTCAACCCCTTTTCAGGAATATCAAAAACAGTTTTACAAGTTGTCATACTTCTTTTTCTACCCTTCTTCTGCACCAAGGAGTATAGTCATCGATATCTTCTTTCAATTGTGAGCTCCTATTTTAATTTTGACGAAGATAGATATCGAAATTCTGCTATTAATAAAATTTCTGAGATATAAATTTGTTTGATTTCAGAAACTTTTGCGAATTTAGTCTTCATTGAATCAGATAAGCTTTATAACTGTGAAATTTCATCTGAACCTTTTCAGTAGTTTTTACGTGGGAGGATTACAAACATCCATACATCTACACAACCATCCTAAAAACATTTCGAATTTATAATTTCAGTAGTGCTAGTAGGATTTCATACCTAGGTATTTAAAAATGTGGAAGTGATTTGAAGAACACCTGAATCAGCAATGCTTACAGCACTGAAATCCAATCAAGCTCTTGCGATGTGTGTTAGGATGATTATACAGCATCTAGCATCACATGAGGATCACGTCTATCTTTTCAATACCGACCTTTTTCTATCAACACCAGTCTTTGTATATGACTTTTCGGGTGTTATACCCTACAATATTCTGTCTATAAAACCAAGTGTTCATGTTTTCGCTCTTCGTGAAGTCGATTTGGGACAAGCTATTTCAACATTGAAAAAAATGTCCGTATTCAATCCCAGAGCTGATTTCATCTTGATTTTCGAAACATTGAAGCCAGAAATCGTCGAATTACTATCCAAAACATTTGTGTGGAAAGTGTTGTTTGTTGATTCAAACTCGTTAACCATAAGCACTTATTACCCGAATAAAAGTAGATCGCTTCGAGAATTTGATACAGAAGTTGTGGAAATTGGAAACTGTTCCAGTTTTATCAGGGACAAGGATATGGTTAACTTATCTCGTAACAGTGTTCCTTCTTTTTCGAAAGGATCTGTGATCAAGATGTGCTTCTTGTACGAACCAGGATATTCCTTGGGTCCTGACCAGAAACAAATGGGTATAAACCTCGAATTATTCAACCTCATCTGCGAAAGGCTCGGTTTGAAGACAGAATGGAGCAGGACAAAATTCTCGGACGATGGTAATTTCACCAATTACAAGATTGATCTCATGAAGACCAACGAAATATGCGACTGTCACGTAAATCTTTACCCAAACTTCGCTCTGGATTACATGATGCCGTATCTTTTTGACGACGTCCACTTCTTCGTACCGGCACCTGTTAAGCTACCAAGATGGCGGTATCTCTTGAAGCCTATCACCTTCGAGATTTGGTGTTACTGGATTGCTACTTCAGCTTCACTGTCTTTCTTTTGGATGATTGTTTCCATGGTTCTCCACAAGAAGAAGAGTCTTTTGAAACCGTTGGTAATGTTCTGGATGAGCTGCGAGTACTTCATAGAAGGGTCGACTCCTATACGTAGAGACAGAGCTACCCTAGAAATATTATATGTCTTAATTGTCCTTCAAGCCTTCTTGTTGAATATGATATTCAAGTGTAACTTCAATCAGGTGTTGACTGGGTTAATCTACGAAGAACCCATACAGGATCTGAAAGATATCGTAGATAAAAAAATGATTTTCGGCGTTTTTGAAGTGGAGGAACTAGATCCAATAATACAGGCGATAGGGTCTAGAGATTACATTGAAAGCCACTTTGAAGTATGTGACACCTCGTATTACTGCCTGAATAAAACCAGGTACGAAAGAAACATCGCTGTTCAAAACACACGAAGATTCTTCAAATACTACGAGAAATTTTTTTTGGACGAGGATGGAGTTCCTTTGGTTGTGAAGCTTGAGCCTCCGTACCAAAAAATCAGTTTGGCTGCAATATTACCATTGGGACATCCTTTGACCGAAGTTTTGGATAGATACATGGTCCTTGCTACCGTTCATGGTTTTGTAGCTCACATTCTGGACAAATACGACAATGAAAGGGAGAATATTATATTGCCTTACAGTTTGAGGATTTCCCAGTTGACCTTGGAGCATATCATAGCACCGTGTACTATACTGGTTGGAGGTATTTTTGCAGGCATTATCACCCTCATTATAGAGATTAAAATGGGGAAAAGGCGAAATTTAGAGGTCCGAAAAAAAAAACTTTACGAAGATACTGAAATATACCGCGAGCGTCGAAGTATGAAGAAATAAATTTTTTATCCCCTTTTCAGGAATATCAAAAACAGTTTTACAAGTTGAAGTAATTTTTTCCGTGATACTTCTTTTCCTACCCTTCTTCTGCACCAAGCGGTGGAGTCATCGATATCTTCTTTCAATTGTGAGCTCCTATTTTCATTTTGACGTAGATAGATGTCAAAATTCTGCTTTTAATAAAATTCTTGAGATATATTTTTTTTTATTTGGGAAACATTCGCGAATTTAGTCTTAATTGAGTCGGTCCTGGCTTAATTGAATATAAGATGATCTTTATAAAATTTCATGTGAACATTTTCATACGAACGTCTACACATCCATCCTCAAAAAATTTCGAATTTATTATTTCAGTGGTGCTAGTAGGATTTTATATCTAGATTCATCAACACTTGGACCCCATCAGCATTTTGAAGAGTATTCCGTAACATTCTACACGTAGATGTAGGCTTTCTTCTCGCCGAAACAGTAATGAAACGATCCTGAGCAGGTCATTTTTCTTCGCAGAATCCAACGCAATAATAAAAAATAGGGTTCCAATTTGAAAATCGAAAGTTATGAGTCAATCTCGATCCCAATTTTTGACCCAACATTTGGAAAACCCTGTGACGAATTTTTCCAAATTCAAGAAATGTACAATATTTCCACAATCTTCGACTTCAAAAATGTGAAAACGGTTTGTGCTCAAGATGTTTAGAATAGGAATAACAAACATGATACCAAATACTCTTATCTCCCTTTTTTCTTCAGTATTTCTCCATATTTTGGAAAGTATTTTGACGAATGCAACGATTTGAGTACGAATGTATTCAGAATTGCATACTCTATCAAATTCAAAACCGAAAAAACAGACAAAAATTTTTTGAAAATTTTTTTTCACCGCCTGCATAACTGAAAGTGGTCAGGCTCCAAGAATATTTTAGCTCGGTAAATAATGTCAAACAATAACATAATCCCAAAGTTCAGATTTCAAATAGGCCCAGTTCTCCAGAAACGCCTAATAGGCCGTAGAACTTGGTACACCCTGTATTCTTTTGATTGAAAAGCTAAAATAATACAAAACATATTGAAACAAAAAAGTATCTAGTGCAAGGGAAAACCATACAATTCTGGGTATTTTAAAAGAAGTTAGGGAAAATTCTCAGCATTAGAAAAAACTGCCTCCCCGTGTTTGAAAAAAATTTTTCTGAAAACGTGATCTAGAATAACACTTTCATGTTATCGTCTTATAGACAGAGAAAATCAGATTCTTCACCAATCTACCCGACATTCTTAATCTGAAATACAAAAGACAAGAGCGGAAAAAAAACCAATTATTAATAATAAATTAAATTGTGTTCAAATGAATCACCCATATCAGAAATGCTTTCGTCACTTCTATTGTCTCCTCAACTTCCCCACACTCACAACAAGGTCTCTCAAATTCAATCCGAAAAGCAGGCTGTATCGTCGTCTATATTTTCATGAGAAGGTAGAAACCAGGAACTCTGATGTAAATATCAGTTAAAAGTTCTTTTTAAAAAAAAATTGCATGCATTGTATTCAGATTGCCAAATTTCTCTATCGCTTCTATCCTAGCTTCTATCCATATCGATTGAAAAATTTGAGCAAAATAGTTCACGCAACTTCAATCTGAGGACCCTATTATCTGAAATATATGAGAATATGGGTAATGAATTCGGAAAGAAATTATTAAATTTGTTCCAAAAATTCAAAGTTGTTGTCTCTCTGCGAATATTTTAGAGGACTGGTTACCAAGGAGTAGGTGAAGATCCCCACAGAAAAATATAGTTGCTCATCAATTTTTTTTTACAAGAAATCTGTTCAACCAAACAGGGCAACGAAATTCAGTTTTTTATTGATGTAAATAATGTGCTCACTTGAGTATCATTAGTGATACTACTATATTGGCGTCATTAATATTATTGACCAAATTAATCAAGTGGCAAAAAAGATTCAATCATAAAGGTAATTTCATCGGCAATTAAGTTAGATTTTCAAAAGGCCGAGGAATCTTGATTGTTCGCTATTCAGGGTATTCCCTGAAATAATTAGGCAATCGAGTTTTAGAGCGGTCTTGTAGCGTATTAATTTTTCTCAGACAAATGGGCAAAATTAAATTTAGACACCAATTCTTCTTCATCAGTGGAGTTCAACTCAAAATTTAGTGATATGATTGATCAGGAGTATCGAGATAATTGAATTTAATGTTTGAAAAAACATAGTGTTCTACTGAAAAAACTTTAAGATTGAGTTAAAACTCGAAAATTATCACCTAGAAATTTGTAAGTGTACGCCAATGAATTTCACGAGAAAATATCCATCGAAGACAGTTTTCAACTCGACAATATCATAAGAGGTTATCGAGATACACAGTGTCTCCGAAAACGCAATAATTTTAAAATTCGAGATGCACTGTGCAAAGTTTTTAAAATACTGAAATCTACGGAACCTCTGCATATTTTTAACTTCAAACCGAGCTGCAAACACCTGTATATGTCAGTCGTATTGATAGGTACATGAAGACTGATTACAATAGTGAGTAGATTTCAGATTCTAGAGACGGTATTCAAATTCCGCTGCATTCTGACATCTCAGGTAGGCAGGATGCTTGTTGTTCCTGTACAAGTGTCATTTCAAATTGATCTTTAAAGGTGTTACCGACAAAATATTCTCAATACTTCAACAAAACCCAATGCTAGGTGCTTTCATGTTGTTTACCTACTTTCTGAGAATATTTTCGGTATTAAGCAACCAAGCTTGAAATTATTGGCAAATATAAGATGCGTTTTTAAACGACAGAGGGTATTTTTTTGAAAAGTTCCTATTGAATGTTTCGAATGAAAAAGGATAGTTATGAAAGAAAGAAATGACCGAACATACTGAAGGAATAATTGTTGATTCCATCTGACAAATAAAAGAATGTGTTTTCATTAAACAAATGAGGTTTGGGGTTCCTGAGAAAATTTGATACATTAAAGCAATATAGAATTCGATGAGTTCTCTGAATATAAAAAAAATAGATGTTACATTTAAATAAAAAGTTGGTGATATTATGATCCAAAACTTTTCGCTCCCAAGAGAGTTCAAATATAAAATTTCGAGAGTTGTTCTCGCCCTGTATACATAAGTTTTTAGGCGCCAATTGATGGCGATAGGAAGTGACAAAAATATTTTTATGTTCTGACATCGTAGGAATTCGTGATGTTCCAGAAATACATAGATTTCCTGGTCGCTATACCGGTTGGCGTTTGAACATCTTTTCGGTGCCAGGTTCTTTATGCATCAAAAATATTTATATGCATTTGTGCACACGAACGAGAGCAGGTACAGATCATCTAAAGATTGGCCCTTCTTGTTGTAATGAATTTTTTTTTCAAAATATGACCAAGAAGAAAATACCTTGTGGCTTGTAAGATCAATAATTGTAGTTTGAAAAAAGAATATTAATTTTTAGAACCAGCGGTAATATTAATAGAAGTTGATCTATGATGGAACGTTCAAAGCATGAAAGCTTTTTTTGTACCACTGCCATTAAAAGTGACACTTTTAATGACAGAAAACAATGTTAAAACTGAATGTTTACGTGGAAGCGTGTTGAAAATACTTTTAACATTAGTGTTAGAAATATTTTTAGCACTCCATTTTCTTATGATGAAATCAGATGAGAAAAATTCAGCAATTGCAAACTTGTACTATCAGTATTTTACAATCATTACTTATGAACATTATTATTAATCGTGAAACTTGAACAATTACTAACATTAATGCCCTGTGACGTTAGGGAGCTTCGTAGCACATTATTAGAACCGGGAGTACAATATTGGATGATGATCCAAAATTTGTTGAGGTTGGAAGAATATTTTCAGCAATGACATTTTTATATGCAATGGAATGATCAACATAGCCCTCGGCTACCGTCGTAGATTCTGCTGGCAATGAAGCGGAGGATCTTCGAAAACAGTGTCCTGTATATTGCTTTGATTCTGGCAGCTTGAGGAATTCGGCAACAATAGATGGAATTTTCTCAAATGTATTAATACCAACTGGATTGGCAGTGCATATATTATTCATGTATTTCAGGAAAAAACGACGGTGTTTGATGACAGAAGGGCGCAGTGCAAAGTACGTATGGAAATAGTCTACAATTTCCCAATAATACTGAAAGAACCACCGACTTTCGTCTTTTTGTATCTGAAAGTTGTATAACCAATAATATATTTGTTATTTCGATGTCTTCCACTGATAAATTAGACAATTCTTCAAGCGGACAGGCTCCAAATAATCCAAAAGTAGTTGAAACCTTAGCCTTCAAGTATTTCTCATCTGGTGCCTCCTTTATAAACTTTTCAACTTGTTCATGAGTGGGAATTTTCGATTTTTTGGGACGATATCCTTCATTTTTTCGTTTTAAATATGCTATTACCTTAAAATATTTACTAACATCCACATCATTTTTAACAAGGGCGCTTGACCTTATCATTGGAAATTTGCTCCACAAAGTTGATGAACTCCATTTTTTGTTTTTTCTTTTAAGTATGCCAGGAAAACAGTTTCACTGAAGTTTCCTTCTACATTTTCCAATTTACACCAGGCCAGGAAATTGTTATATGCAATATCGTAATGCTGAACACATTTTTCAGGTAGGAGTTCCAGATTTGCTCTTCTTGCAGACTCTTCAATATCCAGAAAAGCAACCAAATTGTCACTTTTATTAATAATTGGACACCCGACAAACATATTAAGCAGTTAAAAACCCACGACGAAAATTGGATAGGAACGAAATCCAACTGACAGCGTCTTTTCTTATTTGTTAGTAATCATAACGTTGGCAACGTTTGCCATTCACAACAACCTTTTGATTATTTGAATATTAAAATGCATTTTGAAGTTTATTGCCATTGCAAATTCGCCCATTTAATTATAAAAAAGGGCAGTTGTAAAAAAACATTGTATGGTATTTGTGATAAAAGTGATTTTATTTTGCTCGTGAAATTGTTCAATTCGCTCATCTCATTTCACAAACTTTTTCACTCACAAAATAAAACGTCACTTTCAACACTCATATCATAAATTGTGTTATTTTCTTCAATGAATTGTCATCAACGTTACTGATTTTTCACACCATCTTCAAGGTTCAAACAACTCATGGAGCAGTTTAATAAATCAGAGAAATATGACGTCATTATTTTCATCGTATGAAGTGATTGATGAAAAACTAACTCTGAGCTGAAAGAGCTTTTGAAATATTCAATATCACAGGAATGAACTTTATTGTTTTAGAAATCTTCATCTACTCACTTTAAACTAAGTACTCCTCTCAAGATAAATCGCATTCGTGTTGGAATAGGAGCTCATTCTGCAACTTGTTTTAGAATACAGGGTCTTTCACGAGGAACCTCATCCATATTTATACGGGAAACTACTGAACGTATTTTCATGAAATTCAGCACTAAGTATTTCACGATGCTGATGAAATCTAAAATATTTTCAAGGCATGAGCACCTCCGGTTTTTCCGGAAATGACGTAAACTTCCGTTTTTCAAATTAGAACACCATTTTTTTATTGCAGAAATAGATTCCTTAGAAAATTTCGAGTTATTTTGATGTAACATTTTTCAGTTTTGGTTGGAAAATTCTCTCTGAGCGGGAAAATTCGAAAAAAAAATCGAAAATAGAGCTCCGCTGAAACAAGAATAACTTCGAGGTTTTTGGATGGAAAATTTTCATTTTTGTGATTTTTCAAGATGTAAGATTGATGTATCCACTTTAAAAATGGAAATCGCGATTCATGATAGCGGGGGTGAAAAAATCGCTTTCAAAGCTAGGGATGACAAAATCGTGAAATATCAAATTTTTCAAATTAGAACCTCATTTTTTTATGGCAGATATTGAATCTACGTTAAAAAATAATGTGAGTGTATGCATCACACCCTTACCCTAAAGTGGATATTTTCTGAGTTATTCACAAAAAACTGTTTTTCGTCTTGAATAACTCAGAAAATATCCACTTTAGGGTAAGGATGTGATGCATACACTCACATTATTTTTTAACGTAGATTCAATATCTGCCATAAAAAAATGAGGTTCTAATTTGAAAAATTTGATATTTCACGATTTTGTCATCCCTAGCTTTGAAAGCGATTTTTTCACCCCCGCTATCATGAATCGCGATTTCCATTTTTAAAGTGGATACATCAATCTTACATCTTGAAAAATCCCAAAAATGAAAATTTTCCATCCAAAAACCTCGAAGTTATTCTTGTTTCAGCGGAGCTCTATTTTCGATTTTTTTTTACGAATTTTCCCGCTCAGAGAAAATTTTCCAACCAAAACTGAAAAATTTTACATCAAAATAACTCGAAATTTTCTAAGGAATCTATTTCTGCAATAAAAAAATGGTGTTCTAATTTGAAAAACGGAAGTTTACGTCATTTCCGGAAAAACCGGAGGTGCTCATGCCTTGAAAATATTTTAGATTTCATCAGCATCGTGAAATACTTAGTGCTGAATTTCATGAAAATACGTTCAGTAGTTTCCCGTATAAATATGGGTGAGGTTCCTCGTGAAAGACCCTGTATACTATTACAGTCCGCAGCGCCCTCAACGATAGCTGAAATCGCCAAATATCCATAGAAAAATGAAAAGACAAATATCCGAGCAAATATCCGACCACAAAAAAATCGTTCAAAATTCATCTCGACATTTCTCAGTTGAAAAGTACCGAATGACAGAACGTCATGACAAGTCCAAATCGGATAAATCCTCTCCAACATGGGCCTCGGACCCATTTGACCGAAGATGGGCATCCTCTTGCTGAAGCTCGGCTATCTGTTCTTCAAATTCACCACAATCAAAGGCTCGAAACCCTTCATGAGCTTGGTTCTGGCCAGGGCCCAACACTACCCCAATTTCGTCAATTCTGTCTTGGTGCCAACAGCACACTTCTACACGGGGGTGGAAAACAGGGTGAAGATGTGGATGCTGAGGAAATTCGGCATCCCTGCTAGAATGGAAGTGCTCAATCGAGACGCTTCTATAGAACTGTCAACCTATTTGTTAGCTGAGTTTACTAGCGTTTCGCTTGCAATCCTTTTCGTCTTAAGCGCATATTGGGATAGCAAGGAGAAGCAGTTGATGCAAGATGAAGAGGAAAATATGAAAATGAAGGAATTGCGGGGAATGGTCAAACAGTTGCAGTTGATAAATAAGGAACAGACGAAAAATATCAAGGAATTGAGCGACATGATAGAAGAGATTAGAATGAGGATACCAAGGATAGTTCGAAGTTGATTGTTTGCTTCTCTTCTTATCTTCGCGAATACATATTGGAAAGATTGCCTTGAATCGCTACTTCCTCAATCAAGCTGGTATTTACCAAATAAACAGATATTACCATTGCAAATTTTCCTTGGGTTCGATAAGAAGCTTGAATATTTCAGATTCTTCTCCATTTTCTAAACGAAATCTATATTGCAGTTTTCGATCATTTCCTGGTAGTAATTTCGAAACTTTGAATAATGGTCTTCCACAAGGTTCAGTTTTAGCACCCCTTCTATTCAATTTATATTTGTGTGATATTCCAACTACTTCTTCGGAGAAATTTATTTATGCTGATTATATTGCTCTGGCATTTTATCATTTTAATTTTCAAACAATAGAAAGAACCCTTTCCGCAGATTTGGATATGATGAAAAATTATTATTTGAAGTGGCGTTTGTGCCCGAATGAAAATAAAACCGAGGTTTCGTGTTTTCATTTGAATAATTACCAGAAATATTGAAACTTGAGTGTAACTTTCGGTTCTTCTCCCTCAAAACATAATTTCAATCCTGAATACCTGGGAATCAAACTTGATTCCTCTCTAAATTTCAACGCCCATTTAGATGATCTGCGTTTGAAGCTCAAAACTCGATACAATATCCTTCAGAGACTAGCTGGTTCCTCATGGGGCGCTGATGCAACAATACTTCGAACGGCAGCGCTTGCTTTGGTTTTTTCTGCTGCTGAATATTGTTGCTTGTTTGGTTGAACAGTGTTCATGCAAAAAAAATTGATGCTCCACTAAATTTTTTTATGATTATTATTACTGGTACTATCAAGTCTACATTTACTCCTTGGTTACCAGTCCTCACAAATATTGTCCCTCCCCATATTCGCAGAGAGACAACAGCTTTGAATTTTTGGAACAAATTCAATTCCTTTCCAAATTCATTTCCTCTACTCACCTATATTCTAGATAATAAGGTCCGCAAATTGAAGTCGCGTAAACCTTTTTGGTCAAATTTTCTGATTGATATATATAGAAGCGACAAAGAAATTTGGCAATCCGAATGGAATGTATCCAATTTTTTCAATAATTATCTTATTTCTGATCCTTCCATCAGAGTTCCTGGTTTTGACCTTCCCAGGAGAATATGGTCTGTTCTAAATCGTATTAGAACAGGCCATGGACGATGCAATAGGATGCTCTTCCAATGGAATTCGGTTGAGAGTCCTAATAGTTGTGAGTGTGGGTAAAATGAGGAGACTATAGAACATTTTATAAATAGTTGTCTCATTTATAAATTTCAAGATGGTTTCGAGGCTATACATAAAGTAACAAATGCATTTCTAAAATGGGTGGTTATAATTTCAAAATAATTTAATTTATTCTGAATAACTATTTTTTTTCTGCTTTTGTCTTTTTTGATTTGAGATTAAGAATTAACATGAAGGTGTTCTCTTATATGACGCTAATGTCTGTCAAGATTTCTTTGATATTTAATATTTTTGTTATCTTTTTTTTCACGGGCGAGGTAAGGGTTTTTTCAGCTGAGGTTTTTTCCCTTTCCCCATTTAATCATACTACAGACCTATTGGTTTTCCTGTGTTGCACCAACCTCAGCTAGGTACCTTTTTGTTTCAATATGTATTGTATTATTTTAGCTCTCTGAATCAAAAGAACATATACACTTTTAGTACTATAATGAACCTATCACGATTCAGAAATAGAGAAAGAATTTTATTTCAAATTTGGTTTCCACAGTTTGTTTTTACTATGATTAGTTCCATTTTCTTTTAGTATGTTAATATTTGCTGTTTTTATTATCATTTTCGTTATAAATTTTGCATTTCGCACCTACAGTCATTGGATTTGGATGAAGTATGATTAAGTATGAAGTGTTTTTGTCACATTTTGTTATTTTTTACTATTTCGATTTTGGGAATGTCTTTCATCTCTGATGAAAAGAAATAATAATTCAGGAGTTTCATACAAGCGAACAGGTATGTGCAATGTATTCAAGTTTCGGCAATTTCGATGAGAAACGAAGACTCGAGTAATTCCTGGTCAATATCGAGTTAGGTCGCTTCTATATCGAGGGATCGTGGCGTCACTTATTGCCCATGGCCTTTTCCAATCGAAAGCGGTAATTTAATAATCATTATCTATTCTAGGAGATCCCACGCAACAACTCCTTGGCGGCGTTTTCTCGAAATGATATGGCAATATATCGGTTCAGGCCATATAAGGATCCCTAGTCTAACAATCTCCAACAAGAGATTTTGCTTTGAATATTGATCATTATCTACGGTTTGTTGTTGTGGAATGAGAATGGAGTCGGTCTCGAATTAGTATGCTTGTCGGTCTGGTATGTTGGAGATGTGTCAAATGCTCCGGAGAATTATTTCCGTCTCAATTTTTGGTCTAGGAAGGTGGATGGATTTTGAATCAGCTGACGCGAGAGCTGACCTAATTTCGCTATCAATTTTTTTCTTTCTTAATTGGCACTGAACTGAGTTCTTCAGCCAAAAATATTTACTCTTCTATATCACTTTGTCATTTTTAATTGACAATTCTCGTATTATGTCTTAGTTTTTGGTGCTGAAAAATATTCTGTTTTCTTGTGTTATAACATGTTTGGTTTATCTATGGGAGATGATTGCCTTTCATTGGGGTCCCGTAGCGGTCTTCAAACATCTGAAGTGCCGAAAAATCATCACCTGGAAGGTCGTATCCGGTTTGAAAAACCCTCACGACCAGAGAGCAACAATTTGTGGATTTTGAATTTGAATATCGAAGGAATTTCGAAGGGCAAGTGTGATTACGTCTCCAAATTAGCTGATGAACATGGTATCAAAGAGATTCTTCTGCAAGAAACCCACACGGCAACAGAAAAAAATCATTGTGAAAGAGGACAGTTGAAAGTTATGTATTAATTGATTTTTTACAAGTTTAGCTTGTTATGTTGAAAAATTATTGGTTTCGTAACTTTCAACAGATTTGGAATGAGGAAATTGATGGAGTTTTTTTTTCATTTCTTTCAAATTTTGTGACATTTCTGTCATAAATATTTATAAACCTCCGAACATTATTTGGCCAAGAAATCTTAATGTTGATGTTTTTTAAAGTAGCAAATGCATTTCCAAAATGCATTCGATTTATTCTGAATAATCGGTTTCTTTTCTGCTTTTGTCTTTTTTCATTTCTGATTAAGAATGACGAGTCGTTTTGGGAAGAATCTGTGTATCCGAGCCCATCGACGGATAACATGAAGATGATCACACTGATGTCTTTCAAGATTTTCCTGATATTTGATATTTTATGTTATTTTGTTTATGGGGAGGCAGGTTTTATCGGCTGAGGTTTTTTCCCCTGGCTGTATAGTATCATACGAAGAATGTTATGATACCCCCGTTTTTTTTACCTTGCTTAGGTACTTCTTGTTCCAACATTTATTGTATAATTTTAGCTCTCTTTTTCATAAGAATATATATATATATATATATATATATATATATATATATATATATATATATATATATTTTTTTTTAATAACGTTTTTTTATTTCATTATCGTAATGAGTTCATTTCAGTACTCGAAGTAGTATTGTAATGAACTCATTACAGCATTGTTTTCAGTTATATTTTTCGTTTTGTGGTTGTCAACTCTGACTTCTGATCCTGTTAATTTTCAAAACAAGTCAATTCAAATTCCGTAATCTGTCAAATTTCGTAACAGTCACACCAACTGCCAAGATACAATACAAAAGTCACTAGGATGAATAATGAATTTTTCATTTAATTTCGAGAGTATTTCATAAATCTTTACTGAAAGAGAGAAAATATCATCTGATACTCGTTGCACCACGAAAATTGTTGAAAATGATTTTTTGTAACTGCAAAAAATGATGCAATGCTTTATGCACCTGCAGAAAACTGAGTCTTTTTTGTAACGCTACATGTGGGAAATGTGCAGGTGTTAACTGCCAGAACAGTTGTCTAATCTTTAGCAAAGATGAAGAAATAATTGACAGTGACGACTGTCAGATTAATTTTTTGACACAAAAAGTATTGATTTCACGTGAATAAAGTGATGAATAAATGAAATTTTTAAATGATATTTTCATTTTGTTATTTTGAAAAGATAGGAGTTGCTTTTTGAGGTGTTGAAAAATAAAAATAACTAAAACTAACATTGATCCAAAATACTGTTATGAAATTGATTGAAATTAATTATTATATTAATAAAGACCCATTTTTACACAATTTATGTTGAGTATTCTCATCATCCCCTTTTAAGTCTCCCAAGAACTCTTCATAAGTACAAAGGGAAATATGAAAGCAGAAGTATAAATTTTTTATAGAGAAATGAAAAATATCGAATTATTTGATAAAACCCAAATTCTCCTTATGGAAACCCATAGGCTTGAAATTGAACCTACAGAATTGTTATTTTCATTAATTAAACGCGGCTATTCGTTTTGTTTTATCGATTTTGAAGTGGTACTTTATCTAAAATATCGCTAGAAATTCGTTTAGAAAATATTTAAAATATGTGAAGCTAGATGCCAGTCTCTTTCATAATTCAAAAAATCTATGAGCGAAATCAGACATGATTATCATTTCATGATGGAAAACATCAATAAATGGAAAATACGAAAGAGGGAAATGGAATAAATTTAATAATCTACATTTTTACTCAATATCGAGAAAACATCGTCGTTTTCAATCGAGAAATGTGACGTTAGAATCTCTACTTTTTCAGAAAGTCAGTGTGCTCTTTGATCGCTGAAATCTTTACTTTCTTTTAGTATGAAATAAATGTTAATGTAAATGTTAACAAAAAATGCAAATAACTTTGTGAAACTGGATGTAACATTTTAAAATGTAGCAGTCGAAAACATGGTTCAAAATTTACAAAATTCACACTTTAATTACTCTTACATGATAAATCGATAAACAAAAACTTGAAGATCCATAAAACATAAGGAATGCAAGAATCATGCGAAAATAGTTGCCCAAAATATTGAAGATAGGATTTGAAGCGCATTTTCTGAGTAAATTTATTGCAATAATGTATAAATTTGTTTTTATACCGTCAGAAAGTGAGATTTCAACGAATTAAGAGATCGCTGATTTTTGAAAATAAGTCTATTTTTTCGATATCGAGACAAAATAAGGTGAAAAATGAACATTGTTTTCTGAACACAGAAGGTGAATTTTTCCCGAGGTTTTTCCTTAATTTCTAGAAGAAAATTGTTTTTTTCCTTCAGAGGTACAAATCAAAAATTATTTTTTTCATATAAATATCGAGGGTTATGTGAAAAAAGTGTGTAAAAAAAATTTTAGATCTTTTTATTACCTACTGCTTATTAACTTTCATCCTTACCCGACAGACGAGATAAACCATTTTTTACCCTTAAAAACACACCCCTTCAACTGACCTCAGATGGCCCTAATTTATTTTTCCTTTCATTTTTGTCAGATTCTCCTCCTATCACAATTGGTTTCATTCTGCTACAAATTTATGTTAGTGAATATAACATCCCAGGTAATAAATTTCTCGAAGTTGATAAGAAATAGGAAATACTCTTAATTTTCGCCGAACAATAGAGGAAAACAGATTCAAATCGATTTTTCCATCTTCCTAAACCATAAACAGCAATACACAACTAATTACGTATTCATAAATCAATTGAGTCAAACGGAGCAGTAATCAATATAAATATAACTGACCCAGAGAAGTTGATAACATTCTTAGAATCACTGATTACTTAATGTAAGTGTGCACTTCGATTGCTTCGTCCCATCGTGCAATTACAACTGTGTCTCGTATCTCAGCTCTCCGAAAATTTCCCAGATGATAATGCATCAACAATAACGAATTCGGCGAGTAAACAAAACAAAGCATGCTGAACTAACCTTATTTTAAAGCCGAGAGTTCATTGTCAAACGTCAAATAATTAATAAACTGTCAACTACGCACGTCATAACACACTTAAGTAACGGTTTGAGACAATTTGGGCACTTATCTTGAACAAACTTTTGATTATGTACGAATGGAGAATGCGTTTGCCGATCGATTCAATCGCGGTACCTACTGAGAGGGTGTCTGAGCGTTAACTGCTTAAGTTAAGCGCATTCGTGTTTGAGCCAAAGCTTGCGGCCAGGCAAGTCAACTACTGACTGGATTGTAAGACAAGTTTCGCTCATTCCTACAGCCTACAAGAAGCCCGTAGGGTTCACAGTAGTGACGGTGCGAGTACAGGTGCATAGACTCGATCTTGAGCGGCTATTGTTCAGATGACTGGTCGGAACGCAACACGACATACACGACCTTTCAATTTTGGTTGCCTGAATTCTCTATATACCAATAAGGCTCCATTGCCTATGAAAATCCCATCTCATAACACATGAAAAAAACGGAACCAAAAATTACGACGTATTTTGAAAATTGGTTGTAGGTAATAAAAATAAATTTCAAATAATTTATTCCTGAAAACTTTATTTGGGTTTTTGTCTCCCAGTCTCTGAACCAGGAAACAATAAGATTTTTTTTTAATAAAAAAAGAAAGGGCCAAAACTTTACAAGAAGAAATGGTTGCTTAACAATGAAAAAAAGAAAACACTTTGAACTCTGAAGCGTTACGTTTCGGAGTTTAAATCAGACTCCTTCATCAGATAATTTGTATTTTTCATATAATTTCGGAGAATCTTGACAATATTTTGATTTTTCAATTGACATTTGTCAATATATGATGAACATAGATTAATATTGATTAGGTACTAGATGTTGATATCGTTATTTCATTTCAAAATTCCCTGAAACCAGTTGTTTTTTCAATGAATTTATCCAAATTCGATCTTTGCCTACTGAACAATTGGCAAGATTGTTAGCCTCATCCATTAATTTTTGTGCCTTTCCAATCCATCATGTGATTGCCGGTATTGAAACATAAATGATCTGCTATCTGCGATCTAAAAATATCTCTATTTTTTCATGTTATTCTTATGTTTACGCTTTCTTATTTCTAAGGATCTTGATGTTTCTCCTGTATAAGATTTTCCAAAAATACAGGGAATATTGTAAATACAATTTCTTAATTTTTGGTTTTCATTCAAAGGTTTAGTTTTTGTTAATATAGATCCTTCCTTAATCATTTTTTGTTTTGAAAACAGTTTTTATGTTGAATTTAAAACCAATTCTTTTAATTTTTTCTGAAAGTCCATGAATATAAAGAATCAAATTTATTAAAATTGGTTGTTCTTGAAGGTTTGCTGTTGGTTCCTGATTGTTATTATTGTTTTGACGCAAAATTGTTTCCTCTGAATTTGAAATAAGTTTTTTATGAAATTCTTTTGATATTGATTATCCTCAGGAATATTTTTAATGAAATTAATTTCATCATTTAGTATTTCAGTTGTCGTAATCGAGCTCTATCATAAAGTGTTTTTATGAAATCTGTTTCAACACTTATTTGATGATTAGAATAAAAATTCAGATGTCGATTTGTGTGTATCTTTCTTCTGAACACACTTGTTTCAAAATGATTTTAAAATTTTCTTATCGAAACATCTAAGAAGGAAAGTTCATTATTTTGTCCCAACTCCATTGTGAATTTTATTGTAGGTTCTTTATTATTGATTCTTCTATTATTTACAAAATTTGTTTTCTAATTGTTTCTTGTTTCAGAAACTGGAAGAGAAAACCCAAATAAATTTTTCAGGAATATGCAAAGACCTCCCAGAAAATATTTCAATAGATATTCAAAGAACCTAGTTTTTCGTTTTTTATTTTAATCTATTAAAATAAAATTTTCACAAAATTTCGTAGAAATTTACTTTTTCATGTCCCATATACACAGTTTCCCATTTTTCATAAAACGTCAAAATTGATGTGAAAAATGGAAGTAGGTAACCTAGTTTTTGTTTTTATTTCTTTTTCTTCTACTAAAAACATTTTTTCACGAAATGTCGTAAAAACTTTATTTTTTGTCCCAAACATGCTGTAACTTTTTTCATATTCTTTTTTTCACTATATTTCAGAACATTTTTTTATCATTGACAATTTAATCACGATCACAGAGCCACAAAAATAGCATATTCACGAATTCGTTCGTTTTGCAGGCTGCAAAAATTCTCATAATTAATTCGACCTTCGAAATTACAGCTACAAAAATCTATTCAACAGAGTATGTAAATCAAAATGAAATTTCCGACTAATACATCAAAACAAAGTAATTTGGAGCTTTTCTCAAAAAAAAACAAAACTTCTGATTTTTTAGGAACGTATCCTGTATTTTTATTTGTATTTTTTCTGGGAATCGAGATGAACCGACTTTTACCCTTAAAAACTCACCCCCTTCCATTTCTCGACCTCAGATTGCTTGTAATAAATTTTTCCTTCCATTTTTGTTATTTTCTGTTTTTTTTCAAGGGGTTTCATCCTACTATTGTTATTCGTTTTGTTTGAAAAATTATCAAACCTGATACATAATTTTTTTGTATTAACTAGCAAGCTGCAAAGTGAAGGTTTACTTACTTACTTACTACCCAAGTTAAGAAAAGCAAGAAGAAATAGAAAAAAAATAGTACAAACTGCGAGATTGTAACACATATAAAATAAAATTTTTAGATCACAAACTATCAGTCAGATCAAAAATAAGTTAATTCAAGGGTTGTGCCACGACAGAAAAAATATAAACTAATAAGAAGAGGTCATAAAACTGAACCTTGTGGAAGATCATTGTTCGAAGTTTCGAAATGACTACTATTATTATCTGCAAAAACACTAAAACTTCTGTCGGATAGCATATTTTCTAATAGTTGAACCATTTTGCCCCATTTTAAATTGAATATTTATTTAAACAACTTCCGGAGAAATGATTCCTTTAAAGAAGAGTCTCAACTTAATGCATCCTCATGCTATATTCTAGAATCCATACACAGTTTGACAAAATTAGAATTCAGTATCCAGATTTTCCGTAATATAAAAAAAAACAGTTAAGATCTTATCTGCTTTAATTATTGCTATTTACAGTAGTTTTCGTTCACGAATATTCCAGTTTCTTGAAATGCGTATTCAAAGTTACAGAAACAATAGGATCTGGAAATCCGCGAATTTCGCTGAGGACATGATTATAATTTTTCCTGAAATTTTCGTCGTTATTACATTCTGGGAGCAAGTCGATGACTAGGATAAAACGAGCTTGTGATAAAGGACCTTCCTCTATGAAATGCCTCAGAAATTCCATCAATTTGAAGGTATATTTCTCATCGCCTAACAGAAGCGACAATGAATTCTTGAAAAAATCTCGAAATATACTTAATATCAAATCGCCGTATGTTTTCCTTGAATTTTCGAACAATTCGCCGATCCTACGAGAAATTAATTTGATATCTGCATTCTCCTCATATTTCAGAATCATGAAATCCATCATGAGATATTCCTCGAAAGTTTCATCTTGTGTGAAAATTTCCTTCCATTTTTCCCTAAAAATTTTCAGAAAATCCCTGGGAATAACTACTCTCAAATGGTCTGTATGCATGGCTGTGTCGAAAATTTCGTTACAAAAGTTGTAAACTATTGATTTTGCACGGCCCTCTTTCTGACTTTGCCAGTATTTCATTTTGTATTCTTTAAAAATTTCTAGAACCTTTCGAACAGCTTCACTCACTTCCTCACTGTACATCATGAACTGAATGGCGAATTTTGAACAGGTTGCGTTCCTTTTATGTCCATCCTGGAACAGTTTTTTGTTGACCATTTCCATACAGAATTGGGTAGGAAGATTCCTCACATCGTGATCTCTAATACAGCAGAAAAAATTGTCATAATACACATTTACTGCGTTTTTATTGTCCTTTTCCAAGTTTCTGCCACACTTTTTCTGCAAACTCTTTCCTGAAATTATCTGGAACTTCGTGGATAATGGTGATGAGATTCAACGATTCTTTATCGTGTATTGTGAGTGATTCTATGAAAGTTTTCATCATGCTCCATGATGATTCCAAAGGGTTCTTCAGGAAATATTTGTAACAACTCGTGAATAAATGATTCTTAACAGAGATGTCAGTTTCTTTCTCCAACATTTCCTGCCAAATATTTTCATTTTTATGGATTAGAAACACGAGAACAGCTAAAAATACAGCATGTTTTCTCAATGAAACAGGTTTTTTGAGAAGCAATGGAATATAAGGTTCAAGATCCTTTTCTGGAATCCTATTGAAACAACTGTAGAGTGAAAATAGAGCTGGTTGCAGACAATCACCTCTACAATAATTGAAGAGAATTGGAAAAGCTTCAAAATGACATTTACTGAATCTTACAGATTTAGCTAGGGAAATCTCTATTTCGAATCAAAAATATGTTAATTCAACGGCTGTGCCAGGAAAAAAAAATATTAAAATAATAAGAAGAGGTCATAAAACTGAACTTTGTGGGAGACCATTGTTCGAAGTTTCGAAATTAATACTATCATTATCTGCAAAAACACAAAGCTCCTGTCGGATAGCATATTTTCTAATAGTTGAACCATTTTGTCACATTTTACATTGAATATTTTATGTGATCAACTTCCGGCGAAATGATTCCTTTGAAGAAAGTCTCACCTTAAATGCACCCTCATGCTATATTCTGGAATCCATACACAGTTTCACAAAATTAGAATTCAGTATCCAGATTTTCTATAATATAAAGAAAAAAACATTTAAGATCTTATCTGGTTTAATTATTATTATTTACAATACTTTTCGTTCACGAATATTCCAGTTTCTTGAAGTGCGTGTTCAAAGTTACAGAAACAATAGGATCTGGAAATCCGCGAATTTTGCTGAGGACATGATTATAATTTTTCCTGAAATTTTCGTCGTTGTTACATTCTGGGAGCAAGTCGATGACTAGAATAAAACGAGCTTGTGATAAAGGACCTTCGTCAAGGAAATGCCTCAAAAATTCCATCAATTTGAAGATATATTTCTCATCACCTAACAAAAGCGACAATGAATTCTTGAAAAAATCTCGAAATATACTTAATATCAAATCGCCGTATATTTTCCTTGAATTTTCGAACAATTCGCCAATCCTACGAGAAATTAATTTGATATCTGCATTCTCCTCATATTTCAGAATCATAAATTCCATCATGAGATATTCCTCAAAAGTTTCTTCCTGTGTGAAAATTTCCTTCCATTTTTCCCTAAGAATTTTTGGAAAATCCGTGGAAATAACTACTCTCAAATGGTCTGTATGCATGGCTGTATCGAAAATTTCGTTACAAAAGTTGTAAACTGTTGATTTTGCACGGCCCTCTTTCTTACTTTGCCAGTATTTCATTTTGTATTCTTTAAAAATTTCTAGAACCTTTCGAACAGCTTCACTCACTTCCTCACTGTACATCATGAACTGAATGGCGAATTTTGAACAGTTTGCGTTTCTTTTATGTCCATCCTGGAACAGTTTTCTGTTGACCATTTCCATACAGAATTGGGTAGGAAGATACCTCACATCGTGATCTCTAATACAGCAGAAAAAATTGTCATAATACACATTCACGGCGTTTTTGTTGTTCTTTTCCAGTTCCTCAAGTTTCTGCCACACTTTTTCTGCAAACTCTTTCCTGAAATTATCTGGAATTTCGTGGATATTGGTGATGAGATTTAACGATTCTTTATCGTGTATTGTGAGTGATGCTATAAACGTTTTCATCATGCCCCATGATGATTCCAAAGGGTTCTTCAGGAAATATTTGTAACAACTCGTGAATAAATGCTTCTTAACAGAGATGTCAGTTTCTTTCTCCAACATTTCCTGCCAAATATTTTCATTTTTATGGATTGGAAACACGAGAGCAGCTAGAAATACAGCGTGTTTTCTCAATGAAACAGGTTTTTTGAGAAGCAATGGAATGTAAGGTTCAAGATCCTTTTCTGGAATCCTATTGAAACAACTGTAGAGTGAAAATAGAGCTGGTTGCAGACAATCACCTCTACAATATTTGAAGAGAATTGGAAAAGCTTCCGAATGACATATACTGAATCTTACAGATTTAGCTAGGGACATCTCTATTTGGAAAAGGTTTTTTTCTTCTTCGCTTGCCTCCAAAATATTTAATTTATCTATCTTTGGTGTGAACTTTTCGATGAGTGCCAAGTACTCCTCTGTCGGTATTATTGAAGACAATAACCCTGCAATCTCGTCTTTAGAACTCTGGTCAGGTGATTCCAGTTTTTCCAAATAGTGATCCTGGATAACTTTTACCAAACCTGTATGTTCAAATTTTCTCAACATTCTAGTTAAACCTTTTCCTTTCGCATTAAAACAAGGATTCATTTCATCAATATGCTTTTGGAAAACCTCAGGTTTGTATTTCAATAACCACTTGGTTATAGAATAATTAGCTAAAGTGTTCACATTCTCGAAATAAATGTTTTCGAAATCTTCTACATCACTTTCGCCGCATATTAAATATATCAAAGAACGCATACCGTCACCCAAGCAGTAAACCCAGCCTTCTTTTACTTCTTCCTGTATATCTTCGACTAACTTTTTCACTTCTGAAGCTTTAATTTTCGATTCTGGGTATTTCTCATTCCATTTTTTTACTATCATCACGATTTGTATGGACTTGCTGGTAGACTTATGTTTTTCGTCCAAACTTGGATAATGTTTCAGGATTTCCTGCAGGAAGATTTTCTGAAAATTTTCATCGCGAAATTTCTCATCTACGAATTTGTAGCTGGTGAAATAAGTGGCAGATTTGAGGAACATGGGAACCAAGTTTTCGAACGATTTTCCAGATTTGTATAGGAATTTGCAATATTCGAAGACCAAATCGTCGTTTATAGAAATATTTCTGAGTTCTTGCAGCATTATGATTTCGTGTATGCAGTGCCAGTGTTCTTCAGTCAATTTATACAAATCAATCTTTTCGTTTATCGTGTTCAAAGAGGAATATAATGCACCTCCATCTTCATTTCTATATCTTTTACAGATAAGTTTAAGAATATCCAGGAGTGAATCATAATCTTCGTTTATACCGCAAGAAGTGATGATATATTCGAAAAGTTCTTTCCGAAAGTTTATATCGTCAGCTCTGAACAACTGTTCTTTAAGTTCCGGTACAGCTTTACTCGATCTCTTGAATTTTATGTATTTAACTTCGTTCTCGAGTACTTCAACCCACTTTTCTCTTTCTTCAACACTCTGTATTATTTCTAAAATCTCTTCAGTAATTACATTCTTCGCCTTGAATATATCTCTGTCATACACTTCTTTGTAGAGGTTAGAAAAAAGATTGTATCTCCCCTTCCTTGGGTAGTGATCCAACAATTGGAAAGTGATGGAGGACTGACTTAAAACAGAAGAATTTTCCGGGAACGTAGCTTTTAAGAATTTAGGAAACTCTTCACCGAGCTGCCTCACCAACTTGCTTTTTTTCAACACATCCAAATCTATATATTTCTGAGGATTTTCAACTATTGCTTTCTTATTTTCTTCGACAAATGTCTTGGTGGCATGACGTCCTAGACGACAATACGTTCTTAGTTCGTATTTAACACGTAATTCCACGAAGAGTATGGGATCTTTTCGGGCTAAATAACGAGAAAAAGAATCCAATGAGTTCATATCATCCCCTCTGGTATAGACTTCACCATAATAAAACCGTATCAATGCTCTATCTTTATCATGGAGCAATTTTAGTTGAGACATGGGTAATTTAAGGTTTCTTCCTCCGAGAATCTCTCTTATTTTATCCACAGAACATCCAGGAATTAAAACAGAAGCTGGTGTGAACCCATATGTCCCCAGCAATTCGTCAAATAGTGAGTTAATGAAATTTTCATCCTTGAATTGCTTCGAAATCTCATTCAGTATTTTCAACCTTGCAATGAGCGACAATTTTGGTAGAACGTTTCCCACGAATATTTTCGGTGTAGAATCTTTAAGAAGGTTGTCTAGAAACCATTTTTGTTTCACGATTCTACTAGTTGCTATATCGTTTCCGCTTTGCAGTAGTTCGAGTAGTTCTGAAGATCTCTTGAAGAAAATAAGAAATTCTAACTTATAGGTCTGTTCCAAGTATGTTTTTGGTTGGAGTTTGGCATTGATTTCTTTCAGGATGTCTTCATTGTTCTGTATGGATCGGAATTCTTCCAGTAGGAGGCTGAAAGCTCTTTTTCTTTCCTTCAAGAGTGTTCCAGTTATGCCATGGAATTTTTCAATGAAATCGGTTGCTTCCACCATGTTGAAGGAACTGAAAGTTAATTAAATATCAAATGATTATTTTGAAAAAATTTTTAAATGAAATAAACTGCTCCACATGAGTTAGGGATATTGACTTGAATTGCAAAAAAATATTGTTCAAATGAGATTTTGTGATGAAAATTCATATAAATATGACTGCAAGTTGCAGGAAATAAAACTAATTTTAGCCTGTAGGTCTGTAGCGTATACAGGGTTGTTCAGAAAAATCAAGTAAAATAACGAAATTTTATTCCCAGAGAATTCAAGAATTTTGAGACTATCAATAAAATGTATGGCCTCTACGGACATCAATAACAGCTTGACATCTTCTTTGCATACTACGCACAAGGTGGTTGAACATTTCTTGAGGAATTTGGTTCCATAAACGTGGCAGGGACTCTCTCTCTCAGATTCTGGGATAGGTTGATGATTATCTTATCTTCTTTGGAACATATCAAATGTTCTATGCAATTCAAATCTGATGAGTGCGGAGGTATTGGTAAATAATGTGGAATACCAATCTCCTCGCGCGCATTCTCAATTGAAAAGTTTCACCATAGCAGCGTAAAAATTTGTCAAAACTTTGTCAATACATGCTTCCTATAGTGTAAGGCGGTCATATTCCCAGGACAAATGTGTAGATCTGAGCGCCCGTTGAAACATATCCCGGCCCATACGATAACACTGTCCCCTCGGAATGGATAGACTTCTTGAACAAAGCGACGATTACGGGGTATGCGTGGGATTGTTCATACCTCTTCATTCTTCGAGAATCTGAAAATCCATATTTGGATTCATCAGTGAAAAGGACACTACGCCATTGATCGTTCCAATTGATATGTTGCCTTGCATATTCCAGTCTTTGACTCTTATGGTCACGTGTTAATGGAACTCCTCTTAATGGACGTCTAGAACCAAGATTCACCTCCCTCAAATGTCGTCTGATGGTTTCGATGGAAACTTGGACCACTTCTGCATTTTGAAGAGTATTCCGTAGCATTCTACACGTAGATGTAGGCCTTCTCGCCGAAACGGTGATGAAACGATCCTGAGCAGGTGTTGTTTTTCGTCGCCCACCAGGCCTTAGTCTTTCCAACACGGAACCTGTCTCCCTGAACCTATTCCAAATTCGAGATATCACACTTTGGCTGACTTGGAGCCTTTCCGCTACAACAACTTGAGTTAGGCCACCCTGTAGCATTCCTATAGCCCTATTAGCCTCAGCGTTTATTGTTAATTTACGTCTTGGCATTTTCAGAAAACTCGTTTCAAATCGAAGCCGTTGATAAACTGACTTCATTTCACAATGAAAACATTCATGAAGCATATATGCAAAGAAACAAACTTCAGAAAAAAGTCGACCAGATTGACGAAATATCTCATACTGATTTTATTGCATCGATTCGAGTTGTTTTTGAGTTTTAAATGATTTGACTTCGATTTTCTAGAAGAATACATACTTTTCACAACGATTGAATACGATATCCCTTACTCTTGCGGGGCAGTATATTTTTAAATGCAATATCGATTATTTACTCTAAATGTCAAATATTTATCAAATAGCAGTCGAAGTACTTTTTATGAGTTGTAGTAAGGAAAAACGGTTCAAAAAATATGCTCTTTCAGGAGAAATGATATCCAAGCATTTTGACTCAATGAAAAGTACAAAAAGTATAAGAAGTTGAAGTACCCAAAAAAGCTTGTTTTCTCCTTTTGGACTTGAAATTTTTCTATCACAACATTGTCAATGAGGAAAAGTTATTTAATTCAAAAAATCTGAAAGAAAATGCTTCCATATTGAGAATATGCAAAATAATCTATAATAAATAAATTTTGAAAAATAATGTATGTAATGAATATTTATTTCATTAGTCAAAATAGATACTTGTGAAAAATATCAAATACTGTTATGTACGAGTATATCACATTTATTACAATTTTAATTTTCAGAATCTTATGAGAATATTTGTTGTTCCAAGTGAAACTGTAAAAAAACAGACACATGAAGATCTTTATTTGAAATATTTTGTATATTTACTTACAGTTATATTTGTTTTGTCAGCTTGTTGCACTTAAGATCACTATTATGTAGAAATCATTACAGTAGAATTAACTGTTTTCACTTATTAATTCAGACTTAAATAAGTTTTTTTTTAGTGTACTGCTCTGCTTATTGGAATTATTGGAAGTTGCCTGTACATTCAAACCATTGGGTTGCTCCCAAATCAGGTACTCATTGCGTGGATATTCTGAAAATAGAAGATTACATGAATTCTTGGATATACTTGTTACATCAGTTTTCTAAATGAAAAGCTCGATTTGTGACAAATAACCTATGTCATTTTCCTGTTATGTGGGTTTCATTTTTAGAGGTGTTAGCTTAAGACTGAGGTAAATTTATGTCTGCGAGTTTTTTGTCGATTTATACCGTTTTTTTTACTGTATTTGTCGTTTTTGTACGAAGTATTTCATACTTCCTCCTTCTTAAAGATCATTTCATTTCATTTTCAATTTTTTTCTGGTAATTTTTTATTTCTTTAGATCGACATTTCAGAATATTATAAAAACATTATTAAGACATTTTCTTTCAAAGTGCGGTAGAGCTCCATCGTTCTTACATATAAATAATAATAATTAATAACTTTATCAATACTTTATACCTGCAGCGGTTATTACTTACTTCATAATTTTCATATCAAAATATTCCGAAAACGGTACACATCATCGAGTCAAGCAAGATAATCTTTTTGTTGTGAAATTGAATGAGGCTTAACTCCCCTTGAAATTTGGCTCAATAAATCTAATATTAAAGAAGTTATGTTAAATACTTTTTGGTGTAAACCGTGTAACTAGCGCCCTCTATGAGAGTCAGACTAAAAACAAATTCATTCGATGTATTAGCTTCCAACACATATTCGTTTCAAGTTTCATTACAATGTTACTAGTAGTTTTGGTAGTATGGTGAAAAATGTGTATACTTTTTTTTTCTTCAATGCCTTTTACGTTGAATACGAATGGTGTTACGAAATTTTTTTACTAAATACAAACACAAAACACACCCAATTATTTTTCAGTTTCTATGTAACGTATAGGCAGGATCACGTTGAAATAATCATGTGTAAAACCGTGATCAGATAAATATATCGACATGGGTTTACCGCAAACGATAAATTCTCATGAAAATTTACACATCAGTGTTCGTCCATCTAGTACAGAAAAAGTATTTCAAAAGGCTCCGCTTTGGATGTGGCAATTGATGTGAATATTTACAGTTGCGAGCCGATATATTATAAAAAATATAACTCACCTTAGTATTTCCCTACAAGTTCAGGTTTCACCACTGTTGAAATACATTTTTGTTCGAAAGAACGAAAAAAATATTGCTTTCGTTCAATATGCCTTCGTTGAAATATATCGCTGTGAGGTTGGCGCTGATAATAGAAATGAATGGGAAATCCCAAATCTAGAAGAGTGAGGGAAAACTGACCTTGTACAACCAACCAAGTTCTAGGTCCTGCGCAGGCAACAATAATATTGTGCAATTCGAGATGTTCGATTAGAGTGAATCACAATTTTATTATTGTAGTTGTCCTAATCCTAGTACATTGATCCTGAGTATTCCAATCCCCATATAATGAGCAAAAAAATTTGCTGAAAATTTCGCACAATAGTTAAAGGAACAGACAAATTTTAAAAATTTTTTGGTAATTTTCAACAGACTGTATCTCAGTGAAAAATGATCGCATGGAAAATAAAAAAACCTACTTTCGGAGCTTGCAGACTCTAGTTTCTTAATTTATTGGTTACCAAATTTCTGGAGTACCGGTAGCCATGCATCTTCGGATAAATCAGGAAGAAAAAATTTTCAAAATTCTTCAAATTTTTATTTTTCCTCTACGCGCATGGAAAAATTTTTTCGAGCTAGACCGATGCAAAGGTCGCATAGCCTGTTTATTCAGCTTTAATTTGCTTTTTACCACCCTTGTATATGACCTTTTGTTTTCGAGATATCTAATTTTGAATGCAAAATGATATTTTCCACTTAACTGCCGATATCTCCAGAACTACTGAGCGCCTAGGAGAAAATTTTCTACAAAAATGTGTCATGGTTAAATAAAAAAAAGATATTTTTTTGCCTGTAACGTTAACGTGAAAAAATAGCAAAAAAAGGCCATTTCGCCATTTTTTGGTTAATGAACTGTATTATCGTGAATATTGGGGTAAAAGCTTCGGTTATAAGGAAATTTTACAGCCTGAAGTTCCTTTTTCATTGTAAGGCAACATTTTTTTGAAAGGATTTGGCCCCTGGCCAATTGGTGTACAAGTTTTACACAGGGGCCTTTCTTCTGTAATTAAAAAAAATTCTAATTCATTTTTGTTTCAGAGACTGAGAGAGAAAACCCTCCTAAAAAGCCTTCGAAAAATGCAAAAAGTCCGCTAAAATCCTAAACATATCTGGTTCTAGCGTTTGAAACACTCGGGGCCGGTTTTACAATCGAAAGTTAACCTTTATGGTTAGGTTACCGGCACTCGATGGTTAACTCGTACCTGGCGTTTTACAATAATTTTACCGATGGAGGTTTCGTAACTATGAGTTGAGTTTAAATTTTATTAAGTTGGTAGAAAAAAATGGTTCTTTTGATCTAAATGGTAGGTCGGGCGCATTAACAAATTTATAAGACGTCATATTCATCAAAAGATCTGAGGCGGCCAATTTCGAAAAAATTACGGACAAAGCAAAGTCAGCCTCTAAATTCAAAATTTCATTTTTATTTCACATAATTTATTTTGTATGTCTGAAGGACTTAGCTCAATTGCCTTAAATGCAGCTATTTATTTATTTTATTTTCAAGAGGAGTATCTAGAATGAATATCTTACGTCGAAAATTGGCATTGATGGATGAGAAATGTGCCTTGCAGAATATTAAAATCGATGATTGATTTATACAAGAATATATTCAAAGTTTTTTATTTCAGTTTAATAAATGTTTCCAGTTTTGTCTATGAGTTCAATTATTTCTGTTATTCAATCTTTTGAAATACATGTTTATGAAGGTATCTCTAGTAGAAGTACTTGTATTATGCCTTTGATCGGGAAATTCTGAAAGATCAACATTTGTAGTGAATTCTACAGCAGCTTCTTCTTCATCATTGACTGGAGGGATCAATTCTTTTTGGTCACATGCTATGTTATGAAGAAAGGCTGTTGCCACAATCACAGCTTGAGCTGTATCTAATTTGACACTCATTCCCATGGCAAGGGCTGGAAAGCGACGTTTCCACAGAGCATACTGTCTCTCAACGAAATTTCTTGTACAAATGTGTGATTCGTTAAATAAGCTTTCAGAAGGTGTCCTTGGATTTGCTTAAGGTGTAATTAAATAAGGCTTAATTCCATAGCCACTATCTCCTACATTCTTATGAAAAAGAGAGCTAAAATAATACAATAAATGTTGAAACAAAAAGCTGAGGTAAAAAAGAACGGGGTATCATAACATTCTTCGTATGATACTAAAGAATCAAAACTGACAATACTTAAGAGTATTGATAGCTCTAGTTACACGTCTCACAACCAAACTTGCAGTTGCTTTGCTGACACCAGCAAAATCTCCATTACATCTCAAGAATGATCCAGAAGCATAATAGTTTGTGAGTTGAAGCTGCTGACTTGCAGATAGACAATCATTTCTGAAAATAAAATCTTTTTTATAAAAATGTACTTTCAAAAGTATTGCATTTTAACTACCTTCTAGTTGGATGAGCTATCAAATGTTCTATTTGGCTGAGAATATCCAAAACGCATCTTTTTGATAATCTGAATCGTTTGAAAAAATCATCATCGTCGTAAATATCGAAATAATTTGGTCTATGACGGATCACCTTAGGACATTGTTTAATAAGTCAGTGGTCTACGATAATCCTCTTCATCACTGCTATAAGCGTTTATATCATAACCCATTAAATCCATATTAACAGAAAATCTGAAGTGTAATTATCAACCAAAATAAATTTCGAATCAAAGAAAAACGAAACAACATTCGTTTTTAGGTTATATACATATACATTTTTGAATAATTCTATGGTTCTTGAATTAACTTCAGGTTTACCCACACTTTCGGTGTAGGTTAAGTTAACTGATAGTTAACCACGTTTCGTGCGATTGTAAAACGCCTAACCTGCAAAATTTCTTTAACCTAAAGTTAACCTTCGATTGTAAAACCGGGCCTCGGTAACAGAATGGTTAATGTCACAGATTATGATTTCCTAACGTGAAAAAGAATTTGTCTATGGTTGATGTCAGTCATGTCATGTGGATTTCGGATTTTGTTATTGTCAATGTCGGAAAAAGTAACAATGAGCAGCGCAAATTTTTGAAAACAATTTTGGAAATGTTAGTGCCCAGATTGTGGACGATTCTTTTATTGTTCTTGAATCTGACACTCAAAATCAATGGGGCCACCCACTGGGTTGTTACCGAAAATGGAAAAATAGAAGCCAATGTTAGTAGGAAGCTTTATATTTCTATTGTTGTGACTTATTTTTGAAAATATTAAACTTGTTTCAATGCACGACTAATTTTCTCCTAGGAATATCAATTCATTATTAGTATCACATTATTCACAGTCGTTGTTACATTTTTGTCTGTTTCATATTTCGAATTAAGTAGATGAATTGCTATATTATTCGAAGAGTAAATAAGATCTTTTCAGTTTGAATCCCCCTTCAACATCCGCAGACCATACGATTTACTTGCATTACTTGAACAAGAAGAAAGACTGAAAGAGATCAATGCTTTATATTCCGAACTCCTCAACAGTAAAAAAACCATCGATCAAAAATTATTCAAACTGAAGGATATATCGAACATTGGGAATAAACTTGACGATTATGACTGTTTAACCAAAGGTAAAGCATTGAGCAATGTCGACTTCTACTCCAGTAGATCAATGGATGGGAACATCTTGAAGGAAATCCAAATATACCTTAAAGAAGAATATGACATCAACGCACACAAAGAACCTGATTGTGAAATTTACAGTGCGCTTGAATTTGGGAAGATATCGTTTGATCATTTGGAAAGTGTGAAGAATTATGAGAACATCAGCCTTATACCGGACAATACTTTGGAGAAATCTTTGGGTGTTTCTTCGATAAAGCATTTCGGTCATGAAGTTTCCAAAGCTTTGGAGGAAAATTCCACCTCTTGGATACATTATAATTTAGCGTCTTTGTATTGGAGAATCAAGAATGTTGGCTCGAAAGCTATACAGTGCAGTAGGAGGGCTATATTTTTCGCATCCGAGTAAGTGTTTTTTTATTGAAATAATGCTTATATAGGTTTTAAAGTAGGATCCCTTCTATTATGACTGTATTTTTTAGCCATTACAGAGACATTCCTCTCCATATGCTGGCTGGCGTTTTGCACCAAGCACGCGATTCAGAGGATGCTGCGGAGTTACTTCTTGCAGCCATTGATTTAGCACCCGATCAGCCGATTCATCTTTTAGCCCTTGGCAACGTTTACGCATCCTTAGCCGAGTACAATAAGTCTATCATTTATTACGATAAATACTTGAAAGTGAGGCCCGATCAAGACGTTATCGCCAATAAATATGCGGCCCTTTGTTTTTGGAAGCTCGAAAACGACCTTTGGAAACTGGAGAATGAAGTGGCCGACATACAAAAGTAGGTGCATATTGAAATTGCCGAAATTCAGTAATAGGTCAGTCAAAATCGACACACGAAATCGCTAAATTGGAAAAACATGCTGTATATCTGTTTCTGTACAACTACCATTAAAAATGACACCTTCAATGACAGCAAACAATGTTAAAATTGATTCTTTACATGGAAGCGTGTTAAAAATATTTTTAATATTAGTGTTAAAAATATTTCTAGCACTCCATTTTCTTATGATGCAATCAGATGAGAAAAATTCAGCAATTGCAAACTTTTATTATCAATATTTAACAATCATTACTTATGAACATTAATATTAATCGTAAAACTAGAAGAATTACTAACATTAATGCCCTGTGACGTTAGGGAGCTTCGTAACACATTATTAGAATCCTCAGCACCATCAGTACTTGTTGAAACCGGAAGTACAATATTGGATGATGATGATCCGGAATCTGTTGAGGTTGGGAGAATTTTTTCAGCAATGACATTTCTGAATGCAATGGAATGATCAACATAGCCCTCGGCTACCGTCGTAGACTTCCATCCACCATGTTTTTTTATATCCGTAATATTTGCTCCTGATTCTGCTAGCAATGAAGCGATAGATCTTCAAAAACAGTGTCCTGTATATTGCTTTGGTTCTGGCAGTTTGAGGAATTCGGCAACAATAGATGGAATTTTCCCAAATGTATTAATACCTACTGGATTGGCAGTGCATTTATTATTCATGTATTTCAGGAAAAAACGACGATGTTTGATGACAGAAAGGTGCAGTGCAAAGTACTCATGAACATAGTCTACATACTTCCCAATAATACAGAAAGAACGACTGACTTTCGTTTTTGTATTTGGAAGTTGTATAACCAATGACTTATTTGTTATTTCGATGTCTTCCACTGATAAATTACACAATTCTTCACTCCGACAGGCTCTAAATAATCCGAAAATAGTTGCAACCTTAACCATCAAGTTTTTCTCATCTGGTGCCTCCTTTATAAACTTTTCAACTTGATCATGAGTGAGAATTTTCGATTTTTTGGGAAGATATCCTTCACTTCATTTTTCCGTTTTAAATATGCCTTAAAATATTTACTACCATTTTTAACAAGGGGGCTTGACTTTATTATTGAAAATTTGCTCCACAAAGTTGATGAACTCCATATTTTTCATTTTTCTTCTAAGAATGCCAGGAAAACAGTTTCACTGGAGTTCCCTTCTACATTTTTCAATTTACACCAGGCTAGGAAATTGTTATATACAATATCGTACTGCTGAACAGATTTTTTAGGTAGGAGATCCAGATTTGCTCTTCTTGCAGACTCTTCAATATCCAGAGGAACAACCAAATCGTTACTTTTATTAATAATTGGACTCTCGACAAACATAGTAAGCAGTTAAAAACCTAAGACGAAAATTGGACAGGAACGAAATGACAGCGTCTTTTCTCATTTGTTAGTAATCATAACGTTGGCAATGTTTTCCATTCACAACAACCTCTTGATTATTTGAATATTGAAATGAATTTTGAAGTTTAAAAACATTGCGAATTCGCCCATTTCATTATCAAAATAGGGCAGTTGTACAAAAAACATTGTATGGTCTTTGTGTTGAAAGTGAGTTTATTTCGTTCGTGAAATTGTTCAATTCGCTCACAAAATAAAACGTCACTTTCAACACTCATATCATAAATAACTATTTTTAACATTTTGTGTGGATCAACTAGGGCTATGTATACCCAAGTTTCCAACTCTCAAAAAGTTGTGGACAAATTTGTACATACCAAAATCCACGAAATTTTTGGACTTCTTACAGATTCTCCCTCTGATCCATCCATTTTTCGACAAAAACTATTATGTGCAGGGTGGTCGGATTTCGATGTTTTAGTACTACATCTCCTGAATTAAGAGAGATAGAAAAAAAGTAATATACATGTTATGTTCTCTTCTTTCAAGAAACTCAAATTGCTGAAAACTGCAGTTCGCTAAGGTGTCTAGTTTCCATGCTAAAGGGCGATTTTGAAATTTGACCATTTATTATAATTGGTTATAACTTCTGCAGTATTGCCGCTACGCTCTTGAAATAAAAACATCTCAGTATTTTTTACCAGTGCTATCAAAATTTTAGTGCCCCTTCAAATTTTAGAGAAATTAAAAAAATTAATTTTTTTCTAATCGAAACCATAGTTTGCTATGATGATTTTCAATGGACTTTTCTTAGACAATTTCAAAAATATATCATGAAATACTTCCAAGCGTAAATATCGAAAATTCCGAGAAAACAGTTTTCGATTAACAAAATCAAAGAGGGTTTTGAGTTTGATTAATTTCTTTTTACCCGAGGAAATCAAACAACTTGATCCTGCTTAAATTATGTTGACCGAAAAGTGGTTTATTCAGAATTTTCATATTCACGCTCGGAAGAATATCATGATATATACAATTTTTAAAATTGTCGAAGAAAAGTATATTGAAAATCATCATAGCACACTACGGTTTCCATTTGAAAAAAATTAATTTTTTTTATTTCTCCAAAATTTGAAGGGGCACTGAAATTGTGTTTGTTTAATTCAAAATTTTTTTCAAATTACCGAAATTCTCAAAAAAATTTTTCATGTTTTTTTTAAATAATTTATCTTGAAAAAAAAACAATTTGAGTCTAGAATCAAGAAAAGTGTTATTATTGATTGATTAAAAAGATTAGGTTAAGTTCAAGGAAACAAAATCTTGTTCCCTTTATTTTTCAAAATTTCAGTCAATCGGTCCAATAAAACCGCTGAACCGATCGATCCACCGATTAAGGAGGGACTTTGCGAAACATCAGGCTGTAAAATTTCCTTATAACCTACGCTTTCCGCCCAATATTGTCCTTCAACCAAAACATGGCAAAATGCCATTTTTTGCTATTTATTCACGTTAACGTTACAGAAGAAAAATTTTTTTTATTGAGCATAACAGATTTTTGTAAAAAAATTTCTGTAGAAAAAGAAACCGCCTGTCGGCTTGCTAGGCCTCTAGTAGTTACGGAGATATCGGCAGTTGAGTAAAAAAGGATCTTTTTGCATTCAAAATTGGATATCTCGAAGACAAATGGTCATATTAAAGGGTCGTGAAAAGCAAATTAGAGCTGAATAAACAGGCTATGCGACCTTTGCATCGGTATAGCCCGAAAAATTTTTCCATGCGCTTAAAGCAAAAACAATAATTTCAAAAATTTTGAAAATTTTTTCTTTCTTGATTCATCCAAGGATTGCATGGTTTCCGGTTATTCGAAAATTTTTTAACCAATAAATTAAGAAACAAGAGTATTCAAGCTTCAAGAGTAAACTTTTTTATTTCCAATACAACCATTTTTCAAAGAAATAGTTTGTTCAAAATCACCAAAAAACTTTGAAAATTTTCCTGTTCCTTTAATTGTTTCGCGAAGCATAAAAAAATCAGAGATACATCATGCCTTTCTATCCAATTCATTGTCGATTTTGACTGTCCTACAATCACCACTCGTCTGTTTATTTGAGTAGTCCAAATTTTCCAGATTCTTCCAAGGAATCCTGGTCGATCTCCAAAACTACCACGATCGTCAAGCCTATTGGCTCAAGCTCCACGAAAGATCGCTCTGGGAACAGGTATCTTTCGAGAAACAATTGGTCAGTTTGAACACCCAAGGCGCTCGAGGAACCCTCCAACTCAAATCCTTAAACAAAAAATGCGTCCAAAAAATGATGGAGAACCCCGACAGGTTCATATCTTGCGATCTCACCCATTCCGACGACTTAAACGAGTTTGAACAGTTCGATATGGAGAGTCTGTTTAGCTTCATAGAGAGCGAGACGCAACAAATTAACAGGTAAATTTTCACGACCGGATATACAGTAGAATCCGCTTATAATGACATCGAGGGGAATTGAAAAATACGTCATAATCGGAAAATCACATGAAGCAGAATTTCGTCAAAATTGATGGTATTTTTCTTGGATTCAGTTTAGAAAAGAACGACAAATTCAGATTTTGCTTCATTGAAAAAATAAAAAATAGCTTCCCTTACAAAAAAAACTAAATATAATGAACTTTTTCATTTTTTAGAAAAATAATCTGAAATTTTAGGATGCGTACAACTCAGAAATGGCTTCAATGGATGTCATTTTGTCCACAAAACACCACAAATCTCTTCAAGGATCTGGATTATACTAAAAAGCATGTCGGCACGCGTATGTCTCGTATCGTATCAAACCTCATCGCATTAAAAAGGGTAGGCTGGCTTGAGAAAACGATTGAGCGGCCACTATAGCCGGAAAAATTTTCGAAAAATAATGTTGTTGTATCTGAAATCATGTCATTGTAAGCGACATGTTATTATAAGCGAAGTCATTAAATCCGGACCCTATAGTAAGGAGTTTTGAATGAAACCAAACTTAACACTGCATTTGCGTCATTATAAGCGATTGGTCAGTATAGCCGGCGTCATAATAAACGGATTCTACTGTACTGACATTAAGAGAACCTTCTGGGCTTATTGGCTGTGGTCTATCAGGAATTATTTCACCTAACGTTTCGCCTACAACTGCGGTAGGCATCTTCAGAGGATTCTTGGTCTGAGGTTGTAACTCGACCGCTGAATTTCCGAAAGTGATGCTGGATTCGATCCGTTGGCCCGACTTATACCCTGATCATTGGCGGGAGAAGGTAGTGGGTTTACGCGCGCGATGTTGATTGGTCCATCCCTCCCACTTCGTATTGGCTTGATTTTGGTCTTTTTCAACACCGGCAACCATGCGCTATGTACCAAAGGAGTTTCTTCTCTTCTGTTCATGTTTCTTATGTTTATATATCTCAATAGCTTCCATGTTCATCCTAGGGTAGAAACTTTTGATGTTCGAAATAGCCTCCGCCTTCGAGAAAACAATATTGTGTCCATCTGTTAGAGCATGGTCCGCTAATAAGGATTTCTCTGTCTGATTGAGTCGACACCATCGTTCATGCTCTTTAATTCTCGTATTGATAATTCGCTTTGTTGTACCGATGTAGACTTTGCCGCAGTCACAAGGTATCCTGTAAATACCGTTTTGAGAGAGTGGGTCGACTTTGTCTTATTTAGTAGTTATGATCATTTGACCAAGCTTTTGAGTTGGCTTATAGACAGTCTCTATATTGTGCCTCTTTAGTATTCTACCAATTTCTGTGACCTTGGGGATATATGGTAAGATACGTGGATGATACTTTCGTTCGATGGAATCATGGACTTAAAGAAATGGATACTTTCCTATCCCAACATAACAGTAGGCACCCAAATATTCAATTCACTATGGAAATTGAATAGGATGGTACTCTACCCTTTCTAGGCGCCTTGGTTACTGGAAAGCGTAATGAGAAGCTAGGACTCACTGTTTATAGAAAACCAACCCATACTGACAGGTATCTACACAAGCAGTCCAATCATCACCCTCAACAGAAACGAGGAGTTATAAAAACGGTCGTAGACAGAACCCGACGATTGTGCGAGCCGGAATTTCTGGAGGATGAACATCTACAGCATGCATTCGTCGCTAACGGAAATAATACTAAGGAAATTCAGAGGGCAATAAGACCAAAACTTTCCACACGTGATGATAACACATCACAACTCATCCCCAATGGAAGAGCTATCTTACCATATATCCCCAAGGTCACCGATAGAATTGGTAGAATACTAAAGAGGCACAATATAGAGACTGTCTATAAGCCAACTCAAAAACTTGGCGAAATGATCAGAACTACCAAAGGCAAAGTCGACCCACTCTCTCAACCCGGTATTTACAGGATACCTTGTGACTGCGGCAAAGTCTACATTGGTACAAAAAAGCGAAGTATCAATACGAGAAATAAAGAGCATGAACGATGCTGTCGACTCAATCAGACAGAAAAATCCGCACTAGCGGAACATGCTCTAACAGATGGACACAATATTGTTTTCTCAAAGGCAGAAGCTATTTCGAACATCAAAAGTTTCTATCCTAAGATGAACATGGACGCCATTGAGATATATAAACGTAAGAACAACATGAACAGAAGGGAAGAAACTCCTTTGGTACATAGCGCATGGTTGCCGGTGTTGAAAAAGACCAAAATCAAGCAGGGACGGGCCGAAGCCAAATTTTTGGGGGGGGAAATCCATCGAAAATTTTCCGACTGTACATTGGATTAACAGAAAACTTTATACATAATATGGTGTGATACTTGTTTCGGTAAAAAATTTCGAAGTGATGAATCTCAACAGAGTGAGGAGTAATTAACTTTTTTTTCTTCCACCGAACATTCAATTAAGTACCTAAATTTTATGGAGTCTGTTTTTTCGTGAATAGTATCTCGATGTTACTTGAAACTTTGAGAAACACTACTTGTGCCAGTTTTTTGTAAACTGTTTTTGGGTCAACAATAAATGTTCTGAATTTTTGAATTTGAATTGTTTTTTTCTTCAGTTTTGTAGCTTTTCTTTATTCCATGGAATCTGGGAGCGAAGGCAAGGCTCATTTCCATCAGAGGAAATTTTTTTTCTGAAAAATCTACTCTTTTTATTCTGTGAAAGTAGTAAACATTGGAAATGAGCAGTCTCAATACGATGAATCTCATCAAAGTGGTGAGAAGTTAACGTTGATTTTCCAACTACACAATATTCAATTCTGTGAGGTTTTTTATTTTATGGAATCATTTTTTTTTGTGAGAAGTACATTGAGATTCAACTTCTTGTTTCTTTCTTCAATCTAATTCAGATTCATTCTTTGGTGTATCTCAAATTTTCAAGCATCATAAAACAAGATATTTTCACATAAAATGAAGAATTATACAGAATTGAATGCTGGGTAGATGAAAAATCAAAGTTAATTAGTTACCACTTTGAGGAGATTCATAATATTGAAACTGCTCATTCCTAACATGGGCCCATTTCACATAATAATAGGAACAAAATGTTCAGAAAATATATTTCGTTTGATAAAAAATGAGCCTTCCTTTTGCTAATGGATTCAATGGTATAAAGAAAAGCAACATAACTAAAAATTAAAACAGAAAATGTGTGTCAAAGTTGCAATCATCATAAATCAAGATACTTGAAAAAAAAACAGATTCCCAACTTAGTAGGGAAACGGTTTCGACCTAAATCAGTCATTATTGTAAAAACAATTTCGAACATAATTTCCTAATTTGAGTTGGCGATTTCGAACTCCTTGCATATATTTAGTGTTTCGAACAATTTTTGTTGTGATGGATTTGTGTTTCGTAGCTAATTTCAGTTTTTTAGTTAAAAAAAAGACGAATAAATTGCCCTCCGATATTCCATATTCTATGGTCACATCCCATAATTTTCTCTCACACTTGGCCCGTCCCTGAAATCAAGCCAATACGAAGTGGGAGCGATGGACCAATAAACATCGCGCGCGTAAACCCACTACCTTCTCCCCCTCAGGGTATAAGTTGGGCTAACGAATCGAACCATGCATCACTTTCGGAAATTCAGCGGTCCAGTTACAACCTCAGACCAAGAATCCTCTGATGATGCCTACCGCAGTTGTGGGTGAAACGTTAGGTGAAATAATTTCTTATAGACCACGGCCAATAAGCCCGGAAGACTCTCTTATTGTCAAATTACAGGTATTTGGCCAAAGGGAAGGAGGAGATACTCAAGACGAAGATGGCCTCCCCTTTCTCGGAAAGTGCTGAGAAGGTGGAGGAAATGAGGGAGGTGCCTGAGCTTCCGAAGGTCCAGGAAAACATCGAACCTTTTTATTTCGATGATCCGCAGTGGCCGGAGAAAAAAGCATGTCAAAAGTGGAATTTACCTCTGAACGAACTTGAGAATTTGTATTTACCGGTTTATTTGCCTCTGGATACGAAAGGCTACAAGTGAGTTATTTTTTTTCTGTTCTGCTTCATCTTCATTAGAAACGACTTTTCTCTATTTCAGCATTGTTTTCAGTTATATTTTTCGTTTTGTGGTTGTCAACACTGACTTCAATCACATCAATTTTCATTACACGTCAATTCACTGTCATCTGTCAATTTTCGAAACAGTCACACCAACTGCCAAGATACAATACAAAAGTCACAAGGATGTATTATCTGAAATTTTCATTTAATTTCGAAAGTATTTCACAAAACATGACTGAAATAGAGAAAATATCGTCTAATGCTATTCTTTATTGTAGTTTTCATGGTAATATTTATTGATTACAAACATATTGACCTCCTGCCGCGGATTTTTTTGGCATCTGTCAAATTTATGAGAGAAAACAGTTTTGCCAATCAATATTTTTCAATGCATTAATCAGTAAGCAATATTCATGAAAATACTCCATTAATTTCAGTAAACATTCAATGAATTAGGGAAAAAAATGTTGAATACTCTAACAGAAGTCTTATTCTAACACTAATTTTTCTTTTTATTATGTTTTCGGCATCGACTGCTAGGGTCATTAACCATTCTAACACTTATTTATCCAAAAACTCGCCACTTGGTGGCTCTTTTTTAAATTTTGAACTTGTGGAAGAATATCAGTATCAGTTCTTGTATTTGCTGTTGGAAACTTTCTTGTGAACTATAAAGTCTTCTAGAAACACGGAACAGACAAACAGCATTTGAAGAAGTTATTCTCAGTATTTGGTATTCAACAAATTATAAACCTTAAATGTGACAAAATGAACGAATATAATGCATGAACCTAACTTAGACAAAAATTTTCTCTAGGTAGCTTTTGGCTTTCATGTTCTCTTTATGAATTATTTTAAAACTAACTTTTTTTTAATGTTATTTAGAGGGAAAAACTTAATAATGAATCCTGGTGTTTTTTACTTCAACTCAATTGAAACGATTGTTACGATATGTTTTTTTCAGCATAAAAAGTATTCTTTCAACCTTGATCGATGTACCTGAAAATAAAGAACATAAATTACCGTGGTATCCACCCAGCTGCGACGATTGGGATAATTCTAACCATCAGTTGATTCCTTCATACGAAAAAATCGTTTCGTCAGAATTCAAACCCAATGATCATTTGAGAAACCTGTTGTTGGCTCATGTTAATGGAGGTAATGCTGAGGAAGCTGAAATCGGCCAAAGAATCATCACTGCCATGGAAAAGGTTCGTGAAAATGTTTTCAAAACATACAAAAAGTTATTTTTCTGAAACTTTCACAACATTTTGAAAAAAATCAATTGGAAAACGAGCACTAATTTGTCAGGGTCCAAATCCTTTCAAGAAATTGTTGCCCAACAATAAAACAAGAAATAGTACTTCCAATTATTGAACTTTGTAACTTTATTTAAATTTAATAGTTGGAATTGCTATTTCTTGTTTTATTGTCGGCAACAATTTTTTGAAAGGATTTGATCCATGACAAATTGGTGCACTATTTTCAAGCAGCGTCCTTTCCTCTATTATTTTGAACATTTTTTTAATTGAAATTGTTCGAGAGACTGGGAGAGAAGAAGTTTCAGAAAAATGCAGAATCCTCCCATAATATACACACATCGTCAAAAGTCTTGCTCCCCCCCCAATCTACTCACAACTTATTTAATGTAACATTCGCATTTATGCGAGCCGGAATTTCTGGAGGATGAACTTGAACATTTACAGCATGCATTCATCGCCAATGGATATAATGCCAGAGAAATTCAGAGGGCAATAGGACCAAAAATTTCCACACGTGATGATAACACATCACAAATCACCCCTAATGGAAGAGCCATCTTACCATACATCCCCAAGGTCACAGATAGAATTGGTAGAATATTGAAAAGGCACAATATCGAGACCGTTTATAAGCCGACACAAAAACTTGGACAAATGATCAGATCTACCAAAGATAAAGTAGACCCACTTTCACAATCCGGTATTTACAGGATACCTTGTGACTGCGGCAAAGTCAGTATCAATACTGAAATTAAGGAGCACGACCGATGCTGTCGACTGAATCAGACAGAAAAATCCGCACTGGCGGAACATGCTCTAACAGATGGACACAACATAGATTTCTCAACATGGGAGCCATTGAAACACAAAAACAACAAACAGAAAAGAAGCGGAAGCTATGGGCCAATCAACATCGCGCACGTGAACTCACTACTTTTTCCCGCCATTAACCGGGGTGTAGATAACACTTTCGTTCCGAACACGTCAGTGTCAGAAATTCAGCGTTCGATGTACAATATTCTACCAAAAATCCTCTGAAGATGCCTACCGTAGTTGTAGGCGAAAAGTTAGGTGAAATAATTCCTAAAAGACCACGGCCAATAAGCCCTGAAGACTCTCTCAATGTCAAATATACTGCTCCACAAGAGTAAGGGATATCGTATTCAATCGTTTTGAAAAGTATGTAATCTTCGAGAAAATCGTTGTAAAATCATTTAAAACTCAATAAGAACTTGAATCGATCCAATAAAAATCAGTATGAGACATTTCGTCAATCTGGTAGCCTTTTTCTGAAGTTTGGTTCTTTGCATAAGCTTCATGAATGTTCTTATTTTGAAATGGAGTCAGTTTATCAACGGCTTCGATTTGAAACGAATTTTTTGAAATTGCCAAGACGTAAATTAACAAACGCTGAGGCTAATAGGGCTATCGGAATGCTACAGGGTGGCCTAACTCAGGTTGTTGTAGCGAAAAATCTCCAAGACAGCCAAATTGTGATATCTCGACTTTGGAATAGGTTCAGGGAGACAGTTTCCGTGTTGAAAAGATCAAGGCTTGGTGGACGACGAAAAACAACACCTGCTCAGGATCGTTTCATTACCGTTCTGGCGAGAAGAAAGCCTACATCTACGTGTAGAATGCTAAGGAATACTCTTCAAAATGCACGGGGTCCAAATTTCGATCGAAACCATCAGACGACGTTTGAGAGTGGTGAATCTAGGTTCTAGACGTCCATTAAGAGGAGTTTCATTTACACGTGACCATAAGCGTCAAAGACTGGAATGGGCAAGGCAACATATCAATTGGAACGACCAATGGCGTAGTGACTTTTTCACTGATGATTCCAGATATGGACGATTTTCAGATTCTCGAAGAATAAGGGTATGGACAATCCCACGCATACCCCATAATCGTCGCTATTTCCAAGAAGTCCATCCATTCCGAGGGGATAATGTTATGGTATGAGCCGGGATATGTTTCAACGGGCGCACAGATCTACACATTTGTCCTGGGAATATGACCGCCTTACACTATAGGGAGCATGTCATGTACAATATTTTGCCATTGCCAATGTTATTGGTGAAACTTTTCAATTTCTAGACGATAATGCTAGACCGCACCGTGCAGCCATAGTTGAGAAACCGCGCGCGAGGAGCTTGGTATTCCACATTTACCAATACCTCCACTCTCACCAGATTTGAATTGCATTGAACATGCATAGGATATGCTCCAAAGAAGATTAGAAAATCATCAACCTACCCCAGAATCCTTAAATGATCTGAGAGAACTTCTGCCCCGTTTATGGAACCAAATTCCTCAAGAAATGTTCAACAACCTCGTGTGTAGTGTGCAAAGAAGATGTCAAGCTTTTATTGATACCCGTGGAGGCCATACATTGTATTGATAGCCTCAAAATGCTTGAATTCTCTGGGAATAAAAATTTCTTGCAACTTGAAATCATATTAATCATATGAATTTTCATCACAATATCTCATTTAAACTATATTTTTTTGCAATTTAAGTCAATATCTCATTTCCAGAACATAGATTGTTTATTTCTTGGGAAACCCAGGGGGGCCAAGGTTTTTGACAATGTGTGTATTTCAATCAATATCATAAACAAAAAGTTACTTCTCTTTTCAGAAAGTTGCGCCTTCTTGGGTTCTAGCAACGCTCGCAAGCTTATATTGGCGGGGAGAGGAAATTACAAGAAATCGTTGACTTGCCTGGACTTCGCATTGAAAAACGTACAAAAACAAGAGCCGGCCGAGGCAATTCTAGTGTCCCTCGCCTCGATCGCACACCAATTGGGCCACACAGAAGACGCAATCAAATTCGCCAGTCAAGCTTTCCAACAAACCGAATCAGACCCCAGCACCAATTTTCTGTTGGCACTCCTGCATTACCAAAGGAATAAACCGCTGATGGCTCTGTTTTATTTGAAAAACGCTTTGAGAGCGGATAAAGACTACTACGATGGTCAAGCGGAAAACCTGTTGAAAATTTGGAGCTGCAGGCTAAAATTGGGAGCTTTTCCTGATGTTCAAAATAGTGTAAGACAAAAAGTTGATAAAACATGCACTGATAAAACAGCTATTAATGAAGAAGTCGGTGAGGGTGTTGTTTGTTCCCTGAAGGGCGAAAACTGTCGTACTGCTGCAGTACAGTGTTTCCGAAGAGATTCTGTACCTGACAGTGATGGTAATTAACTAAACTCACTGTGTGAATGCTTTTCCTTTAACGTTGCATGAAAAAAAAAACACAACAAAGTGTGTTTCTTCTCTGTAATATCTTAAAATTGATTGAATGAGACATTGAATGATGAATTTGTCACTTTTCATGGTTGTTTTTAGTTCTTGAGGAGAGGGGAGATAAGAATTGCCTTAAGCACAAAATGAACGAAGGATCCTCTCTTCAGTCACTGTTAGTTGACCATTCGCAAACAGATTCTGATCAGATGTTGGAGGGTTCTGTTCAGGCATTTCACATGAAGATATCGCTAGGAGATAATTTGGCCCCTATTGGTATGTTGAATTGATTTTGAGTTGAACTTTGGGTACATGGAAAATGTGTGCGAAATTGGCCCGGAAGTTTTTGATATCTGAAATTTTTTTCGTTGTGCTGAATTCCACTAAAAAATGGCCCAGCCCGGCATTTCTGGAATAATTTGATTCCAATGACTGAAAAAAAAATGGAGTTTTTCCGATAGAACGTTTAATTTCTCGAAAAATGGAAATTGCAGAAAAAGATAGCCCAGGACTTTCGTTTTTTCTTCTCACTTATGAATGGAAAATTTTTTCTACATTTGTGTTTTGTGCCGTAAATATGTCCACGAAAATTCTGCGCATTTCCCGGGAAATTACGAAAATTTAAAAAAAAAAGACAGCTCAGCAGTTGCCTTTTTTTTCTTGGAAAAAATGTTCAAAAACTTGTGGTATTCGTAGGCAAAGTTGTGTCATTGGTATTTTCACGAATATCCTGCTAATTCGCCTAAAAAATAAAGAATTTAGAATAAAGTTAGCCCAGCACTCAATTTTTTCGAAGAAAAGTGTTTTATATGATTGTGCCAACTTGAGCCGGTGAGATTTCCAGAACAAATCAACAATTTTTCTCTCATAAGGAAAAATATGTAAAATCAGTATATCTGGCTGCAGTGTCTGTGAAGTTGGCCCAGCACTTTTGGATTTTAGAAAAATTGTTGTCCTAAATTGTGCTAGGTTAGTGCTGCTTTGTGCCGTTTAATTTTTTTTCTCGAAATATTTCAAAAACCGAAAAAATGGCCCAGTGCGGCATTTTTCGAATAATTGGATTCCAATGACTGAAAAAAATTTTGCCTCACGTATACTGAGTTTTGCCGTTGGAATTTTTTTCGAAAGTCTAATTTCTGGAAAAATGGAAATTGGAAAAAAAATTAGCCCAGCACTTTCGTTTTTTCTTCTCACTTATGAATGGAAAAATTTTTTCTACATTTGTGTTGTTTTGTGCCGTAAATATGTCCACGAAAATTCTGCGCATTTCCCGGGAAATTACGAAAATTTAAAAAAAAAGACAGCCCAGCAGTTGCCTTTTTTTCTTGGAAAAAATGTTCAAAAACTTGTGGTATTCGTAGGCAAAGTTGTGTCATTGGTATTTTCACGAATATCCTGCTAATAAGCCTAAGAAATAAAGAATTTAGAATAAAGTTAGCCCAGCACTTAATTTTTTTCGAAGAAAAGTGTTTTATATGATTGTGCCAACTTGAGCCGGTGAGATTTCCAGAACAAATCAACAATTTTTCTCTCATAAGGAAAAATAAGTGAAATCAGTATGTCTGGCTGCAGTGTCTGTGAAGTTGGCCCAGCACTTTTGGATTTTAGAAAAATTGTTGTCCTGAATTGTGCTAGGTTAGTGCTGCTTTCTGCCGTTAAATTTTTTTCTCGAAATATTTCAAAAACCGAAAAAATGGCCCAGTGCGGCATTTTTCGAATAATTGGATTCCAATGACTGAAAAAAAGTTTGCCTCACGTATACTGAGTTTTGCCGTTGGAATTTTTTTCGAAAGTCTAATTTCTGGAAAAATGGAAATTGGAAAAAAAATTAGCCCAGCACTTTCGTTTTTTCTTCTTCTCACTTATGAATGGAAAAATTTTTTCTACATTTGTGTTGTTTTGTGCCGTAAATATGTCCACGAAAATTCTGCGGATTTCCCGGCAAATTACGAAACTAAAAAAAAGCTCAGCAGTTGCTTTTTTTCATAGAACAAATATTCAAAGTTGTGTCATTGGTATTTTCACGAATATCCTGCTAATTCACCTTAAAAATAAAGAAATAAGAAAAAATTAGCCCAGCACTTGAAGAAAAGTGTTTCAAATGATTGAGCCGGTCAGATTACCAGAACAAACCAACAGTTTTTCCCTCATAAGGAAAAATAAGTAAAATTCGTATATCTGGCAGCAGTGTCTGTCAAGTTGGCCCAGCACTTTTGGATTTTAGAAAAATTGCTGTTGTTCTAGGTTCGTACTGCTTTGTGCCTTTGATGTTTGATGATTTTCCAACAACATCTTGTTTAATTTAATTTCCATAATTTGAAGGAAAAATTGAAAGGTTTTCCTGAAATTTTCATTGGTACAAGTCAACATGATTGTAACACACACACATGTTCACAAATTCGAGGAAAAAACATACTTGCTGAAATAACTTTTTCTTCAATTTCAATTTTCTTAGACAGATTTCCTGGAAAATTCAAACGTCACAGTACAGTATATTTGAGCTGTCGAAAATCTGGTTCCTACAACAAATTGAAATATCTTGAGAAACGTATGGAATAAAAGAAAAATTTCAGCGAAAAAAAAACAGTACAAACCTAGCACAATCAGACAAGCGTTTTTTTTCGAAAATCAAAAAGTGCTGTCCTACTTCGCACACACTGTTGGTGATTTACTGATTTTTCTTATTTCCTCCAACGAGGGAATAACTGTTGATATTTTCATATGAAACAATTTTCTTGAAAAATTGAGTGCTGGGCTAATATTTTTCTCATTTCTCAATTTTTCGGATGAATTAGCGGAATATTCGTGGAAATTAACGGCAGAATTTTGGCTACGAGTAGCACTTTTTTTTTCAAGATTTCTTTGTACAAAAAAAAGTGCTGGGCTAATTTTATTAATTTTCGTAATTTGTCGGAAAATCCCAAGAATTTTCGGGGATACATTATGGCACAAGACAGTATAAATGTAGCACAAATTTTCTATTCATTTGTGCGAAGTAAAAAACAAAAGTACTGGGCTCTCTTATTTTCTATTTCGACTTTTTAGGAATTTAGAGAAACTTTTGAAGAATTCGAAGAGCAAAACTCATTACTTGTGACATAATTTTTTTCAGTCGTTTGAATCCAATGTTTCACTTGTCTGGCCCATTCTTCGGTTTTTGAAATATCTCGAGAACAAAATTGCATTAAGAAAAAAATTCAACGGCACGAGGCAGCACAAACCTAGCACAATTTAGCACAACAATAATTTTTTCTCCAATCCGTTAGTGCTGGGCCAATTTTTTTCAAATTATCTCGAGAACCACGTGGATTTAAGAAAAAATTCAACAGCACAAGGCAGCAGCAACTAAACACAATTCAGCACAAAAATCATTTTTTCGCCAATCCCTTAGTGCTGGGCCAATTTTTTCCAGTGCATCTCGAGAACCACGTGGAATTAGAAAAAAAATCAATGCCACAAGGCAGCACAAACTAAACACAATTCAGCACAACAATAATTGTTTCGGAAATCCGTTGTGCTGGGCCAATTTTTTTCAGTGCATCTCGAGAACCACGTGGAATTAAGAAAAGAATTCAACTGCGCAAAGCAGTACAAACCAAACGCTATTCAGCACATGAATAATTTTTTCGGAAATCCGTTGTGCTGGGCCAATTTTTTTCGGTGCATCTCGAGAACCACGAGGAATTAAGACAAAAATTCAACGGCACAAAGCAGGTCAATGTAAACACAATTAGCACAACAATAATTTTTTCGGAAATCCGTTGGGCTGGGCCAATTTCGTAAATTAGTCTGCATCTATTCATACCTTTCAAACTAAAAAATATCGTTATCTTATTTTAGTAGCATTAATGGACGATCCAATACCAGATGTCCTGGTTCAAGTTTACGAAAAGTCTGGCACGTTGCTCTTATCTCCTATGAGGTGTCAACAAATCAAAGAAGCCGAATGGGTTTATTTCACATCTATGTGGCAATCGATAGCCACCAGGAATGTGGAGTGAGTCTAACCTCAAATATCCCCTGAATTTCTTCACAAACCCCAACAATTTCAGCATTGGAAACTTCCTGAAACCCTTGTCAAAACCTCTGAAAGACGACATGAAGCCATACTGTTCAAGGTCAATTCCGTCATCTCCAGCTACAATGGATCATTTAACAGCCATGATTTTGAAAAACAGGCTCCCGAATTCTCCGGAAAAGGCTCTTTTGGAGTGGCTGGGGCTCATGGCTGGTGACCAAAAAGCATCCCTGAAGGAACTGGGGGCGAAAATAAGCATAGCTTTGAGAGAAGTTGGTGAAAAAATTTTCGAGTTGGAAATTGCATATTTATTCTATCTTTTTATTACAGAATGCTACATCTTGGGTATTGGCGAATGCTGCAGGGTTGTTTTGGCGTATAGTTGGTAACACTGAGGAAGCTGTTATATGTTTGAGACAAGCATTAGCATATGTTCCTGCTAGCATAAGAGATGTTCCGCTCATCAGCTTGGCCAATATTCTGAATAGGTGACTATAACTATTTTACTACTATTATACAGGATTATTCACGAATATGGCTCTATAGAATATTTTTAGGAAAGACACAAAATTCAGGATTGAAATTCTAAAGGTGAGATTCAAGTAAGAAGACTTCTCGTATATTTTTTGAAGGTTCTAGGACATGAACTTTCGTTTTTCAGATGGGAAGACCAATTTTTTATTACATAAACAGATTCTCCATTGAATTCTGAGTATTTTTGATTCCAAAAGTTTGAATTTTCTCGAGAAAATTCTCTTTAAATGAGGAAATACGAACAAAAAATCTCAAAATTGAACTCTGTTGAAATACAGACAACTTCGAGGTTTTTTCATTAAAAATTCTCAGTTTTGAGGATCTCCGAGAAGAAAGGCTGATGGTTCTTTTCCGATAGTGTGATTTTCAGAATATGATAAGGGAGGTCACAAATTCTTTGTCAATGTTAGAAGTGAATAAACATCAAAAAATCGTTTTTCTCAAATTGCAAACCCATTTTTTCGAAGTATTCTTGAAATCTTCGCAAAAAATAATAGGAGCATACGTCCAAGACTTTTATCCCAAAATGAATATTTTTCGAGATATTCAGGAAAAACGATTTTGTCTTCAATTTTCAATCTCATTCCGAATGTGTTCTTTTACTGGAAAATAATTAGCGGTCAGGTGAAATTTTTGGAAATATCTGTTATCGAGAAAATATTTTCTATAGTTCAGACGAGTTAAGTTCTTGAATTATCATCTGTAATGCGAGAGCAACAATTGGTTTGAAGTTCTCAATGTATCAGTGAAGTCAACGTGAAAAATTCTCAGGAATGCAGAAAAATATAATTTGGAATAATTTTTAATGCTTTTGAGAGAATAATTAACAGAACATGTAACAATTTCATTACTAAAAATTAAAATTTCCCTACCATGACAAACAAAAAATTCTCCAGAATTAAGAATTTGAGGAAATTATCCTAAGCTTTAAAAAATTAAGAAAAACTTAACTCGTCTGCACTATAAGAAAATATTTTCTCGATAACAGAGATTTCCAAAAATTTCACTTGACCGCTAATTATTTTCCAGTAAAAAAACACATTCGGAATGAGATTGAATATTGAAGACAAAATCGTTTTTCCTGAATATCTGGAGAAATATTCATTTTGGGATAAAAAAAGTCTTGGACGTATGCTCCTATTATTTTTTGACGATTTCGAAAATGCTTCGAAAAACTGGGGTTCCAATTTGAAAAAAAAAAAGGATTTTTCGATGTTTCGTCACTTCTAACTTTGACGAAGAATTTGTGACCACCTGTATCATTTTCTGAAAATCACGCTATCGGAAAAGATGCATTAGTCTTTCTTCTCGGAGATTCTCAAAAATGAGAAGTTTTTAAGAAAAAACCTCGAAGTTGTCTGTATTTCAACAGAGTTCAATTTTGAGATTTTTTTTCTCATTTACTCATTTAAAGAGAAGTTTCTCGGGAAAAATCAAACTTTTGGAATCAAAAAGACTCAAGAATTCAATGGAGAATCTATTTATGCAATAACAAATGGGTCTTCTCATTTGAAAAACGAAAGTTGATGTCACTTCCGGAAAAACCGGAAGTCCTAGAATCTTCAAAAATATACGAGAAGTCGTCTTTTTACTTGAAGCTCACCTTTAGAATTCTAATCCTGAATCTTGTGTCTTTCCTAAAAATATTCTATAGAGCCATATTCGTGAATAACCCTGTTTACTAAAATTAATTGAAGAGTATTCTGGGCAACACATCTCATTGTAATTACAAAAATAATAAAAATAATCCATGCCATTTACTGCTTACATTTTCTTCATACTGAGACTGAGAAATTGCTTATTTTCTATTCTTAATATGTTCTTTATTGAGGTATGATTGGTCATCATTTTATTGAATGACTTAATGAATTTTCAACACATTATTCAAATATATACATAAAACAATATAAACAAACATTATAAAACAAAATTCATCAACACAAATTTAAAAATGTAAGTTTTATGTGCAATGGGATTTTTTGATTTACTTTTTTTTTTAGTTATGTGTTTGAACATGAAATGAATTATGCTTTTACATAATACTGGAGGTTTTATATACAGGGGGTCCGGGAAAATGTGGGAAATCTCTTGGATTCAGATAAAACAAAATAAATAAGATGACAAGTTCCCATCATATTTTTCCAAGCGACCCTCCCTTAGGAGATACGACCTTCTAAAGGACGCCACTGAAAATCCATTTAACTGGAATAAATTTTAAACTGCTCAATATAATTTAATAAAAATTTGATATGATAAACAGTATTAAGGACCTCTTAACATACTGACCTTCAATTTTAATATGATTTTACCAATGTACTATTCGACTGCTGATACAATAAGACCAAAACGAAAATTTCAGTTTCACACCCTGAAACATGAATTTATGAAGCAGGCAAGCAGTACTTTCATCGAATTGCAAATGGGCAGAAATAATTTAAAGTTCAGCGATGATATCATCTCAAGTGAATCTCCAACATAGATTTGTTTTCAGGGTTGGATTCCATAATGATGCCTTAGAAGCTGCTTATACCGCCATCAAAAGTCATCCCAATTATGTATTCAACCATTTCACTGCAGGAAATATCCATACAGCAATGGTTTGTATTTTTTTAAGAGTCTTCGAATTGCATAAAAAATTCCTACAGTTTTCACACAGGTTGCTCTCATTAAGTCATGATAATTCAACCAATGGAAAACTACCCTGCTCAAAAATTCTAGTGGAAAAATTCTGGATCCACAAAATTTCAAATTTGTTTATTTTCAGGGCGATTTTGAGAAAGCCATATCGTTCTATCGTGCTTCTTTGGCTCTTGACGCAAACTTTGCACCTGCCCGAAATAGGCTTTTGGCTATTTCCTGCATGTTTCTCTATGACGAATCTGGAAGCTTGAGGGAACTGACGGAGTCATCAGAAAACTAAACTTCTCATAATCCTTCTTGAAAATTGTTATTTTTTGCATGTAAATCATACTCAGTGTAGCCACTGCAAGAAATCTCGAATATCTCATGCTATATTCATTGTTAGATATCGTTTCTGATTTTTTTTAAATCGTAATCCATCTGTAAGTGATCATATTTGTGATTTTAAGAATTATCTTGTAATTTCTTTGAGGCTGTTCCAAGTACAAATAATTTTGAGGTAGGCGTAAACATAAATATCCAATCAGTTTAAAATTGTGTTCAAAGTTCTGAAGAATACTTCTCAGCATTTTATGAAAAAATTGATTGACAAATTCAGAAAAACTTTTTTTTTAATGAGTTAAGTTTATTATTTAACTTCATTGGCACAAATTTCTGATTTTAATTTTGAATTATTTCAATTTTTGTTAAATTTTTTCTTACTGGAAATTTTCATGATTTGAGGGCTTTTTCATTCAGTTCTTCAGGAAAAAAAATGTTGATTCCTAATTTCTATAAGTAGTTGGGCAAAAAAGAGTCTGTTACTTGTTATTTTTGACAAGAGATTTTACTAAGTTGGAGAATATTGAATTTTATCGTTTCATGGGATTGCAATTTGATCTGATGGATATTCTAGGTGGAGTTGATTTGGACTATCTGTAATGTAATCAAATAGTATTTTTTTCTTTTACAAATAGACGTTGTACAATTTAGTACGATGGATACGTTCATCTACATTCAGAAGCTTATATTCTTGACTACTGTTGAATTGAAGAATACATATATGAATTATTTGATGTGAAAAATATTTTGAACTTGAAATAAAATTTAATGAACGATGTATAGTATGTGTTGTGGCTTCCTTCAAATATTTACTTTAACTGGAAATGAAAAAAATATTTTAACATCACACCGGACCTTAAAACATCAACGATTCTCCGAATTTTAAGATTTGACCTGATAAAGTCTCTAATTGTTTGAATTTTTCTTGTAAGTCTGTTGTTGAGCAAGAATTTTTTTAACTTTTTAGTTCAAGAGCATTTGCATTATTCAAATTTATGTACTGGGTTTGTTTCAGTCAAAAACCAGAAAAAGTTACAGAAAATGCAGAGTTCTCCAACAATTAAGTTTGATTAATATCGAAACATAAAAAAATTGGCGCACTCGATTTTCTAATTAAAAATGTTTGTTCTTGATTTTTGTTTCAGAGATTGGGAAAGAAAACCTTAAAAAAACTTTCAGAAATTAATAATGATAATAAATAAAAAATAAGGGCCTTTATTTCAGGAAATAACATAAGTATCTGATATATCTTAGAATAAAGAATAAGGAAAATCTGAAAAAAAAAACGAGATTCAGTGCACCAATGAATGCACTGTTCAATCTAATCTGGAGTTAATTGGAAAAATTTTCCTGGTAGAATGACAAAAATAAAAACAGCAATTCAGTTTTTTCTGGTGGCATATGAACGGAATTCTTGCAAACAAAAATAAAACAGGTGAAAAATTGTTTTGAAATTTACGATGAAATAAAGAATTCAACTTCAAAACATAAAACACAATTAAAGAAAAAATTTTAATTTAATTTCGTTTTTAAAAAGTACATTGTAATTTAAAATTACTCAGAACACTGTAAAAAACTTTAAATAAGCAAATAAAATATCGTGAAGGACAAAAGTAAAATCCTACTATACATATAGTAACAAAAGCACTATAACCTACAAGAGGAAAAAATTGTTGGAATACTAAATCAACAGTTCCAATCTTATGATGAAACACATTTCTAAGGAATACACTTCAGCTGAGTACACAAACATACTAGCAAAAGCATGCAATAAACAATCAATAAGTTGGTAACAGTAAAATTTTTTCACATTTATGATTATCATGGTTCAATGCAAACAATTGTGATTGCAAAATTCAGATAATTGTAGTAAATACTCATAAAGCACCTTACAACACCACAAAATGTATGAAAAATATTTCTGCTTTTGAATCTGAATACCAACAGCAATTATCTGAAAAATACTATAAACTAAGTATATAATACTTATTTTTCAGAATTAAGTACACTTATCAATTTCATTTAAATCTACTTACGCTAAATGGACTAGATTGCAAATACTCATAAGAAACATCGTTGTACATTTCCTACACAGGGTTATTCACGAATATGGCTCTATAGAATATTTTTAAGGAAAGACACAAGATTCAGGATTGAAATTCTGAAGGTGAGCTTCAAGTAAGAAGACGACTTCTCGTATATTTTTTGAAGGTTAGGACTTTTCCGGTTTTTCCGTGACATTAACTTTCGTTTTTCAAATGGTAATACCCATTTTTTATTGCATAAATAGATTCTCTATTGAATTCTGAGTCTTTTTGATTCCAAAAGTTTAAATTTCCCGGAGAAAATTCTCTTTAAATGAGGAAATACGAAAAAAAAATCTCAAAATTGAACTCTGTTGAAATACAGACAACTTCGAGGTTTTTTCATTAAAAATTCTCATTTTTGAGAATCTCCGAGAAGAAAGGCTGATGCTTCTTTTCCGATAGCGTGATTTTCAGAATATGATACAGGAGGTCACAAATTCTTTGTCAAAGTTGGAAGTGACGAAACATCAAAAAATCGTTTTTTAAAATTAGAACCTCATTTTTTCGAAATCTTCGTCAAAAAATAATAGGAGCATATGTCCAAGACTTCTATCCCAAAATGAATATTTTTCTAGGTATTCAGGAAAAATGATTTGTCTTCAATTTTCAATCTTATTCCGAATGTGTTTTTTTACTGGAAAATAATTAGCGGTCCAGTGAAATTTTAGGAAATCTCTGTTATCGAGAGAATATTTTCTATAGTTCAGATGTGTTGAGTTCTTGAATTATCAACTGTAATGCGAGAGCAACAATTGGTTTAAAGTTGCCAATGTGAGTGTTAGTGAAGTCAACGTAAAAAAAAAAATTCAGAATGCAAAAAAAAATAATTTGTAATGATTTTTAATGCTTTTGAGGGAATAATTAACAGAAGATGTAAAAATTTCATTACTGAAAATTCAAATTTCTTTACCATGACAAAAAAGAAATTCTCCAGAATTGAGAATTTGCGGAAATTATCCTAAGCTTTAAAAAATAAGGAAAAACTGAACTCGTCTGAACTATAAGAAAATATTTCTCGATAACAGAGATTTCCAAAAATTTCACTTGTCCGCTAATTATTTTCCAGTAAAAAAACGCATTCGGAATGAGATTGAAAATTGAAGACAAAATTGTTTTTCCTGAATATCTCGAAAAATATTCGGATAAAAGTCTTAGACGTATGCCCCTATTATTAAGATTTCGAAAATGCTTCGAAAAAATAGGGTCCCAATTTGAAAAAAAACGATTTTTTCATGTTTTGTCACTTTGACAAAGAATTTGTGACCTCCTGTATCATATTATGAAAATCACGCCATCGGAAAAAAAGCATCAGCCTTTCTTCTAGGAGATTCTCACAAATGAGAATTTTCAATGAAAAAACCTCGAAGTTGTCCGTATTTCAACAGAGTTCAATTTTGAGATTTTTTTTATGTATTTCCTCATATAAAGAGAATTTTCTCAGGAAGATTCAAACTTTTGGAATCAAAAAGACTCAGAATTTAATGGAAAATCCATTTACGCAATAAAAAATGGGTCTTCCCATTTGAAAAACAAAAGTCCTAGAACCTTAAAAAAATATACGAGAAGTCCTCTTCTCACTTGAAGCTCACCTTCAGAATTTCAATCCTGAATCTTGTCTTCCCTAAAAATACTCTATAAAGCCATATTCCTGAATAACCCTGTATAATTCGTGTCTCTCGTTGTCATAAACCGAAGAACTTCGAATCGAAAAAATAAATCGAGAAACGAACGCAAAAATCAATCAACATTATAGAGAGCACACAAAAGCAACTTCGCTAAGGTCACTTAGAGGAATCATTGGAAATATTTTCAATTTAACATTGAAATTCTCTTCTTTTCTTCAGAACAACGTAATATCGAATAAATTAAATAAATAAATATAACAACTTGGGAACTTCAGTCTGAAGTAACAATTTTGTTTAAAACTGATATCAAAACGGTAATTCGAAGAATGAGAGGACGGAATGCTCCAAAATTCTCTTCCAACCAATCGACCAGTTCTTTTAAATGGTTTCCCTAAAAATTCTAGGCACATCAAGTGATTTAAGGCATATTTCATTCACAAGCAAGTTTGTTATCGAAACTACTCAAAGCTATGCCGAAGGCTTGAAGAGCACATAAAGGATATCTGTAATCCATCGTGAAGACATCCTCAGCCACCCGTCCAAATTGCATGACCACATATTCGGCATCACTATCGTGAACAATTTGAAAATTTTTAACAGACGCTTGCGTAACTCTGCCCAGAAAATTGAGAACATAGCTTTGAGTATCTTCATTCCATATCGGAGTTTTGTTATGCAACTCTATCAAATTGTCCAGATTCTTCGCTTTCCAAGATTCGATCAACCCCTCGCTCTCATCCTGAGGGTAAATGTTGACTCTCTGCTGTTCGATAGTCATTCCAGGAATAATAACAGTCATTTTTCGGGGTCCCTTGAAGCCCAAGACATTCGTATCATAAACCACAGCAGCAAGTTCCTGTCTTGGCATAGTTCCTTCTTTTATATTAGATTTTCTCGGAGAAACTCCATTATCAAATATCGTGAATTGAGTCCCCAGCAGATTCGACCTAAGTTTGCCTGAAAAACTCGTTATCTTACACAATTCCTACAATTTCAGATAATCCACTCACCAACATAAGAATCTGCATTTCTAGACAAATCTGTAGGATCTGTTGATATCAAATAATTACTTGTCGCACTTTTTTTCCTCTTCCTCGCAGCAAGCAAGAACACCTTTTTCCCGTAATCTTTCTCTAAATGTAAAAAGTACGTCGGAAAAAATCCTCTATCCATTCCTTTCCTATCTCTTGTGATTCTACATTTGTAAAGCACTTTCTGTTGAGCAGGATCTGTCACGAATTTTTCTATATTGCCATGTACATCACCTTCTAATTCACTTCCCTGTTGGAAAATAATCAATTGAAAAGAGTTGCAATGATAAAAATTCATCTCATTACCAAGTTGTGTCGGCCTTCCATAAATGCACTAGAATCTCTTCTGGGATCAGACAAAGCATTTCCGTTACTTAAAGGTGCAGTTGCTGAAATTGGTGAAGATTCTTCATCCTCAATATCTAATAAGTCACTTGCATTCCTATTTTGGAGATCTTCTACCAAAGTTTCTGAAAGAAAATAGTCTCAAACTAAAGGATAATAAAGGATAAAAAAGTCTCACCATCAATATCATGCATTATTGACATAACTTGATCAGGATTACTATTTTCTCTCCCCATGGTGTATTGCAGGGGTCCATCATACCCTGGAATGGAACAGTATATAACATCACCTTTATTATGAAAAGAAAAACTCACCATGAAGCTCCCTTCTAGTACCACTAGTTGTTCTTAACTTAGCAGAAGGAAGTCTCACATCTGAAGCTTGTATCATGCCTGAAGTCATTCTTTTTTGCTTCATTTTCTGCTCCATAATCTGACGCTAAAAATATTCAAAACCAAAAGTAATAAAGTTGAAACAAAAATCGCAGAACTTACCTGTTGTTCCAATTTCTGAGTTCTTATATCCATTTTCAAGTTTAAACATACCCTTTTGATGTAACAGAGTCGAGTTATTACGTTCAGAAGTTGGGGTAACTAAGGGGAATGGATAACAACAATCGATTTCTTGGATATTCTAATCAGAAATTCATGGAGATAAACAGATACTACACACAAATCAACGAACACATTTCATTCGAATCAAATACAAAATATGACACTGACAGTTGAAGACAGGCTTTATTTTTATCGAGTAGTTCAGAAAAGTTGAATTTCACAGTTGCTCCATAGGACAGTAGTTCAAATAATTTTTCTTTGAGTCCTTGCTCAGAAATTAAATAATTATTGATAAATATTCCATATTTATTAATTGAAATATGCCTTTATATGATTCTGAGAGATCTGTTGTTATCCTGGACATAGGGACAGCATACACAAAGTGGGAGATACGTGGATATTTCTGAATTAATTATAAATTGATTCATGTTTTCAGGTTCGGCCTTACAGGGGAACCAGTTCCCAGAGCAATTTTCAGAACTGAGGTGAAATTTAAGGGAAAATTGAGGAATCTTTTCGACTACAAAGATGAACAAGAACTGTACGATATGCTGGTGGAATACTTTCAAGACATCTATTTCAAATACGCTGTCACAAGTCCTAAAGATAGACCAATCGTTATAGTCGAATCACTGTTTTGTCCAATTGTTTTCAGAGATAACGTTGCGAAGGTTTTATTCAGACATTATGGTGTCTCTTCTTTGCTTCCGTTATCTTCACATTTAGTTAGCATATGTACCTTAGCTATAGATACAGCTTTGGTGTTAGATGTTGGATATAAGGAAGCCAGTTGTTTGCCTGTTTGTTTCGGTATGCCTTTGATAAATGCTTGGCAAACGTTGGATATAGGATCTCATGCCATACATCGGTAATTTCAAATCAACACTAGTATAACATCAAACTTAATTTTATATTTTCAGAAATTTACAAACATTAATTACTGAAAAAAATCCTGGAGCCCCTGCGTTGTCTGAATCGGTGTTGGAAAATATTAAAGGTACATTTATTATATTCAGAGTAAAAATACCTATTTACATATTCACAAAGGTGAATATCAATTTTTCTCATAGTTCCGATATGAAATAGTTTTTTTTGTAGTTCTCTGCTGCTTTGTTACTAAGAAGTCTCGAGCTACACAACTGGCCCTTGCGAAACCCAACATTGAACCCTGCCCTGATGTTGATTATCCCGTAGAAGGTGCTGCTTCAATTTGCATTAACGGAGCTATAAGAGAGAAAACATATGAAATAATGTTTAAAGAGGATAATGATCACTTAAGCTTACCAACCATGATTCTTGATGCCCTAATGAATGTCGACCTTCATCTTAGAAGTAAATTAGCAGAGAATGTTTTACTGATAGGTGGTACAACTATGGCTATGGGCTTCAAATCTAGGCTCCGAGAAGAATTACTTGACCGTTTGACTGAAGAGAGATATAAAAAATTGAATGTTAAATGTTTTAAATTTCATACGAGCCCTTCCAAGGAAAATTTCACAGCGTGGTTAGGAGGTAAGCGATAGAATAATTGATCTGGTTTTTTTTTTAATATCGATTCAATCTTATTTCAGGGTCGATATATGGAGCAACAGATTGGTTGGTAACTAAAGCGTTGTCTAGAGATGAATATCTTGAGAATAATAAGCTTCCGGATTGGTCTGATTTAAGTTATAATACGAGAAGTTGTTGAATTAAGTTTTTTAATGTTAACATGTATGAAAGTTATATAGGATTTATATATTTATGCGTTTATTTAATTTTTTTTATTACACTTGAAAGTACATAAGTAATCTATATTTGAATTTTGTAATGAAATTATAGAAATATGTAATATAATTTATACTTACCTACAGTGTATTATATACTTCTTGCAACAATTAAAGGAACAGAAGAATTTTACAAATTTTTAGGTGCTTTTCTCAGTGAAAAATGAGAATTAGAAAAATCAACTTTTGAAGCTTGAAGACTCTAGTTTTCGAATTTATTAGTGAACAATTTTTCAGAGTACCGGTAGCCATGCAATCCTCGGATAAAGCATGAAGAAATTTTTTTCTAATTTCCCAAAATTTTTTTTGCTCTATGCGCTCAGAAATTTTTTTTTCAGCTAGACCGATGCGAAGGCCGCATGGCCTGTTTATTCAGCTCTAATTTGCTTTTCACTACCCTCGGAAATGACCATTTGTCTTCGAGATATCCAATTTTGAATGCAAAATGATTCTTTTTCACTCAACTGCCGATATCTCCGGAACTAGCAAACCGACATCCGGTTTTTTCCTTATATTTTGAAAAGTATTTCGACGAATGCGACGATTTTAATAGGAATGTATTCAGAATTGAATATTCTATCAAAATTGGTAACGAAAAGAGAGAAAAAAAATTTTCATACCTTGTAATAAGTGAAAGTAGTCAGGCTTCAAGAATATTTTAGCTGGGTAGATAATGACGAACAATGAATTTTCATTAGTTTTCTCTCCTAGTCTCCGACACAAAAATCAATAAAAAGAATTTTTAAATGATAGAAGGTAATCTCTTTTGGGAACTTGTTCACCAATTTCTCAGGGGTCAATTCCTTTAAAAAAAATGGTTGCCCAATAATGGAAAAAGAAATAACACTCCTCGTCAGACAATTTCTTAAATACAAGAAAGTCTTCTTTCAATTAAAAAATGTATTTTTGTTTGAGAGAAAATTCAAAAAAATCTGAAAATGCAGAAACTTCTCATGAAATATTACAATAGATAACTCTTCTCCTTTTCAAATCTGAAAACAGAACTAGTCTATAATTTCTAGACATTATGATTCAACTGCAAACATTTTACATGAAAATGTTTTTGGTTGGATTTCACTTCTTTTTGTACGTTGCTTATTGTATTTGTTCATTTCTTCTCCAACTCCAAGTTCCTTAGTTATCATATGATAACTAAATAAAATATAATTATGATAAAATATACTTTAAGTGGCACCAATTCACAATTGAAGAGTGGAAATTCAAAAGGGTCTAAGTGCCAAAAAAATCGAACTGAAATATTACATAAAACATGTCTCAAACTCATGAAAAAAGTTAAAAAAAAATGTTTTTTCATCAGAAATGATGACTGCCTGAAGCGGATGGCACATGAACTGTTTCATAGGCTATTGGCCTTGGCACATAGACCCCATATCAAATGAAATCTAAAATTTCGTGAAAATGGCACTTAGACCCTTTTGAATTTCCACTCTTCAATTCATGTTTGGAATCGACAAATTACGAAGTGCAGATTACTTGAAAAAAGTCGTGTACTTTTTCGAGTAACCTGTAGGAGTTTTCCGTTCCGGATCCCCAGATATACTAACTTCTTGAGAATTGAATTAACTCTTCACCATCTGATCTGGGAGGATCTGTCATACGTAAAATTTTGGCAATACCAATAAGATTTTTGAACTCATTTTTTATCGTGTCCTACTAGGCGTGTCCAACCGAAAACGCAAGGTTTTACCGCAAGGAAGATGTTTACTATTTTACAAAATTTTTGGAGGTAGGTATTCTGCTTCATACTCGCCGACCAGACATTATTCCAATGAAATTCCTCTTTTCTCTGGGTTCTTCAGGCATAATGTAATAGACAACCCCTAGGATTTTGTCCTTTTTTTAATAAAAAGTGACTTTTGGTTCATACGGTTGTCTACACCTTTTCCAATTGTAATTCAGAAAACGTAAAATGTAATTTAGAATAGCAAATTGAATTTCAGAAGATGAAAATTGTGATTCAGAATAGTATATTTGATATTCAGATATGGTAATTTGAATTTCAGAATAGTGATATGTAATTCAGAAAGCGTAATTTGATTTTCAGAAAGGTGATATGTAATTCAGAAATTGTAATTTGAATTTCAGAAAATATAAATTGTAATTCAGAATTGTTGATTTGAAATTCGGAAATGGAAAATTGTAATTCAGAAAAAGGAAATTGTAATTCAGAATTGCAAATAGGTCAATTTGGTTCTCTCGAAGGCTCTGCATATTTTTCGCGTAAAAGATGTCTACATGGCAATAATTAAACTACTTTCTTAATACATAGTCATTGATATTCTGCAAAAAGCACAACTATCTTTTAATTCCATTTTTTATTTCTCGATAATAGGTAACTTGTATTAAAGGGCAAGTTCCATGTCACATTGTTATAGATCACTCGATACCGAGATCGATACTATTCTGAATTACATATTACATTTTCTGAAATTCAATTGATAACTTCTGAATTACAATTTTCCTTTTCTGAAATTGAATTTGCCATTTTCTGAATTTCAATTCACTATTCTGAATTACAACTTTGTTTTTCTGAATTCCAACTTCCTAATCTGAATTTCAATTTCGCTTTTCTGAAATTGAATTAACCATTCTGAAATTCAATTTCTGTTTTCTGAATTACATATTCCTATTCTGAAATACATGTTCCCTTTTCTGAAATTCAACTTTGATTTTCTGAATTACAGCTGTAAAAGGTGTAGATATGTTAGGGGGGTTGACGATGAGAGCGGCTTCACGTCAACCTAACAACAAAATTTAGCTCTCCCCACCTCGGAGAGAGTGTGGGTAAGGCCTTCTGAAAAAGAGTAGGACTTAGTGTTATTTTTTTCGTAGAGAGTTTTCAGTTCCTAGGGATGATTGAAACCAGTGAAGTAACTTACATAAAAATCTATTTCCGAGAAAACAACAAAAACAAAAAGATAATAAAATAACTAATAAATCCATACGTCTGTACCTCAGACTGTCTAACACAATTTCATACAAGTTCACTTTCCACTAGGTAACCTAATTACCCAAAATCTAAATTAACGTAATAATAAGAAAATAAGATGTGAGGTAATAAGAGATGCCATATGGCAAGACTTTTGGACTCAAACAATCCTCATAAATTAAAATCGAAAAGTTCTGACCTTTTATTTTCCCTCGTAGAAATAAAATACAAGTTCTCTGAAATAACCACTCCCGAAACGCTTCACTCCCGTTTCGCAACAACTACCGTAATTTCCGATGGCGCTTCCCGACTCGAAAATCCTAACTGAATAACAAGAAAAATTCAACTTTTTCAAAAAACTACCACTTCGGTTTTTCACTTTTCGAAACTACCCATCAATATTTCGTCAACCACGAAAATAAAACTTTACCCTTTTTCCCTCAACGAACTTCAACCGTTACCCGTTTCGCTCCTCGAAACTACCTAATATTTCAAAATTACCAGAATTAGGACGTTACCGTTTCCTCGACGGTTCCTAGCGATGTAATGGTCAAGAAAGTAAGTACTGAGAAAAACTTCAGTACGATGCTATGCAAAAAAGAGGAATGGGAGCGGGAATACACCGACCAAAATTTCAAAGAAAATACTGTTAAAATACAGATGGTTCTAAAACCAACACGGGAGCTGGCGCTGGGGTTCACGGGGTTAAATCCAAGTGTGCACTATCGTTAGACTCCTGTGTGAGTGTTCTGCAAGCAGAAATATTAGCAATCGAAAGATGTCTAGATATTAATCTAGAGAGAAACTATCAGAATTGCGACATATTAGCTATTCACTCAGATAGTCAAGCTGATATTAAAGCACTGAACTCCTATGTCATCGACTCAAAGTCGACATGGGAATGCCGGAACAAATTCAATGAGGTAGGCAAGAAAAATAAGGTCTCTTTGATCTGGGTTCCTGGTCATTCGGGCATCACAGGTAATGAAGAGGCCATCAAACTTGCCAGAGAGGGTGCTCGGAAACCACTCACTGGCCCAGAAACTTTCTGTGGTATAGGAAAATGTACATATAAGGAGGAGTTTCTGGAGAAGGAGAAAACTAAAAGAGAAACACTCTGGCGGAATCTCCCAGGGTTGGATCACTCCAAAAAGTTCCTTCATAATTTTGAAACTGCAAGATACAACAAATATTTGGATCTCAGTAAGAACCAACTACACCTCCTCACTGGCTTTCTTACAGGGCATTGTCGCCTCAGAAAGCACTGACGAGTGAAGATTCTGTGAGGAGGAGGAAGAAACTCCTATTCACCTAGTCACAGAATGCTTTGGCATTGTAAGCCAAAGGAAACAATGCTTTGGTCAAGAGACCTGTAGGAGTCAGGAATTAGCCTCACTGAAGCCTTCCGAGATGTTGGATTTCATAAGATCTCTGGGACTGGAAGGCGAGCTGTAAAGCTTTGTCAGGGGGCACAATAGACCATCAGGTCGCAATGGACTGTAACCCCTTTTAAACTATTAACTATTCCTCGACGGACCTCAACCGTCACCCGAGTTATCTAAGGATGTGCTTTCCCGCCCGGGATCCCCAGATACACTTCCACCTTCTTCCGAGCAACCTGGAGAACCTCACGAAACCGTCGTCCCCAGGTCTACCGAATGCTCCCTTAGAAAACCAATTTGCTTTCCACCTCTGGTGAGTCGTCTCCAATCTTAACTTTTTGTATAGTACCAATCAGGTTTGTTGAAGTCTCCTTCTTTAAATAAGGCGTGCCCGACCATTGACCAAATACTCAATTTTGCATTTCAGCAAAGATTTTCCATCCCTGGAGTTTTCTGCTGAGATCCCAAAGTGTTGGATTAATTATAATAACTGATGAAAAGGTCTGGAGAATATCAGTTCTCTAATAATTCCGTTCGCAACATTGTATTTGCGTTCATTTTCAACTATGTGAATTGAAAAATCAATAATTCCCATGGTTTACCACAATAAAATACAATCTACTCTTTTCTGCTGAGATCCCAAAGTGAAGCCATGTCCGTTGGATTATTTATAATAACTGAAAAAAAAGTCTGGAGAATATTTTATTTCACATGGTCCGAAAGGAAATTATTCGTTCATCTCCAGACGTCCAAGTCGTTGAGGATCGGATATCAGTTCTCTGATAATCTCGTTCGCAACATTGTATTTACGTTCATTTTCAACTATTCGAATTGAAAAATCAATAATTCCTATGGTTTACTACAATAAAATACGATTTACTCTTTGAAATTCTGGATCCTTCGATAAGATAACCATTCTCCCTGATTTCTCATGAAAAACGCGGATATTTCTGACAGCGTATTTCGGCATCTTTCCGAGAAAAGCCGACATAATATATGTTTTATCGCCTTAACTGATGCTGCAATTGAGAGCACGGTGATTGATCGAAGATTACTCCAGAAGCGAGCTCGCTTCATGAAAAAGGCAGATTAGTTGGAAAACCCGCTGAAGAATGAATCCCCTGTCAATTGCACTAATTGTTTGTCTGAATCAAGTGGCCGAAGGAACGGAATTCAATGTAATATAAGGGCATAAGGATCGGTCGACGTGGTTCGGTCCTTGACAGGTGAGGGCTCTTCGGCTGATTGATGCCCGAAGGCCCGGGACAGCGACAGATTGCTCTCAGTCGTGTTGTGTTGCAGAACAATAAATCAATTAGTTGCTCGTAAATAGCAAGAATGATTTTTATGGAGGCGCTGACGGCCTACTCCTTATGAGGATTTGAAGGAGGATCAGAAGTTAGTTTTGAAACGAGCTAGACTGTAAATGATGGATTTTTTCGTTTTCAAGAGGAGGAATACTAAATCATAATTTGAAAAATATTTAAACGGAATTAGGCATATAAGGAAACATTAATGAATGGAAAAATGCAGAAAGGAAATAGACAAAATGTTTAAATCTAAATCATAGCATTAATTACATATCACCATAATCAACAAATAACAAAACAGGAAAACGAAAAAATCAAAAATTTATTACAGGCATAACTGTACTTCACCCAAAAGACAAAATCACAAAAAAAGAAAATAAAATAGAAAAGAAACCAATTATTTAGAATAAATTAAATTATTTTGAAATTAACCACCCGTTTCAGAAATGCATTTGTTACTTTATGTATAGCCTCGAAACCATCTTGAAATTTATAAATGGGCAACTATTTATAAGATGTTCTATAGTCTCCTCATTTTCCCCACACTCACAACTAGGGCTCTCAACCGAATTCCATCGGAAGAGCATGCTGTTGCATCGTCCATGGCCTGTTCTAATACGATTTAGAACAGACCATATTCTCCTGGGAAGGTCAAAACCAGGAACTCTGATGAAGGAATCAGAAATAACATCTTTATTGAAAAAATTTGATACATTCCATTCAGATTGCCAAATTTCTTTGTCGCTTCTATTCATATCAATCAGAAAATTTGACCAAAAAGATTGACGCGACTTCAATCTGGGGACCGAATTACCTGAAATATAGGCGAATATGGGAAATGAATTTGGAAAGGAATTGAATTTGTTCCAAAAATTCAAGGCTGTTGTCTCTCTGCGAATATGGGGAGGGACAATATTTGAGAGGACTGGTAACCAAGGAGTACGTTATACTTGATACTACCAGTAATAATCCTCATAGAAAATTTTAGTTGGGCATCAATTTTTTGTCTTGAAAACTGTTCAACCAAACGGGGCAACAATATTCAGCAGCAGAAAAAACCAAAGCTAGCGCTGCCGTACGAAGTATTGTTGCATCAGCGCCCCATGAGGAACCAGCTAGTTTCTAAAGAATATTGTTTCGAGTTTTAAGCTTCAAACACAGATCATCTAGATGGGCGTTGAAATTTAGAGAGGAATCAAGTTTGATTCCCAGGTATCTAGGATTGAAATTATGTTTTGAGGGAGAAGAACCGAAAGTTACACTCAATTTTCTATATTTCTGATGATTATTCAAAAGAAAACACGAAACCTCGGTTTTATTTTCATTCGGTCACAAACGCCACTTCAAAAAATAATTTTTTATGATATCCAAATCTGCGGAAAGGATACTTTCTATTATTTGAAAATTAGAATGATGGAAAGCCACAGCAATATCAATTGCATAAATAAATTTTTCCGAAGAAGTAGTTGGAATGTCACACAAATATAAATTGAATAGAAGAGGTGCTAAAACTGAACTTTGTGGAAGACCATTATTCAAAGTTTCGAAATTATTACTATTATTATCGACAAAAACTCGGTACCTTCTATCAGATAACACATTTTCTAATAGTCTAACAATTTTTCCACATTTTAAATTATTGTAGAATTTATAAATTAATCCATCTTTCCATACTGTATCATATGCAGCTTATAAATCCATAAAAGCTGCCCCTCTGTTTTTAAGTTATCATTGAACCTTGATTCAATAAATGTGGTGAGGCTAAGAACCTGATCACAACAATTCCTATATTTCCTGAAACCCCCCTGACCATTTTATATTATTATTTGTTATTGAAAGAGATTAAAGAATTTGATTGATTTGTATTTGCCGATTTTGACATTGTTCTCATCATCTTTTCCATTATGGGTTTTTCATTAGTTCTTTTTAGTGAGAGTACATTTTGCATTAAATTTTTTGAATATTTCCGGTTTTGTCAATGCCCTTTATTAATTTAATATTCTTTTTCAAAAATCCACAAAATCCACGATTGTCTTTCCAAACCAATAATAGTGTAGTTAGGTCCTTATTGGCAAAATTTTCAGCAGTTAACGAAACTTGCTATTAAGATCCTCCCGGTATCAGTGAAAATTATAAATATGTCGTTCGAATGCGCCAGCACGAGCCGTTTCTATAGCCAACTTGTGAACACTCAAGATAAAAACGTAAATGGCCTATTTGTATCCGATGATGCTTTCTGTATCGAAACTTTTATCGCGAATGTGTTTGCGGGATCATCTCTTGGATTCAATGCACATTTGAAGACTCGGGAGCCGGGGAAAAACAAATGAATTCGATCGGGGTCGAATTTTACCGTAACAATTCTAAAGGAAATGGAGATAAGTGAAAAATGCATAGTGTTATTTCTTGGAACTGGATTTTGGTTTTTGTTCTGAAGAATGGAATGACTAACATCTTTTGTTGAAAGTTTCTAAAAGAGCAGTAAACTAATTACGGCAAAGAATTTGCTAAGAAGTCTAGCTACTACCACCTACTTGTACACGGTAATTGATAAAAAACCGAACAAAAATTATAACTGTATTTCATGTTTCCAAGAAAAGCACTCGGTGAATTCCTAGACAAATACATAAAACATTCACAAAACCAGAGTCTAGAAAAAAAATGAATACAGAATTTGCTTCATGAATAAGGAAAATATATCATCATACAGATGATATATTTTTTTCTCAATTTATTTCACCGGGAGCTTTTCCTGAGATTTTTGAACGTGAACTGTAAGTGGCATATTTTCCTGCACCATGTTTTCTTTTGTAAGAGCAAAACCTTGATCTTCATTGAACACGTTCAAAGTTACCCCGAAAACGATGACTAAACACATTGTTCTCTAAAAGTATAAATAGAACAAAATGTGTTGAAGTATTTGAAATTTCTTTGCTATACTGTTGCTAGGATTATGTATTGTTGTGGCAGATAGCATGTAGTGCAAATACTTACGGTTACAGCAACAAAAGTTTGCAGACCAAATCGAACGTGGATATTTTAGGTTCGAAGTAACATGTCAGGATTGCTAACTCTCTGAACTTATTTTCATGTAAATGCTGTCCTGCCATTCTTGAATGTGTTACGAATTGAGTAGTGAAAACCAGATGTTCCTAAATCTAATGTTTTTTCATCATAAGTCGATATAACAAAATTAATTTTTGTTCAAATTTTCCTCGCGGTTCAAAGTTAGCCCATTTCACCGGTATAGATATAGATAAGTATTCATCCCCTGGAAGAGTAATATCGACATATCAAGCTTTCTCATTTAGTTGTCTCGCCACCATTTTACTAGACTTTATCGAATGTAGCATGTGTTTTTTCAGAAAAAAAAACATAAAAAAATTCAAACAGGTATAATTATATTCTCCCTTCTAGAGGCCCTCTTGTAGTGACTGCGCTCAAAGAGATGTACGATTCTCATTCCACCCTGAACTTTTCCAAACGGTGAATAGCTTCATAAAACGGCCTGTCGAATAATTCCAGCACTAGAGCATGATGAGCTTCCTATCGCGCAAAGAAATGCAATAACACATTGCGATGGAATTGAATTCCCCCAGGCACCTCCTAAACGACGAGCCGCGTTAGGAGTTACTTGTTAATCAGCAATAAGCTGGGGGAATATTAAATTAACCCGAAAGTCCTCTACCGACCCCCATTTCGGAGTCCGTAATTTTTTTGCTCATTTTGTAGCGAGTGCGCGAATTTATTTTTTAATCAGGAATTCAATTTGGACTCTGGGTATTTTTTGAAACCGATCGAGCTGGGGATTCTTCGTAGGAAATAAGTCAGGGTGTCTCAGGAATTAGTTTTTGGAGATCGAAATGATAAACTGTTTCAGAAGAGTTAGGGAAATCGTATTCAATCGTTTTGAAAAGTATGTAATCATCGAGAAAATCGCTGTGAAATCATTTGAAGCTCGATAACAATTTGAATCGATCCAATAAAAATTAGTATGAGACATTTCATCTATCTTGTCGCCTTTTTTCTGAAGTTTGGTTCATTGCATTTTCTTATAACCTTAGCTTTCCCTCAAATATTGACGAAGATACAGTCCATTAACCAACATATGGCAAGATGGCATTTTCTTGTTTTTTTTTCACATTACCGTAACACGTGAGGGAAAATTTTTTTCCTAATCAAACATGAACGATTTTGGTAGGAAATTTTCTGCAGAACAAGAAACCGGTTCTTGGTTTGCTAAGCCTTCAGTAATTCCGGAGATATCGGAAGTTGAGTGAAAAAGGGTCCTCTTGCATTCAAAATGGGATATCTCGAAGACAAATGGTCAATTCCGAGGGTTTTGAAAAACAAATTAGACCTGAAAAAACAGGCTATGCGTGCTTTGCATCGCTCTAGCTCAGAAAAATTTTCTATGCGTGTAGAGCAAAAATAAAAATTTGAAAAATAAAAAAAATTTTTCTTCGTGCTTTATCCGAGGATTGCATGGCTGCCGGTACTCTGAAAAATTGTTAACCAATAAATTCAGGAACAAGAGTCTTCAAGCTTCAAAAGTTGATTTTTCTATTTCTCATACGACCATTTTTCACTGAGATACAGCCTGTTGAAAAACACCAAAAAATTTGTAAAATTTTTTATTTCCTTTAATTGTTGCGAGAAGTGTATATCCAGCATTTTCTACACATACAATACAACGAGGAAAAAAAATGTAATATACTATAATATGGGATGTAGGTAACAGGTCTCGAACTTTTTTGCCTCGACTGGTAAATATTTGTTACATCCCGTATAGTATGAATAACTACACTGCGCAAAAAAATTAACGCGCATTATGGAAATCTCAAATTTAATCTACAACTGAGCAGCGTTCACAAACTTACTCAGAGAGTAGAGTAAGAGTATGGCCATATGATCAGAAATATACTTCGGTCTTTACTCCACACTCGTCGTTCACAAACTTACTCTGACAAATGTCATTCAAAATTCAAACATGTGTATAGGTTACGAATTATACTTTTGCATCATATACAATTTTTATATATCATTTTTATATTGAATTGTTGCTATCATGAATGAATAATAGAAGTTTAAGAAAAAAAGTCTCTCTAGTCGTACATTTTCAGTACATCTTCGCAGTATAGTCCATTTTTCTTTTATTTGAAAAGCAGAGCACAACCATATTTTTTTGATGATTGTGAGGGAATTGATAAATGTTCTCAGGACTTTGAATTACTTTTAATGAGACAGAAACAAAAAAAGGATATTATTGTCTATAATCTACTCTTGCAAGCAGAAAATTAAAAATGTTATTACATGTTTTGTTGTTTTATTGACTCTACGCCAGAAAAAAATTAAATACTTCGTAACAAGAAATATTTTCATTTGAGGAAGCTTACAAAAAGAAATATATTGTATGAAAGATAAAGCAAAAAATATAAATGAATCTTGACTTTTTTTGTCTCGATTTATTTGAACTTGAACGAACCACTCTAGGTTCTGCAATACAGGGAGAAACTCTTTTTTTCTTTACTATTATCTCTTGGTAAAGTTCACTTCGAGCTTCGTTAATTCACTGCTAGCAATTTCATTAAATTTATTAGTCGTTAAAGTAATTCTTTCCTATATTTCTTTATTTCACAGAATAGTTGTTTCACGTGAAGAATTAATTGTTTCGTATTTCGTTATTGAAATGAAACAAAACTAGAAATAAATACTCATTCGAATAATATTCAAATTTCAAAAAGTCTGCGGGTGCAGGACAGAATGAAAATCGTACGTCACAACTGTCAGAGTATGTGTTTACTCTCCCAAATAGCAGAGTATGCAGAGCTCACTCAGAGGAAGTTTATGAACGCTCACAGAGTATACTCCGAGGAAGACAAAGCAAGTTTGTGAACGCTTCAGAGTAAGGGGAGCTTACTCTGAGTAAGTTTATGAACGCAACCCTGAAGGTGTTCTCAATGATAATTATTTTTATCAGAATTATGCATGCATATGTTAGCCACTTACAACGTTTTTGTTCAATACAGATGTTTCTTCCCAGCAGGAATAAAAAAAGATGATATTATCAGATTTTGAATGTATTGGCTCCATTCTAAAATCAGTTGTTCTTGATCAATTCTACTGATAAATAGTTTTTCTTTCGTTTGATTTTCTACACTCGATCGCTATGCAACGCGAAACACGCAATTTGACTCAAGAGGAATGTGCCCAAGCGGTAGTTTTGCGAGAAGAAGGGTGGACATACACAAGAATTGCAGAAAGGTTTGGAGTTTCCCATACAAGTGTGTCCAAAATGTTGCAGCGATTCAGGGAGACAGGTATGAATGTCCGAAGACCAGGACAGGGTAGACCACGGGTAACAACTGCCATTCAAGAACGTTACTTGAGAGTTTCTTCGTTGAGACAACGGTTTGGAACCGCTCGCCTCCTTCAAAATCAGCTTGAGCGAACTCATGGGGTGTATATTAGCACTCAGACAATAAGAAATCGCCTCAGAGAACATGATTTAAGGCCTCGTGTCGCGGCAAGAGACCCAGCTCTTACCGCAGCCCATCGAAGGCGAGAAAGCATATCCATTGGGAAGAGGCCGATTGGGAAAGAGTTCTCTTCACAGATGAGTCTAGATTCTGCCTCTACCATTGTGATCGACGTTCCCTTGTATACAGACGTCCACATGAAAGATATGCTCAGTGCAATTTCCTGAATAGAACTGGTTTTGGGCGAGGATCGATTATGGTATGGGGTGGAATATCTTTGACTGCTCCCACAGACCTAGTGGTCGTTGATAATGGAGCTATGATTGCTGATAAGTATATAAGGAACATTCTTGAAGAGCATGTAGTGCCATTTGCCCCATACATTGGTGAAAATTTCATTTTTATGGACAATAATGCCAGATCCCATCGTGCGCTCATCGTTCAGGTGTACCTTGAAGAGGTTGAAGTCTCTCGAATGGAATGGCCAGCAGGAAGTCCAGATCTCAATCCGATTGAGCAGGTTTGGGAAAACCTCAATAGGAGGCTGAGAAGTTCAGAAAATCATCCAGCTACGCTTAATAACTTAGGAATCCAACTCGGAGAAATCTGGGAAGGATTAGATCAGAACATTTTAAGATCACTCATTTTGTGTATGAACCGTCGTTGCCGAGCTGTTATTAACGCAAGGGGTGGAAATACCCAGCATTTCAGTATTTTGAAAATTGTTAATTTCTCTTCTTTCACATAAGATTCGGTGAAATCCTGAATTTTTCTTCCATTTAATGTGTCTTGTTTCGTTCGAAACCTTCCCGAGAGAACGTAAAAAATAAGTTATAAAGTCAATGTAGAGTTAAGTTTCATTAAAATTGAGATTTTCAGAATGTGTGCAGTGTATTATTGGTGAAGATTTTGTAAGAAAATATTTCTGATTTATTTTTCTATCAACATTCCCGTTATATGAATGTCTTCTATGCAATTGTGACCGTCTTCGCAATACCCTCACTAAACAAAACCATCTTATAACCAAACTAACCATGAAATTGTCAGCTTAACCCTGGAAATACATTCGGCAATCTACAGAATCCTTGTTACAAACTTATTCCGATTTCGGTCCGATGTTCCGATGAATTCTTACGATCGCCTTTGATCCGCCTCATCCAGGATTAGGCGGTATTGTCATTTGGGTAAACACTCGTGTGCATCCAGGGATTGCCGAAGACTATCCAGATCCTGCGGGACGTAGATCCTAGCCGAATTCCGGGGCAACTTCGAGAGAACTTCGTAACTGATTACAGACGTGACAAGAAGCTAACTAAGCCCCCAAACAAATCACACAATTAAGCTCGGATACCTGCTTTAAAAGAAAACAAATGATAGATAGCCGAAGGCTTCGTGCAAACAACTCGATTGCAGGCTGTTATCTTGGAGGCCCTTCAGGCAGGTGGTCGAAAGTACGCGTTGGGAATGCATCTTTTCTAATTCAATTAGGTAATGCAACTGAACTGCTCCACATGAGTAATAGTACGAGAGCTAGTGAACCTTTTGAGTAACGGTTTGCCTGTAAGGCTAGAAATTTTTATAGTGATAGTTCCTAGCATGCTGAGGACGGAAATCATCGCCTGGCACCCCTCACCCCTGCACGTTATCAAGATCTATATCTTTGAAAGTGTTAAAAAAATTAAAAAAATAAACTTGTTCCTGTAAGCTTGAAACTTTCATACGATTTTGTTCGTTCATTGTGAAGTTCAAAAAAAAATTGACAGGCGATTTCGACGAGCACAACTACCTGCCAGGCGACTCGAAAAGGGTGTAAAATACGAACAAAAATGAACTTTTTTATGTAAGGCTGAAATTTATATATGTGTTCGTCTGAGGGAATGAAAAAATAAGTTTTATTATTAATCTTCATCATCATCTGATATGTTATCATTAATTTTTCATCATATAGTACAGTCGTTTCAAGCGTAGTACACTGTGTCTTAAATTGGTTGAGACTGCATTATATCTCAGCTATTATTGAAAATAGAGTCATGCGGTTTTCGAAACCCCGTGTCACTTTTTTGTAAAACTTTTAAATCCACAAACAGAAATATTCCATCTTCTTTTGTTTTTGGAATACAGTGCGAAAATGAAAATGTTCACTTTTTGAAGATGTTATTATTTCTCGGGCCCTGTATGAGAAAAAAAAGTATGAAAATGTGTATAACAATGTTTTTATGTAGAAGTCAGTGGCGTAGCTAAACATTTTTTCAAATCATTATTTTTGAGATTGAATTGGAACGGAATGAAATTTTTCATATGGAACACCATGTTTATTTCAACGTCAAACTGTATCACGACCTATGCTTCAATAAATTTCAATTGAAAAAAATATCCCACGCATTTAATCAATATTCACAAGCATTTAATCATTACTTTTTCAAAAAGCTATGTGATCTAAACCCATTTATTTTATCCTGTTTTGAACATAATTTCAAAATATCAACTGAAAAATGGTTTTTTGATGCATGTGTGGAAGAATTCATGTCTTACTTTGAAAAAAAACAAACAGAAATACAGTAGGCGCTTGATGCCGGATTATCGGAAATGCCGGATTATCGAATTTGTACAGGAAAAAAAAGCTAACTTCATATGATTTTCACTACTATCTAACTTTCTCAAAATAAGACCGCTATTTTGTCAAGGGACGCTATGAAACAAGAAAAAACAAATACACCACTGTCGAGGTTAGGTTCGGACTGCCGAGCGGGAAAAACTACTCTCGGTGATCCGGCGTTCAGCTGTATAAAATGCCGGATTATAGAGCGGGTTACCTGGGTCCCAAAGTGCCGGACTACCGAGTGTACCGGATTGGCAAGCGCTGGATTATCGAGCGACGACTGTATACATTTTTCGGATGGTTGACGCTCAAATTTATTAAAGGTAAGGTTGTGATACATCGATGTATTCAGAAAAAAAATGAGAAGATTTGACGTTGAAACATACGAGGTGTTCCATTTGAAATATTTCAAGTTTGAGCTATATCTTAAAAACATTTATTAGATAAAAATTTTAAGCTACGCCACTGACTTCTACATAAAAACATTATTATACACATTTTCATACTTTTTTTTCTCATACAGGGCCCGAGAAATAATAACATCTTCAAAAAGTGAACATTTTCATTTTCGCACTGTATTCCAAAAACAAAAGAAGATGGAATATTTCTGTTTGTGGATTTAAAAGTTTTACAAAAAAGTGATACAGGGTTTCGAAAACCGCATGACTCTATTTTCAATAATAGCTGAGATATAATGCAGTCTCAACCAATTTAAGACACAGTGTACTACGCTTGAAACGACTGTACTATATGATGAAAAATTAATGATAACATATCAGATGATGATGAAGATTAATAATAAAACTTATTTTTTCATTCCCTCAGACGAACACATATATAAATTTCAGCCTTACATAAAAAAGTTCATTTTTGTTCGTATTTTACACCCTTTTCGAGTCGCCTGGCAGGTAGTTGTGCTCGTCGAAATCGCCTGTCAATTTTTTTTTGAACTTCACAATGAACGAACAAAATCGTATGAAAGTTTCAAGCTTACAGGAACAAGTTTATTTTTTTAATTTTTTTAACACTTTCAAAGATATAGATCTTGATGACGTGCAGGGGTGAGGGGTGCCAGGCGATGATTTCCGTCTTCAGCATGCTAGGAACTATCGCTATAAAAATTTCTAGCCTTACAGACAAACCGTTAGTCAAAAGGTTCACTAGCTCTTGGACTATAAGGGATATTGACTTAAATTGCAAAAAAATATATTGTAATGAGATTTTGTGATGAAAATTCATGTTAATATGATTTCAAGTTGCAGGAAATAAAAATAATTTTAGCCTGTAGTTCTGCAGCGTATAAAGGGTGGTTAAGAAAAATCGAGTAAAATAACGAAATTTTATTCACAGAGAATTCAAGCATTTTAAGACTATCAATACAATGTATGGCCTCCACGGGCATCAATAACAGCTTGACATCTTCTTTGCATACTACACACGAGGTTGTTGAACATTTCTCGAGAAATTTGGTTCCATAAACAGGGCAGAAGCTCTCTCAGATTTAAGGATTCTGGGGTAGGTTGATGATTATCTAATCTTCTTTGGAGCATATCCCATGCATGTTCTATGCAATTCAAATCTGGTGAGTGCGGAGCAGGGATGTTAAGGATGCCGATTTTTTCACATGCGGATGCGGATTTTTGGAGACTTACATCCGCGGATGCGGATGTTTAAGATCTTATATGAATATAGAAATGAGTAAAGAATTAAAACAATGATGAATTAAAGCTTTTTCGAGAGTATCTTTTATTGCATATTTAACAATAAGCCTTATCATTGTCCTCTTCATTTGGGTCGAAATATTTCCATATATTACTTTGTGTCGGTGATGACATTTTTAATTAACTTTGGATATCTTTAGATAGATAATTCAACAATAAACGGGAACCCTGCTGGAAAAATGAAAAATATCGTTTTAAAAAGATAAATTTCACCTACAATAAAACGTTCTACCGGTAAAACATAATGACATTTACTTGAATATATCCCAATAAACAATATTTCGAGTACACACAATATTCACAATATTTTTCAAAATCTAACTATACTTAACTATACGAAAAGTAATCCACAACACAAAAAATAGTATATTCTAAAACAAGTTGCAGAATGAGCTCCTATTCCAACACGAATGCGAAGTTCGAAAACGAGCGACGAAGGAGCGAGTTTTCGATAGCACGAGTGTTGGAATTGCCTTCTGCAACGAGTATTAGACGGTATTTTCTCTATTTCAGTCAATTTTTGTGAAAACCTCTCGAAATTCAAATGAAAATTCAGATTAGTGACTTTTGTTTTGTATCTTGGCTGTTGTCGTGACATACGAAATTTGACAGATCACTGAATTTGAGTTGATTTGATTCGAAACTTGATTCGATCGGAGGTCAGTACTGACAATCATAAAACGAAAAATATAACTGAAAACAATGCTGTAATGAGTTTCATTACAGCACTACTTTTGGAACTGTAATGAACTCATTACGATACTGAATTAGAGAAATACATGTTATGATTCATTTAGAATAAACATATGACTCACCACAACAAACGCTTCGAATCTTGTGTGTATTTCTTCGCCCCCATTGGTCAATGTCTTGTGCGAAAGGCACGCGCCAATCGTCGGCAGCGCCAATTTTTTCTTGTCGCAACCCGCAACTCGCAAATTGTATCACATCCGTATCCGGATGCGGATGCAGAAGTCCAAACTTATGCGGAAGCTCCGCATTTGCGGATGCGGATGCATCCTGGAGCGGAGGTATTGGTAAATGAGGAATACCAAGCTCCTCGCGCGCTTTCTGAACTATGGCTGCACGGTGCGGTCTAGCGTTGTCTTCTAGAAATTGAAAAGTTTCGCACCAATAGCAGCGTGATAATTCGGCAAAACATTGTCAATGACATGCTCCCTATAGTGTAAGGCGGTCATATTCCCAGGACAAATGTGAAGATCTGTGCGCCCGTCGAAACATATCCCGGCCCATTTCATAACACTACTCCCTCGGAATGGATGGAATTCTTGGACACAGCGACGATTACGGGGTATGCGTGGGATCGTCCATACCCTTATTCTTCGAGAATCTGAAAATCGTCCATATCTGGATTCATCAGCGAAAGAACACGACGCCATTGATCGTTCCAATTGATATGTAGCCTTACCCATACCAGTCTTTGACGCTTAAGGTCACGTGTTGATGGAATTCCTCTTGAATTGGACGTCTAGAACTTAGATTCACTTCTCTTAAACATTGTCTGATGTTTTCGATGGGAATTTGGACCCCATCTGCAGTTTGAACAGTATTCAGTAACATTCTACACGTAGATGTAGGCATTCTTCTCGCCGAAACGGTGATAAAATGATCCTGAGCAGGTGTTGCTTTTCGTCGCTCACCAAGATTTGGTCTTTCCAAAACGGAACTTGTCTCCCTGAGCCTATTCCAAAGTTGAGATATCACACTTTGGCTGACTTGGAGCCTTTCCGCTACAACAACCTGAGTTAGGCCACCCTGTAGCATTCCGATAGCCCTATTAGCTTCAGCGATTGTTAATTTACGTCTTGGCATTTTCACAATACTCGTTTTAGATCGAAGCCGTTAATAAACTGACTGAGCTTCAAAATAAGAACATTAATGAAGTGCTTTATCCGAGGATTGCATGGCTGCTGGTACTCTGAAAAATTGTTTACCGATAAATTCAGAAAGTAGAGTCTTCAAGCTTCAAAAATTGATTTTTCTAATTTTCATACGACCATTTTTCAGTGAGATACAGCCTGTTGAAAAATAACAAAATATTTGGAAAACTTTTTTTTTTTTAATTGTTGCGAGAAGTATATTTTTGGATTTTCATTATCATTACTTGAAATTCCATTAAATTATGGCATCCGCGGCAGCTGTGATCCGTTGCCAGAGCAACATAAGCAATTTTTATTTTTTCATCAACGTCAAGTTGAGGATTAGTAGCGAAAAGTCTGAAGAAGTCGAATTGTTTGATTCTGTCTGGACAAAATGGATGTTTCAGATATAGAAGAATCACTACATATTGCTTGTTTATCTCTACTACCAGGAAAGTAGAAAAAAATGTATGAAGCAGCATATAATCCTTTGAGAATTTGTGCCGAAGCAAGACGGCTACTGCACTCTTAAAAACCTTATTTTTGTCGTATTTCCACGAGAAAAGTGCTTTATTGGAGTCGCCATCAAGCTTATGGTGTTAATATTTGATTTTCAAGTCCACCCTTTTTATAAAGGAAAATACAGATTAGTATTTCCGGCATTATTGAAGGGAAAAAATGATGGTTATAGACTAAAATAATCGAATGTGTTTAACAGGGAGGATGTGAATAAGTTCAAGCTTGAAGCCCCCGATTATATACAGGGTTGGCCATCCATAAATTTCCACCCGAACTTTGAGCTTTGGGATGGAATAACGAAAAAACGCTCGGACAGGTCAAATTTTGTTGACAGGGGGACAATTAAAGGTGTTCAAATGAGTTTGATATCACTACCCCTCTACCCGCAACTCCTAACAGCTCTCATTTTTGAATAATGAAAGGGGTCGAGCAGCACCTTGTTGGAAATCCAATTCAATTTTCTGCATGAGTGTTTTTTTTTTTCATCGCTTTATTATTATACATAGTGACTTAGTATTCCACCAATAATAATCTTTGAGATGAAAAGAGGGGTAGTGATTTCGAATTCATTTTTCGACCCGTCCGAGCGTTTTATCCATCTCAAATTTCCATCGCATTGTGAAAGTTATTGATGGAATACTGAGTGACTCTGTATAATAAGAAAGCGATGAACAAAAATACACTCATGCAGGAAATTGAATTGCCTTTCGAACAAGGTGATGCTCGACCCCTTTTTCCTTTTCAAAAATGTTTTGCCAATGCAAAAAACGATATTTATGTAAACATTCCATTAATTGAAAAAAAAATTCAGTGCATGAGAGAAAATATCATATAATACTAGTACAGAAGACTCAGTCTAACACTTGTTCAAAAACTCGCCATTTTGTGGCTCTTTTGTCAATTTTTAACTCGTCAATAAATTTTGTCATTGTTACAAGAGTTACCATGATATCGGTTTATCTTTGATCGAACTTCGAAAAATAATAATAACTTCAACTTCTTTATTTTCCAAATTATCAAAGTTAATGATTAAAATTAGGGAAATGATCAAAATCAATAATAATATATTTGAACCCATTGAAAAATTTGATACCCCTAAAAATATATCAACTTTGGAATTTGGATGATATGATTTTCCATATTCCTGTTTTTTTTCAGAAAAGAATTTAGTTATGCAGAGGCCATACAAAATTATAATTCGTGAAAAATATGAACGGAATCAAGAATTATTTTTTCGTCATAATAGGAAACATTAATAAATGGGAAAAAGCAGAAAGAAAAAAAAAACAAAATGTATTGAATGCCACCTGTTCTTTCGAGGATTAGTTCTAGATATTTCGCCAGTTCGAGTATCTGGCATCTTCAGGAGTTATATTTCAGGAGATGTTTCCTCTCAATTGAGCTGTCTGAGTACTCAGGATAGTTATGAAGAAAGTGTCAGTATAATGTCTTCATTTCAACATTCAAGCACAAACAGAAACGGAGATAATGACCAAAGTTTAAATTGCTCAAATTTCATTTTTTCACCTGTCCGAGCGTTTTTTCGATCTCAAAGATCCAAATTCGGCATGTGAAAGTTATTGATGGAATACTGAGTCACTTTGTATAATAATAAAGCGATGAAAAAAAAAATACATTCATGTAGGAAATTGAATTGCCTTTCCAACAAGGTTCTGCTCGACCCCTTTTCCATTTTCAAAAATGAGACTGTTAGAGGTTGCAGCTAGAGGGGTAGTGATATCAAACTCATTTGAACACCCTTATTTGTCCCCCTTTCAACAAAATTTGACCTGTCCGAGCGTTTTTTCGTTATTCCATCCCAAAATTCAAAGGATACCCTGTACAGGGTATCCCAAATTGCTTGATTTTGGCTGTTCCCTGTTCCTGGTACTTCTGGCCTAGATAGGTAAAAACATTGAGAGGAGGCTCGATTTTCATGAAAATACCACTAGTGAAAATCGCTTCATTTGTTTTGAATAGATAACAAAATTTAGAAATATTTTCGATTTCGAAGATATGCCATAACTTTTTCATTTTCGAAAATATCTGAAAAAAATGAAAACTTTCAACAAGCATTTTTTCACTGTTAATAAGAACTAGATAAAAAAGTTGAATAAAGTTTCTTATTTCCGGTGAAAAAGCGCTTCTAGACACTTTCAATCGTTTTCAGATATTTTTGAAAAAGTTATGGTACATTTTCGAAATCGATAATATAACAAAATTAAAAAAAAAATTAAGATATCGTGGAACGATTTGCACTAATGGTGTTCTCATGAAAATCGAGCCCAGGAAACCGTTCGAAGTTTTTACCTATCTAGTCCAGAAGTACCTAAAACAGTCATAATCAAGCAATTTGTTATACCCCGTATAGGAAAGTTATTATTTCGAGATAATTCAATGAGAGATCAAACCGCACAAATGCAGAGCTCCGAAGCACGTACCGCTCAGAGTGCATGCTCGAAATGAATTTAATTTTCAATTAGCTAATCGCTACAACGGGTCGAGTAGTCCTGAGGTGTCATATAGTATGGCAGTCATAGCAGGGAAGATAAGTCCAGTGACTTGTTTATGCGAGAGATAGGCAAATTCGAGTGGACACATGATTAGTGTTTTATCCTTTCTCAATTTCGCGATAACAGATGGGCCCGTCCTGAACCAGGAAAATGCACGAAGGCCTCGTTACCAACATCACAATTTAAGCGGAAGAGAGGTAAAATATCGCCTGCTTTGTGCTCTGCAGCCCGGGGCCCCACGGATATGGGATTTTTGTACGCGATGAATTGGCGTGTAAATGAACAAATAATTAACTGGTGGGATGGAATATACATGTTGCAGGGATCAACACAATGCTCCGTTTGATCTGGTTAATTTGGTTGCAAAATACGAGTTCGGATCTCGAAAGTTTCGGGCACCTAAACTGGTTTCATTTAATTTAAATTCGGTTATCGGATAATGAGGGAGAAAACAAGGAAAAAAAACGTTTGGACAGGCAAAATTCCGAACCTAAATATTCAAATGAGGCAATACTATTTCATAGTTTGCAGAATTGATGAACGCAATGCAACTCTTTCGCTCTATCTAACATCTCATATGTCATAAAGACAAAAATACTCCGAATATCCTTAGAGGGAGATATATTTTCAAACTTAATTTAAATTTGAAAGCACTTGAATCATTTTCCATACTTCAGATTACAAGATTTCAGTACCACAAACAAATAATGATATTTTTGTACAACAGCCATTAAAAGTGCCACCTTTAATGACAGCAAACAATGTTAAAATTGATTGTTTACGTGGCAGCGTGTTGAAAATATTTTTGAAATAAATGTCAAAAATATTTTTAGCACTACATTCTCTTATGATTATATCAGATGAGAAAAATTCAGCAATGGCAAATTTTTATTATTAATATTCAACAATCATTACTTATGAACATTAAAATTAATCGTAAAACTAGAACAATTACTTACATTAATGCCCTGTAACGTTTGGGAGCTTCGCAGCATATTATTAGAATCCTCAGCACCATCAGTTTTTGTAGAAACCGGAAGTACAATATTGGATGATGATGATTCAAAATCTGTTGAGGTTGGGAGAATTTTTTCAGCAATGACATTTCTATATGCAATGGAATGATCAACATAGCCCTCGGCTACCGTCGTAGACTTCCATCCACCATGTTTTTTTATATCCGTAATATTTGCTCCTGATTCTGCTAGCAATGAATCTTCTTCCTGTATATTGCTTCGGTTCCGGCAGTTTGAGGAATTCGGCAACAATAGATGGAATTTTCCCAAATGTATTAATACCAACCGGATTGGCAGTGCATTTATTATTCATGTATTCAAGAAAAAACGACGATGTTTGATGACAGAAGGGCGCAGTGTAAAGTACTTATGAAAATAGTCTACATACCTACTTCCCAATAATACTGAAAGAACGACTGACTTTCGTTTTTGTATTTGGAAGTTGTATAACCAATGATTTATTTGTTACTTTGATGTCTTCCACTGATAAATTACATAATTCTTCACGCCGGTAGGCTCCAAATAATCCAAAAATAGTTGCAACCTTAATCATCAAGTATTTCTCATCTGATACCTCCTTTATAAACTTTTCAACTTGTTCACGAGTGAGAATTTTCGATTTTTTAGGACGATATCCTCCACTTTTCAGTTTTAAATATGCTATTACCTTGAAATATTCATCCACACCATTTTGAACAAGGGCGCTTGATTTTATCATTGAAAATTTGCTCCATAAAGTTGATGAACTCCATATTTTTGATTTTTCTTCTAAATATGCCAGGAGAACAGTTTCACTGAAGTTCCCTTCTACATTTGAGTCGACAGCATGCTTTTTTATTCTCGTATTGATACTTCGCTTCGTTGTACCAATGTAGACTTTGCCGCAGTTACAAATTATCCTGTAAATACCGAGTTGAGAGTGTGGGTCGACTTTGTCTTTGGTAGTTCTGATCATTTGGACAAGATTCTGAGTTAGTTTATAGGTCTCTATATTGTGTCTCTTCTATATTCTACTGAATCTATCGGTGACCTTGGGGATATATGGTAAGATAGCTCTTCCATTGGGGGTGAGTTGTGACGTGTTATCAAGTTATCATCACGTGTGGAAAGTTTCCCTTTCTGTCTCCAATTTGTTTACTATCCAATTTTTCATCTGTCGTTTATGTCGAAATATTTTTATGCCTTTCCCAAATCAAAGGTCATTACGTTTCTCCCATTTTCCTTCTTCATTCATCAACCACCCCTATCTAATGTTATAGCGCTTGTGTCTTAGAATCCTCCTCAGAGTCATTCTCCAGAGCTCCTCGGGAATAATGAATCTTGTTTCACCCCCTTCCACTGTCGGAACTTGTTTCCAATCAGGGCGGCATTAAGCTTAATTAAATCCGAAAGTCAACATCCCGACGCGCCTTACGTAGAAATTTGCGTCCACTATAAATTCATACGGGCAAGAGCAACAGACGACAACATCTCCCACCGACTAGACATCGTACATGTTTCGGTTCAGGATTAGGGTGCATTGCCAGCGGTTGGGAGCGGAGATTTGTATTAACCATAAACAGAACTAATAAGCTGTGGAGACGTACGGCAAAAACAGCTGATGGGCTCTGGTCGGCACATATTGCGTTTTGTATTCGAACAGGGTGTCCCCAAATTGGGGGTACAAATGAAAATGGAAGATTGCTCGGTCAGAAATGATAATGGAGGTCCTCATTGATATAAATCACTACAAGAATGATGATATAACACAGGGCGAATTTTTGGTCACGTCTATACTACACCATTTCCGATTGTAATTCAGAAATCGTCAATTGACATTCAGAAAAAATCACTTGTATTTCAGATTAGTCAATTGTATTCCAGAAAACATCAAATGTTATTCGGATTTGAGATGAAATGAAATTCCATTGAGTTATCCGGAATACATTCGATGTTTTCCGAAATTTAATTGACTAATTTGAAATTCAACTGACGCTTTGTGAAATTGAAGTTACTAATCTGAAATACACTTGACAATTTATGAATTACACTTGGAAATGGTGTAGTCAATACTTAATACTTCTATACTAATATGATAAAGGAGTTCTGGAAACTGTTTTGATCATTTATTCAGGCCTCTAATGAGAGTAGTTTGAGTTTTGCCCCAATTTCCCAGTGGAGTGTATGTCGTGACGTTCGAAGAGCAAGACGATAAATTGTCTATTCTCCCTTGCACTACAAGTTGTTTTCTGTTTCTAAAAACAACATATTATTCCTTCATATTTTCAGTGGCTTGGTGAAGGACAACTGAAATTCCTGACGTGGAAAATCAACTAAATCAAATGTAAGAACAAACGTGGGACTCATAAACTTATAACTAACAATAGAGAGTTATCGAAACACAAATACAGGCCTGACTTTATTAAAGGATCCTGTAATAAAAGATCCCTTAACGTTGGTCGAATATTTGAGCTATCGCAACGATTTGTATCTTGACAACTTTATTATGACGTTTCCTTTATTTTGACAGTTGTGAGAAGCTGTTTAACCTAGAAAATTGCGAGAACTGTCAAAATAAGGGATCTTTTATTTAAATACGGCTGTCCTTTATTTAAATTAAGTAGAGGAGGCCCGTATTTTATTACAGGCCGCCTTAAAATCTTTTGCGAATGCGCATGAGTAAATGTCAAAATAAGGGAAACTTTATTTAAGTTAGGCTTCTATTTGCGTTTCGATAACTCTCTATTACAACTCATTACTACTTAAGAACAATATATTTTACTACATATTTTTATTACCTGTAAATATGTCCCTAGCGAGTGTTGTCGAGGTCGAGGTCCTGCTTCAGTTGGGGGCACAGAGGCATACTTAAATGAGGGTTTGGTTAACAAGTTTTCAAACATCTCATACCACAATACATTTAATTGCTTCAAAACATTTTTATAAGGGGCTGCCATGCATTTCTTCCCTGCCTCGTTGACCTTATCGGCAGGAGCATTAGATTTGCTAAACAATTCTGCTGCTTTCAGCAGGTTTGTGTTGAATTCAAACGTCTTTAGGAATTTCATTTTTCCTTTACCACAAAACTGATGACTTAGTGTCACAGCCATTAATAGCATGAAGGAATAATATGTTGTTTTTTGAAACATATGAAAACTTGTAGTGCAAGGGAGAAAAGACAACATCGTCTTGCTTGCCTTTGCCAGGTCCTAGTAAAAATATTTTGGTACACATAGTGGCTGGAACAATCAAAATTACAAGAAGGTCAGTGTCCTACCCAACATTATCCAGGGACGGGCCGAAACGAAATTTTTGGGGGGGGGGAAATCCATCGAAAATTTTCCAACTCGAAATTGAATTGACAGGAATTCGTTATATACATTTCGGTATAATATTTGTTTCGGTAAAAAAATTCAAAATCTGGGAGCGAAGGCACGGCTCATTTTCATCAGAGAAAATATTTTTTCTGAAAAATCTATTCTTTCCATGCCGTGGAAGTAGTAAATATTGGGAATCAAAGTGATGAGAAATAATCGTTGATTCTTTATTTTATGGAATCGTTTTTTTTTGTGAGGACTACTTTGAAATATGTTCGAAACTTTGAGACACACTTCTTGTTTCATTCTTTAATTTAGTTCAGTTTCATTATTTGGTGTATCTAAAAATTTCAAGCATCATAAAACAAAATATTTTTCACAAAAAAACAGATTCCATAAATTGAAGAAATATACATGATTGAATGTTGGGTAGATGAAAAATTAAAGTTAATTACTTACCACTTTGATGAGATTCAAAATATTGAAACTGCTCATCCCTAACATAGATCCATTTCACAGAATAATGGGAACAAAGTTTTCAGAAAATATATTTCGTTTGATAAAAAATAAGCATTACTTTTGCTTACCGATTTTATGAAATAAAAAAAAGCAAAATAACTCCCTAGTTTACACAGAAAAAGTGTGTCTAAGTGTGTGTCATAAATCAAGATCTTTCTTTAAAAAAAACAGATTCCTGATTTGGTAGGGAAATGGTTTTGACCAAAATCACTCATATTGAAGAAACAATTTTGAACAAAATTTCCTAATTTGAGTTGCCGATTTCGAACTCTTTTGCGGCGTTTATTGCAATTAGTGTTTGGAATTGAGGATATATTTGGTGTTTTGAAAGATTGTTGTTGTGACTTCCGATATTCTGTGGTCACCACCCAAAATTTTCTATCACACTTCTTTTCCTTCGTGCATTTTCTGTTCATAAATTTTTTAAAAATTTTTTATAAGGCACCACATAATTCAAACTTTACTTTGAATCTTTTTTGGTTCATTATTTAAATTTATGTACAGGGTATCCCAAATTGCTTGATTTTGACTGTTTTAGGTACTTCTGGACCAGATGGCTTGATTTTCGTGAAAACACCATTAGTGAAAACCGTTTCACGATATCTTAGTTTTTTTTTATTTTGCAAAAAATAATCAATTTCGAAAATGTGCCCTAACTTTTCTGTTTACGAAAATGTCTGAACACGATATGAAATTTCTAGAAGCGCTTTTCCACCGGAAATAAGGAACTATATTCAATTTTTTTCTTCTCGTGAAAAAAAAACCATTTTTCAATTTCAAATACGAACGCATTTTTTTTCATCTTTTGTCATTAAAAAAATTCAAAGATGAAGAAAATTTGAAATCATGTCTTATTCCGGATGAAAAAATTGTTGTTGAAAGTTTTTATCTTTTTCAGATATTTTCGAAAATGGAGAAGTTATGGCACATCTTCAAAATAGAAAAAATTTCGAAATTTTATTATATCTTCGAAACTAATGAAGATATCGTGAAACGGTTTTCACTACTAGTATTTTCACGGAAATCGAGTCCAGGCCTCCTTTCAACGTTTTTACCTATATTGTCCAGAAGTACCTGAACCAGCCAAAATCAAGCAATTTGGGATACCCTGTACACATATTGTTTATTCGCAAAACTATAACACAATATATGTACGAAGAGCGTACCTAATGGTGATTCTGTTTATCTGAAAGTTACAGCTTAAATTTATGATACCAGATGGTTTTTTTATGACACAGTCTATGCGACGTAACTGAAAAATTTACAACTGGGTGCTTACTTCTTGAGGCCGCATCTCTTGGGTTGAATACAATTTATTGCCGTCTATACATATATTGTCAAGTACTGATTGCAAACTTGTTTTTTCTAATTCAGATTCCTTGGAATGATGTATTTCAACTGCTTGGAAATTTTACCAACTGCTTTGAAATTTTAACAACTGCTTTGGAGTTTCGCCAACTGTTTTGGAATTTTTTTCCAATGCTTTGAAATTTTGCCAACTACTTTGGAATTTTTACAACTCTTTTGAAATTTTTTACAACTGCTTTGAAATTTTTCCAACTGCTTCGAAATTTTTCCAACTACCTTGAAAATCTTCCAACTGGTTTGAAAATTTGCCAACTTCGTTCAACATTGGGGGGGGATCATCCCCCCCCATCCCCCCCCTTGGGCCCGTCCCTGACATTATCCACACACTCATGAGACTGCTGAGCAACTTCAACAGCACTAGCTACGATGAAATGATCAGCATCCTCAGCAGGATGAGCTACTGCGCGATTTAACATTGTGGTTTGGAGTGGTGGGGTTTCGTTTTTATCACAATATGATGGTCTACATTTCTTATTCTAGAGTTCGTAATTTTATAGGTATTTTACGTTTTATAGTAAACAAATATGTTTTTTCGAAAAGTGTGAAAATTTGCCATATTTCGACGTATGATTTCTGAAAAACTACTTGTTCAAAATGTAATGTCGTAGTACATTTTAGAAGCAGAATTCAATGCTGAATACTTTTGCATATCACGAAGTTTTTCATAAAGTGTTTATTTGAGGAACTATTCGAGAAAAACCTTGAATAATCAGAAAATTTTGAGGTTTTTCGAACGTCACGACACTAGGAAGTTGGGGCAAAGCTCGAACTACTCTTATTAGATGCCTAAGAGAATGATAGAAACAGTTTCCCTAATTCCACCAATTATTTCCAGGCACACAATTTTTTTAAGCTAATTTGAATGGATTAAGTGCGAAAACCTCAAAAAATTTAAACAACGTGACAGGAAAATGTTATAATTTGGCACAAATTTATCTCGTTGCTTAACTGCAAGTATTCAGAAAGTGAGTCAAGAGTCTTCCGAGCTTATTGGCCTTGGTCTAATAGGAATCATTTCACCTAATGTTTCTCCTGTATCTGCGTTAGGCATCTTTTGGTTTTATTTTGTAACTCGACCGTAGAGTTACTGACCACTCTCATGAGAACCTCTACAGTCGAGTTACAATTTAAGTCCAATATTTAGTTTTCACGATCGCCAAAGTAGACCCCTGTTGGAGGTTTTACTATATTGAATGTGTTTTTTGTGATACAATAATATACTTGAAACATAGGTAATCAACTTCGCTACTTCAATAAATCAATAGAATTTCGGAATGGGTAATTTTAAATTTCTCCATATGTTGACGAGTCGACTTCACACATGAAAAACTATCTGTATCTATCAGATATCACTTTGTGGTACCGGTTTTATGTATCAGTGAATCATCGTCAAACGCAACTGAAAATTTGGAAAAAATTACGTAGCACTTGTTCAGACCGATTCAGAATGAAACTCAGTCTAGATTGATATTTGTCAGAGTGCGCGTAGTTTGTTCTGAAGATTTTCAAAATGCGATGTGTAATTGTTTGGTGAGATGTGTTTAGTTTCGATTCTGAAAATTTTGTGACCTCCAAACACTTGAAAATGGGGTAAGTCTTTGACATTTTTACTTTCTAATTTCGTTATTGTCTGAATTTGTTTTTCATGAAAATTTCAATTGACTAATTCTGTTAGTAATGTCTCGTATGTATTGAGTATTCGATGTTTCTAAAAAATATTTTTCTCATGCATCTTAATATCTCGAAACCCAAATTTCTATAAAATGTTTGTATGAACATTTCAGAAGATAACTTCCAATTTTCTTCATAAAGTGTATCATTCCATTAATTTAGTTATTACTATTGTTGAAAAAAATACATAACTATATACTTTTTCTCAATGCGAAGTCTGATTCACTCATTCTCGATACTTTTCAGTTGCATCAACTACTATCTGTGCGAAAAACTTTCATTGTTTTATACCATCCTTTTAATTCATTCAATTATTAGAGAAGATAACAAAATTGAGTTTAAAATGACGGTGAATTTTCTGAAAACATATTTTTGTCGCTGGAAAATATTGAAAACAATTAAATAGGAATTCAAGTGGTGAGGATTCATTTCGTTTGCTCAAATTATTTGAAATTCGATGAAAAATTGTTGACTTTCACTGAAAAACTTAACTATATCACGAAAAATAGTATATCCAATAATTCGTTATTTTATCTGGCTTTAATTTCGCTTCGAAAAATTTCATGGGGGATGAATCAGAATTGCTACTTCCAAATAGAGGACCTAGGAATGATAAATTTATAGAACAAAAACTGTAAATGACATCATATAGTCTTTGTTTCATGAGAAACTTCATTATTTTTTACATGAGAGTTTATGTTACTTTCATACAATACTTTTAAATTGATTCTGAAACATTCGAAGCCATTTTCAATGTAGAAACCATTCCAATTTGAAATAAAATCTTCTTGAAATGGGTTATTTCAGTCTGTTCAAGACTTTATTTTCAAACGAACGGGGAGTCGAGATTCATTTATTGATTCTGAATTTGATTTTTTTTATTGAAACATTCCTCAAGTTAGAAATCGAAATCGGTTAAGGTCGAATGTTGATAGGTATAATTGATATTTATAAAAAGTCCATAATTTTCTACGAAAAAAAAATTGTAAGGCGTTATAAAAATTTCGAAGTTTTTCACAAAATCTTTTATAATGCTATTTTTGAATCATTTCATAATTGTTCATTCGTAGACATTCACAATACTTTTTCATCAAAGAAAAATTGAACCTTTTTTATTTTTCTAGAGTATGATGCTATCGTGAATAGAGATCCCCTGATTTTCACCAACTTTGATTTTAAATATTCAATAATTTTCCAGTCGGAGTGGGTTAGAATCGGAGATTCAATTCTTTTAGTCAGAAAGAATTTATTAGTTTTCAAATGAATTTTCATAATACTCTACATACTTGAATTATATTAAACTTATTCAACCGGTTATATAAATAAGCAACACTTTTCATTAAAAAAATAGAACATTTCTGGAAAGAGATAGGTACTCTGATTTTGATCCACTTTGATTTTCAACATATTCAATAATTTTCTAGTCAAAGTGGGTTAGAATCGGAGATTCAATACCTTTTGTCAGAAAGAAATTGTTAGGCATTATGAGAATTTCGTAGTTTTCAAATAAATTTTCATAATGCTCTTTTCGAAATATTTTAAAATTATAAGCAACATTCTTCATAAGAGAAAAATCGATATATTCTTCAGGTAATATGTTTTTCTGAAGAGAGATCTTCCGATTTTGATCCAGTTTGTTTTTCAACATTCTATAATTTTCTAGTCAAAATGGGTCAGAATCGTAGATTTAGTACTTTTTGTCAGACAGAAATTGTTAGGCATTATGAGAATTTCATAGTTTTCACATAAATTTTCATAATGCTCTTTTCAAATGATTTTGGAATCATTAATCTGGAAATATAAGCAACATTTTTAATTGAAAAAAATCGAACATTTCTGACTTTCTTCAGGTAAGATGTTTCTCTGAAGAGAGATCTTCTGATTTTGATCCACTAAGTTTTTCAACATTCAATAATTTTCTGGTCAAAGTGGATCAGAATCGTAGATTCAAAACTTTTTGTCGGAAATAAATTGTTAGGCATTATGAAAATTTCGTAGTTTTCCCATAAATTTTCATATTGCTCTTTTCGAATGATTTTGATCACATTGATATGGAAATATAAGCAACAATTTTCATTAAAAAAATCGAACATTTGTGACTTTCTTCAGGTAAGATGTTTTTCTGAAGAGAGATCTTCTGATTTTGATTCACTTTGTTTCTCAACATTCAAAAATTTTCTAGTCAAAGTGGATCAGAATCGTAGATTTAGTACTTTTTGTCAGAAAGAAATTGTTAGGCATTATGAAAATATATATATATATATATATATATATATATATATATATATATATATATATATAGTCTGTTGATATGAACAACATTTTTCATTAGAGAAAAATCGAATTTCTGACTTTCTTCAGGTAATATGTTTTTCTGAAGAAAGATCTTCCGATTTTGATCCACTTTGTTTTTCAACATTCAATAATTTCCTAGTCAAAGTGGATCAGAATCGTAGATTAAAAACTTTTTGTCAGAAAGAAATTGTTAGGCATTATGAAAATTTCGTATTTTGCACATAAAGTTTCATATTGCTCTTTTATAATGATTTTGATTTCATTAATCTGAAGATATAAGCAACATTTTTCATTGAAAAAATCGAACATTTGTGACTTTCTTCAGATAAGATGTTTTTTTGAAGAGAAAACTTCTGATTTTGATGCACTTTGTTTTTCAACATTCAATAATTTTCTAGTCAAAGTGGATCAGAATCGTAGATTCAAAACTTTTTGTCAGGAAGAAATTGTTAGGCATCATGAGAATTTTGTATTTTTCACATAAATTTTCATATTGCTCTTTTCGAATGATTTTGATCTCCTTAATCTAGAGATATAAGCAACATTTTTCATTAGAAAAAATCGAACATTTCCGACTCTCTTCAGGTAAGATGTTTTTCTGAAGAGAGATCTTCTGATATTGATCCACTTTGTGTTTCAACATTCAATAATTTTCTAGTCAAAATGCGCCAGAATCGTAAATTAAATAATTTTCGTCAGATAGAATTTGTCAGGCATTATGAGAATTTCGTAGTTTTCACATAAATTTTGATAATGCTCTTTCCGAATGACTTTGAAATCATTAGTCTGTAGATATGAACAACACTTTTCATTAAAGAAAAATCGAACATTTCTGACTTTCTTCAGCTTTTCTGAAGAGAGATCTTCTGATTTTGATCCACTTTGTTTTTCAACATTCAATAATTTTCTGGTCAAAGTGGATCAGAATCGTAGATTAAAAACTTTTTGTCAGAAAGAAATTGTTAGGCATTATGAAAATTTCGTTGTTTTCGCATTAATTTTCATATTGCCATTTTGGAATGATTTTGATCTCATCAATATAAGCAACATTTTTCATTGAAAAAAATCGAACATTTGTGACTTTCTTCAGGTGAGATTTTTTTTAAGAGAGATCTTCTGATTTTGATCCACTTTGTTTTTCAACATTCAATAATTTTCTAGTCAAAGTGGATCAAAATCGTAGATCAAATAATTTTTGTCAGATTGAATTTGTTAGGCATTATGAGAATTTCGCAGTTTTCACATAAACTTTCACAATGCTCTTTCCGAATGATTTTGAAATCATTAGTCTGTTGGAAGAAGAAAGAGAGGAAGACCGCGTATCACCTGGAGAGAAGGAGTGAATAAACAGATGAGAGAAAGAGAACTGGAAGAAGATCTTTGGATGAATCGTGAGGAATGGAAACTGGGTATCGGAAGACGTCGGAGAACGTTTTAAACCGATGGATATATATATATATATATATATATATATATATATATATATATATAGTCTGTTGATATGAACAACATTTTTCATTAGAGAAAAATCGAATTTCTGACTTTCTTCAGGTAATATGTTTTTCTGAAGAAAGATCTTCCGATTTTGATCCACTTTGTTTTTTCAACATTCAATAATTTCCTAGTCAAAGTGGGCCAGAATTGTAAATTTAGTACTTTTTGTCAGATAGAAATTGTTAGACATTATGAGAATTCCGTAGTTTTCACATGAATTTTCATATTGCTCTTTACGAATGATTTTGATCTCATTTATCTGGAGATATAAGCAACATTTTTCATTGAAAAAAATTGAACATTTCTGACTTTCTTCAGGTAAGATGTTTCTCTGAAGTGAGATCTTCTGATTTTGATCCACTTTGTTTTTCAACATTCAATAATTTTCTAGTCAAAGTGGGTCAGAATCGTAGATTTAGTACTTTCTGTCAGAAAAAAATTGTGAGGCATTATGAGAATCTCGTAGTTTTCACATAAATTTTCATAATGCTCTTTTCGAATGATTTTGAAATCATTAATCTGGAGATATAAGCAACATTTTTCTTTGAAAAAATCGAACATTTCTGACTTTCTTCAGTTTTTCTGAAGAGAGATCTTCTGATTTTGATCCACTTTGTATTTCAAAATTCAATAATTTCCTAGTCAAAGTGGGTTAGAATCCGAGATTTAATTCATTTTGTCAGAAAGAATTTTATAATGCATAACAATATCTTTTTCGTAGAAAATTATGAATTTTACATAATTCAATTATATCTATCAACTATCGCTCTTAACCTATTTCGATTTCAAAGTTGGGGAATATTTTAATCAGAAAAATTTCAGTAATCTTCATAAAATCCTCATATTCCATGGAGTGTCAGAATTGCTTGACTCTCGGTTCGTATGAGAATTAGTATCTTGAACGGACTGAAATAACCCATTTTAAGAAGATTTTTTTTGGAATGGGTACTACATTAAAAATGGCTTCGAATGTTTCACAATCAATTTAAAAGTCTAGTATGAAAGCAATATAAACTGTCATGGAAAAAATAAAGAAGTTACTCATGAAACAAAGACTATATGATAAAATTTGCAGTTTTTGTTCTGGAAAATTATCATTCAGAGGTTCCTCTATTTGGAAGTAGCCATTCTGATAGATCCCCTATGAACATTTTCGAAGCGAAATTAAAACCAGAGACAATAACAACTTATTGAATATACTATTTTTCGTGATAAAGTTAAATTTTTTGGTGAGAGTCAACCATTTTTCATCGAATTTCAAATAATATGAGCAAACGAAATGAATTGTCACCACTTGAATTCCTATTAAATTGTTTTCAATACTTTCTAGCGACAAAAAAAAATATTTTCAGAAAATTCACCGTCATTTGAAACTCAAATTTGTAATCTCCTCTAATAATTGAATGAATGAAAACGATGGTGTAGAACAATGAAAGTTTTCCGCACAGATAGTAGTTAATGCAACTGAAACGTATTGAGAATGAGTGAATCAGACGTCGAATTGAGAAAAAGGATATAGTTGAGTATTTTTTTTAACAATATCAATAACTAATTTCCGTAATCGATTAGAAGAGTGCCAGCAGCGCGAGGGTTCGGACAATATAATCTTTGCCACTCAATTTTCCGAAACCTTGTTCAAATTCAAAAAAAGACAAGCTTTCCTTCTGATTTGTGTTTTTGTTTTCATTACATATACAAATACTCCACACCATTTTTGGACACCTGTGTAATGATTATATAATATATGGGACCTCGGATCTGGAGAAATTTACAAGGCGTGATGTCTTTCATCAGGAGTCAAGATAAATAGGATTCTTTTCCAAAAATATTCTAACAGACGGAATTCCAACGACGCCTTATGTAGGGTCGGTTTCACCATACCTTGATTGTACCGTTAAATTAATTGGAGCAACCGCGATTTGATGAATTTTCAAAACGGGTGAATTGATTGGTTCGAATTTACGTAAGGTTTTTTAATCGCATTATTAAAGTTTTGTGAAACCCTCCCGTAATCCCTCAATAATTTGATAACCGACGCATTCGCCATTTTGCAACAAACGCACTATTAACATGGAAATTCTAGCGACTAGTGGTACCTACCAACACATTCTGGAGGTTCATTATAGAAAAAATATACTTCTCCACAAGAGTTAGGGATATTGTATTCTATCGTTTCGAAAAGTATATAATCTTCGAGAAAATCGCTGTAAAAATATTTAAAACTCATTAACAACTTGAATCGATCCAATAAAAATCAGTATAAGACATTTCGTCAATCTGGTCGCCTTTTTTCTGAAGTTTGGTTCTTTGCATATGCTTCATGAATGTTCTTATCTTGAAATGGAGTCAGTTTATCAACGGCTTCGATTTGAAATGAGTTTTCTGAAAATGCCAAGACGTAAATTAACAAACGCTGAGGCTAATAGGGCTATCGAAAGAAACCTAACATCTACGTGTTTAATGCTACGGATTACTCTTACAAATGCAGATGGGGTACAAGTTTCCATCGAAACCATCAGACGACGTTTGAGTGAGGTGAATGTAGGTTCTAGACGTCCATTGAGAAGAGTTCCATTAACACGTGATCATAAGGGTGAAGAACTGGAATGGGCAAGGCAACATATAAATTAGAACAATCAATGGCGTTGTGTCCTTTTCACTGAATAATCCAGATATGGACATTTTTCAGATTCTTGAAGAAAAAGGGGATGTACAATACCACGCATACTTCGTAATCGTCGCTATGTCCAAGAAGTCCATCCATTTCGAGGGGGTTGGGTTATGGTATAGGCCAAGATATGTTTCAACGGGCGCGCAGATCTACACATTTGTCCTGGGAATATGACCGCCTTACACTATAGAGAGCATGTCGTTGACCATGTTTTGCTAAATTTTCACTCTACTATTGGTGAAACTTTTCAATTTCTAGACGATAACGCTAGACCGCACCGTGCAGCCATAGTTGAGAATGCGCGGTTGGTATTCCACATTCACAAATACCTCCGCACTCACCAGATTTGAATGGCATGGAACATGCATGAGAAATGCTCCAAAGAAGATTAGATAATCATCAACCTACCCCAGAATCCTTACATGATCTGAAAGAGCTTCTGTCCCGTTTATGGAAACAAATTCCTCAAGAAATATTCAACAACCTCGTGTGTAGTATGCAAAGAAGATGTCAAGCTGTGCCTGTGGAGGCCATACAATGTATTGATAGTCTTAAAATGCTTGAATTCAACATGCATGTGAGGTTCGAGCTGATAGTACGTCTTTCTTCTCGCGCTTCCGATAATCATTAATCTGAAACCAATTGAACTCAATTTTCCGATAAGAACAAATCGTAATACTTGTTCCCACCGTTGTTTTATACTTCCGAATTATGCCTGTTTGTATAATTTGCACAAATACAATCAATAAGAAATCCCCCGGCCTAGAATGTTCGGGTGTTTGTCGTGGTTTTTATCATGCCAATCCCAGATGCTCGGATATATCGAGAGTTGAAATGACCGCGTTCGCGAAGTCGCCGGGCATCAGCTGGAAGTGTGCGAGATGTCGCGGAGCTGGTCCAGTGGCGGCGGTCGTTGGTGGCTCGGAGTTGGTTGTTGATGGAGTGAGCAAGGTTCCAGACGCAGGTCAGTTGCCTGCGGACTCGCCCCTGATTCAACTGGTGAATTCCATCAAGGCTGATATCGCATTGATGAGGAGGGAGATAAGAGATCTGCAGACCTCTGTTACTTTTTGCTCTGACAAAGTTACAGATTTTGAGGCTCGAATGTCGAAAGTTGACACAATCGCTAATATCGCTGATGATCTCAAATCCGAGAATGATTCACTGAAACGAGAAATAACAACAATAGAGGATCGATTGAGCAACATTGAGCAAATATCCCGAAATAACAATATCGAGATCATGAACATCCCGGAGAAGAAGAACGAGAACCTGAATGTTCTCGTGGAGAATATATGTGATTTCCTCGGTCACAGAGTCCCTGATGGCGCTATTTCATCCATCACTCGAGTGCCAACCAAGGTGGATAATATACCAAAAAATATTGTTGTCAAATTCTCGAGCAAACTACATAGAGATGGTCTTCTTTCTGCTGCCAAGGCTAAGCGAGCGGAACCTGGTGGTGGGGTTGGCTTCAAAATTGATGGCATCTCGGATAAATTCTTTATAAATGAGCACCTCACAACAAGAAATAAAATTCTTTTCAGATCGGCCCGTATCTTGGCGAAAGAGAAGGGTTTCAGGTTTGTATGGATCCAAAATGGCAATATTTTGGTACGCAAAAACGAGACGGCCAGAATAGTTCACATACAGGGAGAGAAAGATCTACATAAAATTAAATAACCACCGTTCTCGATCGATGTCTTACTCCACAATGATTCTGTGTCCTCAAAATGTCTTTACATGTTTTTTATCAAAATGTACGTGGTTTGCGTACAAAGCTTTCAAATTTTAAAAATAACTTACTATCTAATTATCATGATATTGTGTTCATCACTGAATCCTGGCTAAATGATGGTATAGCTGATGCTGAATTTGTCGACGGTAAACACCATGTGGTCTACAGGAGGGACAGGGCCTCGGCCGCTTCTGTTAAAAAGGATGGAGGTGGTGCCATGCTTGTGATCCGCAGTGATCTTGAGTCTGCTGCTCTTCCGGGGTTTCAGAGTGACGCTGAGGATGTTTGGGTTTTGGTCTCGTGTAGTGGAATTCGTCTCTACTTGTGCTGTGTTTATTTGCCCCCCGGTGATAATTTTGCAGTTGCAAGTTTCCTCAACAAACTGGAGTTGAATCTCCGCGGGATCGATGAGGGTGATCGCGTGCTGATGTGTGGCGATTTCAATTGTGCCGGTATCAAGTGGTCGAGACGTGCCTCGGGTCTGTTTTTGGAACCTGTGAAAATTGACACTAAGTGTTCGGAAGTTGTCGACTCGTTGGACTTCTCGGGTTTGTTCCAGTTTAACGACATCACCAATCAACGAGACGAAATTTTGGACCTTATTCTATGTAACGAAGTTAAAGTCTCTGATGTCTGTCGCTGCAGTGATCCGCTTGTCCCTGAGGACCCATACCATCCAAGTGTGGAATTTTTAGTCGACATCAAAAAGCCGAAATTCCAAAAACAAATAGTAAATCCAGTAAGATTATTCAGTAGAGCCGATTATGATGCTCTAAATCTTAAACTCTCAGGGATAGGATGGGATTTATTGCTTGGTCATACTGATATTAATATCAATGTTCAATGTTTTTATTCTGTTCTTGATGATCTTATTTCTGAGTTTGTACCACTCGTAATTACTAACTCTAAATTTCCGATATATTTCTCCTCCGAAACCATCAAACTAGTTCGCCAAAAAAATAAATTTCATACGAAGTGGAAATTGTACCGTGGGTTGAATGATCTCATTAGGTTCAGAAAATTGCGTACGCTGTCGAAAACAAGCATAGCGGCTGACTACCGGAGATATCTCTCGCACGTCGAGGAGAGCCTTTTGTCCGACCCGAAACATCTTTTCAAATTCTTAAAACGGAAAAAAAATCATGGTTACCCTTCTAAAATGAAATCCAATGGTCTTGAGGCGGATTCTCCTCAGGCCGCTGCTGACCTCTTCGCCGGTTACTTTGAATCTGTTTTTTGAGCCGGCAGGCGGTGTCGACATCTCTGCCCCTGGGCCCGACGCAGTTTATGATGGCCAACTGATTTCCAACATTCAATTGTCCTTGGGGGAAGTTCAACAGGCGTTACTATCAGTGAATATTCAAGGGGGTCCTGAGCCCGATGGTATTCCACCTATTTTTGTCAATAAATGTGCACTGAATTTAGCCTACCCCCTCTACACCATATTCAATAAATCTTTGTCAACGTCAATTTTCCCGAACATCTGGAAGTCGTCCCATGTTGTTCCGATTTTCAAAAGCGGACATAGAGATTTCGTTGAAAATTACCGTCCTATAAGTATCCTATCAGTGTTTCCAAAACTATTCGAGTCTTTGGTTCATAAATATCTATCGTTTCATTTAAAGAACATCATTATCGATGAACAACACGGTTTTCGGTGTGGCAGGGGTGTTGAGACGAACCTGCTTTGTTTTCTTAACTTTCTTGAAGTTGGAAGCGAGTCCTGCGTCCAGGTAGATGCAGTGTACACCGACTTCACAAAGGCATTTGACAAGCTGTGTCATAGAGTTATGTCGGTGCGGCTGGCTGAGGTTGGGGTGTGTGGAGGCCTGAGATCGTGGTTGATGTCCTATCTGGTGGGTAGGAGTCAATACGTTTCAATAGATGGATGTGCATCCAGGAAGTTTCGCAATACCTCTGGAGTTCCGCAGGGTTCTCATCTCGGCCCGTTGCTGTTTCTTATATATGTCAACAACATTGCAAAGTGCTTCAGACATTGTAGATTCCTACTATTTGCCGACGACTTGAAATTATTCATGATGATTCGGTCCCTAAAGGACTGTTTAGATCTCCAGAGTGATCTCGATAGATTAGCCGAATATTGTAGTGATAATTCCTTGTTTCTTCATTTGGAGAAATGCTTGCAAATTTCTTATACTAGGAACAACAATAAAGTCGCCTTTCAGTATACAATAAAGAACCATCGGCTGAAGGAATCAACTATTGTCAAAGATCTGGGTATAATGCTTGACTCCAAATTACTCTTCGATGCTCACATCGATGAGGTCGTCAGATCCTGCTCCAGAATGCTTGGCTTCGTGCTCAGACACGGAAAATCTTTCCAGAAAAATGAGACCCTTTTAACACTCTACCATGCATTCGTTTCCAGTCGGTTGAACTTCGCATCGATCATATGGAACCCTAGATACGACTGCTATATTCGACGCTTGGAATCTGTTCAGAATAGATTCATTCGGTTTCTGTCCTTCAGAAATCGAATTGTTATTGTAGATCACGATTATACGTATGCTCGCAGGATTTTTCAGCTTCCCAGACTAGTCGATATAAGACTCATCAATGATGCTTCGTTCATGTTCAAGCTCTTGAATGGTTTGATCGTTGCTCCTGGTATTTTGGAGGAGATTCGCTTCAGAGTTCCTGATCTGAGACTCAGGTCGGAAGTTATGTTTCAAGTCGCCCTCAGAAGAAAAAACTACACGGCAAACTCCCCTCTTGTCAGAATGATGACTACTTGTAACACCTTGTGTCCACATATCGATTTCTTTTGCTGTTCGCTGATCACTTTCAAAAAACGTCTGAAACGTCGGCTTTTATATTCGGTTTTTCCGGGATGATGTTTTTTTTTTCTGTAATATAATAATAGAAGATATGTGGGTAGTATAAGTATTTGTGATTATTATTGTTCTCAAATAACTTAATGTAAAAAAATTGGTTTATTTGTAATTGAGAGAACACTAGCTCTGGGACTTGTCCTGTTTGTGTTCCTGTGTAAATAAATAAATGAATAAATAAATAAATTCCCTGGAAGTAAAATTTCTCTCAACTACCCTGTATATGCTGCAGACCTATCCGCTAAAATTAATTTCATCTCCTGCATCTTGAAATCGTTTTAATATGAATTCTCATCACAAAATCTTATTCAAACTATATTTTTTTGCAATTTAAGTCAATATCCCTAACTCATGTGGAGCAGTTTATTAACACAAATCTTCATATATAAAACTGAGTCAGCCATATTGTTGGTAACACCATTTATAACTCAAGATTGGATGAACTGTTTGTTATAAAAGATTTTTTGTTGGATTCTTCTACGGTGGGGTTAACATAAAATGCATTAAATTTCTGAAATTTGATAAAATAGAGATGGGCCAATCAGCATCGCGCACGTAGACGCGCCACTTTTTCCCGCCATAAACTGGCGCGCAGATGACGTTTCCGGTTCGAACGCGCCAGTGTCAGAAATTCAGCGTTCGAGGTACAACCTTAGACCGAGAATCCTCTGAAGATGCCTACCGAAGTTGTAGGCGAAACGTTAGGTGAAATTATTCCTAATAGACCACGGCCAATAAGCCCGGAAGACTCTTTTCATACCAGTATATCCGGTCGTGAAAGCCTTAAACTATTCATTAGAGAAAAAAGTTGGAAATAATTTTCCTTCTTGCGAACAACGCCAGTAGATGTCGCCACGGTTGATAGCGTTTTCGTGTGAGTATTATATTTGATATTAATTCGGTGAACTAAATTTTATAATAATATCAAAGCATTCGAGTCCATGTGTTAGTACACCTATCTTTCTTCCGAACACTACGGAAAATATTATGACGAAATGTTTTGAACAGATCCCCATTCTCTACATCTCCATTAGATGGTTCTCAATGTAAACTATGTATTTTGAGTTGTCCAAACGTCTTAGTCTTGGAATTCTAAGGTTTTTGCGCAGAAGTCAGTGCCGATGCACGTAACCGAAAAACTCCTGTCAAAGTTCGTACACATAATTATGTTAATAACTAGCTGACCCGGCAGACTTCGTACTGCCTCAATCAATAAATTAAAAAGCAACTTTAATATTATAATAAACTTTTGAATAATTTCCTATCCCAGAAAATAAAGAGCATAGGGAATCTGGTGGTGGGACCAATTGTGGCAATTGGCAATTAGATAAGGTAGCTGACCCGGCTAACTTTGTTTCGCCTTAGAGATGAATAAAGTTGTACTAACCATTGTTTATTTTTAAGAAGGAAATATATTAGATGGAATACAAAAACGTACAAAATATATAAAAAATTTAATTGCATTGAAATAGGTATGTACATTGTTATTCATACATCAAAAGAATTCTCTTTATTTAAGAGGTAAAGAGGGAACTTTTTTTAATATTTTATCGATTGAGGCAGTACGAAGTCTGCTGGATCAGCTAGTTATAAATATTAAAGGACAAAAATTATTATGTCTTGTTATGTTGGTTTCATTTATGTCTGTAATTTTTTTAACTATTTTATTTTCTGATATTTTCTTCTTTTATTTGTAGTTTATGTTGAGTACTTAAGATCCTTTTTCCTCCTATAGACTATCATATGATGTTTCATTTTTCTGGATATGTACATAATGGTGAAACAAGTTTGTACCTATGTTTTTCAATCATGAAATGTTATGGCCTTCCTTCTGGAGCATCAACGTAGGATAACCAACTCACTGATACCATTTGAGGAGCCAACACTATCTCGCTGAAGGCAATTACCACCCGCACAAACAACAACTTGGTGTGTCTGGGGCAGTGATCACAGTTTATGATAGAAGCCATGATTCAAAGGCGCAGTAGTCATGTGAGATAAACAGGTAGGCGGTGAACTAATTGCCGCCGCCTGTAATGGCTGAATATAATTTTGCGTACACCCCGACAGGAATGATTATAACCTAATAGAGACACGTATAAAGTGCTAGCCCATAATGGATAATGAAATATGATAAGGGGATTGATCGCAGCGATGTCTTACCCCGCTATCAGGAGATAAAGTACCGGCCTTTACCCCAAAACCTCCCATGGGAATTCCGCTTAGGTCGGTCTAAGTATTCCCCCGTTTTTCCAAAAATTGAGCATTCGAGAGTTATTATTGCCGGCCATATCCCCGGAATAACTGCGGTGATTTATGTCGGAGGAATTTCAGCAGTTGCTGATTTATTTTTCGGAATATTGCGCCTTCTGAATGGAGAGTAGGCTGAAGATGTGGTAGTGGGGGGTCTTGGGGTTTATTATGGGATTCATGAGGAGGTGTTTAATGAAGAGAAACGAGATGTGTTGGTGGGTTTCAGTGGTTGAAATCCTGCGTTTTTGGGCATCTTTCAGGGGGACGATACAAAATCATAATTGGAAAAAAATATGAATGGAATCAAGAATGATTTTTTTCGTCATAATAGGAAAAATTATCAATAAATGGAAAAGTGCAGAAAGGAAAAAGACAAAATGTATTAATCTGTAAAGTGAAAATGGCATGAATGATGATCGCAAAATCACAAAACAAGAAATAATCAACAAAAAATCAAAATGTCATGATAATCATAGACAAAACTTTACTTCACCCAAAAGAAAAAAATATAGAAGAAGAAAATGGCATAAAAGGACCTAACATAACTTGCCCCAAATCGAGTCCTGTTGCCAAACTTCAATCATCATTCGAAGAACAAAAATTAAAATAAAGGCTTCGTAACAAATTAATTTACGATAAGAAAAAATTAACAGCGGAAACGTTAATGAAAAACAGCGCAAAATTAACGAATAAAGAATCGATTATCTGATCTGCACAAGAATATGAAGGGTTACAGGGAAAGTCGTCTGAATAATAAACTACTACCAAAAATAAAATTTTTCGATAACGGTTAGAATTGAAGAATTTACAGTGTTTTCAACTTTGAAGTGTTTTTTTTTTAAATAATTATGAAACTTATTCTGTAGATGTTTTTTGAAACTATCAGTTATTAGAAAAAGTGAAACACTTGCTATAAAATAGGCAAAATTGAACCAAATAATAGTTAAGGTGGGGGGTACATTTTTTGTTTGGAGGTCATACAAAATAATAATTGATGAAAAATATAAACGGAATTGAGACAGATTTGTCCGTCATGATAGGAAACATAAATGAATGGCAAAATTCAGAAGGAAAAGAGACAAAATGTATCAATGTATCACATGCAAATGATATAAGTTACATTTTGACATAATCGCAAAATCGCAAAACAGAAAACATATAATCAAAATCAAAGATTATAGAGTTAGAAAGATAGGAAACGCCCTTATATCTGTGGTACTAAAATCCGACTATGATTTTCGGCTAGTTTCTTACATTTCACACAGGGGGCACTGGAAACATTATTCTGTACAGAAAACTATTTTGATAGACGCAAAATTCGAATTATACTCCTCATAAATTTCCATTGAATTGAGTATTCTTTGTCGAGCTTTTAAACAAACATCCTGATAGACAAAACGAAAGCAGGGCTGCGATTTTTGATCAGGATGATATTTTTGATCTACACATAGTTTTGAATCAAATCAAAATCGCTTCTGGATTCTTTATACTTTTATTTGAAATGATTGTGTAAAATCAACTACAATACAATAATTATGAGATTGAGAATATTTCAGAAATTTTTTCACATATTAGAGAATTATTATAACAATTTCAAGAACTTATTTATACAGTGAACTCTCGATGAATGGAACAGTTGTTCTGGACCCGATTCATACATATCTTACCCAGTGTATTTTCATCTCAATGAGTCGAATAATGTTCTTGAGTCTAGAGGGTCTAGTAGATGAGTTGAACTGCTGGAAGGGTGGTCAAGAGAACCTCCACCTTTATAAGTCGTTCTTCTGACCACCATTGCCTCTATGAGTGGAACTTTTCGACCTCTAAGGACATGTTTCCAGTGTTTACCTGAGTTTTTCTCTCAATGAAGTAAAGTCTCACTTGAATAACTCGAATGTTTGGTGAGCCGAGCAATAGATAAGTCGACCAGTTCTTTTGGTCCCTAGGAGTTCGACCTAACGAAAGCCCACTGTATATTAATTACAGAATGTTTGAACAACAATAAAAAAAAATATCAGAGATGTACAACAAGACCTGTATGTCAGCCCAGCAAGAGTTATTCATACGTTATCCAGAACAATATATTTTTGATGTTTGTCCCGAAAACTCTATCCATTTGAATGCATTGAAAATAAAAAGCAATGAACAAGACTGTAGTCGCTTCGTTTCCCATCTTTATACTCTACTAGCTGACCCAACAGACTTCGTACTGCCTCGATCGATAGAATATTGAAAAAAGTGTCCTTTTTATCTCTTGAATAAAGAGAATTCTTCTGATGTATGAATAACAATGTACATACCTATTTCAATACAATTAAATTTTTTGTATATTTTGTTTTTTTTTTGTATTCCACCTAATATATTTTCTTCTTAGAAAAAAACCAACTTTATTCATCTCTAAGGCGAAACAAAGTTCGCCGGGTTAGCTACCTTATCTAATTGCCAATTGCCACAATTGGTCCCACCACCAGATCCCCTACGCTCTTTAGTTTCTGGGATAGGAAATGATTCTGAACACTTCTTGGCCAACATAATACCATAATAATTTATTATAATATTAAAGTTGCTTTTTGATTAATCGATTGAGGCAGTACGAAGTCTGCCGGGTCAGCTAGTTTCACAATACATGTCCACACAATACTGCTGCAACAATCGACGAAATCTCAGCATTTTAACGAACCATTAAACGAAATGAATAATAATTCATCGAGTTCACTTTCTTGGTGGTTTCTTGACCTAAAATCAAATGATTTAAATTTGTATTGAGTAGACATTTTAAATTTTAATAAAGGTAATCACCATTCAATGGAGTTATCATCTTGATATTAAAGTAATATCCATCATCACCTCTCCAAAACATTAGCGGTTATCGTAGAGCATCTTATGAACGGTGTGTTTTAAATTTTCGTTGCAATTCTCCAGTATTTCGACGCGTAAGAACAATATCACGCGTTTCCAAGTTTTCACCTACAATCACAATTGCCACTTCGTCTATTGTAGGGGCGTTGAATTGGCGTCATATTCTCCAACAGGTCGTTTAACTGCTCTAATCACAACCTTGTGAACGTCACTTGGCATACGTTCCAAAGCAGTTTTAAACAATCGAACCAATGCATGATGTTCATGAAGTAGTTGCTGCAGATCTTGAAGAACTATTCTTCTCACATCTGCATTAATTGATTGACGTTGATCATCCATATTGCCTATATGAAGTAAATTTGAAGGAATTTATGATGTGCATCTTCAAGTGGTTGTAATGATCCAATTCAATGGTGAATCTGGACTTGAATCTAAATAGCAGAAAGGGAAGATAAAATAAGTGATTTGAAATCATTAATGTTAATATTATATTCTTACCTTGAATGTTGCAATGAATCCACGTCCTTTGATTATATCTGCTTCAAATGAAGTCATTTGGAAACACCCATTGTATTTTTGTGTGTTCGAAAGAAAATGTCAGTGTCTTGATTCGGACGTTCAGGCAACTCAAAATACACAGTAATTTACATTGCCATCATAGATATAGATAACTTTCTATATCTGTGATTGCTATCTAATGGAATAATAATTGTAGAACGGATATTTGTTCAAAAGATTTCTTTATAAAATTTTCCGTAATGATCGGAGGAAAGATAGGTGTAGTAACACATGGACACAGATGAGTTAATACTATTAGAAAATGTACCGTAGCGACACCTATTGGCGTTATTCGCAAGAAGAAAAATTTTTTCCTATTTTTTTTCCATTTCATTAAATTATTCGAAGTTTTAATGTATTTTATGTTAGAAGAATCCAACAAAAAATCTTTCATAACCAACAGTTCATCCAATCTTGAGTTATAAATGGTGTAACCAACAAAATGACCGACTTAGTTTTATATATTAAGATGTTGTTTTTTCCGAGAAGAGCGCAAGATACATCAAACTTTCCATATTGTTGTTCATTCTTCAGAAATATACGAGGGCCAATATTATATCCTGAAGGTTCAAATTCGATCCTTGGTTATTAAAAAATAATTTTCGTCTCATTTCGAAATAGTGCGAAATCTATTTATTAATAATAATAATCTTTATTAGCATTAGCTATTTATTACATGGATTTATGTACATTTTATTCTTTCATATATTTGATTAAAAGTTTTTTAAAAGTATTAAAGTTCTCGGCATCCTTCAATTGTTTAGATAGTTCATTGAATTCTCTGAATCATTCCTATCAACATATATATCACCAGTTTGACGAGTATTATATCCATGAATATCATTAACTGTAATATGGAATATGATTAATGAAAAACACGTCTAGGTAATGGGACCTCCTTCCGATTTTCTTTTTTCTCTCTTCTCTGGTGTGGCACCGAGAAACTCATGTTCCATCTGTCAACTTTCGATCTGTCACGTCATAATCATGTGACATTTGGACCATCGAACATATCGCACGATTCAAATCTTGCTCTTTCATTGAAACATCCCCTACTTCGGAAAACAAGAACTAATTCCCTGAAAATATCTTCACCATTTCTCTCTCTTTTTTTTGAGTCAGGTCAGGGATAATCTTGAACCTCGATCCTCAGATCGAACGGGGGTTGAACGACTCCAGCGGAAGCCTTGAAAGTGATGGGGGGTGGACGAAAAGGCCGCTAATTAAATAATCTTGGTCGAAGATATAAATTTTATTCGAAGGTGCGAGCCGTTCGGGCGGCTTCGCGAGCCTCCGCCCTAGCTCGGGCCGAGTTTTCCTGCGGCCCGATTTAATCTAGCAGTCCGTGTAAAGCTCCTTTGCGGATTGTTCAGCTTTTTGCGCTGCCGCTCGCGCGGATAACTGTGCGTCTTCTGTGATTCTTTCGCGATCTGTGAAAGGAGGCGATTCACTGTGGAATTTTAGGAAGTAGGAGGTCAACTTTGTATTGGGAAGGAAGAAGTGAGATTAGTTCACTAATTATTTAATTATATACAAAAAAAAAACGAGAAGAAACCTAGAAGACTCAACATTTATGTCCCTAAATTTATCTGACAAAATTTATATGTTCATATGAAATTAAGATGGGTCTTTTCTATAACAAAATTTCCTCAGCCCACCCCTTTCCGAGATATCACCCTTAAAAGGTGGTGCCTAAAATTCAGTTTTCATTTTTTCTATAAAATTTCAGTGAAGCTAAAAATTTGAAATTCCGTAATTTTTGTGCACTCGTAAAGAACTAAGCACGAGTATTTTTTCAATATTCCTGTTACATTATACGAGGGTGAAATATGCAACCCTCACTTTATTTCATATCAAAACATTTTTTGGATGAAGTTTCATGAAATAAAACTATAACTTTAAATTTGAAATCCTTGTTTTATTTAGAAAAGTTTCTGTTCTTTAGTTTTTTCTGAAAACCAATAGCTGAAGAGGGAAAAAAGTACCATAATTCATAATTGTTGCAACAAATTGAGTGGAAAACAGATGTAAAATGCGATAGGATTCATAACAATTGCTGAAAATGACCACCTGTAATTAAAATATGTTAAGGATTAAGAAAACGAATGAAACTAAATTTTAGTCACCATAAGTGTGAAATCTTGAAAATATGGGGGGAAGTTTTGTTATAGCGGAGACACATCTCAATTTTATACGAGTATTCACCTCCTGAATTATGTTGCATGAATTCAGGAACATCCTATATAATTACAGAAAATGAACACATGACAGTGGAGTAGCGCAAAATTCGGGGGCTCCCCCGCAAGATTTAAGTCGGGGGGCCCCCTCCATAAATCTATGTTATCTATGACAAGTTTCCCCTGACGTTTTTCGAAGATAAATATTGAAGAAAATGTGTTAAAAATATTATATATATTAAATAACAAGAATTTACAAACAAAATAATATAGATTTTGATAAATGTGATGAAAAACTTGAGAAATTATTCAATAAAAATGCATTAATTTCTTCTAATTTTTTCGTTCAAACATATATATCAACTTGTCGATGTCCAAGCTTTAGGCTACTTCTTTTTCAAAGATTTAGAAGGCTCAAAAACCTGATAGACGTGTTTTCGACATTGAATTCCTAAGATAATTCTTGATTATCTTAAGCCCAATAAAACGATCATTTGGCGATGTTTAAAGAAAGTCACGAAAAGCTTAACAGTATATTAAAAAACTTTTGAAAACAGGGTAGCACAGGAAGTAATTGAGTGATAATACGAATTTCTAATGGAATTATTGGAAACCTCATATGTTCTTTTATATCATTTAGGAATATTTCTCTATTTTTCGAAAATAATAATTGTATCTCCATTGTTTTGGTTTTGTTCATTATATCATTAGGAATATATATCGAATCGGCAAGTTCAATAGAATAAAATTATTGGGGCTCCATTTGAAGCTTTTCGTTTGGCTTGGGGGCCCCTTTATTGCCGGGACCCTCTGGTACGCCACTGTGCTGAATAATTGTTTGTGACTCAGGCATTGGCTCATTAAAATATGAAAACATCTTTCGTTGTTTAAAAAAAAGCATTTTTTCCTCTCCAAAGTTTTCTTTTGCAAGTTCCATTTTTTCTAATATCTGAAAACTTATAAGATATTCAAACTGCCGTTTTTGATTTGCACATTTTACAACTTTTCTTTTTTATATATTGAAAATGAAAAAATACGATAGACGTTTATTAATGGATGAATAAGCTACTCAATCAACTCTTGAACTAATCTTCAATGAAATTGTAATTCTGAAACCAAAGGCACTTAAAAAGTCAGAATATTCAAAACTTCGTCTTTGATTGTAAACAAACTCACAACGTGGTTTCGTATTCGAACACTTGTTACACTTGTTTCTCTCACTACTAGAATGGAAATGGAAATGAAAGAATTTCATAATATTTTCCCCTTTTTCGTGAAAATATCCTAATTAAGGAATTGACAATAATTTCTGCAATAACAGATTAGTCGCCAGCCGCCTGAAGAAAAATGAGTCAAATGAGCCGCCGAGCCCCCAATAAAACGATCATGTGGCGACGTTCAAAGAAAAAGGCCGCAAAGCTTGATGCTATATGAAAAAATCTTGAAAATAGGGTAGCACAGGGTGTGATTGAGTGTTATGTCGAATCTAATTACTGTAAACCTTTTATGTTATATCATTTAAAATTCAATAACAACTTGAATCGATCCAATAAGAATCAGTATGAGACATTTCGTCAATCTGGTCGACTTTTTCCTGAAGTCTGGTTCTTTGCATATGCTTCATGAATGTTCTTATTTTGGAATAGAGTCAGTTTACCAACGGCTTCGATTTGAAACGAGTTTTCTGAAAATGCCAAGATGTTAATTAACAAACGCTGAGGCTAATAGGGCTATCGGAATGCTATAGGGGGGACTTACACAGGTTGTTGTAGCGGAAAGACTACAAGTCAGTCAAAGTGTGATATCTCGACTTTGGAATAGGTTCAGGGAGACAGGTTCCCTGTTGAAAAGACCAAGGGTTGGTGAGCGACGAAAAACAACACCTGCTCAGGAGCGCTTCATCACCGTTTCGGCGAGAAGAAAGCCTACATCTACGTGTAGAATGCTACGGAATACTCTTCAAAATACAGATAGGGTCCAAGATTCCACTGAAAACAACAGACGATATTTGAAAAAGGTGAATCTAGGTTCTAGACGTCGATTAAGAGGAGTTCCATTAACACGTGACCATAAGCGTCAAAGACTAGAATGGGCAAGGCAACATATCAATTGGAACGATCAATAGCGTAGTGTCCTTTTCACTGATGAATCCAGATATGGACGGTTTTCAGATTCTCGAAGAATAAGGGTATGGACAATCCCACGCATACCCCGTAATCGTCACTATGTCCAAAAATTCCGTCCATTCCGAAGGGTTTGTGTTATGGTATGGGCCGGGATATGTTTCACCTGTCGCACAGATCTTCACATTTTTCCTGGGAATATGATCGCTTTACACTATAGGGAGCATGTCATTGACAATGTTTCGCCGAATTTTCACGCTGCTATTGGTGAAACTTTTCAATTTCTAGACGATAACGCTAGACCGCACCGTGCAGCCACAGTTGAGAATGCGTGCGAGGAGCTTGGTATTCCAATACCTCCGCACTCACTAGATTTGAATTGCATAGAAAATGCATGGGATATGCTCCAAAGAAGATTAGATAATGATCAACCTAGAGAATTCTCAAATGATCTGAGAGAGCTTCTGCCCCAGTTATGGAACGAAATTCCTCAAGAAATGTTCAACAACCTCGTATCCAAAGAAGATGTCAAGGTGTTATTGATGCCCGTGGAGGCCATTTATTGTATTGATTGTATGAAAATGCTTGAATTTCGTTATTTTGTTCGATTTTTCTTGACCACCTTGTATACGCTGCAAACCTACAGCCTTAATTTTATTTCCTGACTCTTGAAATCATATCAATATGAATTTTCATCACAAATTCTCATTTAAACTATATGTTTTTGCAATTTAAGTCAAAATCCCTTACTCATAAGGAGCAGTTTATTTTCTGGGAGTTCTTTGCATATTCCTCAAAATTTTATTCGGATTTTCCCTTCCAGTCTCTGAAACAAAAAACAATTAGATAATATTTTCAAAGAATAAAAGAAAGGTATTGAAACTAAACTTGAGCCCTAATTTGTCAGGGGCCAAAACTTTAAAAGAAAAAAATTGTTGCCTTCTTCGGCGCATCGTATGTCTGTTGTACCATGCGACAATGCGGAATCTTCTCAGGTTCAATATCTGTTCAGGACAATGTTTGAATATAAAGAAATATTGAGGTGAAAAATATCCAGAAATTCGAATTTTATATTGACTGAAATTGGAATAATATAGATGAACTCGAACTGACTCTTGAGCAGCAGTTTTTTTGTAGGAGAAACTGTTTTTTCGATTCTCATATGATCTTCAAACTATGAATCAAAATTAAGAGAGTCTTCCGGGCTTATTGGCCGTGGTCTATTAGGAATTATTTCACCTAACGTTTCGCCCACAACTGTGGTAGGCATCTTCAGAGGATTCTTGGTCTTAGATTGTAACTCGACCGCTGAATTTCCGAAAGTGATGCTGGATTCGATCCGTTGGCCCCACTTATACCCTGATCATTGGCGGGAGAAGGTAGTGGGTTTACGAGCGCGATGTTGATTGGTCCATCGCTTCCACTTCGTATTGGCTTGATTTTAGTCTTTTCCAACACCGGCAACCATGCGCTATGTACCAAAGGAGTTTCTTCCCTTCTGTTCATATTGTTCTTATGTTTATATATCTCATTGGCTTCCATGTTCATCCTAGGATAGAAACTTTTGATGTTTGAAATAGCTTCTGCCTTTGTATAAGTGGAGCCAACGGATCGAATCCAGCATCACTTTCGGAATTCAGCGGTCGAGTTACAATCTGAGACCAAGAATCCTCTTAAGATGCCTACCGCAGTTGTGGGCGAAACGTTAGGTGAAATAATTCCTAATAGACCACGGCCAATAAGCCCGGAAGACTCTCTTAATGTCAATATATCCGGTCGTGGAAGCCTGAAACTATTTATGAATCAAAAATTTGTTTCATGAAAATTGTAATGATTTCGGTTTTTTCTTTTTATACGGAAAATCAGAATCGTCGATAACTGGGACATTTACCTACTCTTTCCGAATTCTCTCATTCTCACAAAAAATACGATATACTACAGTTCTCCCAGGTCCGCAGCATCCGCTATTCTCTCATCTGCGAGACTCTGCGGATGATTGAGGTAGTCCCATCTGCGTAACCCGAACAATGAGAATTAATTTTCTTTCCGCGAGCATTTCGGAGGATCACGATTCGGGCCCAACATTTAAAAACATTTCATTTCGGCCATCTGAATGGACTCATCTGCCTGTGAAAATATGGGAACGAGGAGTATTTTCCATGAAAATAGAATGTTGATATAAGTAACCTCCTTTCACGCAGTGCTCTCGGTTCCAGCCACAGTGGAGCACTGGAGTAATTTATAATTTCTCATTTATGCTGCACAGTCTTTCTCTCGCGAGAATATAACTCGAGACGGCAAATATTTGAAGTCAAGAGCTGATTGTGGCTGTTAACCAGGAGTTCAGGGATATCTCTTCGATATCTTTTTGCTCGTGATATCTCAATTTTCTTCGTCTAGGAGCGATACAGAGAATTTCAATGAAAATTATCCGACCTGCATAATTTTGAAGGCGTCGCTTTTATGAGAAAAAGAAAAAAGTCGATAAAAATTATATGAAGAGGAGAATCTTTGCTCATATGTGGTCGTCCATGCAAATTTTTTTTAAGAAACACTCTATAGGGTAAAACCCGGATAGATGCCCCACTTTTTGAAATTGCCTCATATTTTTATCTGAATAATTTTTATGAAAGTAGGTGGCCTTGTTATTTGAGTTGAAATACTATGGGTTTTTTCTGACCTAGTATTGGCAGATTTCACAGAATTTTGATTTTTGTGGAACATTATTTCTGGGGATAGATGCCTACAGGTAGGTATAGTTGCCCCACTATGAAAATGCTGAGAAGGATAGATGCCTTCAGTCCGGGATAGATGCCCTTCATATTGTGTGATCCAATTACAAAGCCACATTCAATGAAATCTCTTATCGTTATGTCTGTTATAATCGTAATAAAACTTAAATCAGCCCACTTAATGAAATTTCGAAAGCATTTATTAAACGAAACTATAAATTCTTTATATCATAAAATATTAGGTGGGTATCCACAAAAAGGTATACGAATTTATCATTGTTGTTATGAAATATTAAATACCTAATAGGTTTCAACAAAAATAGAAATACTGTTTCTAAAACAAAACAAAACAACGAAGAGGAAATCAGTCAGATAGTGCTTTAAGTTTTCCACATCTTGAGCAGTAGTTTTGATAAAGTGCACAGGTTTCATGAGGCCAATTGTGATACACTGAATCCAGTCGGATTGAGACTTTGTATTTTCATTCATATTTTCATATTTCAGGGGCATAACGCCTTCGTAATGTTCTGTCTGATCGAAAGCTGCTTCGAGTGGTTTCTGTGGTCTAAGAGCAAACTTGACCTTATACTCCTTCTTTCCTCTCATACTTCCGCGGAATGGTTTTGCTACAATCAGTAAAGAGTTCAGATCGGTACACAAATTATAACAGAACACTAAAAATATTTAAAAGAATGAATACTCAGACTATACAAGGGTATGGGTTGTATAGAGATATATATGGCCCTAAGGGCTTCTATCCCTCGAAAAATCAGGGCAACTATCCTTTTTGGTACGGATAGATGCCCATGCATTTTTTTCAAAAATTAAAAACGAAAAAACAACTGGTCATGCTTAGATGCACACTTTACGAACCAGTTTATTGATATAATAAAAAATATAATAGAATTTATTACTACTTCAAAAGTTCTACAACGGTAAATACTAGCCTTTGAAACTTTTACATGTTTTCGAAGTTCGTTGCGGAGATAATCACATACACTTGCAAAACGCTTCTTCACTGTACCATATTTCGTTATCAACTGAGGTTGAGGGTGACAGTGGCTCATTCTTACACTATTAATTCCTAGTGGAGAGTTTGGGAAGTTAGGTATTTTGAAAATGGGGCATCTATCCGGGTTTTACCCTACATTATTCCATTGTGGATTCTCCCCTACAAAAGAATAACGAAAATGTAAAATACCCCAGTACTCCTGTATTAATTTTGACAGGTTGTAACGGTATGATTTGCCGATTTCAAATTTCGGGAGTTTCCGGATCGTCTCGGATCGGGAATCGGCCGGGAACACGATTTCGGGTAGTACGCGCTGGTCGCAAGGACAGTGATGAAAGATTATCTCTCTGATATCCCGCTATTCTGGCACTGCACCTGAAGAGGCAGTAGTTTATCCTCTTATTCTCGAAATGAAATCGTTTAATCTAGGCAATTGTTAAGATTGGTGAGTACGAAGTTGATCAAACAACCATATACCTATATTTGCTAATGATTCATATGTTTCATATGAGGTGAGACACGCTTGGGATCTGCCATTTCGAGGATCGTACGACTTTCCATCTGATTTCCTCAACCATCTGACGAATTAACCTTCCTTCTAGATCAGTTTACCTATGTTATAATTGATTAATTGAATTTGAACATCTCACAGTGACCCTCTGATTTTCAATTTCTCTATTTATGTGCGCCAGTGTTTCAGTGAACACGTGGACATTTTTTCCTTTCTTGAATTTTCTTTATGTAAACTAGGATTATCGGAGATCTCGGGGAATTGTGGAAGCTTGACGATGCAAAGAACTGATACAAGTGTTTTTTTGATAGCCATTTTTTTGGAGAGAGCTAAGTCTCCGGCATCTTTTTAGAGATCTTTAACCTTACAAGGTGTACAGGGTGGGCATAATTGGTGATACCTGAACTACAACTTTTTAACCGTGAAAGATAGAGAAAAATAAATGACAAGTTACGGTGGTCATTTTCAGAGAAACTGATAATGCTTTCGACTGCATTCCTCTTTCTCCTTTTGTTTTCGAGTTATACGCCAAAATTTAAATTTGAGCGATTTCAACTTTGGCCATTTTCTCCGTTTCTGTTTGTGCTAGAATGTTGAAATGAAAACATTATACTTGCACTTTATTCATACCAATTCAGTAGCTTACTTTGTTCTTACCCAAGAGGTTTCCTTGCTGAGCTGTAACTTAAAGTTGTGTTTTTTCTTATGGAATTAATGCTTTGAAATGGCTGAGAACAAATTGCCATTTTTTTTCCGTTTCAGAAATATATCATACATCGCCCTCAGATTCATTCGGATATCATGAAAAATATAGTTTTTATGTGAAATTTGAATTATGGAGTATTAATTAGGCTGAATCACAGAATTGTATGTCTCTACGTATGGTGACATTATTGTTTCATGATGGAATACTTGATTTGAATCTTCGTTGTTTGATCTCTGTCAATTCGAAGTAATTATTGCCGCTGCAATAATAGTATATTATTCAATGAGCGGTAATGTAAGTCATAACTCACGCAGATGAAGTTTGCGTTTTGATAAGATAGGTATTATGAACATCTCCAGAAATCAGGCAAGCAGCTAATACTACGATACAGATTTTGTTTCTCGAAAAATCCCAAAACAAATGTAATGCTTGTATATCTGTACCTACACATTTCCACGTTTCCCGTAGTTTTCAAACATTTCCATATTGCCAGCAATGATGACTTCGACTTCTAATAATTGACAGTTGTTTTGAACAGAAATCAAACCATGGAGATTTGAATTAAGTATTCAATGGCAAAATAACAATGACACCATGCGTAGAGACATATTATTCTGTGACTCAGCCTACTCAATACTCAATAATTCAAATTTCAAATTTTTCATGATATCTGAATGAATCTGAGGGCCATGTATGATGTATTGATATTTCTGAAACGGGAAAAATAGCAATTCTTTTTGAACTATTTCAAATTATTGTTTCCATAAAAAAAAAACATATCTTCATGCTAGACTTTATGTTAGCTCAGCAAGGAAACCTCTTGGGAAAAAACAAAGTACTCAACTGGATTGTTATGAAAAAGTGCCTGTTGAATGTATTCAGTTCAACATCCTAGCACAAACAGAAACGGAGATAATGGCCAAAGTTGAAATCACCCAAATTTCAATTTTGGTCTGTAACTGGAAAAAAAAGAAGGTAGGGGAATGCAGTTGATGGCATTATCAGTTTCTCTAAAAAAGATGGACGTAACGTGTCATTCATTTTCCTCTATCTCTCACGGATAAAAAGTTGTAGTTCAGGTATCACCAATTTTTACCACCCTGTACACCTATCAAAACCAATACAAGAGCTGGCGCTGGGGTTTACGTGGCTAAAGCCAAGTGTGCACTATCGTTAGGCTCTTGTATGAGTGATCTTCAAGAAATATTAGCAATCGAAAGATATCCAGACTTCAACCTAAAAAGTAACTATCACAAGTGCGATATATCTATTCACTCAGATAGTCAATTTCCAATTACTATCACTTTCTATCAATATAGAATATCTAATAAATTCGAACAACAACAAAATTATTTGCTCAAACTGTGACAAATTGATGAAATTTGTAGTCCTTTAACAGAGCTGTGTTTAGTTTCTAAGCTACACCAGTTGTTGTTATCAGAAGTAGCTGATCAATTATGAAATACTTCATTTCGCATTAGTTGCTTAGCAACTTGCCCTGCAACCAGTCCAAAAGAAATTCGGTATAATATGTTGCTTATTATGATTCAATTTCCACTCTCGATATGAACATGCTGTCGTAGAAAAACCAAATTCTATCAGTAAATTACACAACCCAATCGGCGATTTCAGATGAGATTACATCCACCATATTATTCCTGTTCGAATTCATTCGGTATAGAAATCGATATCGAATGACATGTTGTTTCTTTCAAATCACGGAGAATGAATTATGTATGGAAATTATGTCGAAATATCCTGTGAAATTATGAGTCTTGTGAAGTTTGTGCTTAAACAAGCTAGAATAACCGAGCAGGAAATGTGTTATTTTCGATTCGTTTGTTTCAAACCCTCTGAATAAACTGTTAGCTACTAATGATTGATTTATATTGCTACGAGCAGACGAAATTATCATGATTGTCTGATCTAAATCAAATGTTCAATCAAATCTACATGAAACTATGTTGAATCACATGATTGATAAAAGAAAATAAATAATGAAAAGGAACTTCAATGATGCAATTTTGTTAAATCGAAAAAAAGTGTAAAAAAAAATTATATCAAGTTTGAAGTTTTTCTACCCAAACAATAGTTATTTGTGCAACCATTTGGGAAAAGCATTATTTTTCGTAATGAGCGGATTTTTGCGAGATGAGCGGAGCGAGTTTCGCAAAAGAACGCGAGTTCAAAGTAGAAGAAAATATACAGCAATGTCTGATTCAGAGAACGACGTACCGAGCGACATCGAGGAAGCAGCGCAATCTGCGTTATCTACAATTATTCCTAAGAAGTCGAGGAGCAAGTATGATTTGTCCTTTGCCAAATTCTGTTCATGGTGTGAACAAAAACGGATTACTCATTTGAACGAAAAAGTTTTGCTAGCGTATTTTCAAGAAAAAAAAGGAATGAAGAGTTCGACCTTATGGAGCTTATATTCGATGTTAAGAACCGAATTGTGCTTGAAGAGAAATATTGATATCAAGAAATATACAAATTAAGTGGCTTTTTCAAAACGTCATTCTGAAGGTTACCAACCTAAACAGTCGAAAGTTTTTGGTAAAGAAAACATTGCCCATTTTCTGAAAGAAGCTTCCGATGGACAACATTTAATGAATAAGGTAGCATTGATCGTTGGAATTGCTGGAGCTTGCCGAAAAGGTGAATTAACTTTTCTTCGCGTAGAAAATGTAGTGTTTCAGGAGGAATTTGTTGAAGTTACCATTCCGAACACAAAGACGAAAGTATGTCGAGAATTTGCTATAACCGCTGGAGCTTTTGACGGTATGAACTGCATCGAAATGGTTGAAAAATACGTTAATCTAAGGCCATCAAATGTTAAGCATGACAGATTTTTTGTGAAATATTTGAATGGGAGATGTGAAGTGCAACCTGTAGGTATAAACACGTTTGGAAATATTCCGAAAATTATCGCCCAGTTTTTAAAGTTGCCAAATCCTTTGTATACTGGTCACTGTTTTCGGCGGTCATCCACTACTCTGCTTGCGGATTCTGGAGCTGATTTGCTGAGAATCAAACAGCATGGAGGATGGAAGTCCAATACAGTTGCTGAAGGTTACGTGGAGGATTCCATAATTAATAAACAGAAGATTGCGACAAACATTTTTGGAGAAAATCACAAAGAAAATACCCAAATTAATGCTATACAAAAAACTTCGTTGTCCGCTGGGGTCAATATCAATAATTGTTCAAATTGTGTAATTAATATTTATAATTAATTTTCCCATTCACGTGTTACAGTTACCTGAATATTAAATGTATTGATCTTCATAATATGTAATACATGAAGGAAGTAAGGAAGTACATAGTTCAAGTAGTTTAGTCTCACAACGATTCTGTGTTTTTCACAATCAATGGCGAAATTTACTTTTCATCACCAGTTGCGAAAAGTTCTACTTTTCGTAACTAGTTACGAAAAGTTAGACGTTTCATAACGTCGATGAGTTTTGAAAAGTGTCACTTTATATGTCAAAATTAGAAAAATATTATTTTTTCCAAATCTTTGGATTGGAAAAATGATTGATCCGTTTCAAATTCAAGCAAACAACATTAAATAGTCGGTAAATGATGTCAGTACGGTTAATGTGAACCTCAAAGTGACAGTACTGTCGCAAAAAGCTCTCTAATGGTAGGTATGCGTATATTAAGGCTCTTATTGACGACTACATTATAAATTTCGCCATCGAGTTCAGCAAAACAGCAGCCTAGCCAATTTACAGTTTGATAGTCCATAATTCGTGAATTAATGATCCAGCTTTGCATGAATTGAGCCATTCTTTGCCGGAGGCCTCGTACTTAATGGATTTTAATCATTATGCTTTACGCTGTACACTCCATGATCGTGGTTTTAGTGCAACAACAATACGACCGACAGTTGTTCCACATTCATCATCGGAAGGGTTATTTTGATCCGAAGATTGGCCGATGTGATACAGGGTGTTACGTGTCTCTAGGATTCGTAAAAAAAATGTATCATCGTTCATATTCAGGATTTTGCCTAAACTACTGGTAATATTGCGAAGAACTTTCTTGAGAATATGTATGTTGTCAACGCTGATACATCTCGTGAATTTGTTTTCATACCTGAATCTCATAGGGGGCGCTAGTTACACTGTTCGTAACAAGTAGTATCGAAAATATTAAGTGAGGTGAGATTTATAAATAAATATTTCAAGTAAACTTGAACATCATTCAATTTCACACCAAGAGGGTACTCTTGAATTTTTTACCAAAAATGATCAACAAATCACACAACACATTACTTGGATATTGTTCTAAGACAAGTTGCAAAATGAGCACTTATTCCAACGCGAATGCGAAATTCGAAAACGAGCTAGTTTCAGAAAGCATGAGTGTTGGAATTGTCTTCTGCAACGAGTATTAGCCGATAATTTCTGTATTTCAGTCAAGTTTTGTGAAATACTCTCGAAATTCAAATGAAAATTCAGATAAGTGACTTTTGTATTATATTTCGGCAGTTGGTGTCACTTACGAAATTTGACAGATTACGGAATTTGGATTGATTTGATTTGAAAATTGAGAGGATCTGTGGTCAGTAATGACAACTACAAAACGAAAAATATAACTGAAAACAATGATGTTACATTTAGTACTGTAACGAACTCATTACGATACTGAAATAGGGAATAGTATATTCTAAAACAAGTTGCAGAATGAGCTCCTATTCCAACACGAATGCGAAGTTCGAAAACGAGCGACGAAGGAGCGAGTTTTCGATAGCATGAGTGTTGGAATTGCCTTCTGCAACGAGTATTAGACGGTATTTTCTCTATTTCAGTCAATTTTTGTGAAATACTCTCGAAATTCAAATGAAAATTCTGATTAGTGACTTTTGTATTGTATCTTGGCAGTTGGTGTGACATACGAAATTTGACAGATCACGGAATTTGAATTGATTTGATTCGAAACTTGATTCGATCGGAGGTCAGTACTGACAACCATAAAACGAAAAATATAACTGAAAACAATGATGCAATTTGTTTTATTACAGCACTACATTTAGTACTGTAATGAACTCATTACGATACTGAAATAGAGAAAATATATCAAAGTTCAAATCAATTGAATTGGAATGAGGAAATGATTCTAGATTTTTCATTTATTTATTCATTTAATGAGTGACAAGGGTTGAGGTTGTTCAAACCTATGAACAAAAAAAAAAGATATGTGTTTTTGGAAACTGTTGAACATCTAGTAATTTGTTAGGTGAATTACCCTCAACAAAAACAAGTGTTCGAGTGACAAGTCATATAGAATAACTAGCGTAAATTGAATTAAATTTTTTTTTGTTTTCCAATAATCTGTCTTAATCGTTGCAAGGATACATAATAACGAAAGAATCATAAGAATCTTAGATCAGATCAGAACTACCAAAGACAAAGTCGACTCACTTTCACAATTCGGTATTTATAGAATTCCTTGTGACTGCAGTAAAGTCTAAATTGGCAGAACCAAACAAAGTTTCATTACGAGAATTAAGGAGCACGAACGATGCTGTCGACTGAATCAGACAGAAAAATCCGCCCTAGTGGAACATGCTCTTACAGATGGACACAATATAGTTTTCTCAAAGGTAGAGATTCATTTCGAATATCAAACGTTAATATCCCAGGCTGAACATAAAAACCATTAGAATTCATATACATGAAAATAACATGAACAAAAAAGCCTGATGTCACTTTATGATGTTTGGCAACAAGGCTATATCTGTAGCAACCATAGAACATTAATCCAAAGAATTTCATGTTTGAAGTTCATTATAAATCGAAAATATTTCTTACTCCTCGCATTCAGGCAATGCTATTTTGCGTTTTTCTCGAAAACTGTTAGATTTATCGAAACAAAAGAAGTATACTTTCTTTGTGAAAAAAAGTTCAGAGAATGAAAATAATTGGTCAACATTTGTATACACTGTAGCACAAGAAAGTGCTACAAACAAAATTAAAGGCTTGTTTGTGGCGCCCTCTACAATATGAGAAGAAATGGTTTGCAAATTCGTTTTGAACATCCCGTAAAAGCCGTAAATACGGAATTTTGTCGGAATATTAATACTATTGAAATGGAAAAACGTAAAGCAAAAAAACTGTGAGTAAAATTTAACTTTAACACCCTGTAGCTGCGTTGATAATCAATTTTCGAAAAAAATTTTTATAAAGAGATACGATTTATTTTGAGTCTAGAAATCACCCTTGAATTTTTTGCTTATCATTTCCGGATATCCTGTATACATATTTTTTTGATTCAGAGAGCTAAAATAATATAATACATATTGAAACAAAACGGCACCTAGCTGGGGTTGGTGCAACACAGGAAAACCATACAGGTCTGCAGTATGATTAAATTAGGAAAAAGAAAAAAAATCAGCTGAAAAAAAAATTACTTAAAATATTGAATATCAGGAAAATGTTGAGAAATATCAGTGTGACCTGAGAGAACATCTTCATGTTATTCGTCTATGGACTCAGATTAACAGATTCTTCACGAAATTTGAAACGAAAAAAAAAAGCAGAAAAGAAACCAAGTATTTAAAATAAATCAAATTATTTTGAAATTAACCATGCTTTTCAGAAATGCATTTGGTACTTTATGTATAACCTCAAAACCATCTTGAAATTTATGAATAGGACTACTATTTATAAGATGTTCTGTAGTCTCCTCATTTTCCCCACACTCACAACTAGGGCTCTCAACCGAATTCCATCGGAAAAGCATGCTGTTGCATCGTCCATAGCATGTTCTAATACGATTTAGAACAGAGTAACACACCCATTTTGAAGACCTCATTCTTCGAAAAGAATCGGGCAACATGCATTAAGCCAATGTTCGGTTTATTCAAATCCCAGTATGATGAATTCCATTAACACTTTTTCCTTATTCAGGTCTTCTCTTCAATGTTGAATTCGCATTTTTATGTGAATATTCTGTTTCGTAATTCGGGCATTTTGTCATTGTCCTTTATTATCATTTCCAATATTGATTTTTCATGTTATGTTTGAAAGCGATTTGGACGAGGTCTGTTTATGTGAATTATGTGAACATTTCCGGTTCTGTCCATAGCTTTTATTCAAAAATTCATTACTGATAAGCCGAACAAGAACTCATGTTCCAATACGATGAAAATCGAATTAATTATCAACTGTTTAACCTGTCCAATCATAATCGAATCCGAAGAAGTATGTCCGATGGAAACTGCAGGCAAAATCGTCGAAGAACTCAATTATTCCAGCTTATTCACACATTTTCAAATGAAAATTCGAGCGAATTAACATACTAAGGAGCGGGGCAGATGGAAACTCCGCATCTAATTCAATTCCGAACAGACACACTCGGGCGGACTATTTAATTTAACGGAAAAATTCATGCATCGTATGAATGCGAGCAATTGGGTCATCGCTGTGAGACAAAAAACCCATTAAAAACCGCCATTCACGACGCGAAATGGAAAATTCGAGTGATACGTAGCGTGCACCGACAAAATACGGAATACGTATGAAAAATTTACACGCCGCGAGCGCGATAGATTCTGCAGTAATTGGATTTCCGATTGAAATTATCCAGCAACAAATGAAACGCCCTGGAAATTGTATTTTCGTCATCGCTGTAAGAAGCTGAACTGTCGACGTTGGTTCGATAGCAAAATGGCGCAGGAGCTGGGTAGCAAACACATTTATTATGTGTGATTTTTTGTTGTTTGCTAGTGTACAGGGTGATTCGTTTATCTTGGTAACCCCAATTTTCTCGAAAACGTCCGAATATTTTTTCATTCTGTGAATGGCGTTTTGAACAAGTGAATGTCGACCTGAGATGCGCATAAGAATCTGCGGAATAAATAAAGACGCCAGGCCTCGCGGCGCTATCAAAAATTTTTTCTCAAGGGACATACCACTTTTATCATGTCATTCGAAAGGTAATTTCATTCTGAATTTTTTTTCGAATACAATTTTTATCCATTTCTAACCGTCAGCGATCTGCAGCGTGTTTTATGTTGATTCTATTCCATTTATTTTTTTCTGTATTGTGGTAGTATGCCTTTATTTGGAGACATAGATGTGATTTTGTGATTTGAATTTAAGAAGGCTAGTTTTCAAGTCCATGTGCTCCTTCAAATAAGATGAAATATGTGGCTACAGCAAGATGGGGCTTCATGCCACAACGCTGCCATGGTCAAGAGATATTTAGATCAAGAATTTGAAAATACATGGATTAAATATATGCTTTACGAAACTGATTCTGATAACTTGGACTATTTCAAAATGAAGATAAGTAACGTATGGGCCCAAGTAGAGACCCTTATATTTTGACCGAAGTAACTTAAAATGAAATAGGGGAATGATAAAACTTAGGTATGGATCATAATGGCCATATAGAACATATTATTCGAAATGTTTCGTTTGTTATTCTTCTTGAATTCAAGGCACAAAATCATATCCTTGTCTCCAAATCAAGGCATACTACCACAATACATAAAAAAAATAAATGGATCACTGACGGTTAGAAATTAACAAAAATTGGATTCGAAAAAAAAGTTCAGAATGAAATTATCTTTCGAATGATAAAATGATAAAAATGGTATGTCACTGGAGAAAAAATTTTTGATACCGCTGCGACGCCTGGCGTCTTTATTTATTCCGCAGATTTTTATGCGCATCTCAAGTGGACATTGACTTGTTCAAAACGTCATTCACAGAATGAAAAAATATTCGGACGTTTTCGAGAAAATTGGGGTTACCAAGATAAATGAATCACCCTGTACACTGCGCAAAAAACTTAACGCACATTCTGAAAATCTCAATTTAAATGAAAGTTAACTCTACATTGATTTTATAACTTATTTTTTATGATCTCTCGGGAAGGTTTTGAACGAAACAAGACACATTAAATGGAAGAAAAATTCAGGATTTCACCGAATCTTACGTGAAAGAGGAGAAACGAACAATTTTCGAAATACTGAAATGCTGATAAGTGATTCAATACTTGATATTTCCACCCCTTGCGTTAATTACAGCTCGGCAACGACGGTTCATACTCAAAATGAGTGATCTTAAAATGTTCTGATCTAATCCTTCCCAGATTTCTCCGAGTTGGATTCCTAAGTCATTAAGAGTATCTGGATGATTTTCTGAACTTCTCAGCTTTCTATTGAGGTTGTCCCAAACCTCCTCAATCGGATTGAGATCTGGACTTCTTGCTGGCCATTTCATTCGAGAGAATTCAACCTCTTCAAGGTACTCCGGAACGATGCGCGCACGATGGGGTCTGGCATTATCGTCCATAAAAATGAAATTTTCACCAATGTATGGGGCAAATGGCATTTCATGTTCTTCAAGAATGTTCCTTATATACTTTTCAGCATTCATAGCTCCATTATCAACAACCACTAGGTCTGTGCGAGCAGTCAAAGTTATTCCACCCCATACCATAATCGATCCTCCCCGAAACCATTCAGGAAATTGCACTGAGCATATCTTTCATGAGGACGTCAGTATACAAGGGAAAGTCGATCACAATGGTAGAGGCAGAATCTAGACTCATCTGTGAAGAGAACTCTTCCTCAATCGGCCTCTTCCCAATGGATATGCTCTCTCGCAAAATCCAAACGCGCCCTTCGATGGCACTCTTGCCGTGACACGAGGCCTTAAGTCATATTCTCTGAGGCGATTTCTTATTATCTGAGTGCTAATTTGCACCCCATGAGTTTGCTCAAGCTGATTTTGAAGAAGGCGAGCGGTTGCGAACCGTTGTCTCAACGAAGAAACTCTCAAGTAACGTTCCTGAATGGTAGTTGTTACCCGTGTTCTACCCTGTCCTGGTCTTCGGACATTCACACCTGTCTCCCTGAATCGCTGCAACATTCTGGACACACTTGTATGGGAAACTCCAAAACCTTTCTGCAATTCTTGTGTATGTCCACCCTCCTTCTCGCAAAACTACCGCTTGGGCATATTCCTCTTGCGTCAAATTGCGTGTTTCGCGTTGCATAGCGATCGAGTGTAGAAAATCAAACGAGAAAAAAACTATTGATCACTATAATTGATCGAGAACAACTGATTTTAGAATGGAGCCAATACATTTGAAATCTGATAATATCATCTTTTTTATTCCTGCTGGAAAAAAACATCTGTATTGAAGAAAAACGTTGAAAGTGGATAACATATGCATGCATAATTCTGATAAAAATAATTATCATTGAGAACACCTTCAGTTGTAGAATAAATTTGTGATTTCCATAATGTGCGTTAATTTTTTTGCGCAGTGTATATGAAACTTTTCTCGTTTTGTTAGTGACTTTTATGGAATTGTGAAGGCTCTTAATTTTTTTTCTGTTTTCAAGAATACTACAAATGTATGTTGATCCAGAAATTATCGTCGTGGTTCAACTATTCGATGAGTTGCGATATTAGATGTTCAACGTTCTTGTTATTGGATAAATTAAATTCGATCTAAGTAATGTAATAATTCCTTTCGGTACAGACATCACCACTTGTGTCAATGATATTGGCATTAAACAGTTGTGATTTATTCTTCGCTAATAACGAAGACTGTTCACAAAACGCCAATAACACTACATTTTCCTCTCGTAATTCCAGACATTAAACACTCGACATCCAATTTATGCTCGCATTGCTCGCACAAAGATGTTAACATAAAATTCATTCCCATTGTACCTGTTTCCACGAAACTTTTTCATTCCTCTTAGAAAAAAAAAAATCCGACGAGGAAAAAAATTTCCTACGTTCCATATAAAGCATTTTGGTTCGGCAATCAGAGATTTACAGCAAAAGAAATTTTGACGTATCGAAATGTATTCGCTTTCGGATTTCATCAGTTGCCCTGCTGTGGTTCACGACTCGTTAAACATAATATTTGCTTCAACGGGTTTATGATTCGAAGTCTCCATAATATCGAGGATTTTACCTCTCTCTCGTTCTGTGTCGATTTGTGGCGTTTATTCGGCTGTGCTAACTCTGAAGACTCTAGCGGGTTCGCGTTTCGGGGAAATTATTCGTGTGGTGGTGAGATGTTCCCTCAGATATACATTATTTTTTTCCTAGGGAGGGTTGGAATAGTGGAGAACAGTGACGAACAACAAGAGAATACAAAATGTGAACTGCTTCACATGAGTTAGGGATATTGACTTGAATTGCGAAAAAATATAGTTTAAATGGGATTTTGTGATGAAAATTCATAGTAATAGGATTTCAAGTCACGAGAAATAAAATGAATTTTAGCCTATAAGTCTGCAGAGTAAACCGAGTAAAATCGTTCAAGCATATTCTGTAATTTCGGAGATATTCTTTCATGAATTTCATTCCTAGTTTCTCTTGTCAGATTTTTGATCTGAAAAAATAAAAAACACGATTATATTCAACGCTCATTTCTTTATATAAATATTGCCAACTCACTCATTTATATCAGCAGAAAAACGATGCATTTTTAATACTTCATCTTCTCCACCTCCACAAATTAGGCATTTACCTTATCGTTTTTGAAAAATATTTTTTTTGTTTCTCATTTGTAAACGTCAGTTTAGAAAAACACAATATTAATCAAGAAAGTTTATTTTATCAAGTCACCAACTTGTAAAACTGACAGTTAACTTGCAAAATTTTTACAAGTTAGTAGTATTATTTACATTAGAAAATTCTGTTTTATCGTCATATATGTTGAAAATCATGGTACTATTGTTATTTCCAGTAACACAAATTTTTGATAATGAAAGAGTTAATACTGATGATGATGAACCATCTGTTGACTCAGAAACTGCTGAACTCGAGGACTGCAGAACATTTGTACTCTCCTTATTACCAAATAATTTTCTTGACATTTCGATTTTTTTGTTGACCGAATCATCGACATAACTCATCGCAATTTCGGTGGTCTTCCACCCTCCTGCACGCTTTAGTGCTAAAATATCTCCACCCGAATCCGCAACCATAGTGCCTCTAGTTCTGCGAAAAGAGTGGCCGGTGTATAACTCTGGGTCTTTTAAACCTAAATATTCCGCTATTTGCTTTGGGACACCACCAATAGTGTGCTGGCCAGCATTAAGGGAAATGCACTTTCCATGTCGGTATGTCAAAAAAAATCTTAGGCTTTCTGTTCCGGGAGGCCGAAGATTTACATATTTTCTGTATAACATTCAGGGCTTGAAGCTACAGCCATCATCGGTTATGGTGAATTTCCTTGTTGTTAAATTTTTTTATTGCTGCAATGTCACAATAACGTATTTTTTCAGATCTTCTACATCATTCATGTTTATGAAGAGAATTTCGTCACATCGACAACATCCAAAAATCCCAAATATTGTTACAATTTTCACCAGCAACCACTGGTCATCAGGAGCATGTAGAAGAAATTGTTCAGCTTGTTCTTTACTTAATACCTTGGCCTTTTTTGGCGTATAACGCTCATTTTTTTGTTTCAGAAACGCTATTACCTTTTGAAATCTGCAAATGACAACTAACCGTCATATTTTTCAATAAATTTTTTAGTAAAACAAACCTGCGAACAGGAGCATCTTCTTTCATTTCCAAGCAGCTTTTCAGCATAGACCATTTTGCCCATAAAGTATTAGGGCTGAATCTATCTGATAGTTGATTCAAGTAGACCAATAGAACATCTTCAGTTACCCTAATCACACTATTTTTGTTTCGCCACTTCTTGAAGTCGTCCTATTCTCACTCGTACCTTGAAGCTGATTTTGCAGGTAATAAACTTGATGCTACACTGCTGGCTGCCTCAATAATTTCTTTTGGTATATTCATTTTCGCTTTCGCCAAAACAAATGTAAAGAAAAATAAACAGACATGTTCATGGCAACGCTTCCATAGCTTACGACATCTGCGACAAATTATTGAAATTTTTTTGGAATTTATCTGACCTTTTTACAAATGAGAAACAAATAAAACTTAGAACAATACACGCAAGGTAACGGGTTTTACTGGCTCAAGAAGGTATCCTCCATTCGCTACTAAGAATCCTCTTACCGTGCTAGTAATGTAATTTACTATGGAAATACACAAACACTCACAAACTTCAAATTTCAAACTGTTTATCACTCAGTTGAAGCACGTGATGCTATAGCAACACGGAATATATTCCGTGTTGCCACAATGGTTCAAATGTACGTAGACTGATGAAGATAGAATTGTACATTCGCAATAGAAGAAAGAAGATTGAGCTCATTTACTTTCAGCCAATGGCAGTATATATTTTCAAATTTGGCAACGCCAAAAAAAGCATATGCAGCGCCTCTACTTGCAGGGCCGCTGAAATAGAACAAAGATAGCTTTATGTGATCTGCAATGATATAGACAAGGATGGGTGACAAAGCCTGAATCAAACAAATTTAGTGAATGAGTTGACCGTCTCATTGTTGTATCTGCTTGAAACAAATGGAATCACCCATTTTTTTCTCGTGAACGTCCATTGAGTTATTCATGAAACCAAACACGATGAAAGCTCGATTTACTCAGTTCACAAGACATCTATCGGACCCGGTAAATCAGGCTCCTATAGCGAAAGAGCATATTGGAGGGTCGGAATGAATTCTTCCCGAATTTATTCTGTCTGAAGTAATGAATCAAGTGCTATATATACGGCGTGGGCACCAGCTGTTGTTCGAGCTTCAGCCTCCACCTTGACACGTGTTTCAGATTGCTTTTCCCGTACGCGAAATATATTTGAGAAAGGTGGGACACTTTAAGGGCCTCTGCATGTGCTTGATGTTCTCTCGTCGCCAACTATGATGGAATATGGATGATACCGTATGCCACTTGGGCTAGCTGGAAGATTTATTTACCTTTCCTACAGTAGTGGAGACTTTTCATCTGTGAAGAGTTGTAGAGGAAGTTATTATGATCGTGGAATAAAATGAAAACGATACTGGTATGAAAAGAGTCTTCCGGGCTTATTGGCCGTGGTCTATTAGGAATAATTTCACCTAACGTTTCGCCTACAACTTCGGTAGGCATCTTCAGAGGATTCTCGGTCTAAGGTTGTACCTCGAACGCTGAATTTCTGACACTGGCGCGTTCGAACCGGAAACGTCATCTGCGCGCCAGTTTATGGCGGGAAAAAGTGGCGCGTCTACGTGCGCGATGCTGATTGGCCCATCGCTCCCGCTTCGTGTCGGCTTGATCTTTGTTTTTTCTAAGGTCGGTAACCAGGCGCTATGCAAGAAAGGGGTCTCCTCTTTTCTATTTATGTTATTTTTGTGTTTATAAATTTCAATTGCTTCCATGTTCAGCCTGGGATAGTAACTTCTAATATTGGAAATAATCTCCGCTTTTGAGAAATCTATGTTGTGTCCATCTATTAGCGCATGTTCTGCTAGTGCGGATTTTTCTGTCTGATTCAGTCGACAGCACCGTTCGTGTTCCTTAATTCTTGTCCTAATAGACCACGGCCAATAAGCCCGGAAGACTCTTTTCATACCAGTATATCCGGTCGTGAAAGCCTTAAACTATTCAGAAAACGATACTATTTCATGTTTTGACAAATTCTTGAAGGGAAGCAAGACTAATATTTTCACGCTAAAGGGAAATGTTGATGAATGTAAGAACATAGAAGGAACACAGTCAAAATGTATAAATTTATTTTTGTACAACTGCCATTAAAAGTGACACTTTAAGTGACAGCAAACAATGTTGAAATTAATTGTTTACGTGGAAGCGTGTTGAAAATATTTTTAACATTAGTGTTAGAAATAGTTTTAGCACTCCATTTTCCGGAAGTACAATATTGGATGATGATCCAAAATCTGTTGAGGTTGGGAAAATTTTTTCAGCAATAACATTTTTATAAGCAATGGAAAGATCAACATAGCCCTTGGCTATGGACTTCCATCCACCATGTTTTTCATATCCGTAACATTTGCTTCTGATTCTACTAGCAATGAAGCGGAGGAACTTCGAAAACAGTGTCCTGTATATTGCTTTAGTTCTGGCAGTTTGAGGAATTCTTCAACAATAGATGGAATTTTCCCAAATGTATTAATACCAACTGGATTGGCAGTGCATTTATTATTTATGAATTTCAGGAAAACCTAAATTTCAGGAAAAAAGACGTTGTTTGATGACAGAAGGGTGCAGTGCAAAGTACTTATGAAAATAGTCTACATACTTCCCAATAATACTGAAAGAACGTCTGACTTTCGTTTTTGTATTTGGAAGTTGTATAACCAATGATTTATTTGTTATTTCGATGTCTTCCACTGATGAATTACACAATTCTTCACGACAGGCTCCAAATAATCCGAAAATAGTTGCAACCTTAACCTTCAAGTATTTCTCATCTGGTGCTTCCTTTATAAACTTTTCAACTTGTTCACGAGTAAGAATTTTCGAGTTTTTGGGACGATGTCCTTCACTTTTCCGTTTTAAATATGCTATTTCCTTGAAATATTCACTAACATCCACGCCGTTTTTAATAAGGGCGCTTGACTTTATCATTGAAAATTCGCTCCACAAAGTTGATGAACTCCATATTTTTGATTTTTTTCTTCTAAGTATGCCAGGAAAACAGTTTCACTGAACTTCCCTTTTACATTTTTCAATTAACACCAGGCCAGGAAATTGTTATATGCAATATCGTACTGCTGAACAGATCGTTACTTTTATTCATAATTGGACTCTCGACAAACATATTGAGCAGTTGAAAACCCAAGACGAAAATTGGACAGGAACGAAATTCAAATGACAGCGTCTTTTCTCATTTGTTAGTAATCATAACGTTGGCAACGTTTGCCATTCAACACAACCTTTTGATTATTTGAATATTAAAATGCATTTTGAAGTTTATTGTCACTGCAAATTCGGCCATTTCATTATCAAAATAGGGCAGTTGTACAAAAAACTTTGATTGGTATTTGTGTTAAAAGTGATTTTATTTTGTCCGTGAAATTGTTCAATTCGCTCCGCTCATTTCACAAACTTCTTAACTCACATAATAATAATAAAACGTCACTTTTAACACTCATATCATAAATTACTATTTTAGAATAGTAAAATATATATAAAGAGCTAGAAAAGACACAAATGTATTGTTCATATAACATGACTATTCGAATCGCGATTTCTTAGAGATGATAACTCTTAGGAAAAAAATTTGAGGAATTATTTTTGTAGAGAATTCAAAGATCTACAACTTTTGATCGAAGCTTTTTTAAATAAAGCTAACCGTTGTTGAGAAAAATTCAGAAAATCTAAAATATCGACATTTGACCCCGAATAACTAACGACGCACACATAGTATCCATGGGAACTCTTGACACATTATTTGTAATGGTGAATCTTAGCTCTCTACCAAAATTTGGCTCCCCAGCAATTATTGATATTCCAGCATTTCTTTATGCGTAACTTGACTGGGCTATATATCCCGTTTTACCGAACTATACTACACTGCGCAAAAAAAACCAACGCACATTCTGAAAATCTCAATTTTAATGAAAGGTACCTCTACATCGACTTTATAACTTATTTTTTATGTTCTCTCGGGAAGGTTTTGAACGAAACAAGACACATTAAATGGAAAAAAAATTCAGGATTTCACCGAATTTTATGTGAAAGAAGAGAAATGAACAATTTTCAAAATACTGAAATTCTGATAAGTGATTTAATACTTGGTATTTCCACCCCTTGCGTTAATTACAGCTCGGCAACGACGGTTCATACTCAAACTGAGTGATATTAAAATGTTCTGATCTAATCCGTCCCAGATTCCTCCGAGTTGGACTCCTAAGTCATTAAGAGTAGCTGGATGATTTTCTGAACTTCTCAGCCTTCTATTGTCCCAAACCTGCTCAATCGGATTGAGATCTGGACTTCTTGCTGGCCATTCCATTCGAGAGACTTCAACCACTTCAAGGTATTCCTGAACGATGTACGCACTGGCATTATTGTCCATAAAAATGAAATTTTCACCAATGTATGGGGCCAATGGCACAACATGCTCTTCAAGAATGTTCGTTATATACTTATCAGCATTCATAGCTCCATTATGAACGACCACTAGGTCTGTGCGAGCAGTCAAAGATATTCCACCTCATACCATAATCGATCCTCCCCCGAAAGCAGCAGTATTCAGGAAATTGCCCTCAGCATATCTTTCATGTGGACGTCTGTATACAAGGGAACGTCGATCATAAAGGTAGAGGCAGAATCCAGACTTATCTGGAAAGAGAACTCTTTCCCAATCGGCCTCTTACCAATGGATATGCTCTCTCGCAAAATTCAAACGCGCCCTTCGATGGGCTCATTTTGAAGAAGGCGGGCGGTTGCAAACCGTTGTCTCAACGAAGAAACTCTCAAGTAACTTTCTTGAATGGCAGTTGTTACCCGTGGTCTACCCTGTCCTGGTCTTCGGACATTCATACCTGTCTCCCGGAATCGCTGCAACATTCTGGACACACTTGTATGGGAAACTCCAAACCTTTCTGCAATTATTGTGCATGTACACCCTTCTTCTCGCGAAACTACCGCTTGGGCACATTCCTCTTGGGTCAAGTCGCGTTGCATAGCGATCGAGTGTAGAAAATCAAACGAAAGAAAAACTATTAATCTCTAGAATTGATCGAGAACAACTGATTTTAGAATGGAGCTAATACATTCAAAATCTGATAATATCATTTTTTTTTATTCCCGCTGGGAAAAAACATCTGTATTGAAGAAAAACGTTGAAAGTGGATCACATATGCATGCATAATTCTGATAAAAATAATTATCATTCAGAACACCTTCAGTTGTACAATAAATTTGAGATTTCCATAATGTGCGTTACTTTTATTGCTCAGTGTATTTCAAACAATTGTTTTGATCATGAGAAAGAAATAGCCTTCCCAATTTCTTCAGCCCTTGGGAACGCAACTAAAATGAAACCTTCTAGACGATGATTCAATCATTCCGAAACCCCTCTTCAAGAATGAAACGAAACCTTCTGAAACGTTCACTTAATAATGACATCCCCCCCTCCACGAGCTGCCACTGTCTATCCGGGGTCGGAAGATGCATGTCACAGCACGCACTCCGCTCGCTCCGGATGTTTTCTTGGCACGAACTTTTTGAAAGTTCCCTGAATTATAGATGGAAGTGCGTGGCAACCCTGCTCCGAGGGGTGTAAATTGACCGGTATCACAATGGAAAATGGCTGGTGTTCGGAGATAAATGAAAGATATATTAGTTCGTCGACATGAACTTTTTAAGGATTCTGCTCCCGCCGCAGTTCAAACTTGGCTGGATTTATTTGGCGAGGAAACTTAATGTGCAAGATGCCACGGCTTACGGTACAGGAAATGAAGACCAAAGAAGGTGAAACCTCGTGATTTTCTCGTCCAACGTGGATCTACCTGAAATCTTAACAGATAGCAACCCAAAGAGCAAAATCTGTACGATTTTCAGGTGTGTTTTTTATTGTGAACCTGAATAGGGGTGAAATTTGAATTGGGTTAGTTGAATAATGATTGTTTCTCTATTTCAGTATCGTAATGAGTTCATCACAGTACTAAAAGTAGTGCTGTAATGAAACCCATTACAGCATTGTTTTCAGTTATATTTTTCGTTTTGTGGTTGTCAGTACTGACCTCTGATCCACTCATTTTTCGAATCAAATCAATTCAAATTCCGCAATCTGTCAAATTTCGTTAGTGACACCAACTGCCAAGATACAATGCAAAATTCACTAATCTGAATTTTTATTTGGATTTCGAGAATTTTCCTCAAACCTTTAGTGAAATAGAGAAAATATCGTCTAATACTCGTTGCAGAAGGCAATTCCAACACTCATGCTTTCGAAAACTCGCTCCTACGTCGCTCGTTTTCGAATTCCGCATTTGTGTTGGAATAGGAGCTCATTCTGCAACTTGTTTTAGAATATACTATTGTGCTTTGGAAAACAATTATATCATGAAATATTACTTAGTGTCCTCCAAGATTTAATAATGGAAATTTTATTGTGGGAATAGGACAATTATAATATGTCAGAGTGTCTAGTACATATATTTGGCTACGTTTCGCAAATTCACATTTGCTTCCTCAGGCCTACAAAATTAAAATCATTAACAACATTTTCCTTCTCTTACACAGATACACGAAGTGACAGAAAATTACATACCTCAATATGTTAAAGGTTACAAATTCCGACCATATAATGTAGAAAATTTAAAATGCGAGTCAAAATTAAAATCAAGAAAAAAATGAAACATGCACACTTGATCGTTAAAAACAACAAACCATAACCCATAAATGTGACATCACAAAACAAGTCGTAATTTTGGTTGTCGAATATTGAACTATTTCACGCTTGAACTAACTAGTTCATCTTTTTGTCAAATTCTTATTTTCAGATAATATTGCGTTATATAAACAATAATAATAATATTAAAAAAGAACAAAAATCGGGGGTGATATATGAAGTTCCATGTTTGGACTGCGATAAGGTATATATTGGACAAACAAGGCAATATTTGAACAATAGGATAAAACAACTCAAATATGACTTGAAAGACTCAAAAACTAGAGAAAATACAGCACTTTGCTCCCATTTCTTCGTGGAGAATTACAGGTTAGATTTTCCTAATGTGAAAATTCTTGAAAAAGAAGAACAATATCAAAAAAGAAATATCTTGGAGATGATTCACATTAATTTAAACAAATCTGTTAATTTTAGATCTGGTACTAGTCATCTTAGTTGTTTATATAACACAATATTATCTAAATATAAGAATTTGACAAAAAGATGAACTAGTTAGTTCAAGCGTGAAATAGTTCAATATTCGACAACCAAAATTACGACTTTTGTGATGTCACATTTATGGGTTATGGTTTGTTGTTTTTAACGATCTAGTGTGCATGTTTCATTTTTTTCCTTGATTTTAATTTTGACTCACATTTTAAATTTTCTTCATTATATGGTCGGAATTTCTAACTTTTAACATATTGAGGTATGTAATTTTCTGTCACTTTGTGTATCTGTGTAAGAAAAGGGTGATGATTTTAACTTTGTAGGCCTGAGGAAGCAAATGTGAATTTGCGAAACGTCGCCAAATATATGTACTAGACACTCTGACATAATATAATTGTCCTATTCCCATAATAAAATTTCCATTATTAATTATATCATGTTTCTACCCTGAAAAAATCCTTTGTTAGAGCTCAATGTGAGAAAAAAATTATCAATCGTGAAAGAATGTTTCCACCTTGTATCGATTTGCATAAAAATTTGAGATAAGAGTCAGCCCTCCCCCTGCTTTATGTTTTTATATCATACCGATTGGCGGTGATTGTTTCTTAGGGTTTTAAACTACCCCTAATTGGCAAGAATTATTAAATAACTTTGTTAATTACAATATAGGGTGAAGTCTGGTTTGGATTAGTCGAATAATGATTGTCTTTTACTTTGAGATACAATATCAACTCAAGCATTCTATTAATTCAATAATATGTATATGTTTCAACTTTTCAACCTTTGAATACCACCAATATAAACTAACTTGATAGATATGAAAAGAAAAGAAGTTACTCATGGAAATTTCTATAAGAAATAAAATTGATAAATTATATATTGCCTGACTATCGGATATAAAGCAACGATATCTATGAATACTGAACAAAATTACACATGACATAGGAGTTGAGTAGTCAAATATGCTTATTACCTATTTTCTATTTAGTACCTTGTCCTTCATTTTTCAAAGTATGTTCTTGTTTCATTGGAGATATACACTTTTCTCTATGATAAATAGTCTCTTCTGATATAGGGTGTTCAGAAGTCGGGTAACAGGCTGGGTCATAGTGGTCATCACAAAAATATTCGTGGCAAAATGTTTACCAAAGGTTCCTCAAATTATAGGAAATTTTCCAATATTTCCATGCTCATAGATGTTGTGTAGAAGGTGAGCAAGTGTGTGTTGCAATGCAATCATTTGATTCTATGTGGGGAAAAAATTATTTCAAAACATTGGTATTCTACAAGGACAACCGGAAATGATGTCTTATAAACATGATGGTGTGAATGTTAACAAGATTCGATGCACATACCAAGCAAGATTGTCTTAAATTTTCAAGTATATTTCAGCCCTGCTACTCTACTGTACAAGGTTGTACTTACTACAAAATATCTTGACAATTCTACTGATTGTGAAGGTAAAATTCATTGTAGTTTTGTCTCTGCTGTTTTTTTTGTGTTCCATAACAATTAAATGTACAAAACAGAAAACATTAGGTTCATTTATATTCGATGAAACCTAAGAAAAGGTTGAAATTAGTTTGTGACCTAACAGGATATGAAGATATGCATGATTGTAATGTAATTGAACATCAGCATGAACAATATATTAATTTAATAGAAGCTACTTTTTTTTCTGTTCAGGAAGGGAAAAAATCTGTGAAAAAAAATGGGTGATAAATTTTGAATAAAAATGCACATTCTCCAGAGAACCTTATGTATGCAGACCATGATGTGATCGACTAATCATGTTGAAAAATTCATAACTCGCTAGATTTTAATGTTTTATTCAGTTATTGCATCTCACTTGTGTCTTAGGCTGCAGTTATAATAAAATAAAATTATTCAACTTATATATCGATTGATTGCACCTTTTTCGTTGCTAAATGAACGACAATACTATCAAGCGATTTTAATATTAATATTAAATATGATATGATACATATATGTATAATATATTGTTCAAAATTGCCTATTCTCGGAATTTTGTTGAAATTCCACATATAGATTTGATCGTTGCTGAACACACAGATAGCAACTAGTTTTATTGCACATTATCATATGGCCCGCATTCAGCACTTTCAACTAGGCTCCTTGATTTGTTGAGACTTCTATATATTCAAAAATATCAAGTAGACTCAAAGTAATTTATTTCAATAAGAATGAAAATTATTGTACAAGAACGATCTGATCAAAAAGTTAAAATGTCTTGACTTGAATGCTTTTTTTGGTAGGTTTTATGAAGGTACAGCTTTCTTCTCCAGTAGCAGAAATGTTTCTGAAGTAATTCAAAACATATGAAGCATTGTTTTCAACTGACATCAGTTCCCACTCTTGCCTGTTTTCATTCTATAATCTTCTTTTCGGAAATGTAGTAAGCATGCTCTAATATGTTTTGATACATGTTTTTTTCATTATCAAAACATGCTCCCAGGATTTACCGGGTTTCTTGCAGAAGAATCACTTCGATACCATGTTCATCAGTTAATTTGGAGACGTAATCACACTCGTCTCTCGAAATTCCTACGATATTCAAATTAAAATTCCACAATTCTTGCTCTCTGGTCGTGAGGGTTTTTCAACCGGATACGACCTTCCAGGTGATGATTTTTCGGCACTTCAGATGTTTGAAGACCGCTATGGACCCCAATGAAAGGAAGTCATCTCCCATAGATAAACCAAACATGTTATAAACACAAGAAAAAAGAATATTTTTCAGGACCAAAAACTACGACATATTCCGAGAATTGTCAAACTTGATTTTATTGATGTAACGAACTTTTTTGGGGTTAAAGTCTAGTTCTCTACTGTTCTGGTAACTTCATGATAGCTGCATTGAAAATCCAGTAGCAACTCTCTACCAGAGCACCAGAACTTCACAATATCGTGATATTCAAAAGGTCTCACGGACGCTTCATCCAAAAACGAATATCATCTTTCAAAAGGCCCAGTTCTGGATGCAAATTACCAAGAACACCTCCAATTCCCGCCAGAGCCCGAACCCGTGCTGCAAAATAGCCCATTCAGAAATTATGTGACGGCAGATGAATACGATGATATTTGCCGGCGAATTTGAAATCTTTCTATACCGGAGATTTACCGGAGGCGAGAAATAAATACAAATCCCCGGAGTTCATAGCGGAGTTCGGATTTCAGATAACTTGATCCACATTCTGAATACTCGGGAAATTCTGTGCTCACTATCCCCGAAGATATCTGAAGTTTAGTGGGATTTATGACTGGAAAATGCCTGGCATATATCCGTCGAGATTGAGCTCGAGCAACAACGTTGAAGGAAGCATGAATTCATATTCCTAAATAGTACTTTCCGCGATATGGAATAGGGTTAAGCGGAAATTTCATACGATAAATCTGGCTCAAGTTGGCAACGTTCGCGAAATTCTATTGAACGTTAGATTTAAGTTTGGAGGCAGGGATAGATTCAGTCATTCGTGATTATGAAATAGGATGGGAATTAGTTGAAAAGAATGCATTCACGAATACGCGAAGACATTGGCAATTTAGGAAAAATAAGGAAATATAAAATGCATTTAATGAACGTTAGATTCAAGTGGGAGGCTGGGATAGATTCAGTTATTCGTGATTATGAAATAGGATGGCAAATAGCTGAAAAGAATGCATTCACGAATATGATAAGATCTTCGCAATATAGGAATATTCAAGAAATATCAAATGCAAAATGTACTGACAAAAAAAATTCACTCATTATCAGACTTCATCTGAATCATAACGCATGACAAGAGAAACTCAATAAACGAAATGACTTCGACGAAAACAGCAATTATACTGCCCCACAAAAGTAAGGGATATATATCGTATTCAATAGTTTTGAAAAGTATGTAATCTTCGAGAAAATCCCTGTAAAATCATGCAAAACTCAATAACAATTTGAAGTTTGGTTCTTTGCATATGCTTCATGAATGTTCTTATTTCGAAATGCAGTCAGTTTATCAACGGCTTCGATTTGAAACGAGTTTTTGTGAAAATGTCAAGACGTAAATGAACGAACGCTGAGGCTAATAGAATAATAATCGGAATGCTATAAGGTGGCCTAACTCAGGTTGTTGTAGCGGAAAGGCTCCAAGTCAGCCAAAGTGTGATATCTGGACTTTGGAATAGGTTCAGGCGAGACAGGTTTCGTGTTGGAATGACCAAGGCGTGGTGGGTGGCGAAAAACAGTACCTGCTCAAGATCATTTCATCACCGTTTCGGCGAGAAGAAAGCCTACATCTACGTGTAGAATGCTGTGGAATACTCTTCAAAATGCAGATGGGGTCCAAGTTTCCATCGAAACCATCTAACCATCAGAGGACGATTGAGAGAGGTGAATATAGGTTCTAGACATTCATTAAGAGGAGATCCATGAACACATGACCATAAGCGTCAAAGAGTGGAATGGGCAAGGCAACATATCAATTGGAACGATCAATGGCGTAGGGTCCTTTTCACTGATGAATCCAGATATGCTCTGTTTTCAGATTCTCGAAGTATGAGGGTATAGACAAAACCACGCATACCCCTTAATCGTCGCTATGTCCAAGAAGTCCATCCATTCCGAGAGGGTAGTGTTATGGTATGGGCCGAGATATGATTCACCGGGCCCACAGATCTACACATTTGTCCTGGGAATATGATCGCCTTAAACTATAAGGAGCTTGTCATTGACAATGTTTTGTCAAATTTTCACGCTGCTATTGGAAAAATTTTTCAATTTTATAAAACATTGAGAGATGTGCCTTCTTCATGTTTTGCTCAACCTTTAACCACTTTAAAGAATTCAACATGTCTTCAATATTCATATATTTAATACAATGCAGCAAAACACATAATCTCATTCTGCTGAATTCGCAGCCTATGTACCTCTTCTCTGTTGCAAAATATCAACAACGAACTACAATATGTGGAATGGGGCAAAATTATAGTTTTGTAAATCAACATTTTGGACCACTCAGAAACATAATGTGATATTCTACTGAAAAACCCTTCTTTTTTTCTATTTCTTTACACAAATAATTTACACGTTTTGAAAAGTTTAACTGTGGATCCAATATCACACCGAAATACTTAATTTCACTGACAAAAATATTTACAATTGGTCGCTGAACCTACAACCATACATTCAGTCTTCAAAGAATTTAGTTAATCTAATTTTACATAACCAATCATACAACACATCAAGCTCACTATTTATCAATTCTACAGTTTCTTGACAATCTTGTCCAGATACGGATATAAGGGTATCGTCTGCAAACAAGTGTATAATAGTATATTCTAAAACAAGTTGCAGAATGAGCTCCTATTCCAACACGAATGCGAAGTTCCTCGCTCCTTCGTCGCTCGTTTTCGATAGCATAGGTGTTGGAATTGCCTTCTGCAACGAGTATTAGACGGTATTTTCTCTATTTCAGTCAATTTTTGTGAAATACTCTCGAAATTCAAATGAAAATTCAGATTAGTGACTTTTGTATTGTATCTTGGCAGTTGGTGTGACATACGAAATTTGACAGATCACGGAATTTGAATTGATTTGATTCGAAACTTGATTCGATTCGAAACTTGATTCGATCGGAGGTCAGTACTGACAACCATAAAACGAAAAATATAACTGAAAACAATGCTGTAATGAGTTTCATTACAGCACTACTTTTAGTACTGTAATGAAATCATTACGATACTGAAATAGAGAAAAGAGGTTTTCTAATATCCGATTAAGGTCGTTTATATAAACAATAAAAAATAGGGGTCCCAAGACACTCCCTTGGGTTACACCCAGTAAACTTTGCTTTTTTTGGGATAATCTATGTCCTATTTTTGTCCTCTGAAACCTGTCTATCAGATAATTATCGATCCAACTCAAAGCCTTATCCGTAATTCATAGTCTCCCCTTTTTCAAAAGAATTTCACACACCAATAGTCACTTCACCATTGTTCATTTTTTCTCTCCAATTTACACAAACATAATGGATTGCTGTTTCACATGAGTGTTGGTTTCTGAATCCTGATTGTCCTTCAAATAGCAGATGATTTTTTTTAGAGATATTCTATATGTTGATCATAAATAATAATTTCTATAATCTTATCTACAGTTGTTAAGAGATTTATAGGCCTAACTTCTGGAGGCACAGTTGGTTTATTCACTTTGGGGATTGGAATTATAACACTAGTTTTTAAGTCATCAGGTACCTTTGCTGTTTCTATTGAAATATTAATCAATTTTAGTAGAGGATATCCAATCACCCCAAATAGTTGCTTTACCAGTTTAACATTCAAACAATCATCACTGGGGCCTTTATTTTTCAAACCATACACAATTTTTTTCAACTGTGAGATGTTAACTGTCTGGCATTTCCCACTCCCGGTACTCTATACTTTCCGAAATTTCATGTAAAGAGTCCAGAAAAAAGTTGTTGAAGTTTTGCTGTAATAAGTCGTTACAATTTTCGAATTTTAGTTCAGTTAATTGTCCAGTGCATTGCTTTCTTGTACTGACTAAGTGCTTCAAAGCTATACACACACATTTTCGTGCATTCTGTTCGTAGTACCGTGTTTTGCTTTTTCTTATCTTGGATACAACTTCATTCCTGTATTTTTTATAGTTTTCCCAATCGACTTCCTGTTTGGTTATCGAGAATATTTTATAAGCTCTGTGCTCTGTCCCTCTTTTGCTGTAACTGTTTTACATCCTGAAAATAGGTTCAGTTCTCCAGAAACGCCTAATAGGCCGTCGAACTTGGTACACTCTGTATAGCTCAGCAAGGAAACCTCTTCTGGAAAAACAAAGTATGCTTCTGGATTGCTATTAAAAAAGTGCCTGAATAATTTTTTCATTTCAACATCCTAGCACAAACAGAAACGGAGATAATGACCAAAGTTGAAATAGCACAAATTTCAATTTTGGCCAATAACTCGAGAACAAAAGAAGATAGAGGAATGCAGTTGATCACATTATCAGTTTCTCTGAAAGAGACTCCCGTAATGTATCATTCACTTTCTTCTAATTCTCCGGTTAAATAGTTGTAGTTCATGTATCACCAATTTTGCTCACCCTGTACACATTTCATGAATCAGACGAAGATTGAACTTCTGCCAACCCTGTTCCTCTAGAGAAACTTCTAACCGTCCCAGAATATTCAGATTAAACATCGCCAAGTATGCACCGCACCCCTCGCTAACATGGAAATTTGTGAAGAAGATACAACCCGCGAATTGAATTAACCTCTTCCTGCTACACCGGTGTCGAATAAGATGAAACATGTTTTGAGGAGCATAACTTAATTTTTACGGCGCAGCATCCGTTCGGATCCACGAGAAAACTTAGATTCGTTCCGAACCTGTTCCCCCCTGCTAGGAGTTTACTTTCAATTTGGGAAGTTTTGATGGTTACATTGTATGACACAACGTCCTCCTATCTGAGTTCAAGAACTTTTATTACCGACAAACAAAAAAGTTTGTTGTACGATCGCGGTGGTATGGTTGTTTTTAAACGCGACTTTCACTCTTTATGTGTTGTATTCTTGAGTCTGCCCTTCTTGGCGTTTAGATGAAATGTTCTTTTTGAGCTCCTTTCAATCCAAATGGGGTTTTTGTGTAGTCATATTGCATCATCCGCGGAGAAATGATAAATCCTTAAAATTTTTGGAATATTAACATTATTAAATTTGCCATGGTGGTTGTTAAATTAAATTTGCCATGGCTCAAATGGGACCATCCTTAGTTTGAGGAAGGGTGTCTATGGTACTATATGGGAGGCCATACACAATTGGAAAAAAATTTGAAGGGAATCAAGCTTAATTTTTCGTCATAATAGTAAATATGTATTATTTATTATATAAATGGTAAAATGTGGAAAGGAAAAAGACAATGTTTTAATCTATAACATGGAAATGGCATGAATTTAATTTTCACATCATTGCAAAATAACAAATCAGCATAAAATAAGTATGTCATGGTAATCATAGACATAATTGTTCTTCATACGAAAGAAGAAACTATTTAAGAAGACAATAATATAAAAGTAGTTTGATGCAGGGTGTTTGAAAAAGGTTGACCATCTCTCTAGGATAGATAGTAAAATAAAAAATAATAGGGGTTTGTTCAGTAAAAAATTTTGGTAACGCCATCCGTATTAAAGATACAGGGTGTTGAGAAGGAGAAAACTATACACATTTTTTAAGATTTTGCCAAAACTACTGGCAACAATGTGATGAAATTTTACACGAATATGTTTTGGAAGCTGATACATCTGGTGAATGTGTTTTTGATGTCTGATTCTCATAGAGGGCGCTTGTTACACTGTTCATACCAAGTTGTTTTGAACATAACTTTTTTATATTAGAATGAAACTCGATACTATGTGCACCATTTTCGACATATTTTGATTTAAAATTTATGAAGTAATAATCGATGCTGGTATGAAGTAACGATGAATGTATAACTTGAGCAAAAAATCATCAAGAGTATCTTTTGGTGTAAAATTGAATGATGTCTAATATCGCTCAAAATTTACCTTAATAAATCTAATATCAAAAAAGTTATGTTCAAAACAACTTGGTACGAACCGTGTAATCAGCGCCCTCTATGAACGTCAGACATCAAAATACATTTATCAAATGTATCAGCTTCCAAAACATATTCGTGTGAAATTTCATTACAATTTTGCCAGTGGTTTTGGCAAAATCTTGAAAAATGTGTATATTTTATTCTTTTTCAACGTCCTGTATCTTAAATACGGATGGGGGTACGAAAATTTTCTACTGAACAAACCCCTATTATTTTTCAGTTTTCTATTTATCCTAGAGAGATGGTTACCTTTTTCCGAAACACCCTGTATAATTTGCCTCAAATAATTGCCAAACTTCAATCATCATATATCAAAATGACACTAGTGACGGTGACAATGATTCAGTTTCGTAAATTTATTATTATTTGTCATTAATGCAGATCATGAAATTTGACATGAGGCTTTTAAATTCTTGCGAAAAACTATGAAATATCTGAATTTATTACCAAAGATAATGCTGAGTAACCGATAAATTTAAAATGATAGTTTTAAAGGTAATGACAATTATTAACAAGGAACAAGGCGTAGCAGCCAAATTTTTACTAATTCTTTCTGCGATGGAAAATATACCCAGAGTGGAAACTTCTGATGTTGGAATTCATTCTACTATCCATGATTAGAAATAACATTAATATTTTTACGCCTACTTCAATCGACGGTATATTGCACATTCTTACTTTTCTACATCAAGAAATCCAGATAACCTAATTTTTTGTGTTATAATAATATTTGATGTCACTGTTAACTTTTCAGATGGCCTGATGATGGTTTCATAAACCGAAATCAATCGCCTTTAGAATAAATACTTAAAACAAGAACCAAGTGTGTTTCTCACTCAAACTTCCTATATATTTCGACACACTGATTGAAAAATTCATTTACAAAATTCATGTATTTGACTCTACCTACGACATAAAATAAAAAAATCCCAAATAACTCAAGAATTCTTCAGTTTAGGTGCATCAACATTGAAATACTATCATTATTTTTCTTGGCAGAATCCAATGCTATCATAAAGAAATAGGGATCTTATTCAAGAAACAAAAATTATGAGCCAATCTTGATCCCAATTTTTGAATTTGGAACATCCTGTAGCGAGTTATTCAAAACTCTAGAAAGGTACAATATTTCCACAGACTTCAAAAATGTGAAAACGGTTTGTGCTCAAGATATTTAGAATAGGAATAAATATCATGATGCAGAATACTCTTATCTCCCTTTTTTCTTCAGTTTTTTCTCGATATTTTGAAAAGTATTCCGACGAATTGAATACTCTATCGAAATTGAAAAAAAATTGTTGAAAATTTTTTTTTTATTCTCTGTATAACTGAAAGTAGTTAAATGGTTCTAATTTATAAGAATAGTAGCGACAAAGAAATTTGGCAATCTGAATGGAATGTATGCAATTTTATCAATAAAGGTCTTATCACTGATCTTTCCATCAGAGATCCTGGTTTTGACCTTCCCAGGAGAATATGCTCTGTTCTAAATCGTATTAGAACAGGCCATGAACGATGTAACGCATGCTATTTCGATAGAATTTGATTGAGAGCCCTAGTTGTGAATTTGGGGAAAATGAGGAGACTATAGAACATGTTATAAATAGTTGTCCCATTTCTAAATCTCAAGATGGTTTCTGAATTTCTGAAATGAATGGTTAATTTCGAAATAATTTAATTCTTTTCTGCTTTTGTTTTTTTTAATTTCAAATAAGGAATTGCAAGTCGTTTTGTGAAGAATCTTTTCATATAGACGGATAACATGAAGTTGTTCCATTAGGTCCGCTGATTTCTCTCAAAATTTCTCCGATATTCAATATTTTTAGTAATTTTTTTTTTCACGGGCGAGGTGAAGGTTTTTTTCAGCTGAGGTTTTTTTCCTTTCCTCATTTAATCATAGTGCAGATCTGTATGGTTTTCTTATGTTGCACCAACCTCAGCGAGGTACTTTTTTGTTTCCATATGTATTTTATTATTTTAGCTCTCTGAATCAAATGAATAATTATATTTCCTTTGTGGATTTTTCATGTGATGTATTAATGATATTTGGATGAAGTCTGCTATTGTTTTCCTCGAATTTTTCAGATTATACCTTTCTCTCATTTTACCATAAGTGGTTTCCACAATTTAGACAGTGGAAACTCATGGAATATCGAGTATTCAACATCGAAGAACACTGAAACAAAGCGCCGTTTACCGAAGGTCCGCGTCGAAAACAACAGCAGCATCCAATATTTGGTTTCCATTCCCATCCCGAGAAGGAATGCATCGCAAATAAATCGTCGTCACAAAAGGCAGCCACTATTGACAATGAGTCATGTCCGTTGTTTCTCGCTAATAGCGCCCGGCAATCCGACAATGGAACAAAAACCCCTCACCGCCGTCGCTGTTTATCGACCCCGTCAGCCAGAACACTTGAAAAATGTCATGTCTCGTAAACTTTATAAATTTTCCTAGTGTCTTAATTGATTTGTTCGCCCCGGGAGCGCGTCTCCTCTCACGGCATTAAACGTCGGCTTCAATTTCTCCGCTGGGAAATATCGCCCGCATAAATCGCCCCAAAACCGGCGAGGGCGCACACGCTGACCTGAAATACGCGAGCCTTCATTAACATATCTTATTCTTAGGACGGAATAACGAGCTTTGAGTACGTGCCATTAATTACTAACTGCAAACAATAACAGGCAGTTATTTGAATATGCGGGGGACTATTCCGCCCCGTAGTCCTGCGTAATTCGGATGCGCTGCGAGACTTATCGGCCATTATGTTGCCGAGATGTGATATTCGATTGTTTCGCGGGATAAACCGTTTCGGGAACGGATCCCGTGAAGGATTAAGCAGCGGATTCGTTGTCGAATGGTGAGGTTCGTACTTGATGATCATTATTTCTGTACGGTTTCACGGGAATTTTTTTAATTGACGGAGAGTAATCAGTTCAGTTTCAGTCCAAAACTGAATCAACAAGAAAGAAAATGATATGTATATTTTCTTTTGATTCAGAAAGCTAAAATAATACAATCAGAGTTTGAAAATATCATGATATTTAAATAAATATCAAAATATCGGATATATATCGATATATATCACATATATATCAACTTTCTGATATTTATTTTTATGAACAATATCTCAAGTTTTTACTTGAAAGAAGTGAATGAATCAAACAAATGCAGTAGTTCATTCACCAAATTTATTGAAAAAACAATTCAAGATTCTCAAAAACAGAAAACAACAAAAATGAAAAGTTGATTTTAACCTTTCCAGGAGAATATGGTCCCTTCAAAATCGAATAAGAACAGGTCATGGTGGTACCCATAGCATGCTTTTCAGGTGGAATTCAGTTGACAGTCCTAATTGTGAATCAGAGGAAACAGTTGAACACCTAATCAATAATTGTTCGATCTATAAATTTCAAGATGGCAATATATCAAATTCATTTTTGCAATGGGTTGAAAATTTAAGATCAATTTGATGAAGTATAAATTGCATATTCTTGCAGTTCTGTTTTTTTTTTCATTTTCAGGTTGGAGTTTGTGTTTGGAAATCCTTCCTCCGAAGAGTCGTTCCGACTCGCAATTCTTAATCTGAAATGAAAAAAGACGAAAGCAGAAAAGAAACCAATTATTTAAAATATATTAAATTATTTTGAAATTAACCACCCATTTCAGAAATGCATTTGTTACTTCATGTAGAGCCTCGAAATCATCTTGAAATTTATAAATGGGACAACTATTTATAGGATGTTCTATAGTCTCCTCATTTTCCTCACACTCACAACTAGGGCTCTCAACCGAATTCCATCGGAAGAGCATGCTGTTGCATCGTCCATGGACTGTTCTAATACGATTTGAAACAGACCATACTCTCCTGGGTAGGTCAAAACCAGGAACTCTGATGGAAGGATCAGTAATGATATCTTATGAAAAGTTGCACATATTTCATTCAGATTGCCAAATTTATTTGTCGCTTCTATTCATATCAAAAGGTTTACTCGACTTCAATCTGGGGACCTTATTATCTGGAATATAGGTGAGTATGGGAAATGAATTTAAGATGGAATTGAATTTGTTACAAAAATTCAAAGCTGTTGTCTCTCTGCGAATATGGGGAGGGACAATATTTGAGAGGACTGGTAACCAAGGAGTAGGTGTAGATTTGATAGTAGGTACCAGTAATAATCCTCATAGAAAAATTTAGTTTGACATCATTTTTTTCTAATGGACACTGTTCAACCAAACAGGGCAACAATATTCAGCAGCAGAAAAAACCAAGGCTAGCTCTGCCGTACGAAGTATTGTTGCATCAGCGCCCCATGAAGAACCAGCCAGTTTCTGAAGAATATTGTTTCGACTCGATACCCAATGAGGAACAATGATAAAATGACCGAATAACAAAACATGTTATTCTCATGAAAATAAATGAAGATAAAAGAAAAGACCGAAATGAAAAAATAACCTAAACGGAATCATTCTGGAATCCAACCAAACCGGATATTGGCATAATGCGTGTTGCCAGATTCTTTGGATATTCATAGATATCAATGAACTAGCAAAAATGAAGTTGGATCATCCAAATGAGTGTGCCACTCTTTTTTCAAAGCATCTAGTGACCGTAAGTATCCGTGTCCATTAACTACTAGTGAATCAAACGTCATCACGATATAGTAGGGCTCTATAGAATGACACCAAAATTGGTAAATCAAAAATGTACCGTTTAGAAAATAATTGGCATTTTACGAATTTACCTTAAACTACCAATTTTCGAAATATTTTTTATCACAGAGCCAGTACGTGATTTAGGATAGCGATTTTAGCTCATATCAATCCTAGATTATTTTATTATCACTCCTAATTAAAATTGTTCAAAATAGTTAGATAATCAAAAAGCTTAATAAATGTTAATTAGAAGAATTCTTTCTTTCACATAATCTTTATCATTCTGAATAAACCCCCTCTGGTTTGACAAAATTATACCAACTTTTTTTTGCAAACACTTTTAAAAACTTCCTCATTTTATGGAGATTTGGAATATTTGAAAATATTTCTCGAACCTATTGTCTGTATAGAATTCAATTCAATTCACTCCATAACACGGTTTTAAAAATAATTCCGTCAGGAAATTGCCAGAATCTTGTGACAAGTGGAGAATCAACTAACTTCGAAAATATTCTGATAAGCCTATACTTTTCTGATTTTTATTCATTTCCCCTCTTCAATACTGGATTAATGATTCCGAACTTGATCTGCTCTGGAAACAAACCTTATTTAAAAGACAGATTGATGAGGAACGAGAGTTTTTTCACCTCTCACAAGACATTCAGCAGAAATTCCGGAAATTATTCAAACTTTTCCAATCTACCTCCTCCCAAGTTATTAACAATATTTCCAACTCGCGACACTCTTCATATCATGTGAGCGATTCCGATCAAAGGAGAATATCCCCATAAAATATATCACGGGAAAAATTTCCAACTGCTGAACTGATATCTGGAAACTTCTCCAGCACGGAAGTTTAGCAGTTATCCATTGTACCGGAATGAATGTTGTTCAAAGTTCTGCAGATTTCTTTGTTCGAAATAGTGATCAACATGTCCGTTACTATAAGCTGCTTATAAAAGCCGAGAACTTATGTGGCCGGTTCTATGGCGCTTTTATTCTTATGGAACAATATCCCGATCTATATCCTTGTGAGCTACATAGAAAGTTTCTTCATTAGCGAAAAAAATTTTCGATACCGACAAGTTGAGAGCACTATAATATGTGGAAGAGAATGAAAGGAAAAAGATCCCTATTTCATGGTTCTTTTTGTTTGTGCCCAGGCTTGGACCATTCTTTCACAAGAACCTATCTAGTCCCCAGTAATAATAAAAATAATACTAAGACGTTTATAAGTCAACATCGAATGAATACATAGAATTCAGGGAACAACCAAATAATTAACGTAACTAATAGGCTTTTTTTTTCAAAGTACAAGAAAAAAGAAGTATACAGTGGAAATGTGAAGAAAGAAAATAAGTTGTGAGGTATATATTTTTATATATTCTTTTTATTCAGAGAGCTTAAATAATACAATACATATTGAAACAAAAAAGTTAATAGCTGAGGTTGGTGAAACAACGAGAAACCATACAGGTCTGCAGTATGATTAAATGAAGGAAAGGTAGAACCTCAGCTGAAAAAAAACCTTACCTATCCCGTGAAACAAAAATGTACTTAAAATATTAAATATCAGAGAAATCTTGAAAGACATCAGCATGATCTGAGAAAACATCTTCATGTTATCCGTCTATGGACTCAAATAAACAGATTCTTCACAAAACGACTCGCAATTCTTAATCGGAAATGGAAAAAGGCAAAAGCAGAAAAGAAACCAATTATTTAAAATAAATTGAATTATTTTGCAATTAACCACCCATTTTAGAAATGCATTTGTAACTTTATGTGCAGCCTCGAAACCACTTGAAATTTATGAATGGAGCAACTATTCGTAAGATGTTCTATAGTCTCCTCCTCATTTTCTCCACACTCTCAACTAGGGCTCTCAACCAAAATCCATCGGAAGAGCATGCTGTTGCATCACCATATTCTCCTGGGAAGGAACTCTGATGGAAGGATCAGTAATAAGATCTTTATTGAAAAAATTGCATATATTTCTTTCAGATAGCCAAATTTCTTTTTCGCTTCTATTCATATCAGTTACAAAATTTGTTATGAGATGATGATAGGGAATGGGATCTATAGTATTTACACTTATTTCGCAGAAGTAGTTTTTTGTTGCGCTTGAAAATTTTTTTTTTATGAATTTTTGTACGGAAGTATATATAAATTGAAAATATTGATAGGAACATTTTTCCTCACAGACTCCACCATAGTAAGTGTTGTGGTATCCCAAGAGAAAAATGATCGGTAAGCAGTTAAATTTTTTCATATCGTCCTGTTGATATTTTCACCTTAATGCAAGAGATTGGAATATAAACTCCATATTCATTCCAAAGGTATACAGTGTGTCCCAGAAGTCGACGTCAAGCCAGAATCGGGTAACAGGCTTAGTCATAGTGGTTGGTCATCAGAAAAATATTTAAAAACTTCAACTGATTGTACTAGAAAAAATTTGTTCTACATGAGTTTGGCAAGTTTCTTCGAATGTTAGCCCTTTTAAATAGGTTTATAAAATGCTATAAACATGTTCTCCAGTGAATTTGACAAATGATTTCATTATTAATTATTACCTAATTACGTAGGTTCATGTCAGCATTATTTTTGAATGTTGGTTCATCCGGATTCCTGAAGTATTGGAAGCATTAGAATCATTTTTACAAAGTTTGAAAAATTGATCGAAACCGTGTTTTTGTACAACTGCCATAAAAAGTGACACTTTTAATAACAGCAAACAATGTTAAAATTGATTGTTTACTTAGAAGGGTGTAAAAAATATTTTAGGCACTCCATTTTCTTATGATGAAATCAGATGAGAAAAATTCAGCAATTGCAAATTTTTATTATCAATATTCAACAATCACTACTTATGAACATTAATATTAATCGTAAAACTAGAACAATTACTAACATTAATGCCTTGTGATGTTAGGGAGCTTCGGAACACATTATCAGAATCCTCAGCACCATCAGTACTTGTAGAAACCGGAAGTGCAATATTGGATGATGATGATCCAAAATCTGTTGATGTTGGGAGAATTTTTTCAGCAATGACATTTCTATATGCAATAGAATGATCAACATAGCCCTCGGCTACCTTCGTAGACTCCCGTCCACCATGTTTTTCTATATTCGTAATATTTGTTCCTGATTCTGCTAGCAATGAAGCGAAGGATCTTCGAAAATAGTGTCCTGTATATTGCTCTGGTTCTGGCAGTTTGAAAAATTCGGAAACAATAAATGGAATTCTCCCAAATGTATTAATACCAACTGGATTGGCAGTGCATTTATTATTCATGGATTTCAGGAAAAAACGACGATGTTTGATGACAGAAGGGCGCAGTGCAAAGTACTTATGAAAATTGTCTACATACTTCCCAATAATACTGAAAGAACGACTGACTTTGGTTTTTGTATTTGGAAGTTGTATAACCAATGATTTATTTGTTATTTCGATGTATTCCACTGATAAATTGCACAATTCTTCACGCCGACAGGCTCCAAATAATCCGAAAATAGTTGTAACCTTAACCATCAAATTTTTCTCATCTGGTGTCTCCTTTATAAACTTTTCAACTTGTTCACGAGTGAGAATTTTCGATTTTTGGGACGATATCCTTCACTTTTCCGTTTTAAATATGCTATTTCCTTAAAATATTTACATCCACACCATTTTTAACAAGGACGCTAGACTTTATCATTGAAACTCCATATTTTCGATTTTTCGTCTAAGTATGCCAGGAAAACAGTTTCACAGAAGTTCCCTTCTACGTTTTTCAATTTACACCAGGCCAGGAAATTGTTATATGCAATATCGAACTGCTGAATAATTTTTTAGGTAGGAGTTCCAGATTTTCTATTCTTGCAGACTCTTCAATATCCAGAGGAACAACCAAATCGTCACTTTGATTAATAATTGGACTCTCGACAAAGCAGTTAAAAACCCAAGACAAAAATTGGACAGAAACGAAATTCAAATCACGTTCTCATTTGTTAGTAATTATAACGTTGACAACATTTGCCATTCACAACAACCTTTTGATTATTTGAATATTAAAATGCATTTTGAAGTTCATTGTCATTGCAAATTCGCCCATTTCATTATCAAAAGAGGGCAGTTGTACAAAAAACATTGTATGGTATTTGTGTTAAAAATGATTTCATTTTGTTCGTGAAACTGTTCAATTCGCTCCGCTCATTTCACAAACTTTTTCACTCACAAAATAAAACGTCACTTTAACACTCATCATAAATAACTATTTTCGCATTCAAACACAGACACTATATTTCTACAAACCTGAAAAAGTAGCAAAAACTGTACCTCTACCTCACCTCGTCTCCCCTAATTGGGACTATTCCACGGATAACAGTCTCCGCAGACTCAGAATAGACCTGATGGAGTATTCGAATCACTCATGCTTACCGCTTGGGGCGCTAGCATCGCTTAGTATGCCGAAGGCAGATGCGTGCCGCTTCCGGGACTTTTATCATTTAAAAATAAAAGTCACGCCTAAAAAAGTAATCATGCATGTTATAGGTTAAATCCCTTATCGGGCCACGGAATGGAAATTGCATGCGGAGCACTGTTTTGCATCCCTAAGTCCTAGGGGGCGTACTTAGCAGCAAGTTTCCGTTTCCATTCTATTCGTCATCCATAATGAAATATAGCGCTGAATATGTTAAAACCGAAGAGATCTACAGCAAGAAAACTGCTTAGATTTCTCATTGACGTTTCGTTTTTCGAAATTTAAATCGCTTTTAACATCGCATTCAAAGATAACAAGGAAAATATTGGAAATGATAAAAAGCGACAGTGACAAAATCGCCGAATAACAATAGTATATAACATTACTAGCAAGGTAAGAGGGTTTTTACTGGCGAATGAAGGATATAACTGACGAGCCGCAGGCGAGTCAGTTACCTCCTTGAGCCAATAAAACCCGTTACCTTGCGTGTATTGTTTCATATTTTATTTGTTTCTCATTTGTAAAAAGGTTAGATAAATTCCAAAAAATCTCAATAATTTGTCGAAAATGTCGTAAGCTATGGAAGCGTTGCCATGAACATGTCTGTTTATTTTTCTTTACTTTTGTAAATGAATGTACCAAAAGAAATTATTGAGGCAGCCAGCAGTGTAGCATCAAGTTTATTACCTGCAAAATCAGCTTCAAGGTATGAGCGAGAATACGACGACTTCAAAAAGTGGCAAAACAAAAATTGTGATTGGGGTAACTGAAGATGTTTTGTTGGTCTACTTGAATCGACTATCAGCTAGATTCAGCCCTAATACTTTATGGGCAAAATGGTCTATGCGGCGTTAGCTGAAACTAAGCCCAAAATGAGTATTCGTTGTTTATTTTTACGTTTTTATTGCGATAAAAAATAAGCCTAAGGAAAAAACCGTGAAAAACACTAATTGTTGTGTTTATGGATGTAATTCTAAAAAATCTAGGAATCCTGGAGCCCATTTTCATTATTTTCTTGGTGAAAATCAAAATTTTCACGTAACCAACAAACAAGAAGAAATTAATAGACGTTATTCGTGGGAGCATGTTTTGATAATGGAAAAACTTGTATCTGAACATATTAGAGTATTCTCACACCATTTCCAACCAGAAGATTTTGGAATGAAAACAGGCAAGAGTGGAACCTGATGTTGATTGATACCAATGCAATATGTTTTGAATTATTTCAGAAACTCTCAGTGTGAAAACATTTCTGCTACTGAAAAAGAAAGCTGTACCTTCATAAAACCTATACCAAAAAAATCAAATCAAGTCGAGACATTTTAACTTTTTGTTCAGATCGTTCTTGTACAATAATTTTCATTCTTATCAAAATAAATTACTTTGAGTCTTCTTGACATTTTTGAATATATAGAAGTCTCAACAATTCGAGGAGCCTTAAAACTGCAATAAAACTGGGGGCAGTCTGAGTGTCATTCCTTCGATTGTTGCAAAAATGAACTTATGATCAGCAACGAACGAATCTATATGTGGAATTTCTACGAAATTCCGAGAATTTTCAATTTTAAACAATATATTATGCATACCTACATGTATCCATTTATTATTAAGATCAGCTTGATAGTATTGTCGATCATTTAGCAACGGAAAAGGTGCCATCAATCGATAGATGGGTTGAATGATTTTATTTTGTTATATCTGCAGCCTAAGACACAAGTGAGATACAATAAATGAATAATACATTAGAATTTAGCGAGTAATGAATTCTTCAACATAATTAATCGATGATCACATCATGTTCTGCATGCATATGGGGAATGTGCATTTTCATTCAAATTTTCTTTTCATAGATATCTTTCCTTCCTGAACAGAAAAAAATTAGTAGCTTCTATTGAATGAATATATTGTTTATGCGATACCATTACATTATAATCATGCAAGTTTTCATATTGTTAGGTCACAAACTAATTTCAACCTTCTCCTAATGTTTTCTGTTATGCCAACTTCATTGTTATGGAAAACAAAAAGAAAAACAGCAGAGACAAAACTACAATGAATTTTACCTTCACAATCAGAAGGATTGTCAAGATATTTTGTAGTAAGTACAACCTTGTAGAGTAGCAGGGCTGAAATATGCTTGCAAATTCCAGATAATCTTGCTTGGTATGTGTATATAATCTTGTCAACCTTCACACCATCATTTTTATAAGACATCATTTCCCCAATATGATGGGGTTGTCCTTATAGAATTCCAATGTTTCGAAATAATTTTTTCCCACATAGAATCAAATAATTGCATTGCAATACTTGCTCACCCTCTGCACAGCATCTATGAGCATGTAAAGATTGGAAAACTTCCTATAATTTGAGAAACCTTTGGTAAACATTTTGCCAGATGATCTGAAAAGCATTCAAAATTGGATAGTGCTCACCTCAATATTTTACATAAAATATAACAAAAAGCACAATATTACCTATACTTACACATACAATGAAACCCTCAGGATCCACAATTAAGGAAACATAGACAGCTAATGTAAACACGAAACAATAGTCGTTTCGATAAACAGCTGATCCGCGAATGCAGCGCCACCATAGGTAATTATATTGTCCAATATAGAGATATGAAGGCTTTTTCCATCTTTGTTCTTCATAACCTTGTTTGTGGCGCATTCCGATACTGGGTACCCGTCTTTAGCCCAGTTCCCGAACAGACTTGCCTAATGAAAACACAAGGATGGCTGTTTGGATAGAGTCACTGTGTCGGTTTATCTGTGCGTGAACAGTGAACAACGGGACGTATCCTGATACACTACGCAATTTCCTCTCAGGATTTAATGATATTATATATTCTGAGCGAAGGATGTTTTCCCAACTGCTTCGGATTACTGCATTATTTGATCATCCACGCGGAGTATATGATGATAGGTTGTGCTGAGATGAACTCTCGATGGATATGTAAATGCTTTCGAGAATAAGTTCATGTATTTATGGTGAAGTTTCGATATTTATGCGAGGCGTTCGTTCTCAGACGAGCAATCCTGTATATTTTTTATCCCATAGCGAAAAATTTTTCAAAACACGTCGAATGATTCTGTTTAGGGGCTGATTCCCAAATATTCTTGATCTTTTAAGAAAAGTTTACTGCGAAAAGTAATGAATATTCTGAAAGCTCCCCTTACGACCACTATTGGACAAAATAATTACCCATGGTGGCCTGCATTCGCCGATCAGCTGTTTACCGAAACGAGTATTGTTTCGTGTTTACATTAGCTTTCCATTCGGGATCTATTCGATTTTTAAGTTCTAACTATTGACTATCAATAATCGAAGTTGTTTCCTTAATTGTGGATCCTGTGGGTTATATTGCATGTGTAAGTATAGGTAATATTGTACTTTTTGTTGTAATTTATGTAAAATATCGAGGTGAGCACTATTTGATTTTGAATGCTTTCAGATCATCTGGCAAAATGTTTACCAAAAGTTCCTCAAATTATAGGACATTTTCCAATATTTAAATGCTCACAGATGCTGTGTAGAGGGTGAGCAAGTGTTGCAATGCAATCATTTAATTCTATGTGGGAAAAAATTATTTCAAAACATTGGAATTCTACAAGGACAACGCCATCATATTGAGGAAATGATGTCTTATAAAAATGATGATGTGAAAGTTGACAAGATTATATACACATACCAAGCAAGATTGTCTGGAATTTGCAAGCATATTTCAGCCTTGCTACTCTACTGTACAAGGTTGTACTCACTACAAATGATCTTGACATTCTTACTGATTGTGAAAGTAAAATGCATTGTTTAGTTTTATCTCTGCTGTTTTGTGTTCCATAACAATGAAATGTACAAAACAGAAAACATTAGGATTAACCATATTCGATGGAAACTAAAAGAAGGTTGCAATTAGTTTATGACCTAACAGAATATGAAAACATGCATGATTGTAATGTAATTGAACATCAGCATGAACAATATATTCATTTATTAGAAGCTCCAATTTTTTTTTTCTGTTTAGGAAGGGAAAAAAATTTTGAAAAGAAAATGGGTGATAAATTCTGAATAAATGCACATTCTCCAGAGAACCGTATGTATGAGGATATGATGTGATAATCGATAAATCATAATTCGACGGAAATCATGTTGAAGAATTCATTACTCGCTAAATTTCACTGTATAATTCATTTATTGCATCTCACTTATGTCTTAGGCTGCAGTTTTAATCAAATTAAATTATTCAACTCATCTATCGATTGATTGCACCTCTTCCTTTACTAAATGAACGACAATACTAGCAAGCTGTCCTTAATATTTATATTGAATTGAAACATATATTATGTATAATATATTGTTCAAAATTGCACATTCTCGGAATTTTGTTGAAATGCCACATACAGATTTGATCGTTTCTGCAAATAAGTTCATTTTAGCAACAAACAAGATAATCACACTCAGATTGCCCCTAGTTTTATTGCACATTTTCAACTAGGCTCCTTGAATTGTTGAGACTCCTACATATTCGAAAATATCAAGTAGACTCAAAGTATTTTATTTCGATAAGAATGAAAATTATTGTACAAGGACGATCTGAACAAAAAGTTAAAATGTCTTGACTTGAACTGCTTTTTTTGGTAGGTTTTGTGAAGGTACAGCTTTCTTCTCGAGTGTCAGAAATGTTTTCATAGTAAGAGTTTTTGAAATAATTCAAAACATATATGAAGCATTGTTTTTAATTGACATCAGTTTCCACTCTTGCCTGTTTTCATTCCATAATCTTCTGGTCGGAAATGGTGTGAGCATACTCTAATATGTTTAGATACAGGTTTTTCCATTATCAAAACATTCTCCCAGGATTTACGTCTGTTAATTTTTTCTACGATTTCTAGTTTGTTGGTGACTTAAACATTTTGATTTTTACCACAAAAATAATGAAAATGGGCTCCAGGATTCCTAGATTTTTTAGAATGAGGAATGTTCACATTTTTCAATTTCTACATATTCCTATTCTCCGTAGAAAATGAAAATATTTTGTCCAAAAATTATTTGAACACTTCAAATAGCGCCCGAGATATCGAGTTATAAACATGAGTTCGATGGATCCGTGTGACGTCACTTTACATCCAACGACTTGCGAGGTTCAGTACGTAGCCGGGTCCAATATAAGGGCCTCTCGTCTCACGGAGTGCGATTTGCGTATGTAGTATGACGTCACATCGCCGCGAGGAATTGAATATTCGCGGGGTTGTAAAATCCGAACAGTCTTTTCGACTGAAACAAAAACTAGTGATTTCATATACATATAGGTTATACTGTGACGAAGTTTCGATCGATTTTGCATACCTGTGAATATTCCTCATTATATCTATTAACACAACAATTAGTGTTTTTTCGCGGTTTTTTCCTTAGGCATATCTTTTTATCGCAATAAAAACGTAAAAATAAACAAATAAACACAGCTTTCACGTACTAACTGTCGAAACGAATACTTTTTTCGGGCTTAGTTCCAGCTAACGCCGGCGGTGTCGCATAGAGTTGTGTTTAGCTGTATGTCTGCCCTTCTTTCGCGTTGTGAACCAACGTGATTATCTGGAAATTAACATTCAGTACGCAGCGCTTGTTCTCAAGCGTTGTTTGTTAGGAAAATTGAAACTGCAGTGCGGACACTTGAAATGGCCTGCGAACATCAGATTGGGTCGTAACTCACTTTCGGCCAATCATTCAAGTGATTTCCTTCAGGAAATGGCAATTCGCACGTCTAGTCGAGATAATCGACTCATTTGACATTGACGTCCGCGTTATAGCCTCACCAATTGCCCTCGTCCATCTTGATTCATCATTGCTGATAACGAACACTGTGAAATGCTCAAAGGAAAAAGGATTTGACCAGATGAAACCTTAACACTTGTGAACATACACAGGGTGGACAAAGCAAATTTTGTATTTCCATGCAAATTGAGAGCTCATTTCCGACATGGGTAAAAAGAGTTTGTTTAAAAAAAAGTGATAAATTCCCAAAGGTTGGAAGAAAACTGAAAAGTGGTGTCAAACAATGAAGAAATCCAAAAATTTTAAACGGTATTTACCTTTATCTATTAGGTGTTATTTACTCGATAAATATTTTTAATTCTTGAAATGCATACCGATTAATAATAAATTGATAATGAAGATGATATTGAACTAATAATAATAACAATAATTTTAAAAGCCGATTTGAGCAGACGAAGTTGCGCGGGACAGCTAGTCTGAAATAAAAGAAGACAAAAGCAGAAAAAACAATTATTTATAATGCATTGAATTGTTTTCAAATTAACCACTCATAGCAAAAATACATTCGTTATAAATTTGTTATGACAGAAATGTCAAAAAACCTGAAGGAAATGAAGAAACACAAACAATTGCCACTTTTTGAATGACTGAACACAAGTGATTGGACTGAGTGAAAAATCAATGAGTACAGGGTATCTCAAATTGCTTGATTTCGGCTGTTTCTGGTACTTCTGGACTAGATAGGTAAAAAAGTTGGAAGGAGTCCTGGGCTCGATTTCCGTGAAAACTCCAATAGTGAAAACCGTTTCACGATATCTTCATTTGTTTTGAAGATACAACAACAAATTGAAATTTTTTCGATTTAGAAGATGTGCCATAAGTTTTTCATTTTCGAAAATATCTGAAAAAATTAAAAACTTTCAACAAGCACTTTTTCACTGCAAATAAGACATTATTTTTAATTTTATTTATCTCAAAACTTTTTTTATGAAATAAAATGAAAAAAAATGCGTTGGTATTTAATATAAAAAATAGTTTTTTTCCACGAGAATGAAAAAATTGAATATAGTTTCTCATTTCCGGGAAAAAAGCGCTTCTAGAAAGTTTCAATCGTTTTCAGATTTTTTCGTAAATGAAAAAGTTATGGACATTTCCAAAATCAAAATAAAAAAAAAATCAAGATCTAGTCCAGAAGTACCTAAAATAGTCAAAATCAAGCAATTTGGGACACCGTGTACATAACATTCAATTGTCCTTTTTCTCGAAGAATTTTCTTCGTTTTTGCCGTATGGATTTCTTAGAGAGAACCTCAACATCATGTTCAGTGGCTAATTTCGGAACGTAATCACTCTTGTCCTTTGAAATTCCTTCAATATTCAAATTTGAATTCTCAGTTCTGCTCTCTGATCGTGAGGTTTTTTCGAATCAGGTACGACCATCCAAGTGATGATTTTTCGGAACTTCAGATGTTTGAAGACCGCTACAGGACCCTTATGAAGATGAATCATCTCCCATGGATAACCAAACATCTCATAAGACCAGAAAACGGAATATTTTTCGAGACCAAAAATTACGACATATTCCGAAAAATGTCAGAATGACAGAACTGTTCTGTAATTTTTAAAAGAAGAACAAAACTGTTTCATTCTCCTCACACTGCTATAGGTATCGAGTTGAAGCTTAAAACAACAATATTTCGTACAGCAGAACTAGTATTGGTTTTTTTCTGCTGCTGAATATTGTTGCCCTGTTTGGTTGGACAGTATTCATGTAAAAAACATTGATGCCCAACTAAATTTTTCTATGAGGATTATTACTGGTACTATCAATTCTACACCTACTCCTTGGTTACCAGTCCTCTCAAATATTGTCCCTTCATATATTCGCAGAGAGACAACAGTTTTGAATTTTTTGAAACAAATTCAATTCCTTTCCAAATTAATTTCCCATACTCACCTATTTTTCAGATAATGTGGTCCCCTGATTGAAGTCGAGTAATCCTGTTTGGTCAAGTTTTCTAATTGATATGAATAGAAGCAACAAGGAAATCTGACAATCCGAATGGAATGATGCAACTTTTTCAATGAAGATCTTATTTCTGATCCTTTCATCAGAGTTGCTGGTTTTGACCTTCCCAGGAGAATATGGTCTGTTCTAAATCGTATTAGAACAGGCCATGGACGATGCAATAGCATGCTCTTCCGATGGAATTCGGTTGAGAGCCCTAGTTGTGAGTGTGGGGAAAATGAGGAGACTACAGAACATCTTATAAATAATTGTCTCATTTATAAATTTCAAGATTGTTTCGAGGCTATACATAAAGTAACCAAATGCAATTCTGAAATGGGTGGTTAATTTCAAAATAATTTAATTTATTCTAAATAATTCGTTTCTTTTCTGCTTTTGTCTCTTTTCATTTCAGATGAAGAATTGCGAATTGTTTCGTGAAGAGTCTGTTCATATGAGTCCATAGACGGATAACCTGAAGAGTTCTCCTTGATCACGGTTGTGTCTTTCAAGATTTCTCCGATATTTATTATATTTATTAATTTTTTTTTCACGGGTGAGGTAAGGTTTTTTTCAGCTGAGGTATTTTCCTTTCCTCATTTAATCATACTGCAGACCTGTATGGTTTTCTCCTGTTTCACCAACCTCAGTGAACTTATATAGTTTCAATTTCCATTTCTCGGGTTGGGGAGTGTATATCTTTTATTTGCGCTCTGACATGTGTCGCCAATTCACTTCAAGAAGGTATCCACTTCATTTTTATTATTATTATATATTATTATTATTGTTATAAGTAGCGAAAAGTGAAATAGTTGTCATTGTAACCAAAATTAAGACAGTGGTGCGTGGTGTTAGGTAAGATAAATTCTTGAAAGGAAGTCATTATGTATGTATGTTTAATTTGTTGTATTTTGTTAATTTTTGAACTGATTTTTTCTCGCCAAGGCTTATCTCTGTCAAAATAAACAATCTACCGACCTCTTCAGTAGGACTTCGATTTGAAAAATCCTGTTCCTGCTCTTCAGCTAGGTACCTTTTTGTTTTAATATGTATTGTATTATTTTAGCCTTCTGAATCAAAAGAAAATATATCTCAACCTCGCTACAAAAGGGACACAACACAAAATTTACTTTTTTCCTTTCATACTATGAATTAGATCAGAAAAGGAGCCTAGATTGCATCATGAAAAATTTTTACCCACATCAGTGGGTCGTCTATATATCATATAGATACCTACACATCAAAATTGGTGTCTATTTCATGTTTCCAATTAATTGGGAAATATTTATCATTTGAATATTTTCGACTTCTGATTTTGAGTTGTGTCACTTTTGTAGCAAGGGTGCGGTATAGAGAGATTACTGTCATTTATTGTCATACAATATACAACAAAAGCCATCGACCTACGGTCCTTCAGCTAAGTGAATTAAACATTAGAATCCAAAAAAAAAAGTTTATGTTATGTATGCTTAGTTATGTACTTCTATATTCCTCCCTGAGTTTCTGAAGTATATATTCTTATGAAAAAGAGAGCTAAAATAATACAATTAATGTTGAAACAAAAAGTACCTAAGCTGAGGTAAAAAAACAACGGGGTATCAAAACATTCTTCGTATGATACTATAGAATCATACGATACTATCATCACTAGTATCATACGATACTATACAGCCAGGGGAAAAAACCTCAGCCGAAAAAACCTGTCTCCCCGTAAAAAAATAACATAAAATATTAAATATTAGGAAAATCTTGAAAGACATCAGTGTGATCATCTTCATGTTACCGTCGATGGGCTCGGATAGACAGATTCTTCCGAAAACGACTCGCAATTCTTAATCTGAAATGAAAAAAGACAAAAGCAGAAAAGGAACAGATTATTCAGAATAAATCGAATGCATTTGGTACTTTAAAAAACATCAACATTCAGATTTCTTAGCCAAATAATGTTCGGAGGTTTATAAATTTTTATGACAGAAATGTCACAAAATTCGAGAGAAATGAAAAAAAAAACTCCATCAATTTCCCCTTTCCGAATCTGTTGAAATTAACGAAACTGATAATTTTTTAACATAACAAGCTAAACTTATAACAAATCAATTAATACATAACTTTCAACTGTCCTCTTCCACAAGGATGTTTTTCTGTTGCCGTGTGGGTTTCTTGCAGAAGAATCACTTCGATACCATGTTCATCAGCTAATTTGGAGACGTAATCACACTTTCCTTTCGAAATTCCTTCGATATTCAAATTCAAAATCCACAAATTCTCGCTCTCTGGTCGTGAGGGTTTTTCAAACCGGATACGACCTTCCAGGTGATGATTTTTCGGCACTTCAGATGTTTGAAGACCGCTACGGGACCCCAATGAAAGGGAATCATCTCCCATAGATAAACCAAACATGTTATAACACAAGAAAACAGAATATTTTTCAGAACCAAAAACTAAGACATATTCCGAGAAATGTCATTCTGAAGTAGTGTATGTGTAGGGTACTTTCTTGTTGGGATCCTCATGGTAGGGCTTGATGGTGCGGTATATGTTGCGTGATAAATAAAATTCCCAAATAAAATAAATAAACAAAATCCTATTGATGTGATGAGCTTGGCATCTCTATGTCTCCCTAAATCCTCATACTCCCGATCTCCCTGCATCCAAAATTTCGATAATGCCAAATGTGATGAAAACAGATGTCTTACATCAATCTGTATCTGGTCCCTCCACGCCGGATCTCGTCATTCGCGATGTTTATTCCCGGTTTATCTTCCGTGTTTCTTCGCATCGGTTCCGGATAGTGCCGGCGTCGTAAATACGTCGATCGATGACTTCCTCGCTCCGTTGATACGGCACATTCGTGCCTCCGACAACGCACACGATGGGGCGCAAAAATCCACTTCGGCATGCACGACCGAACGTCAGCCAAGCGAGAACCGAAATCGGGCATACCCCCGACTGATGAAGCGTACTAATCTCATGCCCGTATCGCGGCATGCCGTTTCATCGGGTCCAATGTTCCCGAGATGCTGGTTGAGGCTATGACGTCATATGGGCCTTAGATAAATAATTCTTCACAGCAATAAACGAATTTATTTATATAGTAGTAGTAACTGTAGTTTATTGTACTATTCCAAGACTGAAATCTCGTAAACCTATTTGGTCGAATAACTTTCTGAATTCGAACTTCAGCTACAACGAAATCTGGAGATCCGGGATGTATGTTCTTTATCTAATAAAGATCTAATATCTGATCCATCGAATAAAGTTCCTGGTTTTAACCTTCCCAGGAGAATATGGTCCCTTCTTAATCGAATAAGAACAGGTCATGGTCGTACCAACAGCATGCTTTCCAAGTGGAATTCGGTTGATAGTCCTAATTGTGAATGTGGTGAATCAGAGGAAACAGTTGAACACTTAATTAATAATTGTTCGATTTATAAATTCCAAGATGGCATCAGAGCCATACACAATATATCAAACTCATTTTTGCAATGGGTTGAAAATTTCAGATCAATTTGATGAAGTATAAATTCTCTTGCTGTTCTGGCTTTTTTTATTTTCAGGTTGGAGTTTGTATTTGGAAATCCTTCCTCCGAAGAGCCGTTCCGCTAATCGTGATGTCCTTCTATATAGAATATTCAGATACAACAATTTTATTTTATTTTTTTAACGGGGAGACAGGTTTTTTCGGTTGAGGTTTTTTCCCCTGGCTCTATAGTATCGTATGATACTGGTGATGATAGTATCGTATGATACTATAGTATCATACGAAGAATGTTGTTTTATTCCGTTCCTTCTTTCACCTCAGCTTAGGTTCTTTTTGTTTCAACATTTATTGTATTATTTTTAGCTCTCTTATTCAAAAGAATATATATTGTACTATGTTACAAATGGCCATGGACCAAGGGTCCTTCAGCCTTAAATTTTTTTTTTTATAATTTAAAATGTATACATTTCATAATATAATATCATTTAATTAGAATTTAACATTTTCAAAAGAGTCTATGTGGGATGTTTTCTTGAAGATTTGTTTGCTCCATCATCATGATATTGTTCGATTATGTCGTTCTGTTCAATCAGTTTAGAATGAAATTTCTTATTTAGTCTCTTGATTTTTGAAACATAGATGAATTCAAAATAGTAATCATCGAAATGAATACCATTTTCAATTCCCAGGCTCAGAGATCTTTTATCATGAGGTTGGAGAAATGATATTAGATTTTGTCACTTAGATGAGAGATATACCGGTTTCGGCCTTGTTGGGCCTCATCAGTATCCCGCACAACAAGGCCGAAACCGGTATATCTCTCATCTCATTTCTCCAACCTCATGATAAAAGATCTCTGAGCCTGGGAATTGAAAATGGTAATCATTTCGATGATTACTATTTTGAATTCATCTATGTTTCAAAATTGTTCTCGGTGTGGCCTCCGTAAAGGCAAAGAACTTTCTTTTTCTTAAAAAAACATCTGGCTTCACAGTCACAAAAAGAATTGGGCGTTTTCCATCACTTTGAGGAAGTAGCAAGCGGGCCCTGAATAGAACCACTGCTAACATCTCATTCAGTGAAAGAGGAAGTACAGATTTCTTTTTTGCATTTGTTTGGAGATGTGAAACTTCATTTTGACGCAATTGGTTGTCACCACCTTAGTACCTTGTAATATCTTACTCATTACTTCACAACCAATTGCTTCAAATTCTGAAGTTTTTTATGAAGATTTTGTCCTGAGATGTGCGGGATACTGATGAGGCCAAACAAGGCCGAAACCGGTATATCTCTCATCTCAGTGACAAAATCAAATATCATTTCTCCAACCTCATGATAAAAGATCTCTGAGCCTGGGAATTGAAAATGGTATTCATTTCGATGATTACTATTTTGAATTCATCTATGTTTCAAAAATGTTCCCGGTGTGGCCTCCGTAGGCAAAGAATTTTTCTTTTTCTGGAGGGTATGATGTCATGTGGGCCTTAGATTAATTCTTCGCAACGTAAAACGAAAAAGATTTTGTAGTCACTCATGTACCGGAAAACGGGATAACTTAGAACAATTTTTTTTGAAAACTTACACAGTGTGTACCAAGTTCGACGGCCTTTTAGACGTTTTTGGAGAACTGGAGGTGTTTGAAATCTGAAAATTGGGATTATGATATTGTTAGACATTATCTTCTGTGCTGAAATATTCTTGAAACCTCACCACTTTCACTTATACAGGGTACGGAAAAAAATTTTCAAATTTATTCTTGTATTTTTTCGTTTCAATTCTGAACACATTACTATGGAAAACGTAGCGTTAATCGAAATATTTTCCAAAATATGAAGAAAAAACTGGGGAAAAAAAGGGAGATAGAAGTAGTCGGTAATATGTTTGTTATTCCTATTCAAAATATACTGCTCTTCAAGAGTATGGAATATCGTATTAAATCGTTTTGAAAAGTATGCAATCTTCGAGAAAATCGCTGTAAAATCATTCAATACTCAATAACAACTTGAATCGATCCAATAAAAATCAGTATGAGATTTTCCGTCAATCTGGTCGCCTTTTTTCTGAAGTTTGGTTCTTTGCATATGCTTCATGAATGTTCTTATTTTGAAACGGAGTCAGTTTATCAACGGCTTCGATTTGAAACGAGTTTTCTGAAAATGCAAGACGTAAATTAACAAACGCTGAGGCTAATAGGGCTAACGGAATGCTACAGGGTGGCCTAACTCAGGTTGTTGTAGGGGAAAGGCTCCAAGTCAGCCAAAGTGTGATATCTCGACTAGGTTTCGTGTTGGAAAGATCAAGGCTTGGTGGGCGACGAAAAACAACACCTGCTCAGGATAGTTTTATCACCGTTTCCGCGAAAAGAAAGCCTACATCAGACACTCTCTGGATCAGGATACTCTTATCTACCTTTATCATTTTTTTCTTCAAATTTGAAAAGTATTTCGACGACTGCAACGATTTTATTGAAAATGTATTCAGAATTGAATATTTTATCAAAATTTGGAACGAGAAAACTGAAGTTAGAAGTGGTCAGGCTTCAAGAATATTTCAGCTCGGTAGAAAATGTCGAACGATATCCCAATTTTCAGATTTCAAATAGGTCCGGTTCTCCAGAAACGTCTAATAGACCGTCGTCGAACCTGGTACACCTTGTATATCTCGGTAATGGCAGCGAATGAAAACTCCCAAAAATATATATATCTGGGGCATCAGATAAAGCTTTCTCCAGACAAAAAATTAGATTTCAAAATGATCGATAACAATGTTTTTTTTTTCAAATTAAATTATCTGTATTTAAGAAAAAGAAAATTCTTTGCCTTTACGGAGGCCACATCGAGAACATTTTTGAAACATAGATGAATTCTAATATCATTTCTCCAACCTCATGGTAAAAGATCTCTGAGCCTGGGAATTGAAAATGGTATTCATTTCGATGATTACTATTTTGAATTCATCTATGTTTCATGAATTATCTGTGTTCCAAATGACCCCACGATAGGGCTTACTTTGAACGACTATGATGAAACCACGCGATATCAACTCAACCTCCCTGACAGGGTTTTTTTCCCAAAAAAAAAAACCAACAGAAATACATAACATACTAAAAATATTTTTTTTCAAAATAGTATGAGGCATTCATCATCACAAGAAATAAATGAATAAATAAAAATTTTCCTGAAAATAAAGTACATAGGCAAAGTAAGTTGGATAAGATGTATCGATGAACTGTAAATACAAATGAGACGAAACAATTTTAACCTGATTGATTTCTGTTGGAATTTTAACAGATGATAATAAATATTATATTCTCTCCTTAATTAATGTTTTTTCATAATGAAAAGTCCGATGTTTTTATTCAATATCACAAATTATAATAGATCAACGTTTTTTTGTATTTCGTACCTCGATTGCTTACCTTTGTTTTGCAGGAGACGCTGCTTCAGTTGTTTTCATATTTCGCGATTCTCACCCTTATTGAGTCTCAATATGTGTTAGTGTTAGTTGATCGTTTCTTTCAGAAAATTCATTATTTCATGTGAACAAAATGGCCAAAAAACAAGTTAGAGAATTCTAAGTTTTTTATGGAAATCCGGATGTTGTACATTTTCTAATTGATCAAAGTAACTTTCATCCACAGCAGAAAACTAGGAATTCATGAGCTGCCTAAGAAAGTAAAAAATTTTTAATTTTTAAGAAAGGCATGCATCTCAAGAAAAGATGTAAATAAAATATCCTATTTCGACGATGTTTCAGGTAACTTTTGAGTGCTATATAATTCATTGTTCTGCTCTTCGTATAGTTCGGGAAATGAAGAAAAGATCAGCTCGTAACTCGCGAGTTGACACCAGAAGTTACGTCAGGAATCGGAACCGGGACTGAATAAAACAAAACAGGCACTGATAAGACTGGACGGGATTTCGAGCGTGATTTACGACCATCATAACGTTTTTACCGCTTACACCAAAATATTCATGAGTTTATATCTGTCCATGAGTTAGGTACCTGAAATGTTGGGAGTTTCCAGGATTACAGAACATTTTTCTTAGACACTTTCGTCTGCTAGTCCAAATATTTATTTGATGAACTTAAATTAGGCATAATACACTCTGACAAAAACAATTACACATAAACAGACCTCTTCTAAATCGCATTCAAACAACATGAAAAATTCATATTGTAAATGACAATAGAGGACAATGACAAAATGGCCAAATAACAAAACGGGTCATTAGCATGCAAATAAATCATTATGAAAGAGAAGACTTAAATAAGAAAGGAATGTAAACGGAATAAACTGGACATAATGCGTATTGCCAGATTTTTTCGATATTCATGAATATCTATGAACTGGAAGGAAATTATGTCATCTAGGTACATATCTTACCCTCTCTTGAGAATTTTTTAAATTCTTTCTGAGGATTTAGTGAATTTTATGAACCATTGGATATATTCACAATTTAGTTTTATTCTGTGGAAAATAGTCAGCCCTACAATTAAGAAGGTTTTATGTCAAATTATATGATCTCTTTTAATAACAAATAATAATAGATTTATGAAACTTTGTCATTGCCACTGTCACTAGTGTAACATTGATATCTACTTTTAATCTGTAGTTGAATTTAGTATGTATATGATAATTCAAGTTGGCAACAGGGTTGAATTTGAGACAAATTATGTCAAAGTACCCCTATATTATTTTTTTTTATGATTTTCTCTTTTAGATGAAGTACAGTTATCTGTTATCTTCATGATTATTATAACATTTTGATTTCCTGTTTTGTGATTTTGCGAATATGTCGGAATGAAATTCAGTTCGACTGTCTATTAAACGTTTCTGGAGAACTGGACCTATTTGAAATCTGAAAATTCAGATTATGATATTGTTCGATAATATCTATTGAGCTAAAATATTCTTGAAGCCTGACCAGTTTCACCTGTACAAAATATGAAAGAAATTTTTTCAACATTTCTTTTCGTTTTTTCGTTTCAAATTTTGATAGCGTATTCAATTCTGAATACATTTTCATTATAACATTACATTCGTCGAAATAATTTTCAGAATATGAAGAAAAAACTTAAGACAAATGAATGATGAGAGTATTCGGTATTATGTTTGTTATTCCTATTCTGATCATTTGAGGCTCAAACTGTTTTCACATTAGTGAAGTGGAAGACTGTGAAAATGTTATGAATTTCTAGAATTTCGAAAAAGTCGTCACAGGGTGTTCCAAATGTTGGGTCGAGAATAAGGATCAAAATTGGCTTATATCTTCCCCTATTTTTTATGTTTGCGTTTGACTCTACGGAGAAAAATAATGATAGTATTCTAACTTGTTCATGCTCATAAAATGAATACTTTTTGAGTTATTCAGGATTTTTTGATTTTATGTCGTACCTAGAGTCAAATTCGTGAAATTTGTTTCATATCAACAATGATCTATGGTTATAGAAGATAAATTACTCCAATAATTCACTGGTGGCAGACCTTTTTGTGAATTTATTTATCATTGTCTTGGAATGAACTCTTATCTTCAAAACCTAAGTAATCTTCAATACTTGCCATGAATGGAAATATAACTTCTTCTCAATTTTACCTTGATTTAGAGATCTTTTTTTATTATATCTGTTTTGAATACTTGCTAAGAGGTTTGTATTGGGTTATCTCTTCGCTCTTCGGCAATAATAATCCTCCATTTAAATACTTAGCATGTAATCTCTGCATTTATAATAAATCAACTTTGCAGTTATACTTAAAATAATCCCAGTAAACTTATTCTTATTTAAACATTGATTTTTTATTTTTCATTGTTTTCATTGTTGATATAAATCAAATTTCATGAATTGTACTCTAGGTGCGACATAAAAATCAAACAATCTTAAATAACTCAAGAATTATTCATTACAGGAGCATTAACATGTTAGAACATTTTCATTATATTTCTTCGCAGAATCCAACGGAAGTATAGAAAAATAGGGTTTTAATTCGACAAATAAAAGTTATGAGCGAATCTCGATCCCAATTTTCGATCCAACATTTGGAAAACTCTGTAACGGTTTTTCGGAATTCTCGAAATTGATAATATTTCCTCTGTTTCCGAATTTGAAAATTCGGAAACGGCTCCTGCACAAGATATCAAGAAAAAGGATAACAATCATAGTACCGAATACTCCCAAGTATCTTTTTTCTTCAGTTTTTCTACATATTTTGAAAAGTATTTCGTCAAATACAACGATTTTAATAGGAATGTATTCAGAATTTAATTTAATTTATTTTTTTTTGGAAATTCTTTTTTTATACCTTGTATAAGTGAAAGTGGTCAGGCTTCAAGAATATTTCAACTCGGTATATAATGTTGAACTGTATCATAATCTCAATTTTCATATTTCAAATAGGTTCAGATCTCCAGAAACGCATAGTAAACCGTCGAACTTAGAACACTCTGTATATTGATACATTTTGTCTTTTTCCCTTCTTTATTTTTATATGCATTGATTTCTTCTGTTATGACGAAAAAATTAGTATTGATACCGTTTAAATTTTTTCATATTATACTCTTTTGTATGGCCTCCCTCCAACATGATATATTGCTTGTATATTTTATATTCTCATTTGTGCTTTTCATTTCATGTTTATATATTCTTCTGCCAATTACCTGTTTTTAACTTGCTCATTTTATCAGTGTTCTTTATTATCATTCTCATTCGATTAATTCGATATGGACGGAGTCTGTTTATATGAGAGTTCATTTCATATTTTTGTTCCCGAAATTTTCTAGTTTTGTCACTCCCTTTTATGCATTCGAGAGTAGGGTGAACGTACGATGAAGCAAAGCTAAAGAATCCCTCTCAAATCCATGTTTTTTTGGCTTTTATAACAGTGTTTGTGTTATGAGTTGTAACATTGATTACAATAGTATCAGTCGAAGAATCGCGAGAAGTCCCAGTTGACAAATAAAGCAATCTGAACTCCATTCCAACTCGTCTTTTTTCGTCCCTATTGGCCGTCGTCCCATCGGATACTTATTTACACAATCGTTTATACGGTTCAATTATTTTCTTCTTTCCGAATGCTCTCTTAAACTCCTCCGGCTACTAGTTTGGACTGTTCACAGTTTCTTTCATTGAATAAATAGTGCAGAAGAGGGGCTTTCATTATTCATTTGTGTACTTAATGCCAAAAATCGCTTTCGAAAAGCAGGATTACACTGCAATATTCTCCGGCGGTGCTCCAAAGGTGAAATGAATCGTGAACTTTGCGCATTTTCGAGTCCGATTATTAATTTATGTCCGTGGAAAAAAGTCCTAGTCGTCGTTGGTTGAATGAGAAATGGGCGCTCTGTTGATTCAGTCGGGGTATTTTCATATTAATGGGTTCAATTATTCAGGAGGTTGGTGAATGTTCTCGAGATCATCGCACTTTTGCCGAATTTTTTTAGTTGGATAATAATCCGGATTGTTGTGAGCATTCGAAGGTTGTGGTTGAGGATTAACTACGGAATTGAGTTAGGTTTAGGTACAGGATGGGCAACATTTGGTGTCTACTCGGAGAGAGAACAATCTAGGAGGAAACGGATGAAAAATTGCCTACACGAATGTATAAAAGTCCTTGACATTACACATTACATAAACAAGAAACACATAGAAAATCCACCTTGGAAATGATAATGAAGGACAATGATAAAAAAGACCAATAACTAAACAAATAATCTCTATAAAAATGAATCATTTTGAAAGAAAAGATCTAAATATGAAAATAGTTTAAACGGGAATCCATCATACTGGAATTCGACCAAACGGGACATTGGCATAAGGGGTGTTGCCAGATTCTTTCAGTATTTATGGATATGTATGAACTGGAATTAGAGAATGAAGTTCATCTTCATGTTTTGAGAACCTTACACATTATTTTTCTGCGGATCTAGAGTGAATGTTATGAATCATTCGATATATTGATTTTATTTCCAGTGACTTCGAAAATAATTTTTGTTTGGAATGAGCCTTTTTCGCTCTGATCTTTGATCTGTCAAACATTGAGTAGTCTTGTTAATCGTCAATATCTATATATAATACTAGCTGGCCCGGCGAACTTTGTTTCGCCTCAGAGATACATGAAGTTGTATCAACGAAACATTGGTATTTTGTCAAGTAGGAGGTATATTAAGCAAAATTAAAGTACAAAATATTCAAAAAATTTAATTCTATTGAAATAGGTAGGTATGTATATTGTTATTCACATGAAAAGACTTCACTTTATTCAAGCGGTACCTTATTATTATTTAAAAAATGTCTCATTGTATTCCCTTTTTTTTCCGGGTGCGAGAATAATAAAAGCAGAAGGTTTGCCGACTCGTCAACACGCAACATACAACTGGCCATGAGAAAAACAACCATTTTCTGGATTTATGCCACACACACTCAAGGACAGGCCTTGGGATTTGTTAATTGCCATAGCAAACGCTAGACGACTTGGAAATTGAATTCTCTTAAACTTAAATGGCATATCTGTTGGGATCATCGGAATTCTGGGAATAAGAACTTCCTTACCTTTATATTTTCCTTTGAGTATTGTGCAATGTGCAACTATCTGTTCTGGTCGAATTCTTTCTACTAACCAGATGAGAATGTGTGCATGTGGCAGGCCTCGTTTTTGCCATTCAGTTGAATTCATCCAGCATCGAGTATCCCCGAAGACATGATATTTTATAATAAAATTCATTAGTGACTTCACTTTTTGTTTGAATACTCGTGCAGTGATGTCATGTCGATCAACTGATGTTTGTCCGGGAAAAAGCAGTTGAGTGATTTCTTTCCATTTTGGATTGCAGGTAATGAATGAATGAATCTGGACGACCATAATTTGCATATTCATGCATATGACACGGGCTGCCAATATACGTTGCTGGTAAAATTGTCAATCTACCTACATTAGCTGCATTTCCTTCGGTGGCGATTGTATCTCGTAAATGAATATATTCCTCTGAACGTAGTTTGAATTTGTTCAGTCTGACATAAGTGAGGCGCTCTGTTTCAATTTAACAATACCTGTTCACACAATACTGCTGCAACAATCGACGAAATCTCAGCAAATAACATTTTGACGAACCATTACACGAAATGAATAATAATTCATCGAGCTGACTTTCTTGGTGGTTTCTTGGCCTAAAATCAAATAATTCAAATTTGTATCAAGTAGACATATTGAATTTCAATATAGGTACTCACCATTCAATGGAATTATCATCTTGATATTGAAGTGCTATTTATCATCACCTCCCCAAAACATAAGCGGGTATTGTAAAGCATCGTATGAACGATGTATTTTATATATTCATATATTTTCACCTACAATCACAATTGCCACTTCGTCTATTGTAGGGGCGTTAAATTGGCGTTCATGTGCTAAAACAGGTCATTTATCTGCTCTAATCACAACCTTGTGATCGTCACTTGGCAGTTTTAAACAATCGAACCAATGCATGATATTAATGAATTAGTTGCTGCAGATCTTGAAGAATTATTCTTCTCACATCTGCATCAATTGATTGACGTTGATCAAGTTGATCATCCATATTGCCTATGAAGTACCTAAATTTGGAGGAATTTATGTTGTGTATCTTCAAGTGATTGTAATGATCCAATTCTATGGTGAATCTGTCCTGGATATAAATAGCAGAAAGGGAAGACAAAGTGAGTGATTTGAAATCATTAATGTTGATATCATATTCTTACCTTGAATGTTGGATTGAATCCACGTTCTTGAATTGTATCTGCTCCAAATGAAGTCATTTGGAAACACCCATTATATTTTTGTGTGTTCACCTTGCCATTTTGATAGCACAATCAAGACGTTCAGGCAACACAAAACACACAGTAATTGTTTACATTGAGACAAATGAAGATTTCATCATAAAATTTTCCGTAGTGTTCGGCAGAAAGATAGGTGTAATAACACATGGACTCAGATGCGTTAATATTATTAGAAAATGTAGTTCACCGAATCAATATCAAATATTATACTTTCACGAAAACGATATCAACCGTAGCTACACCTACTGGCGTCATTCGCAAGAAGAAAAATTATTTCCTATATTTTTTTAATGTATTTTATGTTAACCCCGTCGTAGAAGAATCCCAAAAAAATCTTTCATAACGAACAGTTCATTCAATCTTGAGTTATGAATGGTGTAACCAACAATATGGCCCACTTAGATTTATACAGGGTGGCCATTTGAAAACGAAACAGACGAGATTACAGACGAAATAAATTTTTTCGATAGAAATGCTCGGACAGGTCGATTTATGTTCCGAGGGGGACAACTTAAGATGTAGGTTATGGACGCATAGCGCTTCAACCCTTGCTACTACAACCCTCACCCCCAATTTTTGAATAAGAAAGATGGGGTGAGTGATACCTCATTTGAAAGGTATTTTTATACTGATTTCAGCACAGTAATTTTTTTTTCATTTTATGCATTAGTTCTCGAAATACAGGGTGGCCATTTGAAAACGAAACAGACGAGATTACAGACGAAATAAATTTTTTCGATAGAAATGCTCGGACAGGTCGATTTCTGTTTCGACGGGGACAACTTAAAATGTAGGTTACGGACGCATAGCGCTTCAACCCTTGCTACTACAACCCTCACCCCCAATTTTTGAATGAGGAAGATGGGTTGAATGATACCTCATTTGAAAGGTATTTTTATACTGATTTCAGTACAGTAATTGTTTTTTCATTTTATGCATTAATTCTCGAAATACAGGGTGGCCATTTGAAAACGAAACAGACGAGATTACAGACGAAATAAATTTTTTCGATAGAAATGCTCGGTCAGGGCGATTTCTGTTTCGAGGGGGACAACTTAAGATGTAGGAAATGGACGCATAGCGCTTCAACCCTTGCTACTGCAACCCTCACCCCCAATTTTTGAATTGGGAAGATGGGGTGAGTGATACCTCATTTAAAAGGTATTTTTATACTGACTTCAGCACAGTAATTGTTTTTTCATTTTATGTATTAGTTATGTATATTCTTGACTAAGCATTTGAAAATGAAGCGGTGTTTTCATGGCACTTGCAGTGTTTTTTTGTGAAAAACCTTTCAGATGAGGTATCACTCACCCCATCTTCCCTATTCAAAAATTGGGGGTGAGGGTTGTAGTAGGAAGGGTTGAAGCGCTATGCGTCCGTAACCTACATCTTAAGTTGTCCCCCTCGAAACAGAAATCGACCTGTCCGAGCATTTCTATCGAACAAATTTATTTCGTCTGAAATCTCGTCTGTTTCTTTTTCAAATGGCCACCCTATATATTATGATTATTATTGCATCTATGGAATGGGTAGATCGAAAAATTTAATAATTTCATATGCAAATTGCTCATAAAAACTATACATCATATTTCCTATTATGATTTGAAAATAAAATAGATAATATAGACAATAAAAACACATGAAATTATGATAGAATAATGCGGCGAATGCAAAATTCCTCCTGGGACAACCCTTTGCAGCCCCATTATAAAATCACGATCCGCCTCTCCGGCATCGAAATGCAACACTCTGGCTGCAAAACACCGAAACAGACTCCGGCCCTGCCAATCCTGCACTTCTGACCAGACGGCGAGCTCTCAGTGGAAATGAATAATATATCCAGACACACCGAAGGCATGATTTTCACAAATGCCGGTCCCCGCTGCTCAGGATGAATCACAAGGAGTTTTTGCTTGTTAGGAATGTTATAAGCCCAGCGCAAATAAAGGAAACAGTTTTGTTTTCGTTTCTTCCCAGACTGTGAAAGGCTGCGGTCGCTTCCTGCTTGAATAAATAAGGAGGGGAAATGAAATTGCTCGACTAGTCGGTTTGCCGATCGAGACAGTTTCCACGAGAAAAATCACGGGTGTCAGTGAATATTTTCAGCGCTAGACTGGCGGAGAGGTATTTTGCAGTAATCGAATATTCTTACCACTGTATATTCGTGAAATTGCTGGAATCTCATGGAGTGAAAGAGGATCTACGCAGTCTTTTTAGCATGTGATTGGGGATGTGGAACTTTTTTTGACGCAACTACACCATTTCCAAATGTCATTCAGAAACCGTCAATTGTACACTGCGCAAAAAAATTAACGCACATTATGGAAATCTCAAATTTATTCTACAACTGAAGGTGTTCTCAATGATAATTATTTTTATCAGAATTATGCATGCATATGTTATCCACTTTCAACGTTTTTTTTTCAATACAGATGTTTTTTCCCAGCAGGAATAAAAAAAGATGATATTATCAGATTTTGAATGTATTGGCTCCATTCTAAAATCAGTTGTTCTCGATCAATTCTAGTGATCAATGGATTTTCTTTCGTTTGATTTTCTACACTCGATCGCTATGCAACTCGACACACGCAATTTGACCCAAGAGGAAAGGGCCCAAGCGGTAGTGTTGCGAGAAGAAGGGTGGACATACATGAGAATTGCAGAAAGGTTCGGAGTTTCCCATACAAGTGTGTCCAGAATGTTGCAGCGATTCAAGGAGACAGGTATGAATGTCCGAAGACCAGGACATGAAGAAGACCAGGGTAACAACTGCCATTCAAGAACGTTACTTGAGAGTTTCTTCGTTGAGACAACGGTTTGCAACCGCACGCCTCCTTCGAAATCAGCTTGAGCAAACTCATGGGGTGCAAATTAGCACTCAGACAATAAGAAATCGCCTTAGAGAATATGATTTAAGGCCTCGTGTCGCGGCAAGAGACCCAGCTAAGAGAGCAGCTAAGAGCTGGGTCTCTTGCCGCGACACGAGGCCTTAAATCATATTCTCTAAGGCGATTTCTTATTGTCTGAGTGCTAATTTGCACCCCATGAGTTTGCTCAAGCTGATTTCGAAGGAGGCGTGCTCAGCCCATCGAAGGGCGCGTTTTGATTTTGCGAGAGAGCATATCCATTGGAAAGAGGCCGATTGGGAAAGAGTTCTCTTCACAGATGAGTCTAGACTCTGCCTCTACCATTGTGATCGACGTTCCCTTGTATACAGACGTCCACATGAAAGATATTCTCAATGCAATTTCCTGAATAATACTGGTTTCGGGGGAAGATCTATTATGGTATGGGGTGGAATATCTTTGACTGTTCGCACATACCTAGTGGTCGTTGATAATGGAGCTATGAATGCTGATAAGTATATAAGGAACAATCTTGAAGAGCATGTAGTGACATTTGCCCCATACATTGATAAAAATTAAATTTTTATGGACGATAATGCCAGACCCCATGGTGCGCGCATCGTTCAGGAGTACCTTGAAGAGGTTGAAGTCTCTTGAATGGAATGGCCAGCAAGAAGTCCATATCGCAATCCGATTGAGCAGGTTTGGGACAACCTCAATAGAAGACTGATAAGTTCAGAAAATCTCCAGCTAGTCTTAATGACTTAGGAATCCAACTCGGAGAAATCTGGGAAGGATTAGATCAGCACATTTTAAGATCACCCATTTTGAGTAAGAACCGTCGTTGCCGAGCTGTAATTAACGCAAGGGGTGGAAATACCAAGTATCAAATCACTTATCAGCATTTCAGTATTTTGAAAATTGTTAATTTCTGTTCTTCACATAAGATTCGGTGAAATCCTGAATTTTTCTTCCATTTAATGTGTATTGTTTCATTCAAAACCTTCCCGAGAGAACATAAAAAATAAGTTATAAAGTCAATGTAGAGTTAACTTTCATTGAAATTGAAATTTTTAGAATGTGCGTTAATTCTTCTGCGCAGTGTATTTCAGATTGCTCACTCCAATTTCAGGAAGCATCAATTGAATTTCAGATTAGTCAATTGAATATCAGAAACTATCAAATGTCATTCAGATTAGTCAATTCTATTTCAGAAATCTCAATTTGTAATTCAGAAAGTTCGAATATTATTTGAATTTCGGTTGGATTTTGAGTCATATATTACTTTTTTCATAATAGTTATGATATCGGCAATCGTATATCATATTCAATCAGGTACCTTTCCTGTATGAATAAAAACAATATAATCGGGTGGAATCTCTTGGTGCTGGCTCTTTCTTTTCTTCAACATTGCATTTTAATAAAAATATGCTGAACCTTCTCAATCGCTTCCTCACCTAACACCGTAGCTTCAGGAAGCACATAATACCTAATGAAAATTAGTCAAATTGAGTACATATTTAATAGGAGATGCAATTGACAACAGTGTTTGCAGCTGGTGTATTAGCCATGGAGAGACTGCGAGGTTCATTCATAGCGCATTCAGCAAATGAATGGGTTGAGGGTTTGTTGCAAAAATGGCAAGATATGAGGAACGAGTTATCAGATTGAGTGATCGTCTGTGATAATGCTGCATGCCATTCGAGATTGGAGACCGTGATCACCCAAACAGTAGCAGTACTGCTGAGGATGAGCCCTTATTCTCCCATGCTCAATCTTATTGAAATTTTATGGTCGAAAATAAGACCTTACGTAAAAACAAACCTCAGAATTCCAAACAGGTTATTGAAAAAAGACTGACATACTTGGAAAATATTATTGACCGAACTAAGATGCAATTGCGATGGCAGACATGCCTGTGTGGCTTTAAATTTTTTTAGTTTTATGTTAAAGATTGAATATTTCACGTGAAAATTAGAATTAATTTATTATTATTGTTTTATTTCCAAATCACCTACAATTGATATTTTCTGAAATGGAATCTGGTATCACTGTGTGTATGAAATGAATTTCAAACTGCCAGTTCTGAAATATAATCAACCATATCTCAAATACAATTGAGTGTGTAATGTGAATTACATTTGATGCTTTTTGAATAACAATTAATTATTTAGGAAATTCAATTGACTTATCTGAAACACATTTGATGTTTTCTAAAATTCAATTGTCTAATCTGAATTTCATATGACATATTCGAAAATTCAAATGACTTATCTGAATTACATTTGATACTTTCTGAAATAAAATTGACTGATCTGAAATACAAGTGATGTTTTGTGAATGTCAATTGACAATCTCTGAATTACAATTGGAAATGGTGTAGTTGTAATATTTTACTCAGTACGTCACGACAAATTGCTTCAAATATGGAATTTTTTATGGAGATTTTGTCACTGAGATGTATAAGATATTGATGATGCCAAATAAGGCTTAAACCGGTATATCTTTCGTCTCAAATTTGGCAAAAAATTATCGATGGCATGCTTTCCATAGTGTAAAGGTCATATTCCCAAGACAAATGTGTAGATCTGTGCTCCCGTTGAAACATATCCCAGCCCATACCATAACACTACCCTCTCGGAATGGACGGACTTCTTTGACATAGGGGTATCCGTAGGATTGTCCATACCCTTATTCTTCGAGAATCTGAAAATCACCCATATCTGGATTCATCAGTGAAAAGGACACTACGCCATTGATCGTTCCATTTGATATGTTGCCTTGCCCATTCCATTCTGTGACGCATATGGTCACGTTTTTATGGAACTCCTCTTAATGGACGTCTAGAACCTAGATTCACCTCTCTCAAACATCGTCTGATGGTTTCGATGGAAACTTGGATCCCATCTGCATTTTGAAGAGTATTTATTCCGTAGCATTCCACACGCAGATGTAGGTTTTCTTCTCGCCGAAACGGTGATGAAACAATCCTGAGCGGGTGTTGTTTTTTCTCGCCCACCAAGCCTTGGTCTTTCCAAAACGGAACCTGTCTCCCTGATTCTATTCCAAAGTTGAGATATCACACTTTCGCTGACTTGGAGTTTTTCCGCTACAACAACCTGAGTTAGGCCACCCTGTAGCATTCATCCGAATGGCCTATTAACCTCAGCGTTTTTTAATTTACATCTTGGCATTTTCAGAAAACTCGTCAAATCGAAGCCGTTAATAAACTGAATCCATTCCAAAATAAGCACCTTCATGAAGCTTGTGCAAATAACTAAACTTCAGAAAAAAGGCGACCAGATCGACAAAATGTCTCATACTGATTTTCATTGAATCGATTCAAGTTGTTATCGAGTTTTAAATGCTTCTCCAAGAATACATACTTTTCAAAACGATTGAATACGATATCCCTAACTTTTGCGGAGCAGTATATGATTTCTCCAAGCGTATGATTAAAGATCTGTGACCCTAAAAACTGAAAATGCTATTCATTACGATGATCACTTTTTTGAATTCATCTATGTTTTAGAACTGTTTTTCGATTTATTCTTTTTCTTGAAAATATTAAATTACTCGTCATACAATAACCAAAAAGTCATATTATGTGGATTTTCTTTCTGTTGAAATTAAATGATGGAAAAATGAATTCCATGTAAAATCGTAATCTGGAGCAAAACAAGCATCTGAAAAGGTTATTTTCCATTTCATCTCTCCTATTCACATTCCGTTTTCTGCCAAATCCCGTACAATGAATTCTAGAAAAACCCAACATACTTCCATATTTCCTTAATATGTGATATAACAGTGAAAGATTATTTTTTAATTACTGCTTCCAACCGTGGAAATGCAGGATTCATGATAGTAATTAGTGGAATGCTTTGCTTGGGAAAGATTGAAATGAATTCCTAAGTACCTGTCATATCTACCAGTGTAGCTATGTTGAAACTTCGAAGACCGGATATTGCTCGTCTCGTTGTGAAACCTGAATTGTTAGGAGAGGAAACTCGGCTATCATAAGCCATTGAAATGGGGATAATTTGAATTTTTACAATTACGAGACCATTAGTATCAGAAAAGTAGTAAGTTGGAATTGTATGGATTTTTCGAATGAACATAATACGTCTAATTGGCCAGATTTATAGCTGATGTGCTTTTATATTAATTTATTTTCCCGAATGGAAGGTGTGTTATACTAGGGATGAAACATTTGATTGTAGTAAGAAGTAGAGAAAAATAATAGTTTGATTGAATCCATTGAAAAAGAAAGAAAACAAAACATAATAGGTATACAATATTTCGATGGCGTTATGTTTACAAATATCTTAGCTTATAGTACGACATCTTAGATCTATTTATTTCAACTACCACTTTCCGCTACAGAGTTATTTTGGTTTTTGACAAAACTAGAAGTCTCATGAAAGAACATGGCAGAGTGGTAAGTAATAAAAGTATCTTCAACATTTCTCACGAAACCTCGTTATTCATATAGGTATGTGAGAAATTTGAATAACTTAGTTCTCAATTTTCATTTTTTTCTACAAAAAAAATATTCCCTCTTAATTTGGTCAAAATTTTCTTTTTGCTGTTTCAAAAGCACCGTGATATTTTCGAACTGAATTATTCATTTTTTCCATTTCATTTCGATTGAATGAGCACAGTTATCAGTCCTACAATACTATCATATGTCCGAATACAATATTTCATAGTTTTCGGCAAGATATTTCCGAAAAACATGTAATAATTTATACTTCATTCCGTTTATATTCTTTTCCAATTATGATTTTGCATGGCTTCCCCTTATGACTACGGAAACCCGTTAAAGCTGTTCCTAAATTATGCGGAATTGAGTTAACCGAAATCTTAAAATTAATCGTGCAGGGAGAAGCAAAATGTTATTTATTTACTGCTCCACAAGAGTTAGGGATATCGTATTCAGTCGTTTTGAAAAGTATGTAATCTTCGAGAAATCGCTGTAAAATCATTTAAAACGCAATAACAACTTGAATCGCTCCAATGATACATTTCGTCAATCTGGTAGCCTTTTTCTGAAGTTTGGTTCTTTGCATATGCTTCATAAATTTTTTTTTTTTTAATGGAGTCAGTTTATCAATGGCATCGATTTGAAACGAGTTTTCTGAAACTGCCAAGACGTAAATTAACAAACGCTGAGGCTAATAGGGCTATCGGAATGCTACAGGGTGGCCTAACTCAGGTTGTTGTAACGGAAAGGCTCCAAGTCAGCGAAAGTGTGATATTTCGACTTTGGAATAGGTTCAGGGAGACAGGTTCCGTGTTGGTAAGACCAAGGCTTGGTGGGCTACGAAAACCAATACCTGCTCAGGATCGTTTCATCACCGTTTCGGCGAGAAGAAAGCCTACATCTACGTGTAGAATGCTACGGAATACTCTTCAAAATGCAGATGGGGTCCAAGTTTCCATCGAAACCATCAGACGACGTTTGAGAGAGGTGAATCTAGGTTCTAGACGTCCATTAAGAGGAGTTCCATTGACACGTGACCAAAAGCGTCAAATACTGGAATGGTCAAGGCAACATATCAATTGGAACGATCAATGGCGTAGTGTCCTTTTCACTGATGAATCCAGATATGGACGATTTTCAGATTCTCGAAGAATAAGGGTATGGACAATCCCACGCATACCCCGAAATGGTCGCTAAGTCCAAGAAGTCCATCCATTCTGAGAGGGTAGTGTTATGGTATGGGCTGGGATATGTTTCAACGGGCGCACAGATCTACACATTCGTCCTGGGAATATGACCGCCTCACATTTTAGGGAGCATGTCATTGACAATGTTTTGTCAAATTTTCAAGCTGCTATTGGTGGAACTTTTCAATTTCTAGACGATAACGCTAGACCGTGTAGCCATAGTTGATAATGCGAGAGAGGAGCTTGGTATTCCACATTTACCGATACCTCCGCACTCACCAGATTTGAATGTCATTGAAGATGCATGGGATATCCTCCAAAGAAGATTAGATAATCATAAACCTATCCCACACGGGTACTAAGGAATCATGTTTCAGTGGAGTTGATGAAAACGCTCTATTATGCGAATTTCTACTCTCTGTTATCCTATGGAATTTTTTTTTGGGGTAACAGTTCGTAGAGTAACCCAATTTTCATTACTCAGAAATTAGCTCTCAGGGCAATGTTCCATATGAAATATAGAGACTCGTAGGGGGGTGTTTAGAGCAAACGATATGTTAACTGTCAGTGGTCTTTACATTTTCGAGTGTCTTTCATTCTTCTAAGCATAAAAAATACTATGAGCAAAACAGAAATCTTAATTACACTAGACGAATGCATACATATTTGTATTCGCTGCAATCTTTATCACTATCAAAAAAAGATGTCATCAATATGTGCATGAAATTGTATAAACGAAGCCTTTTCAGAAAGCAAAAACAATTTATTAGTGCAACGTGAACAATAGTCTATCAATGAATATTACCAATTTTGTGCGATTGATTTTTTTATGTTTTGGCTTATGTGTAAATCTTTGGAGATCATGAAATGTCTCTTTTTTTGATTTTTTTCTTTTTTATTTTGAAAATCAATAATTGTTTAAATAAATATTTTTCTATTCTATTCTTGAATCCTTAAATGATCTGACAATCTCGTGTGTAGTATGCAAAGAATATGTCAAGCTGTTATTGATGCCCGTGGAGGCCATACATTGTATTGACAGTCTTAAACTGCTTGAATTCTCTGGGAATAAAATGTTGTTGTTTTTACTCGATTTTTCTTAAACACATTGTATACGCTTCAGACCCACAGGATAAAATTAATTTCATTTTCTGCAACTTGAAATCATATATGAATTTTCATCAGAAAATCTCATTTAAACTATATTTTTTTAGCAATTTAAGGCAATATTCATAGCTCATGTGGAGCAATTCATTTCGCAGGAAGTATGCAAGTACATAAAGTCTGGATCTTTATTACCTTTATTGCCAAATCGTTATCTTTCATAGTATAAATAACTATAATAGGTACACACCGTACATTTTCTTCGCAAAATTCAATGTCTCTTGCATTATCATCGGATCGACTATAAAAGTCTTCACGAGAGCGAGAAAAAACTCGAGCTGAATCCATTCCTTTTATCCCGCATAAAAAGGATAACACAATATATCAGTCATGTGTTCCGTTTGTGATATAATAGAAAGGAATATCATGAAATTTTCAATCGGGCACTTTCCCAAACGCGTGTAGGATAAAAGGCAACTCCTATGAGGAAATTCCGAGGACCTTCTCTTTCTTAACTCTTTGTGAATGACGTGGATAACAAGTAGGTTGTATATGTGCGTAGCGATCAATGAATCTAATTTTGTGCTCCAATGTAGATGATTATATTCCCATTATGTGTTCTCGAACCTTTTTCAGTTCGAGTTTTTCGTGCTTCGATGTTTTTTTGCCGACTGCAGCTGTCTGAGATGGAGTTGGATGAATTATTGAATGGTTCATTAATGCTTTCTTTGGAAGTTTCGCTTGTGTTTAATCATTCAAGATTCAAACATCCGCTTTTTTCACTCGAATACGTCGGCGATAATATACTTTGAAATGGGAACTAATGGTGGTTTAATGAAATTTGTTTTGGGTTTTTAGAGATCTTGCACGAATGAAACAGTGGCATAAATTCTTCGAAACAAAACCAACTTGAACAAATTGAAAGATCAAGGAGTGATTTTATTTATTTATTTATTTATTTATTTATTTCACATTTGGAGTACAAACAGGAAATTAGTTTCCCAAAAATAATACCCACAAAGTCATAAACCCAAAAAACGTAACAAGAAATGGTGTATTACACATAATAAAACAAAAATTCACAAAATAAGGAAGTCAAGTTTTACAGCAAATCAGCCAACTATTATTCAAAAATATTTTTTATCGCTCTCTTGAACGTTTGCAAACTAATTTCAAAAACATTCATATCCCCACAAAACTTATTGAATGTGGAGCTCATTCTAGAGATCGGCGAATTCTTGCCAAGATTTGTGTTAGATGCGGTTGACGCAAGTAGCGCTCTATTGCGAGTCAGCCTCGAAGGTACGTGATAACTAATGGTACCAACCAATTCAGGGGAGTCGAAATGGTTCCTCATTAACTTGAAGAGGAAAATCAATTCAGCCTTCACTCTCCGATGTTGAAGCAGTTCCATATTGTATTGAGAGCGCACCCGATCAATACCACGAACCATATAAGTTTTTGTTAACTTGAGATGAAGGAACCGCACAAATTTATTTTGCAATCTCTCGAGTCTTGTTTTGTGGACGTTGTACACCGGATTCCACACTATACTCGCGAAGCTGATCCTGCTATGAACAAATGCGAAATATAACGACTTAATTGCCACCTCATCATCAAAAGTCCTACACATTCTACAAATAAATCCGAGAGACCTACTACATGTGTTGATGATGTAGTCAACGTGTGCATTGAATGACAGTTTTGAGTCAAAAATCACGCCTAGATCTTTTACTTGGGTTACTCGGTTCACTACATTGCCATCCAGACAATACTGATAATCAATCCGATTGGTGTTGTTTCTTGAAAATGAAATAGCCACACATTTAGGCACGTTCAGGTCGAGTTTGTTTCTGTGGCAATATTCAGCGAAACTATCGAGATCTCTTTGTAGACTGGAGCAGTCTAAAACAGTGCTTATTTCACTGAAAATTTTTAAGTCGTCGGCATATAGAAGTATGTTGGAATGTTCAAAGCAGCTCTTCAAATCATTTAAAAAAATTATGAATAAAAGCGGGCCCAGGTGAGAACCCTGCGGCACTCCTGAAGTCATTACAAATGGCGCGGACTTATAGCCATTTACGAATACAAGTTGACTTCTGTTGCAGAGATAGGAAGCAAACCATCTCAGGAGATCACCATGCACACCCACATCAGCAAGCTTGGATATGAGCAGGTTGTGATCAATTCTGTCAAACGCTTTGCTGAAGTCGGTGTACAACGAATCTACCTGAGTGCGGCTGTCTAAAGCTCTTGAAATATATTCCGTGTACAGAACCAAGTTCGTTTCTATGGAACGTTTTGGAAAAAAACCATGTTGATATTCGGAGATTGAAGGCTTCAACTGATACAACAACGTGTCAAGAACTAAACTCTCGAATAACTTGGCAAAAACCGACAACTTACAGACACCCCGATAATTCTGAACTGAACTTCTATCCCCCGAATTTTTATAAATCGGCACAAGTAGAGCAGTCTTCCACGAATCAGGAAAAATACCAGACTGAATGGATTTGTTGAATAACAAATACAGTGGGTAGTGTAAGCTCGAGCTACAGTTTTTCACGAAATATGATGGATATCCATCCGATCCTGCTCCCTTACTCGAATCAAGTGATCTTATTTTATTTAGCACTATATCTGGTGTAAAACTTATTGAATTTAAATAATTATTAGTATTACTGTAATTGCCATTATATAACTGGTGTACCTGCTGATAAGGTCTGAAGACATTTCTGAAAAATTTAGCAAATAAGTTCCCTATGTCTTCCCATAGTCAATGTTCCCCACAGTTCCGTTTTTCATTAGTTCCAAAAAATATATGTATTTAATGAAACAATTCTCTGACTCATGACTCTTTCAAGTTTGAGTTTACTTACTGAATATATTCAGAATTCATCTCTTACTAGCTGACCCGGCAGACTTTGTACTGCCTCAATCGATAAATAGGAAAACAACTTTAATATTATAATAAACTATAATGGTATAATACCTTGAAAGTGGACATAAAATTGTCCTGTACAATTAGTCCAGTCAATGAGGGCGAAAATCAAACATTACCTCCGAATTCTTTCAAGATGCTTTGATTTTGATAAAATTTTGGATATGAGCTATTCCTACTCCTTCCCTCCTATTCCTATTCCTTCCTATTCCTACTCCTACCCTATGCCGATTTATGCTTATTATTTTCAAGGGGTGAAAGCAACCCTTTTATCCAAAATTGAAAGAAATTGTTCTTACGTAAATCAAAGTAATTTTTGGGCTTCAGTAGCGTTTTATGAAGTTTAATGAAGGTCTTCATATACTTCAAGACCGTATAAACCACCCCCTCTCAGCATAAAATGTGTGAAAATATGTCTTTATTAATATAACTCATTAATTTCCATCAATTTCATAACATTTTGGATCAATGTTAGTTTTAGTTATTTTTATTTTTCAACCCCTAGAAGCAACCCCTATCTGTTCAAAATAACAAAATGAAAACCTGAAAATAAAAAAAGACAGAACAGCAAGAGAATTCAATTTATACTTCATCAAATTGATCTGAAATTTTCAACCCACTGCAAAAATGAGTTTGATATATTGTGTATGGCTCTAATGCCATCTGGGAATTTATAAATCGAACAATTATTAATTATGTGTTCAACTGTTTCCTCTGATTCACCACATTCACAATTAGGACTATCAACCAAATTCCACTCGAAAAGCATGCTATTGGTACGACCATGACCTGTTCTTATTCGATTAAGAAGGGACCATATTCTCCTGGGAAGGTTAAAACCAGGAACTTTATTCGATGGATCAGATATAAGATCTTTATTAGATAAAGAACATACATCTTTCTCAACAAACAGTTCATCCAATCTGAATTATAAATGATGTAATGACATTCAAAGTATTAGATCGATTGGGCTAATGTTTGGAATATAGTTTCCTCATACCTCAGATATCGATCGGCTCATTCCAAAAAGTTTTCGGCTGAACAGTTTTTGAAAATTTTTCGATCGATTTTTCACCTCTTACCTTGGGATGAAGTGGATCGCACATCGCACTTAAAAAATCGATGAGTATCAACTTTATCCATTACAGGGGTGAAGTGAATCACTTGAAATGAAAAAGAACTATTTTCACTCCAAGAGGTGCTCTAAAATTGAAACTAAAACCAAATTGAAGAGTTCTTCTTATGAGTGAAAAAAAACATTCATTTATTTATTTATTCATACATACAGAAGAGGGCTAGGAAAATTTTAGCATATATTCATTGAAAATTAACACATAATTCCTGACGAGTGAAAAACACAGAATATCAACAAATAACCCACTCATCTGAAGACGCCAATCAGATACTGCAGCAATAAAAATCTAAACAATATGAACTATTTCTGTAAATTCACTATCAAGTAAGATTCACTTTGTGTTGCAGAACAAGAAAAGATAAAACAACGTGAATGAAACATCCTCTGCAGCTATGAAACGTCGCAAAATCTATCCTCATTTCACAAACTCTATGTTTTTGGTTGGATATTGATTTTGTTGATATTTTGCAATTTGTTGCTTTTATTGAAGTAAACTCAATGGTTTACTTTTAATGAGTTATGAGTTTCGAAATTGTATGGCTTTCCTTATTCTCGTGATTCTGTACAGAACTTGTCGTTGAAATGACATCAATCAAAGTGAGAGTGAATAAATCTCTTCTTTCTGTTTTCATTTTGGAATGCTGTCTGGAGCAAATATGGGAAGGAAGCTTGCACCGAACAATGTTCCCCATCACGTTCGAAGAAGGAAATCATTTCAACCGTTCCCTGTCGAGAACATGATACAGAAGACTCGAAACGAATATATTCGTGAATGTTATCTACTCCTCTATCACCGCAAGGGAAGAATGAAATTTGATATATTTCTCATCTCCTCACTTCCTGAAAAACAAAGAGCAGTGTCTGCACTCTTTAATCAAGTCCAGATTGAATCACTCTACTTCCAGGCAACACCTATATCCGCGACCGAACAGATGTATGTCATAATATAACGGGCGTTCGCCACGTAGTTTTTCATCACTGATATTCGAATCTTAATATATAAAACTCAGTCGGCCATATTGTTGGTTACACCATTTATAACTCAAGATTGGATGAACTGTTTTTCATGAAAGTTTTTTTGTTGGATTCTTCTACGACGTGGTTACCATAAAATACCATAAAAACGCTGAAAAATTCGATGAAAAAAAAAAAAATATAGGAAATAATTTTCTTTCTTGCGAATAACGCCAATAGATGTCGCTCCGGTTAACAGCGGTAGAGCTCTTTCTTCTGATTTCAAATATACACCTTATTGGGAGTATCTCTGGCAGTTTTCTATAAATATAGATATTTTCTTCTATATCAAAGGCAGTTGTGGAATGCCACACGAGAACGATGCGATTTTTTCATATCAAAGGAACCGTGGATAATGACACCTGATATTTATATTATTTATTTATTAACTGAAAGTTGAATTAGGGATTCAAATGACCCCTTTTTACTTCTAGACAGAGTCGATATCTTTTTTTAAAGTTTTTGAAGATTTTCCTCAACATTTAGGGAATATATTGAGGTTCTCAATTTCTTCTTCTATTCTGAATTTAATTTCTTCAATATTTTGCGGCCGGGCATTTATTAATATTTCAAATATCCCCATAAAAAAGTGTCCAATGATGTTAAGAAGGGACTATCAGGAGACCATAGAATAAAACTTCGATATAAATAAATCACAGCATTCTCGAGTGGTATTCTACAGCTGCTTTAGATTTAGACAAGAAAAACCAATAATTTTCAGAAACTGTCGAAAAAAAACCTCAATATTTGAAATCAGAAGAAAGAGCTCTACTGATTAGGAAAATAAAATACAGGGTGTGCCATTTGAAAAACAATAATTCACATAGAATTTTAAAGTTAACGGTGCCTTAATGCAATTCTTAGTACTGAATACTGAATACTGCAAATTTGCCCCTTCGAACTTTTGTGCACTACCAATATTAACTGAGATAGCTATTGAGTAATATATAAACAATCACCCTGTACATACCTATTTCATTGCAATTAAATTTTTTGTGTATTTTGTACTTTTGTATTTTTTTTTTGTATTTCACCTAATATATTTTCTTTGAAAAACAAACAATCTTATTCATTTCTAAGGCGGAACAATGTTTGCCGGGCCAGCTAGCTTATCTAAATGCCAATTGCCACAATTAGTTCCACCACGAGATCCCTTTCGCTCTTTAGTTTCTGGGATAGTAAATGATTCTAAACAGTTCTTGGCCAATATTAAAAAATTAACGGCTGTTTCCAGACGACAACGTTTGGCGCAAAACATACTGTACAGGACAATTTTATGTCCACTTTCAAGGTATTATACCATAATAGTTTATTATAATATTAAAGTTGCTTTTTTGAGGCAGTACGAAGTCTGCCGGGTCAGCTAGTTTCATATAAAAGCTGGTAGGGACGAGTCTGAACTAAATTTGAAGTCAACTTCGATTCGAACGCTGGCTGTACTGTTTCAGGCTTTGAAAAACTTATGAAGGGAAGAAGGCAAAATTTGTTCGACATTGTGCAATAGTAGGCACAGTGAATCTCTTCAAAAAATATGGGTTATTCTATTTTCATTTGATATGCACATTCAACATCAAAACAAAAAGGATTCAATTTTAACAATTGCTGATATCTGCACTGATATACAGATCTAGAAAACAAAATTGGAAACATCACATTTTCTATAGTAAATTCGAACATTGCCTTATTCTAGTGGAACAGTTGCAGAATCAAACAGAAGGAAGTGATATCGAATAAATGGCTGGGCCGACAGATTCGGTTGGGTGGGGATGTAGAGCAAAACTATGGTATGCGAAGTGTCGAATCGAATCAGTGACACTCCAAACGCGGTATGGGTGATTTCATATCTGTTGTAAATGAACACAACAATTTTATTCCACTCTGACGCGAGGAATTTATTTGCCTGAATGAATGACACAAATAATTTCCTGTAGAAATTAATATTCAGGTTTTTTTCGCCAAACCTGGTTTGAGAATGTAATAAATTCTGGAAAAAAAAAATCGAAAAACAGGAATACATTCCACGAGAGGAAATAAAGAAAAAAACTTTATTCTATGAAAATAAAAAATGGAAAACAAGAACAAATTCTAAAATATGCGGAATTGAAGATCGACAAATTCAAATTAAATGTCCCAGAGTCCTGAAATGATATGAGAGAGCTTCTGCCCCGTTTATGGAACCAAATTCCTCAAGAAATGTTCAACAACCTCGTGTATAATATGCAAAGAAGATGTCAAGCTGTTATTGACGCCCGTGGGGGCCATACATTATATTGAAAGTCCTAAAATGCCTGAATTCTCTGGGAATAAAATTTCGTTATTTTACTCGATTTTTCTTAACTACGCTGTATACGCTGCAGACCTACAGATTAATTTTATTTCCTGCCACTTAAAATCATATCAATATGAATTTTCATCACAAAATCTCATCTAAACTACGAGTGTTTTGCAATTTAAGTCAATATTTCAAACTCATGTGGAGCGGTTTATATTCAATTTAATTATTTTTGAAGTAAAAATCAACAGAATAAAATGATTCAGTTATAAGCAACGTACAAAAAAAATGTGAAATCCATCCAAAAATATTTTGTTGTAAAATGTTGCATTTCTCATATTGTTTTAAAGTTAACAGATCTCATGTAGAGCCAAGCTACTAACTCTTCAACTTCACCAGACCTTACTTGTGTCTTGCCAGTTTTGTTACTATAAGAACTATTGAACTGGGTGTACAAGATGGGGTTGAGGTATTCTAATAAAAACAAAACAACAAATCAGAAGAAAAGTTTTTTTTTTTTGAAATTTAGACAATAAATTAGTCATCAACCCCTACACTTTCAGGACACAGAGTATAACAGAAAAGTTATGAACAGCGAAATTATTTTTTACCTTACGCTCAAGTGGCGACAGAAAAACGTACAAGTCACTTATTTAACTGAGGTTTAGGATCGGTTTCACAAAACTTCAATTGTGCGATTGAAATACCTTACGTTAATTTGAACCAATCGAATCATTCGTTTTGAAATTTCAACGAATCGCGGTGGCTCCGATTAATTCAACGGTACAAACGAAGTTTTGTGAAACCGACCCTTAGAGTTTGTAAAGTAAGAACTTGTAAAATTAAAGAGTGTAAGTGAGATCTGATAACTTTTTGACAATGTAAGGAATGCGGTCTCTTATTTGGTTGCATACATTTCTGTATATTTCCATTGATTAATGATTCTAATTAAGACGAAAATGTTATGTTTTTTTCCAATTATGATTTTGTGTATCCTCTCGATGTGCTATCACAAATTTAACGAGCTCCTATTTCACGCAAATGAGACACCGAAAGCCACGTAGGGATAAATGGTAGCATCTATTTCCGCGTTCCGATACCGGCCAAGTTTGCGGCTCTAATTTCCGCCCTAACCTCAAAATACACATAATTGAGCCAGCAAACACAATTGAGAGTTGCGGTCGTGGGTTTTTTACACCTGAATTGCGTGCTCGGGTGCTGTTATCCGCTCAGGCGGGTTTAATAAATAGATTGTGGTAAGGTTACCATGCCTTGGTAGGTTGTGTTCTGGACGCCGGCTGGCGTCTAGGGAAAGGTCTCGCGTGCGCGACGCTCGCTCGCGGCCACGCTCCTTGGGTTCACGAAGAAACGTCGACCTTCCTTCAGCTTGGGAACTGACGATCCATTCTTGGGAAACTTCTCGATCTGGAAATTAATGGATTCGTTAGTTTTCGATGGCATGGAATGCCATGTTCGATCGACAGAAAGCCGATGAAGTTTTTTTTGTAATTCTGGGTCAAATCCGTTCATCCTGCCTTGCTCTTGAGAACAAGAGGAGTATCTTAGTTTAACACAGATTTCCATCGTAATGAACTGCTCCACATGAGTTACGGATATTGACTTAAATTGCAAAAAAAAAAACATAGTTTGAATGAGATTTTGTGGTGAAAATTCATATTAATATGATTTCAAGTTGCAGGAAATAAAATTAATTTCAGCATGTTGGGATGCAGCGTATACTGGGTGGTTTATAAAAAGCCTCATAGAATTCGCAAATAGATGGCTGCGCCATGGGAAACCCTCTAAGTCCTGCAATTGCAAATTTCTTCATGGAGAAATTCGAACAAAGTGCAATTGAAGCGGCAACTAAGAGACCGTCCACATGGCTACGTTATGTGGATGATACTTTTGTCGTCTGGAGTCATGGACTTGAAGAATTGGATGCTTTCCTATCCCATCTTAACAGTAGGCACCCAAATATTCAATTCACTATGGAAATTGAAAAGGATGGTGCTCTACCCTTTCTAGACGTCTTGGTTACTAGAAAGCCTAATGGAAAGCTAGGACACAGGGTTTATAGAAAACCAACCCACACTGACAGATATCTACACAAGCAGTCCAATCATCATCCTCAACAGAAACGAGGAGTTATAAAAACACTCGTAGATAGAGCCCGACGATTGTGAGAGCCGGAATTTCTGGAGGATGAACTTGAACATCTACAGCATGCATTCGTCGCTAACGGATATAATGCTAAGGAAATTCAGAGGGCAATAAGACCAAGACTTTCCACACGTGATGATAACACATCACAACTCACCCCAATGGAAGAGCTATCTTACCATATATCCCCAAGGTCACCGATAGAATTGGTAGAATACTAAAGGGCCACAATATAGAGACTGTCTATAAGCCAACTCAAAAACTTGGCCAAATGATCAGAACTACCAAAGACAAAGTCGACCCACTCTCCCAACCCGGTATTTACAGGATACCTTGTGACTGCGGCAAAGTCTACATTGGTACAACGAAGCGAAGTATCAATACGAGAATTAAGGAGCATGAACGATGCTGTCGACTCAATCAAACAGAAAAATCCGCACTAGCGGAACATGCTCTGACAGATGGACACAATATTGTTTTCTCAAAGTCAGAGGCTATTCCGAACATCAAAAGTTTCTATCCTAGGATCAACATGGAAGCCATTGGGATATATAAACATAAGAACAATATGAACAGAAGGGAAGAAACTCCTTTGGCACATAGGGCATGGTTGCCGGTGTTGGAAAAGACCAAAATCAAGCCAATACGAAGTGGGAGCGATGGACCAATCAACATAGCGCGCGTAACCTACTACCTTCTCCCGCCAATGATCAGGGTATAAGTGGGGCCAACGGATCGAATCCAGCATCACTTTCGGAAATTCAGAGGTCGAATTACAATCTAAGACCAAGAATCCTCTGAAGATGCCTACCGCAGTTGTGGGCGAAACGTTAGGTGAAATAATTCCTAATAGACCACGGCCAATAAGCCCGGAAGACTCTCTTAATGTCAATATATCCGGTCGTGAAAGCCTGAAACTATTTATGTTCTATGTAATTCAAATCTGGTGAGTATTCGTAAATGTGGAATACCAATTGTCAGAATGACAATTCTCGTAATATGTCGTAGTTTTTGGTCCTGAAAAATATTCTGTTTTCTTGTGTTATAACATGTTTGGTTTATCTATGGGAGATGATTAAGTTTCATTGGGATCCCGTAGCGGTCTTCAAACATCTGAAGTGCCGAAAAATCATCACTTGGAAGGTCGTATCCGGTTTGAAAAAACCCTCACGACCAGAGAGCAAAAATTTGTGGATTTTGAATTTGAATATCGAAGGAATTTCGAAAGACAAGTGTGATTACGTCTCCAAATTAGCTGATGAACATGGTATCGAAGTGATTCTTCTGCAAGAAACCCACACGGCAACAGAAAAAAATCCTCGTGAAAGAGGACAGTTGAAAGGTTATGTATTAATTGATTTTTCATAAGTTTAGCTTGTTATGTTGAAAACTTATCAGTTTTGTAACTTTTAACAGATTCGGAAAGGGGAAATTGATGGAGTTGTTTTTTCATTTCTTTCAAATTTTGTGACATTTCTGTCATAAATATTTATAAACCTCCGAACATTATTTGACCAAGAAATCGGAATGTTGATGTTTTTTAATAGCAAATGCATTTCCGAATCGCATTTGATTTATTCTGAATAATCGGTTTCTCTTCTGCTTTTTCTCTTTTTATTTCAGATTAAGAATTGCGAGTCGTTTTGGGAAGAATCTGTTTATCCGAGCCCATCGACTGATAACATGAAGATGATCACACTGATGTCTTTCAAGATTTTCCTGATATTTAATATTTTATGTTATATTTTTAACGGCGAAACAGGTTTTTTTTTATATTTGAAAACGTAGAAATTTCATCATAGTATATTACTTGGATCGATAATGCCGTAATATGCTAGGTGATTAAAGAGTGTTTCAGAACGCTGTGAGGTAACTTGACTTGATTATATAGGAATTTTCCATTTAACTATGTTGTGATTTAATTTCCGTAAAAACATTCCAATATGTTCAATATGAAATAAAATAGTTGTTATAGCCAAACACAAGACTCGCCTTTTCTTGGCTTTCGGCATGTGTGTGTACTAATTGTATGTAGTTTTAATTGGGTCTTTTTTCCTTCATTCATTGTTCTCATCTAAAAAAATTTTTTTCTGTGTCCTATATTATGGAATTATATTGAACTAAATAAAGGCTATTATTTGATGTGAATAAAGGTATGTGATCTTCTCATCTTGTCTTGTTCCTTTCAGCATCTTTTCCAATTGAAGAAAACATGTCTTATTAACTACATGAAAATTTCAAGCATTGGGTCCCATCATGTCTGGCGCACCCTGTACACCACTCTCCACCAAGCACGTTATTCTTGTGGAAGCCCTTCGCGTGTATCTGAGCTACAAATGTTCCAGAACATGAAAATTCCACGCTTTCATGGCCGGATCGCGTTATATGGTTGCAAATTAGCCGTATACACCTTCGACGGATAAAATGATGCGGAAAAGCAAACTCGAGTTTCTGGAACGGAATTGCTTTTGAAAACTTTCATTCATGCCACGGGACGGAAAAGGAAGGGAAGAAATATGAGGGGGTGAAATATTAGTTTTTCTCGTCGATATCCTGCTGAAATTTCCCAGGAGCTAGACGGTGTGGAGTTCGGGTATGAATATGAAATTCGACGATTTTTTTTTCATGAAAAAGGGTGGGAAGTATCTAGGAAAACTTATCATATTGCTTGTTTGAAATCAGTCAATATTTGGGTGAAGAGTATCTGAGCGGAGCAGTTGAAGATACAACTGATTTTTTCCACGCGTAGTGCAACATGGTATAAACTGCTCGACAAAAGTGCAGGAATTTTGTTTCAGATTCTTGTCAACCAAATAATATTTAATGATATATCAAATGTCTCTTGTTTCTGAATCTATGTTTGATAATTCGTTATAGTTTGGGTCTAGTTCTTGTTGTTACTGTTTTAAGTTTTGTAATAAACTACCTGACCCGGCAGATTTCGTACTGCCTCAATCGATAAAATATTAAAAAAGTTCCCTCTTTACATCTTAAATGAAGAGAATTATTTTGCTGAATGAATAACAATGTACATACTTATTTCAATGCAATTAAATTTTTTGTATATTTTGTACTTTTTTGTATTCCACCTAATATGTTTCCTTTAAAAAAAAAAACCAATGGTTAGTACAACTTTATTCATCTCTGAGGCGAAACAAAGTTCGTCGGGTCAGATACCTTATCTAATTGCCAATTGTCACAGTTTTTGGGATGGAAAATGATTCTAAACAATTCTTAGCCAACATTGTACCATAATAGTTTATTATAATATTGAAGTAGCTCTTTTATTTATGGTTTGAGGCAGTACGAAGTCTGCAGGGTCAGCTAGTTTCACAATACATGTCCACATAATACTGCTGCAACAATCGACGAAATCTCAGCAAATAGTTATCAGCATTTTGACGAACCATTAAACGAAATGAATAATAATTCATCGAGCTCACTTTCTTGGTGGTTTCTTGGCCTGAAATCAAATAATTCAAATTTGTATTAAGTAGACATTTCGAATTTTGATAAAGGTACTCACCATTCAATAGATTTATCATCTTGATATTGAAGAATATATCCATCATCACCTCTCCAAAACATTAGCGGGTATTGTAGAACAGTGTGTTTCATATCACGCGTTTTCAAGTTTTCACCTACAATCACAATTGCCACTTCGTCTATTTCAGGGGCGTTGAATTGGCGTCATGTGCTCCAACAGGTCTTTTATCTGCTCTAACCACAATCTTGTGATCGTCACTTGGCATACGTTCCAAAGCAGTTTTAAACAATCGAACCAATGCATAATGTTCATGAAGCACCTAATTTCTGTAGATCTCGAAGAATAATTCTTCCCACATCTGCATAAATTGATTGACGTTGATCATCCATATTGACTATATGAAGTAAATTTGGAGGAACTTAGGATGTGCATCTTCAAGTGGTTGTTATGATCCAAGTCGATGGTGAATCAGGCCTTGGATCTAAATAGCAGAAAGGAAAGACAAAATAAGTGATTTGAAATCATTAATGTTAATATTATATTCTTACCTTGAATGTTGGATTGAATCCACGCCCTTTAATTAAATCTGCTCCAAATGAAGTCATTTGGATTGTATTTTTGTATGTTCGATAGAAAATGTCGATGTTTTGATTCGAACGTTTAGGCAACTCAAAATACACAGCCTTTTATACATTGCCATCATAGATATACATAACTATTTAGATCTATGATTTCCATCTAATAGCGATAATAATAATTATTATTAACACATGGACACAGTTGCGTTAATATTATTAGAAAATGTACCGTAGCGACACCTATTGACGTTATTCGCAAGAAGGAAAATCATTTCCAATTTTTTTTACCGTTTTATCAAATTTTATGTTAACCCCGCCGTAGAAGAATCCAACAAAAAATCTTTCATTACAAACAGTTCATCCAATCTTGAGTTATAAATGGTATAACCAACAAAATGGCCAACTTAGTTTTATATATTTAGATTTTGATTCAAAATTTGGAACTGATACAGTTTCGTTTTTCTATAATTATTTGTTTTCAATACAGATCTTGACACTTGATTATCTCATCTTTGCGGAAAAATATGGAAAATTTTTATTTGTGTTATGAGTTTTTCATTGAAATCAAATGATTATTTTTTTCAGAATCAAGGGAAGTTTTGAATATATCGAATGATACATAACATTCATTAGAAACATCTCCACAGACAGTAACACACCCATTTGGATAAAATAACTTCAGTCTTCAAAGCCATGACATAACTCTGAAGTTGATAGAATATACATAATATAGAAAGAATATCAAAAGAATCGGACAGTCTGTCAGTCAAACAAATATTTATCCAACAAGATCATTGGATAATAAGTATCCTTTACATATGCTACAATAGCCGAAAAGGATACTGTATACAGATGTATCAAATCTTACAATAAACTCCCCAGTTCAATGAAGTCAATAGAAAATCTGAGACAGTTCGAAAAAACAGTTCACAGAATGTAACTAGATTTGGAACCTCATGATATTGATAGTTATCTAAATTTTTAACTTTGAATGGGTTGTTTCTTCTTGTTTATATACAGAATGATACTAGATTTTAGATTTGGAACCTTATGATATTGATAGTTACCTATCTAAATTTCTAACATTGAATGAGTTGTTTCTTCTCTGTTCGAATACTCAATTGTGAGTTTTCAGCAAAATAAAGATTGTTCATTATTATTATTGAATAGTTTTAGGCTTTCACGACCGGATATACTGGTATGAAAAGAGTCTTCCGGGCTTATTGGCCGTGGTCTATTAGGAATAATTTCACCTAACGTTTCGCCTACAACTTCGGTAGGCATCTTCAGAGGATTCTCGGTCTAAGGTTGTACCTCGAACGCTGAATTTCTGTGTCAGAAATTCAGCGTTCGAGGTACAACCTTAGACCGAGAATCCTCTGAAGATGCCTACCGAAGTTGTAGGCGAAACGTTAGGTGAAATTATTCCTAATAGACCACGGCCAATAAGCCCGGAAGACTCTTTTCATACCATTATTATTATTATTTTATTTTCATTTTCTATGATTTTTCTCTCTTGGTTAAAATATAGTTATATCACAGATATAACTTTATTATTAAAACATTTTGATTTCATATTGATTTTCTGTTATGTGATTTCGCGATTATATTAAATTATTATATATTATTATGCCTGATTCCGTTTAGTTTTTTTTAATTTTGATTTTGTATAGCCTTCCAGTCTTTTTATGTATGGATATTTTTCAGCCCGGGTACATTTTGCTTCTGCTTTTTTCGAAATTTTTCGATTTTGTCAATGCCTTCCATATATCAATAATCCTCACAATCAATACGAGATGTTTATAACAAGAAAACTATTTAGATAGTAAAAGTCCTACCGATTAAGTTTACGTCAACCGAGTTTAATGCGACCATATGGGTTATTTCCGCGTCCGTTGGAAACAATTTAGTGCTGAAATTAGAGGGTTTCCAATTGATGGGAAATTGAACTTTGATGTCATTGATCTTCCGATAATTTATGCGCTCCGAGAGGATTCGATAAATTGAAATCCAATTATTGTAACTTGATTATCTTCGTTCGTGTACTAATTCACGGTTCGAACAACAGACTAATTTGAGTGGGAAGTAAGTGTTCGAGGAAAAAACGTCTTCTCGTAAAAAAAACGAATGGCGAGAAGACTTCATTATACTGTATTTTCGGTTGACTTGGCGCGATTATAAAATTTTACTTGTCATATTTTGAAAAGAGGAACCTATTTTCATCTGAAAAAAAGGTTCAATTATTCAGACTATTGATTAGTATATATTTCAAGGTTCAGAATTCTGATATAAATTAAAAAAAAATGAAATATACGGGGTTGAAATCAATTGATTCCTCATTTCTCAAATACAAGAGGTGACATAGAACGGTGTACAGTTCAAAGAAATTATACTTTTTCATTATATAGTTGAAATTTGGTAGGGAAATTCAAGGAAAACCTTCTACTACAACCGAAGTAAAAATATTGAACTCAAATGCAATACAATTTAAAACAAAACAAACTAACATTGATTATTGGGTGATATTTTCGTAGAAATAACATAAATAATAACTTACTGATGAAGATATTTCAACTAATAGGTATTCGAAAATGTTAAAATGAATAACGCTACTGGAAAAAGTCTTTATTTTTTTTCAAGATCTTGTATATTTGCTTTTTTTACAGAAAACTCCAGTCACTAGTCATTTGCTACTGAAATTGCATCGGAATTATATTTTCTTCTTATTCAGACAAACGAGTTTGGCCACCATTTGAATTCATACTTGGAAAGTATATTTCAGTATGTTTTATTTTTGGGAAGATTCTCTGCAAGTTGTATGATTTTTTTTCAATGTCTTCAATCGTTGCCCTATAAAAAAAAACCAAATAAAGAAATGAGATCGTTTGATGTACAAACCATTTTTTTTGACATTTCTTATATCCCAATATCCCACGTATCCATAAAAAAATTTTACTTACACAAATAGTGAAACGCTTATATAGGGCACTAGAATGTATGAGGGTCATAAAAAACATGCTTTTACCTTCCTGAATTCATTAATTTTTTCCGTCAAATTTAACGAATTGTTCACGACAAGGTCAATAGGAATTAATTGTTGAACAAAGCGAAAAAGAGCTACATCATTTTATGAATTTTTCCCGTCACACATCTACCGATATGTCAATGCCTTCAGCCTAAAGCAATTACAAAAATAAAAAATTAACGAAATTGCACCAATAGGAAAACAACATAATTTTCCACGAATTAAGCATGTGTGCAATTTTTCGTTAGAGTACATTTCACATTTGTGTTTCTTCATTTTTTTATTCTTTGTGAATGTCTGTTATATATATTCAAATATACTGCTCCACAAGAGTTAGGGATATCGTATTCAATCGTTCTGAGAAGTATGTAAACTTCGAGAAAATCGCTGTCCAATCATTTGAATCTCAATGAGAACTTGAATCCATCCAATAAAAATCAATTTGATACATTTCATCAATCTGGTCGCCTTTTTTCTGAAGTTTGGTTCTTTGCATATGCTTCATGAATGTTTCTATTTTGAAATGGAGTCAGTCTATCAACGGCCTCGATTTGAAACGAGTTTTCTGAAAATGTCAAGACGTAAATTAACAAACGCTGAGGCTAATAGGGCTATCGGAATGCTACATGGTGGCCTAACTCAGGTTGTTGTAGTGAAAAGGCTCCAAGTCAGCCAAAGTGTGATATCTCGACTTTGGAACAGGTTCAGGGAGACAGGTTCCGTGTTGGAAAGACCAAGGCTTGGTGGGCGACGAAAAATAACACCTGTTCAGGGAGACAGGTTCTGTGTTGGAAAAACCAAGACTTGATGGGCGACGAGAGACAACACCTGGGGCCCGTAACACAAACCCTACAAGTGTAACAAGTCTAGAAGTTAAAAGTGATTCGCCTGTAGCTACAAGTGACCTGTGCGGCTCCAGCAATTTAGGAAAAATCTCTACATATGTAAACATTTTCTGCAACACCAAGTTCACACATCACAAATCGTGCCACTGAATTTTCAACCAAAGCAGTTTATGTTTTACCTTCCTTCAAACTTAGGTAAAGGCCTCGACTCTGGATAATTTTCGAAATATTCATGAGCTTGAAAAAATTTACGGAAAGAATTTGACCTCTAGTGGTGTCACCAGTGGAAATTCAGTAAATTGGAGGAGATATTGTATGATACTCGTACATTAAGATTATTGCAACACACTTACCACTTTATGGCTCAGTTTTTAATTTTGTACTAGTGGCAAAATATCAATGGGCGATGGGAATTATAAATAACTATAACATTACTTATGTAGCTACATTATATGTTGAAAATGATTTCTACAATTGTAGTCATTCACATTGTCATACCGACTTAAATTGGAATTGTGGCTACAGGCAAATCACTTGTAACTTGTAGATTTCTTACACTTGAAGGGTTTGTGTTACAGGCCCCAGCTCAGGATCGTTTCATCACCGTTTCGGCGAGAAGCAAGTCTACATCTACGGGTAGAATGCTACGGAGTACTCTTCAGAATGCAGATGGGGTCCAAGTTTTCATCGAAACCATCAGACGACGTTAGAGAGAGGTGAATCTAGGTTCTAGATGTCCATTAAGAAGAGTTCCATTAACAGGTGACCGTCAAAGACTGCAATGGGCAAGGCAACATATCAATTGGAACGACCAATGACGTAGTGTCCTTTTCACTGATGAATCCAGATATGGAGGATTTTCAGATTCTCGGAGAAAAAGGGTATGGACAATCCCACGCATACCCCGTAATCGTCGCTATGTCCAAGAAGTTCTTCCATTCCGAGGGGGTAGTGTTATGGCATGGCCGGGATATGTTTCAACGGGCGCACAGATCTACACATTTATCCTGGGAATATGACCGCCTTACACTATAGGGAGCATGTCATTGACAATGTTTTGCCAAATTTTCAAGCTGTCATTGGTGAAACTTTTCAATTTCTAGACCGCACTGTGCAGCCATAGTTGAGAATGCTCGTGAGGAGCTTGGTATTCCACATTTACAAATACCTCCGCACTCACCAGATTTGAATTGCATAGAACATCCATGGGATATGCTGCAATTTTAAATCATACTAATATGAATTTTCATCACAAAATCTCAAACTATATTTTTTTTGCAATTCAAGTCAATATCTCTAATTCATGTGGACAAGATTATTTCATTGCAACCTCTTTAATTTCTTAGTTATTTCCGTAGCATTCATGTCTTAATGAATGTTTTTAATTTTTCAGGGAGATCCACCTTCATTGGAAGCGAACATAACTATCTCAGCTTTCTGCTTTATAGCTGTTAGTGGTAAGTTATTCATATTAATACCTTCATTTGATTTCATCTTGGGAACCTTCTTGTTTTCGTCCATTTAAATGCGGGAAAATAGCAGGTATCATTACCTTGGTAAACCGCATTTCATCCAAATCTCCCTATTTCCATAGCAACAAGAATTCAAATGGAAATATGAGGCAATTTTAATCACAAAAAAAGGCGCAAAGGTGCTTAACACAGCATCATGATCTCCACTGACGAGATCTCCTCAAAACAGACTCTGTAATATCTCAATTAAACTGATGATAAAACCACCGCAAATATCAAGTACTCAGCAGATGGGATTTATAACGCATAACTAATTCAGGGCAAACAATGGGTAAAACAAACATTTCCATTTTCATGGAGCATTCGAAGATCTCCGACCCAATCTGGGAATCCTTTATGCCCGAGGGACCCTTCACCGTCTTTTCGCTCCCCGTTTATGTCCCTACATGAGCTAGATTCCTGAGGGAAGATCGAAAATATTTGCTGAACCGCATCGAATAATTTTGATGGGAATCTTTTATCGCCGGATTATCGCGGATTTCTTCGCAAGAAAGAAAGGGGCCGAATGCTCCGTTATACCGTTACGTTATGAGAAACACAGATTGCCGGGATTCTCGAATTATCAATGATTTTTAAAGATTTTATTCTATATTCTTATCCAATCGCGATACATGAATCCAGGAATCCACAGCGTTTCAGTATAGATAGATAGATATTAGGTATATTTCAATAATAGACAACACTTACATATTGCAAAGTTGAAACCAGTAAAATTTCATCTAAATTTTATTATAAATATACTAAGTGACAGAGAATTTGCAATACCACGAAGGAGCTGTTGAAATTTTGATTTTTTTTCGTAACACATAAATAGTACTGCAAGGAGTAAATAATTAAAATTTGGAGAAAAATATACTACTTTGTCACATGAATTTTGTAAACAAGTATGTAAATAACCATAGCTTTGGCAACGTTCTACATTCATAACAACCTTGTGATTTTTTGAATATTAAAATTCATTTTGAAGTTTATTGTCATTACAAATTGGCATATTTTATTATCAACATAAGAACATATTGTATACCAGACATATTTCCGACCAGAAGGATATAGAAGGAAAACAGGCAAGAGTGGAAACTGATGTCAATTGAAAATAATGCTTCATATGTTTTGAATTATTTCAGAAACTCTCACTAAAAAAACATTTCTGCTACTGGAAAGAAAGCTGTACCTTCACAAAACCTACCAAAAAAAACAGTTCAAGTCAAGACATTTCAAATTTTTGTTCAGATCGTTCTTGTGCAATAATTTTCATTCTTATCGAAATAAATTACTTTGAGTCTACTTGATATTTTTGAATATATAGAAGTCTCAACAATTCAAGTAGTCTAGTTGAAAGTGCTGAATGCAAGTTACATGAAAGTGTGCAATGAAACTAGGGACCTTGTGAGTTCAAGTGATTCTCTCGATTGTTGCAAAAGTGAACTTATGTTCAGCAATGATCGAATCTACATGTGGAATTTCAAATAAATTCCGATAATTGGCAATTTTGAACAATATATTATACATACAGGGTGAGTCGGGAGGAACGGACCAAACTTCAGGTGTGTATTCTATAGCTCGAAATAATATAAAAAAAACTCATATGTTGTTATCCGATTTTCATTTGTTCTCAAACTATAGCGTCATTATAAAAAACAACATTTTCTATATTAAAATGGTTTCATTTATAGCATTATTTTAATAAATGCACGAAAATCCCGCCTCAACCTCGAAACACATTCGTCTGCGAAGGGCTCTCGATGCTTTTCTGATTGATTCGTGGTTTTCTTTAAAAAGCAATGCCGTATTTCTAATGCGTCGAATTAGAGCATCCCGAGTGTCAACTTTAACTTTGTATACCTCGTTCTTGAACCAGCCCCACAGACAATAGTTCAATGGTGTGAGGTTTGGAGATCTGGGAGCCCAACTAATACGACCACAGCGACCAATCCATAGTCCGAGAAACTCTTGATCTGAATATTGGTTGACCTTATTTAAATATTCTAATTACCCTATAGTTTGAAAACAAATGAGAATCGAATAACAACATATGAGTTATTTGGAATTATTTCGACCTGCATAATACACACCTGAAGTTTGGTCCGTTCCTCCCGACTCACCCTGTATATGTATCAATTCAATATTTATTTCAAAAATAGCTTAATAGTAATCACGTTCATTTAGCAACAGAAAAGGTGCAATCAATCGATAGATAAGTTGATTAATTTTATTTTATTATAACTGCAGCCTAAGACACAAGTGAGATGCAATAAATGAATAATACATCAAAATCTAGCGTAATCAATTGTTGAACATGATTAATCGATGATCACGTCATGTTCTGCATACAAACAGTTCTCTGAAGAATGTCCATTTTTATTCAAAATTTGTCACCCATTTACTTTTCATAGAATTTTTTCCTTCCTGAATAAAAAAAAAATTAGTAGCTTCAATTAAATTAATATATTGTTCATGCTGATGTTCAATTACATTTCAATCATGCATGTTTTCATGTTTTGTTAGGTCTCAAACTAATTTCATCCTTCTCTTAGTTTTCATCAAATATGGATAATCCTTATGTTTTCTGTTTTGTACATTTCATTGTTATGGAAAACGAAACTAAAGACAGCAGAGACAAAACTAAACAATGAGATTTACCTTCACAATCAGTAGAATTGTCAAGATATCTTGTAGTACGTACAACCTTGTAGAGTAGCAGGTCTAAAATATGCTTGCAAATTCCAGACAATCTTGCTTGGTATCTGTATATAATCTTGTCAACGTTCACACCATAATGATTGCATTGCAACACTTTCTCACCCTCTACACAGCATCTGGGAGCATGTTAATATTGGAAAATCATCTATAATTAGAAGAACCTCTGGTAAACATCTTGCCAGATGATCTTGAAAAGCATTCAAAATTGAATAGTGCTCACCTCAATATTTTACATAAAATATAACAAAAAGCACAATATTACCTATACTTGCAGTTACAAAATAATCCACAGGATCCACAATTAAGGAAACAACTTCGATTATTGATAGCCAATAAACGTTTAAACTAAAAAATCCCATAAATACAAATAGAAATCTAATGTAAACACGAAACAATACTCGTTTCGGTAAACAGCTGATCGGCGAATGCAGCGACACCATCGGTAATTATTTGGTCCAATAGTCGTGCGTAATATGCTTATTAAAACTTTTGTTATGTAATATACCATTATACAGGGTGGCCATTTGAAAACGAAACAGACGAGATTACAAACGAAATAAATTTTTTCGATAGAAATGCTCGGACAGGTCGATTTCTGTTTCGAGGGGGACAACTTAAGATGTAGGTTACGGACGCATAGCGCTTCAACCCTTGCTACTACAACCCTCACCCCCAATTTTTGAATAGGGAAGATGGGGTGAGTGATACCTCATTTGAAAGGTATTTTTATACTGATTTCAGCACAGTTATTGTTTTTTCATTTTATGCATTAGTTCTCGAAATATTCTTGACTAAGCATTTGAAAATGAAGTGGTGTTTTCATGGCACTTGTAGTGTTTTTTTGTGAAAAACCTTTCAAATGAGGTATCACTCACCCCATCTTCCCTATTCAAAAATTGGGGGTGAGGCTTGTAGTAGCAATGGTTGATGCGCTATGCGTCTGTAACTTACATCTTAAGTTGTCCCCCCTCGAAACAGAAATCGACCTGTCCGAGCATTTCTATCGAAAAAATTTATTTCGTCTGTAATCTCGTCTGTTTCTTTTTTAAATAAAATATATAACTATTTCAGCTAAAGAGTTTGTGATTCTCCTATTCTGGTGTGATGCATGGCTAGAGGACCTCTTTCTTCCATTAACGAACATCGAAAAAACCCTCTCACCTGACCAGTTCCAAGGCGCGAAAGGCAATTAAAACTAAAAAAATATCTGATTAAAAGCTTACAGTCCTAAAGTTACGAAAGCTTTTTGTTGTATGGGTTTATAGGTTCATTGAATACTGTCGGCTCCGTGTGGCATTACAGGAAGCCGAGATTATCACGTCGCCTGGATTACCTCTCTCCCCCCCCCCACTACCAACCCTTCTCTATCTCTTCCAGCATCCCCCGCAACAAAGGATCGGTACTAAGCCGCTGAGACCGTTGTGGTCACTGGACAATCAATTCTCGAAAACGGTGGATTTTTTCTTTCATTCCGGTGTTTATTCGAGATGGCGCTTTTATCCAGCTGTCGCTGGTCGTTAGGGCAGTTGACGCGAGAATCTTGGTCTTATCGCTCGATCAACATGACAAAACTATCGGTATCTGGGATTGGGGAGAGGATTCGGGATCGAGAGATCTCGTGGTTATTTCATGAGTATTGGGGTTGCCTTTCCTGTTCCCATTTTTTCTGGGGGACTTTTGTGGAGGAATACTTCTGGGGGAATCGGTTTTGTTGGGGAGAATTTATTTTTTTTATTACCGTCGGATGTTGCTGCCTTTTTCATATTAATGAAAATTTTGGCACGATAGAACGAATTTTGTTACCGCGTTTGTTGCTAGATCGGTAGATCATATTTACTGGTTGCTAAGGTAAACAGAACGGTAAGTGAAAATGACTGATTATTCTTTGAAATAATGGAAATATTATTGTGGGAATAGGACAATTACAATATGTCATATATACATATATTTGGCGAAACGTCGCCAAATATATGTATTAGACACTCTGACATATTGTAATTGTCCTATTCCCACAATAATATTTCCATTATTAAATCTTGGAGGACACTAAGCAATATTTTAATTCTTTGAAATAATGAAACAAAACAAACAAATTGAATTCAGTTCATTCAATATTGAAAGGGAAAGTACAATTTTTACAATTGCTGATGGAAATACCAGTGGATTGAGTAGTAGCCGAATTCGCAGAAACCTCTGCCGAATTCAACATTTCATGTTGCAACTCGCTACGTTCCGTAGTATGCAAAATTTTTTCAGCGAAGTCTAATTTATTTTCCAGGGAATCCTCAACGTAACTTTCAGCCACAGTCCAAGACTGCCATCCACCGTGTCGTTTTAGTCCTAATACATCTACTCCCTTTTTAGCTAAAAATGTGGCCGAAGTGAGTCTAAAAGAGTGGCCAGTATAGGCATTTGGATTTCTAAATTCAGAAAGATTGCAATTTTCGACTGCCAACTTCCAATTGTCCCTTTGCCTATTACTTGATTACTGCATTTTCCGTTTTGATATCTCAAAAAATAAATGCTCGATCTTCGCATTTTGTGGACGCAGACGGAAATATTTTCTATATATTTCCAGGTAATTGATATCATTATCTCGATCGATGACTGTGAATGTTCTCTGAATGTTAGGGCAGTTGACGCGGGAATCTTGGCCTTATCGCTCGATCAACATGACAAAACTATCGGTATCTGGGATTGGGGAGAGGATTCAGGATCGAGAGATCTCGTGGTTATTTCATGAGTATTGGGGTTTTCTTTCCTGTTCCCATTTTTTCTGGGGGACTTTTGTGGGGAATACTTCTGGAGGGAATCGATTTTGTTGGGGAGAATTTATTTATTGTTACCGTCTTTTCCATATTAATGAAAATTTTTGTACGATAGAACGAATTTTGTTAGCTACCGCGTTTGTTGCTAGATCGGTAGATCATTTTCACTGGTTGCTAAGGTAAACAGAACGGTAAGTGAATCACTTACAGTTCAGCGAACGGTGAGTGAAAATGACTGAATATTCTTTGAAATACTGAAACAACACAAATTGAATTCAATCCATTCAATATTGAAAGTGAAAGTACTTTTCTTACAATTGCTGATGGAAATACCAGTGGATTGAGTAGTAGCCGAATTCGCAGAAACCTCTGCCGAATTCAACATTTCATGTTGCAACTCGCTACGTTCCGTAGTATGCAAAATTTTTTCAGCGAAGTCTAGTTTATTTTCCAGGGAATCCTCAACGTAATTTTCAGCCACAGTCGAAGACCGCCATCCATCGTGTCGTTTAAGTCCTAATGCATCTACTCCCTTATTAGCTAAAAATGTGGCCGAAGTGCGTCTAGAAGAGTGGCCAGTATGGGCATTTGGATTTTCTAAATTCAAAAAGGTTGCAATTTTCGACGGCCAACTTCCAATTTTCCCCTTTGCTTGTTACTTGGTTACTGCATTTTCCGTTTTGATATTTCAAAAATAAATGCTCGCTTTTAGCATTTTGTGGACGCAGACGGAAATATTTTCTTTATATTTCAAGGTAATTGATATCATTATCTCGATCGATGACTGTGAATGTTCTCTGAATGTTAGGGCAGTTGACGCGAGAATCTTGGCCTTATCGCTCGATCAACTTGACAAAACTATCGGTATCTGGGAATTGGGAGAGGATTCAGAGATCTCGTGGTTATTTCATGAGTATTGGGGTTTTCTTTCGTGTTCCCATTTTTTTTCTGAGGGACTTTTGTGGGGGAATACTTCTGGAGGGAATCGATTTTGTTGGGGGAATTTATTTTTTGTAACCGTCGGATATTGCTGCCTTTTCTATATTAATGAAAATTCCGTGCGGACGGATTTTTTATACGAAAAAACTTCAACAGAAACGAATATTCGTTTTTTGCTGAATTTTTTTTCGTACAGGGTGATTGTTTATATTTTACTCAATAGCTATCCCAGTTATTATTGGTCATACAAAAACGTTCAAATGGGCAAGTTTGTAGTATTTTCATGGATATTCAGAATTCAGTACTAAGAAATGCATAAAGACATCGTAAACCTAAAAATTTGTTGTGAACTGTTGTTTTCTGAATGTTACACCCTGCATTTTATTTTCCTAATCGGCGTTCTACAGCTCCCTCAGATTCAGACGAAAAGAACTATAGTTTTAAAAATCTGCCGAAAATAACCTCAATAAAGTTTATATACTCCCCGTCAATAAATTCCGGACAGGCAAAATGTTTGTCAAATTCAACTCCCTGCTGTATTTTTTTTTTCGTGGTTCTCCGATTTTGTTGATATTTTCACCAGGTATAGTATTGGGTCTTGTTATATTAACCTGAAATTTACTTTGCGAAAATATCTGTAGTTCATCCGTTATACAAGGTGAAACATAACCCTTTATTTCTAAACACCCTGTGGTGAATTCGAGGCGGAAAAATTTGATATCATTCAGTTCTTATCTGAAGTGTGACCCTTTCTCAACAAAATGCTTTTTGATTTACGTCAGTATCTGCTTAAAAAAAAAAGTACACATTTTCAAAGAAAGTGTTGCATTTTTTCAATTTTTATAACAATTTAAAACATTACAATACTTTATAGACTAGTAAACATAAACAATCATCTGAAAATAAATATCGTGTATTTCCACCTCGCCTTCTCATCACTTCTACCATACGACGTGCCATACTTTCAATGCATTTCCGAATAGCGATTATGTCATCATGTAATTCACGTTATTTTGATGTTAAATATAAATTGAATTTAGTCTTTTTCCTTTCTGCATTGAAAAATGTTTGCTATTTCGTTTGATTCCTTTCATATTTTTTTTCCAATTATGATTTTTTAATGATCTACCGTCCTGTTAGTGAATTATAGTATATAACATTACTAGCAAGGTAAGAGGGTTTTAACTGGCGAATGGAGGATATAACTGACGAGCCGCAGGCGAGTCAGTTACCTCCTTGAGCCAGTAAAACCTGTTACATTGCGTGTATTTTTTATATTTCATTTGTTTCTCATTTGTGAAAAGGTTAGATAAATTCCAAAAAAATCTCAATATTTTGTCGCAAATGTCGTAAGCTATGGAAGTGTTGCCATGAACATGTCTGTTTATTTTTCTTTACATTTGTTTGGGCGAAAGCGAAAATGAATATACCAAAAGAAATTATTGAGGCAGCAAGCAGTGTAGCATAAAGTTTATTACCTGCAAAATCAGCTTCAAGGTACGAGCGAGAATACGACAACTTCAAAAAGTGGCAAGACAAAAATAGTGTGATTGGAGATGTTTTGTTGGTCTACTTGAATCAACTATCAGCTAGATTCAGCCCTAATACTTTATGGGCAGAATGATCTATGCTGAAAAGCTGCTTGAAAATTAAAGAAAATGCCCCTGTTCGCAGGTTTGTTTTCCTTAAAAAATTTGTTGAAAAATATGACGTTTATTTGTCATTTGCAGATTTAAGAAGGTAATAGTATCTGAAATGAGAAAATGAGCGTTATACTCCGAAAAATGTCAAGGTATTAAGTGAAGAAGAGGCTGAACAATTTTTTTTTACATGCTCCTGATAACCATCAGTGGCTGCTGCCGAAAATTGTAATAATATTTGGATTTTTGGCTGTTGACGATGTGACGAAATTCTTTCCTTAAAGATGAAAGATGTTGAAGTTATGGAAAAATACGTTATTTTGACATTGCGGCAAACAACAAATTTAAGAACAAGAAGAATCACCATAACCGATGATGGCTGCAGCTTCAAACCCTGCATGTTATACAGAAAATATGTTAATCTTCGGCCTCCTGGAACAGAAAGCCTAAGATTTTTTTTGACATACCGACATGGAAAGTGCATTTCCCTTAATGCTGGCCAGCACACTATTGGTGGTGTCCCAAAGCAAATGCCGAAATATTTAGGTTTAAAAAACCCAGAGTTATACACCGGCCACTCTTTTCGCAGAACTGGAGCCACTATGGTTGCGGATTCGGGTGAAGATATTTTAGCACTAAAGGAGGGTGGAAGAGCACCGAAATTGCGATGAGTTATGTCGATGATTCGGTCAAAAAAAAAAATCGAAATGTCTAGCAAATTATTTGGTAGTAGGGAGAGTACAAATATTCTGCAGTCCTCGAGTTCAGCAGTTTCTGAGTCAACAGATGGTTCATCATCATCAGTATCAACTCTTTCATCATCAAAAATCTGTGTTACTTGAAATAATAATTGTACCATGATTTTCAACATACATGACGATAAAACAAAATTTTCTAATGTAAATAATAGTACTAACTTGTAAAAATTTTGCAAGTTAACTGTCAGTTGTACAAGTTAGTGACTTGGTAAATAAATTTTCTTGATTAATATTGTGTTTTTGGAAACTGTCGTTTACAAATGAGGAACAAATAAAATTCTTATCGAATGAATAAGTTTCGTAAAAAATAAGGCATTGTATATTTTCCTTGAACAAAAAATGATGCATATCAATCAGGAGAAAATATCTCCTGCCTTTGAAAACCGTTTCTGAAAATGGAGCATCATTTTCTTGCCCCTAACTAGTTCGGAATCCTTTGACGTCGTACTTGCTCCAGCTTATTTCGTCCTATCCAAGCGGAAGGATTCAATCCATTATCAGCAGGAAATCGTTATTAACTAATTAGGCATACCTTCTTCAGAACATTCTTCAGATCCTATTGTACGGATTACATACCTTTCCATTCTTGAAGTTCCCGTGTGGTTTCTTGAAAGGCTCTCCCCCAACAATGAATAGCGTATCGCTTTAAGAGCGGAGCTGAAAATATTCTTGGCATCTATTTACCGGGTTTCTTGCAATTTTGATTGGGGAAAAATGGAGATAACGGGGACTTCATGCTGTGCCTCGATTATTGGATAGTGTACCGAACCAAGAGGTTTTATCTTTTCTTTTCTTTTATGCGAGGAGATGCAGAAATTAACATAAATATTCGATATTTCAGATCAGCAATTCATATTAGAAAATGTTCGTCATTTTAGCTTGCCTAGAACATGATAAACAACTCTTTAAACATTCATTATTTTCTGCTTTCTGGTGTTCATCTTTCTTTATTCGAGTACTGGATTTTTTCCATAGACCGCTCATCTTGTTTTTCGTGTTTATTTTTAGAATTCTTATCTTTTTTTCATTATTGTCGATTCGGGTCACTTGCACGATTTTGAAATTTTACTTGTCGTATTTTAGAACAGGGACATTTTTTCATCTCAAAAAGGATTCAAACAATTTAATGGTTCAGGCAATTGATCAGTATATTTCACACGGTTCAGAATTCTGACATGAATTTGAAAAAAATAAAATATACTAAGTAACCCACCGATTTGGGACTCTTCGGATACGAGTTGAAATCAGTTGAGTCCTCAATTCTCAAATGAAGTAGGGGACATGGGACGATGTATAGTTCCAAAAATATATAGTTCTTATCTAAATATATAAAACTATGTCGGCCATTTTGTTGGTTACACCATTCATAACTCAAGATTGGATGAACTGTTCGTTATGAAAAATTTTTTTGTTGGATTCTTCTAAGACGGGTTTAACATAAAATACATTAAAATTCTGATGAAATGGAAAAAAATATAGGAAATAATTTTTCTTCTTGGGAATAACGCCAGTAACTATAGCTACAGTTAGTAGAGTTTTCGTGAAAGTATTATATTTGATATCAATTCGGTGAACTACATTTTCTAATGATATTAACGCATCTGAGTCCATGTGTTATTACACCGATCTTTCTTCCGAACACTATGGAAAATTTTATGACGAAATCTTTTGAACAATTCTTTGTTCTACCATTAAATATGTAAACAATCACTGTGTATTTTGAGTTGCCTTACACGGGTGTTTTGAGGGCGCATTGATTCTTCTGTCTGGTGACTTCTGACAACCATTACCCGTAATTCCAAAATCGACGGCTGCCGATTTTGATGAAAATAATTTTTTGTAACTGCAAAAAAGATGCAATGCGTCATGCACCTGAAGAAAACTGAGTTTTTTTTTGTAACGCTACTTGTCGGGAATGTGCAGGTGTTAACTGCCAAAACAGTTGTCCAATCTTTGGCAAAGATGAAGAAATAATTGACAGTGGCGACAGCAACTCAAAATCTGATTCATTTTTTGACACAAAAAGTATTGATTTCACATAAATAAAGTGATGAATAAATGAAATGTTTGAATGATTTTTCATTTTGTTATTTTGAACAGATAGGGGTTGCTTTCATAAAATAACTGAAACTGACATTGATCCAAAATAAGGTTATAAACTTGATTGAAATTTATTAATTATATTAACAGAGACCCATTTTTACACATTTTATGCTGAAAGGGTGTGGTTTATACGGTCTTGAAGTATATGAAGAACTTCATAAGATGCTATTGAGTCTCAAAAATTACTTTGATTCACTTTAGAACAAGTGTCTTTTAATGTTGGATAAAGGGGTTGTTTTCACCTCTTAAAAATTATAAGCATAAATCGGCATAGGGTAGGAGTAGGAGACAAGTATAACTTAAATCCAAAATTTTTTCAAAATCGAAGCATCTTGATAGAATTCGGAGGTAATGCCTAATTTACTAATTTATTGACTGGACTAATTGTACAGGACAATTTTATCTCCCCTTTCAAGATATTATACCATAATGGTTTATTATAATATTGAAGTTGCTTCTTTATTTATCGATTGAAGTCTGCCGGGTCAGCTAGTTATACAATAGTTGAAATTTGGTAGGGAATTTGAATGAAAAACCTCTATCACAGCCGAAGTAAATATACATTGAACTCAAATGCAATAAAAATTAAACAAATTAAAGGAACATTGATTATTTGGGGATATGTTCGTGAAAATAATGTGAATAATAACTTGTTGATGAAGATTTTTCCAGTCATATTGATAAAATTTAAAGTAAGAACGCTATATACTCGTAACTGGAAAAAGTTTCATATTTTCGAAGATTTGGTATATTTCTGCATCTTCTTAGGAAAATCCCCAGTCACTTGCTACTGAAATTGCATCAGAAATTATATTTTCCTCGTCTTCAGACAGACGAATTTGACCACCAATTTTTTTTTGTTATTCTTTTTTTTTCTGGGCAGCATATTTCAGTAATTTTGAAAAGCTTCTCTGTGGGTAGAATGATTCTTTTCAATGTCTTTAATCGCTTCGCTAAGCGTACCTGAGTAAATCTGTATATTTTCTTCTGCCAATGCTACTCTAGTATTCATTCGGCATTGTCCCAAGTCACCCTATAAAAACAAAATGAATAAATGAGATCCCTGTTGCCGTTTGATTTACAAAAAACATGGTTTCATGAAATTTCTCATATCCTAATAATCCCATGTATCCAGAAATAGTATATTCTTTGTATAGTATATTGCAGAATGAGCTCCTATTCCAACACGAATGCGAAATTCGAAAACGAGCGACGAAGGAGCCATTTTTCGAAAGCATGAGTGTTGGAATTGCCTTCTGCAATGGATATTAGACGATATTTTCTCTAATTCAGTCAAGTTTTGTGAAATACTCGCGAAATTCAAATAAAAATTTAGATTAGTTACTTTTGTATTGTGTGACTCAAGAAATTTGACAGATTACGAAATTTGAATTGATTTGATTCGAAAATTGAGAAGATCTGAGGTCAGTACTGACAACCACAAAACGAAAAGTATGACTGAAAACAATGCTGTAATGAGTTTCATTACAGCACTTCTTTTAGTTCTGTAATGAACTCATTACGATACTGAAATAGAGGAAACAATGTTACATATCCAAATCGTGAAACGTATGTAAAGGGCACTAGAAATTACGAGGGTCATAAAAAAACATGCTTTTACTTTCCTGAACTCATTAATTCCTTATTTTCATGGGGATAACCTGTTTTGTTATTTGGCAATTTTCTCATTGGTCTTTATAATCATTTCCAATATTAATTTTTCATGTTAATGATTCCGTTCATCTTTTTTTTTTATTTGAATTTTTTCTTTTATGTGAATTCTTCAAATATCTAATATTGAAAGTTATTTGAACCATATCCGAGTTACTTCACCTCCTGGTAAGTTGAGGTCGTATTTCATAGACGGCCGAAAGGGAGTCCGTTATTTTTCCCGTATACAAAGCCCAGGGAAGGTTAGCAATGTTCCGGGCAAGTGTGAATTTTTTTGTCCTCACTATAGGATATATGTCACTGATAAATATCATGAAGATATATACTCTTACCGGCTACCGTACACTCAGCTACGGAAACCCCCACGTACCCCATAAATATTGGTTATTGCCACCACTGCATTGATGAACGGCCGTGTGGCCTTCCGAAGGACCATAATTATTTTTTTTTCGGACTCGGAAATTGAGTGCGAAAATGAAGTAAATTAAAACGGATGTGTGTGGTTTCGTTGAATTATTGTAGTAATATCTCGAGTGCGCGTTGTTTACGTACTGTGAGTTTAGCGCGTAGGCGTTATTTCATCCAGGAACCATATTTCTCGACAAAGGATGGGAGCACAAACCATTTCGTAATTTAAAACTTTAAACACGGAATTGAGGTTATGGGCCAGTCAGAATCGACAATGAATTGGAGAAACATGATGTATCTCTGATTTTACAGTATATTGTTTTAGGAGTAATGTATACTGTACACACAAGTTTGCAACTCTCAGAAAGTTGTTGAAACATTTGTACACACCAAAAACCGCAAAATCTTTGGACTTTTTCCAGATTCTGCTCTATATCTCTTAATCCATCCATATTTCAACAGAAAACTATTATATATGGTTTTAAAGAGCATTAGATTTGTGACAAATTGATTCCAAGTGGAGCTCTGTAGATCAATTTATTGTCCTATTACTGAAAATAGGCCAGTTGTTAAACTATTTCAATTTTGGACTGCGATTGCGTCGAAACTCTTGATCTTACGAGTAGAGCTTGTGGAATATAGTTTGTAGGCAATTTGTAGCTTTGAAATATCCTCAAAGCGAGGACTTTAGGTCTTGTGGTTATTTCAAAATCTCAAAAAAAACCGAAACAGATTAAAATCGCATTCTTCCAGAAATGATCCATAATCATAGACATCTTGGTTGCAATACTGTCAATATTAATGTACCATTTTTCATAAATGTGTGTAAAAACTGGCTTATTGCAAAGTTATCTATTGTTCATGGACTACTAAATTCAATATAAGAACTGTTTTCAAAACGAAAAATTATTCACGATCTTTATTAACAAAAACGAAACCTTTGAATGAGAACCAAAAATCAAGAAATTGTATTTACAATATTCCCCGTTTTTGTGAAAAATCTTATATAGGGGAAACATCAAGACCATTAGAAAATTAGAAAACGTGAACATAATAATAACATTAAAAAATAGAGATATTGGTAGATCGCAGATAGCAGATCATGTGTGTTCCAACAATACCAGCAATCACACGATGGATTGGAATGGCACAAAAATTCTGATGTCGGAGGAAAAATCAAGGAGTCAGCTTGTATTTTGTTGGATGAGGCTGATAATCTCGCCAATTGTTCAGTAGGAATAGATCGAGTTTGGATGGATTCAATGAAAAAAGAACTGGTTTCAGGGAATTTGAATTAAAATAACGATATCAACATCTAGTAATCAATATTAATCTATGTTCATCATATATTGATAAATGTCAATCAAAAATCAAAAATTTTGTGACGATTCTACGAAGTTGTATGAAAACTAGAAATTGTCTGACGAAGATTCCGAAACGTCACGCTTCAGAGTTCAAAGTGTTTTTTTTTGTTCATTGTTAGGCAACAATTTCTTCTTGTAAAGTTTTGGCCCATGACAAATTAGTGCTCAAATTTTTACGAAGGGGCCTTTCTTCTATTATTTAAAAAATTTTTCTTATTGTTTCTTGTGTTAGAGACTAGGAGAGAAAACCCCAATTAAATTTTCAGGAATATTTGCAAAGTGCTGTACCTCGGCAATGATTTGACCTACAGAGCTCCAATAATTGTAACAAATTTAATGCTCTTGAAGAGAGTTTGTAATAGTTCTTGTGGAGAAATGCATGGATCAGGAGATATAGAGTAGAATGTGAAATAAGTCCCAAAATGTCGTGGTTTTTGGTGTGTAAAAATATTTTCACACATTTTTGAAAAATGAAAACTTGGGTATACATTTCTCTCATGAATCTTAACAAACATACTAAAAAATCAATTCAGCAATTTTGTGTGTATTTAAATTTTTTTTCATCGCAATGCAAAACGTCGTTACATTGGAAGATGCTGAAAAATCAAGACGAACTGAAACCCTTTACTTATATTTTAATTGTGAAAGTGTTGGTTTATATTATACCTTTCTCTGTTTCAGTATCGTGATGAGTTCATTACCTACAGTACAAAAAGTAATTCTGTAATGAAACGCACTACAGATACTCTCAATTTTCAAATCAAATCAAATCAAAATTCCGTGATCTGTTGAATTCCGTAAGCAGAGCAACTGCCAAGATACAATAGAAAAGTCACTAATCTGAATTTTTATTTGAATTTCGACAGTATCTTACAAAACTTGACTGAAATAGAGAAAATATTGTCTAATTCTTGTTGCAGAAGGCAATTCAACTCTAAAACTTTCGAAAACGAACGACGAAGGAGCACATTCGTGTTGGAATAGTAGCTCATTCTTCAACTTTTTTGAGAATATACTATAACAGAACTTCAGAACCAGATGTCTGATTTTGATGGAAAATTTCACTACTGTTGAGAGATTTCATTCGAGTAAGTTTTCATCATAAACTATTTTTCATATAAGTTACGAATAAAAGATTTCACAAATAACTGGGTGTTAAAAGGCAACGTTTCAATATTTTGGGAGTTAATTCTAGAC